>CM031372.1:9688997-10391828 GCA_018208015.1 Medicago ruthenica
ACGGGCAAGGAAACCAACTTGGTGCTCAATTGGGAGAAGTGTCACTTCATGGTAACCGAGGGAATAGTTCCTTGGTCACAAGAATCTCCTCCAAGGGTATTGAAGTTGATAAAGCTAAGATCGACGTGATAGGAAAACTTCCACCACCAGTCAATGTCAAAGGAATCCGAAGTTTCCTAGGCCATGCCGGGTTCTATCGGAGATTCATCAAAGACTTCTCAAAAATTGCAAATGCCATTGAGCAACTTGCTCAACAAAGATAAGTCTTTGATTTTGATAATTGATGGTTTAAATGCTTTTAACAGTTTAAAGGATAGCTTAACATCCGCACCCATAATCACCGCACCAAACTGGACATACGATTTTGAAACTTATGTGCGATGCAAGTGATTATGCAGTAGGCGCGGTGTTAGGTCAACGCAAAAACAAAATTTTTCATGCTATACACTATGCAAGTAAAGTTTTTAAATGACGCACAAGTCAATTATGCTACCATGAAAAAGAATTACTTGCTATAGTGTTCGCATTAGAAAAATTTGTTCATATATCATTGGTTCAAAATTTGTTATCGGGACTGACCATGCAGCTATAAGTACTTAATACCAAACCCGACCTCAAGCCGAGACTCATCCGTTGGATGTTGCTACTCCAAGAGTTTGATTTGGAGATTAAGGACAAGAGGGACTGAGAAACCCTAGTAGCTGATCATCTGTCAAGATTGGTGAACGATGAGATAACGAAGAATGAGAGGGACATCCTTGAAGAGTTCCCGGATGAAAAGTTGCTTATGGTGCAAGAAAGACCATGGTTTGCTGACATGGCCAATTACAAAGCAACGGGGTTCATACCGGAGGATTACACATGGCAAATGAAGAAGAGGTTGTTGAGAGACGCAACTCAATTCATTTGGGATGACCCGTACCTCTTCAAGATTGGAGCAGACCACTTGTTAAGAAGATGTGTTGCAAGAGAAGAAGCCAATGACATCCATGTGGCACTGTCACAACTCGCCATATGGTGGTCATTATAGTGGAGAAAGAACTGGAGCAAAAGTTCTTCAAGCTGGCTTTTATTGGCCCACCTTGTTCAAAGACGCATACGAACATGTGAAAGAATGCGAGAGTTTCCAGAAAACTGGAGGTATTTCAAAGAGGAATGAAATGCCTCTACAAAGTATCCTTGAAGTCGAAGTTTTCGACTGTTGGGGTATTGACTTTGTAGGGCCATTTCCATCCTCTATGAACAACGAGTATATTCTGGTGGCTGTGACTATGTGTCAAAGTGGGTAGAAGCAATAGCATCTCAGAAAGCCGATAGCAAGACGGTGGTCAAGTTTCTGAAAGAAACATCTTTTTCCCGATTTGGAACTCCAAGAGTGCTAATAAGTGATGGAGGTTCTCACTCTGCAATCAACAGTTAGCAAAAGCACTTGAGCACTATGGGGTCAAGCACAAGGTAGCTTCACCATACCATCCACAGACCAACGGTCAAGCCGAGGTATCCAACCGTGAAATCAAACGGATACTTGAGAAGACCATGTCTTCATTAAGAAAGGATTGGGCGATGAAACTGGACGAAGCGTTGTGGGCCTATAGGACCGCATACAAAGCTCCTACGGGTTTCACACCATTCCAGTTGGTGTATGGGAAAGCATGCCACTTGCCAGTCGAGTTGGAGCACAAAGCGTTTTGGGCGCTCAAGTTTTTGAACTTTGATCAAGAGCAAGCGGGGGAGAAGAGAAAGCTTCAGATGCATGAGTTAGAAGAAATGCGTGACCAAGCCTATCAGTCAAGCAAGCTTTATAAGGAAAAGGTCAAACGGTATCATGACAAGAAGATCATGAAGAGGGAATTCAGGCCTGGTCAAATGGTGTTGCTGTTCAATGCAAGGCTAAGACTATTTCCGGGTAAATTGAAGTCCAAATGGTCCGGTCCGTTCATGATCAAGGAAGTAAAACCTTATGGAGCTGTGGAACTAGAGGATCCTATCACCAAGTCAACATGGACAGTGAATGGACAGAGGCTGAAGCCATATTTTGGAGGTGAAGTTGTTCGGCACACGACAACGATTTCACTCATCGATTCTTATGCATAAGCGAATCAGGCGTCGATCTAATGACGTTAAACAAGAGCTTGTTGGGAGGCACCCCAATTTTGTAAGTATGTTGCATTTTTAGTGTTATTTTAGTTCTGTACAGTTATTTATGCATGTAGGGATAGTGGCTAAGACTCAAAATTTTATTTTTCTGTTTCCTGTCATTGTCGCTACAGCGACCAATTCATCGCTGTAGCGATGAGATTTGCACTACGTCGCTGTAGCGACGCACTTGTCGCTTGTAGCGATGGATTTCACACTTGCGCTTGTAGCGCCACACCACGCTTGTAGCGATGGGCGTAAAGCCTGTCGCTGTAGCGACAGGTCGCGCGCTTGTAGCGACCGTATCAGAAAACAGTTTTATATTTCCTAGGCCACTATGTCTCTTCAGTTAACTCCCAACCACTTTCATTAATATTATAGCCGTTTTATCTTATATTTTCGCATACTATAACCAGTACATACTTTCCATTCCTTTTGCTTTCTATTCCTGCACTTTGTCACTTTCCATTTCTGCAAAAATTCTGAAAAATCAACTCTGTACCTGTGTAATCTTTCACTTATCTTCACTCAGGTATGTTTTTCGGCCATTTCTGTTACTGATTATTGGTGCTTGCATGTTGATTACACATTCTAGGGTTTAGGGTTTTTGAAATTTGAAACTTAGAACATGCCCTGTTGATTACCCATGATTAGCCATAGTTTAAGCTGTAATAAATGACCTAGAATCACTAGGAAAACTCCCCTTTCATCCTCTTGTTCATAAGATTCGTATTTTGAAAAAAACCTTTGTAAAAATTCAAAATAATTTAGGGTTTTTGAGGATTTAGGAAGTTTAGGTGATTTTTGTTCATTTATATTTGCTTTAGGCTTAATTTCGCATGCTACAAGTAGGTTTAAAATCAGAAAATCAAAAATTTTGAAAATGGGTCTTCCTCGCTAGAACAGCGCTTGTAGCGCAGGAACCAGCAATTTCTGGGTTCGCTCGCTACAAGCGACCAAGCTGTCGCTGTAGCGACGAAACCAGAAAATTGTTTTATTCTTCTTTTGATTTGAACCTGACTTGCATCCTACCTAATGTTTATCTGTTTTAATCCTTTTGTAGGTATGGCACCCAAATCCTCATCCAAACGACAAAGGAACGTTGAGAGCTCGTCATCACGACCTAGAGCCAACATTCAACCGCATGACGCGAGCCGTTTCCTGAGTTTGAGGAATCAAGAAAGGTACGAGGAGCTGAAAACACGGAGAATCTGGTCTGAGAAGCAGTTCCAGATATCAGAAGAGGGAGAATACGGGGGGATAGCTCACATGATCAACGAAAGGAAATGGGGGATTCTGTGCACGCCACCAAGGAAGATAAATTACGACATCGTGCGGGAATTCTACGCGAATGCGATCCCAGCAGACCCATCTGACGAATTCACATGGACTACATACGTGCGAGGGCGCACTATTACCTTTGATCGCATGTCCATCAATGCGTACTTGGGCAAGCCTTTGCAGCTTTGTGGAGAGGATAACCCACTAGCACCTACTATGCTATGTGACTTCCATGAGCATCAGAGGAGCGGGACTTGGGATCATGAGCTTATTGCACGAGAGATCTTCCAGGAGGGGAAATCTTATGATGTGAGTAAGGCTTCGGGTAAGCCTTTCAGAGCCTTTAGGGATGATATGACCACTCCGGCTCAGGTAGTCCTTACCCTGATCTTATATAATATCCGGCCAAAATCTCATACCTCTTCTACCACCCTCGACGTTACACCTCTTCTTCATTATATCCTTACTCAACGTCAGGTTGACGTTGCTAGGCTGATAGCAAATGAGATGAGGGTAGTAGCTGAGAGCGGCATTCTACCCCCGGGCAAACCCAAATGCCCACTGACCTTTCCCGGATTGATTATGGGACTCTGTAGACGGGCTAGGGTACACATGCCCAATCAGGTAGATGAAGAAATTAAGAACCCTATTGATGACAGGTACATCAATAGGTACTGCTCTACCCCCACACCTATTGCCCCACCTCCTTCCTCAGCTGGACCATCATACTAGCCACCCTCAGGCCCCGACCATTCCACCGTTGGATTTCTCGAGTTGGGACTCTTCTATGGTGAGCTCTTTTCTGTTGGCGCAGAATGCGTCTAATCACCGGGCTCTAACGACTATTCAGAGTCATCTGCATGACAGTGGCCAAAGCCCATGGACGCCTGCTTTCTTATCTGAGCACATAGCTTGGCCTGGGGACAGGCCTTTCTTTCCTGGAGGGGCAGCTGCAGCAGATGCTGGTGATCAGGATGCAGGTGATGATGGTGACGACGCTGATGTTGATGATGATCTTGGAGATGATTCATCGGAGGCTACTAATAGCCTAGACCGTATGGCTGCAGCTATGATAGATTCTGAGGATATGGATTCAGATTCAGACTGATTTTGATGAGAGCTGCAGACTTTTGTTTTGTCATCCCTTTCATTTTATTTATTAAAGCTTTGTACTTTTATAACATTTCATTATGCTTTGTACTTTGTTTTATTTATGTTTTGTGTATCATGGATGATGTACCTTTTTGGTTTATGTTATTTATTTTTGTTACAACATGTTTAGTATAGTTTATATTTTATTTATGTTTAGTTATTTATATATGGTAAAGTTTTTTTGAAATTATCCCAACAATGTTGAAAGAAAGATGAAAGATTCAAAAGCCAGTGCTTGAGCTTAGAATCAATTGAGTGATAATGATAGAATGAGTGTTAAAGCGCGCAGCTAAGGTACTCATTTTCTTGTTTTTCTAGGTATATTCTTGAATGTGAATAAGTTCTTTACACACAAGTTAATTTATTCAGTTTTTAAGCAAGCATTTGTTTAGTTTTGAACCAATATAGAACTAGCCAAAATGTGAGGAATCCTCAACCATTGTATATATATGCAGGAGACCAACATTTCGTGTTTAACTCAGTTATTTTATGTTAAATCTGTTGTTGTTTTAATTTGTATAAAAGCATTGAAGTGATCAAGGCAATTTTTTGAAATTGAGTGAAATACTTGACCAAATGAACCTACCCTGTGAGATGTGTGAGTATCTGTTAACCCATCTGAGCCTATTGAATCAGAATTGTTAACTGTGGACTGTCAATTTTAATAAGCTCAATTGCTTATTTAAATTGCCGGAGTTTGTAAAAAAAAATTCAGTTCATAGTTAACTCTTTATTGAATTCTGATAGTTGTTTTCTTGTGAAACCTTATCCATCGTTTTTATTGACCTTTGCCATAATGATAAAGGAACATTCGATTAGGGTATCATTGAAATAAGTTGGGGAGAAAGGGAGGTTATGTTTATGTCAATGTAAGGGTGAATGTGCTAATTGATCTTGACAATAAGAAAAAGAAAAGAAAAAGAAAAGAAAAGAAAAAAAAGAAAGAAAAGCAAACCAAGAAAAAGAAAAGAGAAAAAAATGAAAAGGTTTGCAATAATTCAAAGAAAAAGTTGTCAAGATCAATCAAGAATAGAAATGTAAGAAATTCACCAAGTGTTGTATTGGAAAAAGAAGGAAGTTTGTAATTAGATTGAATGTTCCTTTTGCTTGGCCATTTGAATTCAAATATCCCACATATGACAATTCTTTTGTAACCTAGCCCAATTACAACCCTTAAAGACCTTTTGATCAATGCCTTTTATGCTTTTGGAAATGATAACTAGATGGACACATAATTTAATTGGAATGTTATCATGTTTGTTGGATGGTGTTCATACCCTCACAAGAGATTTCAATTTGTTCATATACTTTATATAGAAGTGTGTTAGGTTTGGTTCAAATTTAAACATGTTGCTTGTTTAGGATTGTGTGATTTGATTCTTTGTGTTTAGAACTAGTTCACATTTATAGAATGTATCTTGTTTAATGAGAAACTGAACTTTAGCTTGCGCAATCACATTTGAATCACTCATTTGATGTTTATTTCTTCGCACTTTTGAATCCTTTGCTAATTGCTCAATACTGTGGTTTAAAAGCTATGAAAATTTCCTTTTGATTCTTTGGTTTGAGGACAAACCAAAATGTAAGTTGGGGAGAGTTTGATAAGTGCCTAAAAGTTGTTATATTTTGATACATTTTAGGGCACTTATGATTACTTGTTGTACAAGTTACCTTAGGATTTGAGCATATTTGTGTTAAAAATGCAATAATTGTGATCCTAAGCCTTACCCCATGTGATTATGCAGGAAATACATGCTTGGACCTGATTGATGCAAAAGAATGAAGCTTTTCTTGATGCCATCGCTACAAGCGCAGAAGCCATCGCTAGTAGCGAGGATAGGCAGGGATTTCCAGTGTTTCATCGCTTGAAGCGCAGTTTCCATCGCTAGAAGCGAGCTTAGGCAGGGATTATCAGGAGTTCATCGCTTGAAGCGATGAACCGGACGCTTGAAGCGAGCCTAGGCAGGGAATTTCAAAGATCCATCGCTTGTAGCGACAGACCTTGTCGCTACAGCCACCAGAGGGCGGTTTAATGCTTGGTGATGACGTGGAGAGCATCCATTGGCCAGTTGACTTCCTCACTACAAGCGACAGGCTGGTCGCTTGTAGCGAGCGAACATTTTCTCAGCATATAAATAGATTTTGAAGCTCATTTTCAGGATATATAGTTTTTTATCAGATTTAATATTTTCCAGAGCTCAAAATAGTTGTTATCTAAGAGAGAGAATAGGCATAGAAGGAGAAAAACTTCAAATAGCAAATTGATTTGGATTGAAGAAGACATTGAGAAGCTTTGAGACATCAAGCTCTACTATATCTTCATCTTCCTTTCTTATTTTGCAATAGTTGTCATGACAATGATCAACTAATCTCCTTTGTTGGGATTAATAGGTAATCAATCATTCCATGTTGTAAACTTTTGGTTATTAAATATATGATTCTAGCCTTTTTATATACCATTGAATTTCTTCTTGCTTTTCAATCTTATGTTTGATTTAAATGTTGTTGAAAAAGACTTTTGAATCTAGGTTTAGAATGATTTTCTATCAAGATAAGAAATTCTAGAAATGGGATTTGTTTTGATAATTACATTAAAGTATTGGATCGTAAAGCTTTTGAATCGTTTAATAGATTGAGAAATCATCGATTAAACGATACAATCGATCTCACGACTTCATTTGGGAAACCAATGATGTTGTTGAACAATACGTAATAATGTCATATATAAGAAAAGCTAGAATCCGTATTTGTAATCAATCGAATATAAACGATGTTTGATTGATGAACGTTAATCCTAACACCTTCTATGTCCTATTACTCTACTATTTATTTATTAAGTTTTTAAAATGTTGAGTAGTGTAGTATAAAAAAAGGTTAAACCCTAACTTAAAACGATAATCGACGTTGAACGGTTTATGATATCACATTAATCCCTGTGGAACGATATAAAAACGATACTTACTTTTGACCAACATCAATTGCCAAGGTAGGCATGGCGACCCTAGGTTCCCTGTGGTTGCCAACAGTAGGTTGGGTAGAGCTCACTGAGACATTATGTCTCATCCCATTCCTTCTGGTGCAGGTTCACAGGCAGGTTCTCAAGCAGCACGCAACAAGGGTAAGGAGAAAGCTTTGGACTGATCGTGCTGATGTTATATGTTTTATAGTTTGACTGTAATATGTTGTTGTACTTTTGATGTACATGTATCAGAAAGATGTTGTATAAACTTTGGATTGTAATATTACTACGTAATGTAATATTCTGAACGAACTTTTAATATTGTAAATTAATGTATCCAGTACGAAATTCTAATACTCGTATAAGATCCTAGGCAATCTTAATATGGGTATTACAATTTGGTATCAGAGCAGGTCGATTTAGACCGTGCCTTGGGTCATTAAAGTACAATTCAAGTTTGTGGATCTCTTGGATCCAGGACATTATTCTAAATGTTATATCTGGTTGAAACTGATCACTTTGACTTGTGTATGACAGTTAGGATAAGATGTCCGGGAGAAGAAGAGGTCCTAGAAGGCCTAGAGTAAATCAGGCCAATGCTGAAGAAGCCGGAGGAGATCCTGATATGAATTTTTGGGCTCAAATGATGCAACAGCAACAGGCGTTGCAGCAATAGTATCAAGAGCAACAAGCTCAGGCTGCATTACAACATCAACAGATGATGCTTATGATGCAGCAGCAAGCCCAACAGCAGGCTCAAACTCAGCATGAATGGATGGAGATGATGTACCAAGGGCAAGGTGCTCAGCAGCAGACACCACCACCAGTTGTGACCAATCCGTCTTTCCGGGAATTTAATAGAAACCACCCTCCTGAGTTTAATGGGGAAGGTGAACCTCCAGAAGCCAAGAGATGGCTAAAACAAATTGAGAAAGTGTTCCGGATGGCAGATTGCCCAGAAGAGAGTAAGGTATTGTTAGCTACCAATCAGTTCAGAGGCACAGTAGAAGATTGGTGGGAATCTGCTCAACGCAGAATGATAGCAAATGACATTGAGATTAATTGGGATAGCTTCAAGGAAGCAATGCTAGAGAAATATATACCGATGTCATATAAAGTAAAGAAAGAACAAGAGTTCCTGGAATTGAAACAAGGTGGCATGTCAGTCACTGAGTTTACTAAAAAGTTTGAAGAGTTGTCATACTACTCCTCTCACAACGAGTATGCTGGTAATGAGAACTGGAAGATGAATCAGTATAGGCGTGGGTTGAGAGGTGAAATTGATACAGTAGTGAGCCTCCAAAGGAATACCAGCTATGATGAAATGGTTCACGACAGTTTGGTTGCTGAAGCGGGTTTTGCCAAGACCGCCAAAGAGAAAGCTGCACTATTTGAAAAGAGAAAGGGGAAGTTTCAAGATAGGTACCAAGAGAATAAGCCTAAGGGCTCTCCTAAGAGGGGCAAACAGTCATTTTCACCACAGGCGAGTGTCACTTGTAAATACTGTGGGAAATCGCATTACGGTGAATGCATGAGGCGTACATGTGTGTGTTTCGGGTGTAGGCAGCCGGGGCACGTGTTAGCAAATTGTCCAGAAAGAAAGAATAAGAGTGGAGCTGAAGGGACTACTACAAGTAAAGGCAGGGTGTACTCCCTTGATGGCCAGAAGGCTTTGGCAAATGAAGACTTGATTGCTGGTATGTGTTATTTAGGCCAGAATCCAGTTAAAGTACTTTTTGATTGTGGTGCAACATGTTCCTTTATTTCATACAAGTGTGTAGAAACATTACAGTTATCTATGTCACCATTGATACCTCCTATGACAGTATCTACCGCTACAGAAGGTGGAGTTGTAGCTAGTTTTATATGTGAGAATTGTCCGATCATTGTATCTAGCAAGACATACTACATAGACTTGGTGTGTCTTCCCATGATACAACTTGATGTGATCCTAGGAATGGATTGGCTTTCTGCTAATCATGTGTACATTGGATGTGCGGAAAAGTGTATTTTTATGCCTACAGAAGATACGACTGAAGGGGTGGCTTTATCAGAGTTAATTAATCGCACTCATCAGCTTACTCAGCTTATGTGTGCTCAGGATAGGGGTTTTTATATAATGGTTACTGTGACTTCAGAATCAGAGCTGAGTCCCAGTGACATTCCAGTTGTTAGTGATTATCTGGATGTCTTTCCTTCGTAGATAATCAATTTACCCCCAGAACGAGAAGTTGAGTTTTTCTATTGATCTCATCCCAGGATCGGAGCCAGTATCTGTGGCGCCGTATAGAATGTCACCGTCAGAGCTTAAGGAATTGAAGTCTCAGTTAGAAGACTTAATTCAGAAACATTTTATCAGGCCCAGTGTGTCACCTTGGGGTGCACCAGTGCTATTGGTTAAGAAGAAGGATGGTAGTATGAGATTGTGTATCGACTACCGCCGGCTAAATAAAGTGACAATTAAGAATAAGCATCCACTACCAAGGATTGATGATCTTTTGGATCAACTCAAAGGAGCAGCGGTATTTTCAAAGATTGATCTCAGATCAGGATACCACCAGATTCGCATCAAATCGTCAGATGTGTCTAAGACGGCATTCAGAACACGTTACGGACATTATGAATTTCTGGTTATGCCGTTTGGAGTGACTAATGCTCCAGCAGTGTTTATGGACTACATGAATAGGATTTTCCAGCCTTACCTGGATCAGTTTGTGGTAATCTTCATTGACGATATTTTGATCTATTCAAAGGACCCACAGGAACATGCCCAGCATCTGAGGATTGTTTTGGACATCCTCAGAGAAAATCAATTATATGCAAAATTCAGCAAATGTGAATTTTGGTTGTCGGAAATCCAGTTTTTGGGTCATGTTATCTCTAAAGGAGGAGTGTCAGTAGACTCATCTAAAGTCGAAGATGTCCTTAATTGGGCCAGACCAGGGAATGTGACTGAAGTTCGGAGTTTTCTGGGTTTGCAGGGTACTACCAAAGATTTATTATGAGGTTTTCACAGATTGCTTTGCCTTTGACACGCCTCACGAGAAAAGATGTGCCTTTCGTCTGGGACGAAGATTGTGAGGAAAGTTTCCTGACCTTGAGGGAGAAATTATCCAAGGCCCCAGTGTTAGCAATACCGGATCCCGAGAAGAAATATGTTGTTTATTGTGATGCATCCTCTAAGGGGCTGGGTAGTGTACTCATGCAGGAAGGGAATGTAATAGCTTATGCTTCTCGACAACTTAAATCTCATGAGGAGAATTACCCTACTCATGACCTCGAGTTGGCAGCGATAGTTTTTGCTTTGAAAGTATGGAGGCACCATTTATACGGAGCACAATTCGACTTGTTCAGTGATCACAAAAGTTTAAAGTATTTGTTCGATCAACGAGAATTGAACATGAGGCAGAGAAGATGGATGGAATACTTAAAAGATTTTGATTTTGAGTTAAAGTACCACCCAGGAAAGGCGAATGTTGTTGCTGACGCCTTGAGCAGGAAATCCTTGATGAAAGCAGAAGTGTTGATGCACACTTGTGGTTTGTACGAGAAATTTAGAGATCTTAATCTCAGTGTCACAGAGTTGAACAATGGCATTTTGTTGCAAAGGTTAGAGGTCACTTGTGATTTGCGGTCCAGAATCGCACAGGCTCAAGAATCGGATATGGATCTTCAGAGGAGGATTGGACAATCAGAGTTTTCAAGGGCATCGGATGGTACTCTGCTGTTTGAAGGTAGGGTTTGTGTTCCCAATGATGCTAATTTGAAAAGGTTAATTTTGGAAGAGGCACACAAGAGTAGTTTCAGTATTCACCCAAGTACCACTAAAATGTATCAAGATTTAAAGAAGGATTATTGGTGGCCGGGGATGAAGACCGATATTGTGGAATTCGTATCTCGATGTATTGTGTGTCAACAAGTAAAGATTGAACATCAGAGGCCTGCAGGGATGCTAGTACCATTGGAAATCCCTCAGTGGAAATGGGAAGAGATATCTATGGATTTTGTAACAGGGTTACCTCGAACTCAACGAGGACACGATTCAATTTGGGTAGTTGTCGACCAGTTAACTAAGTCTGCTCACTTTTTACTGGTTAGAACTACATACAGGGCTGCTCAGTATGCAGAATTGTTCATAGCAGAGATTGTGAAACTGCATGGTGTTCCAACCAGTATTGTTTCAGATAGAGATCCTATTTTTACCTCTCGCTTTTGGAAAGCTTTTCAGAGGGCTTTAGGAACGAGGTTAAAGATGAGTACGTCCCATCATCCTCAAACAGATGGTCAATCTGAGAGAACTATTCAGACGTTAGAGGATATGCTACGTGCATGCATTTTAGAGGATGGAGGAAGTTGGAATAATCATCTACCTTTAATTGATTTTTCTTAAAACAACTGTTACCATTCTAGCATTGGAATGGCACCTTATGAGGCATTATATGGCAGAAGGTGTAGGACACCACTTTGTTGGTCAGAGGTTGGGGATAAAAGTATTCTGGGACCTGAGATTATTCAGGAGACCACTTTAAAGATTAAATCCATTCAGGATAAAATCAGAACTGCTCAGAGTCAACAGAAGAGTTATGCGGACAGGAGGCGAAGACCTCTAGAGTTCGAAGTGGGAGATCATATTTTCCTGAAAGTTACTCCTAAGTTGGGATTACGAGGTGTTTACAGGACAAAGAAATTGAGTCCAAGATTTATTGGGCCATTTCAGATACTCAAACGTGTCGGTCCAGCAGCTTATCAATTGGCTCTGCCACCGGCTATGTCAGGATTACATGATGTTTTCCATGTTTCTAAGTTAAGGAAGTTCATTCTGGATCCTTTTCAACCAGTAGAGTTGGAAACCATCGATTTGAGATCAGATTTGACATTTCGGCCCGAACCGGAACGAATTATTGAATGTGATGTCAAGTCATTGAGGAACAAAGAGATTCAAATTGTTAAAGTTATATGGAAGGGTTCTCCCTACGGTGAAGCTACATGGGAATTGGAATCAGAGATGCTAGAGAGCTATCCGCATCTATTTACAGGTAATTCTTAAATTTCGAGGACGAAATTTCTTTAAGGGGGGTAGAGTGTAATATCCCGCTTAAGCGAGACATTTAACAGTATTACAGGAATTAAACGTATTGGAATGGCAAAGTTGTAAATATTGAGTAAAGGGCCAAAATGGATAAATATGAGTTTATTTCATATTTATCACATCTTTCCTCTCTCTAGAAAATCTGATTTCTTCCCTCTCTCCCTCTAGAAATCGCCCTCCTCATCATCATCACCCTTGATCCATCAATTCCTTCCTAAACTCTTGTGATTCAAGCAACCAAAGTCTTGGAAAAACTTGGGACAAGAAAAGCTAGGGAAAAACCAAGAAAGGAAGATTTCACAAGTTGGGGTTTTGAGTTTGAAGCTTAGCAAGCTATTTACCAGTTATAGGTGAGCTCTCTTGGGTTTTAGAACCCTCCTAGAGTGAGTTTTATGTGTATTGCATCATAGGTAAAGTTATAGAGTTTTTACCCTAAATCCTTGCTTGCTAATTCCTTGCTCTTATGTGTTTTAAACTGTCATTTTGTAATAGAAAATCATTCCTAACTTGTTTGGGAAGCTTGGGTACCTTTGATTGAGTAAAAATGGTGGAAAAACATGATTTTGGACAAGTCCTGTACTGTCATGGTCGCTACAGCGACCAGCCGTCGCTTGTAGCGACCAGACAGCATTTTGCGCTGCCTACCGTCGCTTGTAGCGACCAGCCTGTCGCTTGTAGCGACCAAACCAGAACAGCACAACACAGTTGAGCTGTTCTGGGGGTTCTGGTGCGCGCGGGCATGGCTTTTTGCAATTGTTTTCTCCTAATACATTTTAGAAACATTAACCACCATTTTAACTCATCCTAAAGGCCTCCAATGGTTGAGAAAGTATAGGAGCAAGAATTACGCAAGGCTTGGAAAATGCGAGAATTAAGGTTAAATGAATAGGTAAGCTCTAATAGCGGCATATGACAACGATATGTCGAATCCTTGATAGGAAAGCAAGAATTAAGAGTATGAGGGACAATATCATAGATGTATTCAGATTAGGATACAAGAGCAATAGGAATTCTTCGGCATTTGAAGTTTCAGTTAAGCTTATAGTGTTGGTTCTCCAACAAATTAATAGGTGGCTTATGAGAACGATAAGCCAAGAACCATGTGTTATAGGTTAAGTGTTACAGGATAGTCATTATATGATTAAAGTAACAGATATGATTATTATTATATGATTAAAGTTAAAGAATAATATATCAAAGTTAATGGCGTGTTCGCACGTTTTACAGTTATAGGCATGTTCAGCAGACTCCGGGATACGCCGGATGGGACTTCATCGAGAGGGTTGTTCACATGCAATTCATAGTGGAGTCTGGTGTTAGCCTGATTGTCAGGAATTTGACCGGGTCATAGGGAGATGTACCTCGGGGTTACTCCACCCGGGCCGCACTCCGTAAAACGAACTTAGATAAAATGTTTGTTCAACGCTAACAGCTAACATAAAACACTTTATATGTATTATGTTTCACAGTTATAGTTAAAGTTATAGTTACAGGAAGTTTTACAGTTACAGGTGGATTACAGTTATAGTTATAGGAGGTTATATCCTTGGGAATAGAATTAAAGACTTGGCGATCATAGTAATTTCCCCTAGATTGCCAAGGTAGGCATGGCGACCCTAGGTTCCCTGTGGTTGCCAACAGTAGGTTGGGTAGAGCTCACTGAGACATTATGTCTCATCCCATTCCTTCTGGTGCAGGTTCACAGGCAGGTTCTCAAGCAGCACGCAACAAGGGTAAGGAGAAAGCTTCGGACTGATCTTGCTGATGTTATATGTTTTATAGTTTGACTGTAATATGTTGTTGTACTTTTGATGTACATGTATCAGAAAGATGGTGTATAAACTTTGGATTGTAATATTACTACGTAATGTAATATTTTGAACGAACTTTTAATATTGTAAATTAATGTATCCAGTACGAAATTCTAATACTCGTATAAGATCCTAGGCAATCTTAATATGGGTGTTACATAAACATTGCCGATTCTTGGTTAGGGGAGGCTGCAGCGGTTTTGGGGTGTAAGGTGGGAAAGGTGCCTTTGTTGTATTTGGGTCATCCTATTGGTGGCGAGCCGTAGTGTTTGAAGTTTTGGGAGTCGGTTCTAAATCACATTAAATCTAGACTGTCTGGTTGGAAAAGCCGCTTTTTGTCTTTTGGTGGTCGTTCGATTCTCCTTAAGTCTGCCCTGACTTCGTTACCTATCTATGCTATCTCCTTCTTCAAAGCTCCGTCAGGTATAATCTCTTCTATTGAATCTCTTTTAAATAATTTTTTTTTTGGGGAGGGAGTGATGAACATAGGAAAATTTCTTGGATTGGTTGGAAAAATGTTTGTTTAGATAAGGAACATGGAGGTTTGGGGGTTAGGCAGATGAGGGAGTTTAACATTGCTTTGTTAGGAAAATGGTGTTGGAGGATGTTAGTTGATAGAGGAGGTTTAGGGTATTGGTGGCTCGTTATGGTGAGGAGGTAGGAAGGTTGGAGGATGGGGGCCGGAGTGGTTCTTCGTGGTGGAGGGAGGTTGTGAGAATTCATGATGGTGGAGGTGTTGTTGGGGGTGGGTGGTTTGAGGAGAATATTGTGAGAAGTGTTGGTAATGTTGTGGATACTTTCTTCTGTTCGGTCAGGGGTGTGTACAGGATGCTCACTAGCCAGGAGGCCCCAAGCTCTGATGTTATTCCAAATTTTATTTGGCATAAACAGGTTCCCTTGATGGTTTCGATTTTGGCCTGGAGACTCCTTTGGAACAGGTTACCGACGAAGGATAATTTGATGGCGTGTGACACTATTTCTCACGATTATTAATTATGTGTGACTGGGTGTGGAGGGTTAGAGACTGCTCAACATCAGTTTTTGTCTTGTGCTTGCTTCGCTTCTCTGTGGGGCCTTGCACGGTCTTGGCTTGACATTTCTACGTCGATCCGTCTCATCTTCAGGAGCATGTTATTCATTTTACTTAATCTTCAGGTGGTTTAAGAGCTCGTCATTCCTTTTTGCAGCTTGTTTGGCTTTGTTGCGTTTGTGGAATGAAAGGAACAACCGAATATTTAAGAACATCAAAAATCCTATCCATCAGTTGCTAGCTAAGTGAAGCTACATTCCTTTTGGTGGATGAAGACTACTAATATTAATATTCGTCTAAATTTTTATATGTGGTGGTCGAACCCGTTTGTTTGTCTGTGCATCAACTAATTTGTTGTTTTTTCGCTTTCTTGTGACTTGATCGCTTGTATACTTTTGAGGTCCTTATTGACATACATTATGCTATTAAGGATGCTCTGTTGTTCGTAATATATCTCATTTTGGCTTGTTAAAAAAATATTGGAGAAAAACTTACAACCATACATCCGGTTAAATTGAGGATTCCACCGAGGTATAATTGACACCCTTTAGATCCATTGGTTCACCTGTAGTGGTAGCCATGTAAGGTGGAGTAAAACTAACACCTTGTTCCCGACCTGGTGATACATTATAAAAGTTTAGTCAAATAGTTAAATCCAAATAGCACATAAAGTTAAATTAGAAATAAAAAAAAGTGGAAAAAGTGGAAAAATAAAAGAAATTAATCTTGCCAATAATGTCAGCAGTGGTTCTTCCATTTGTGAACCTCCCTGTTGGTCCTCCAAAATCAATACCATATGGTAAAAAATTAGCCCTTGCGAGAGTAAGAATGTAATTATTGTTGCCAACATGCATCAAGAAGAGAATCTCCAAAAATAAAAAAAAGCAGGTTTTTCATCTGTAGTTGTTGAAGTCCTACATAAAGCAACACTACAAAACAACGAAGCACTATTTCAACAATATTCAATGGGATACCCATTAGAAAATGTTGTATAGAACAAATAGTTTGTTACAACGTGGTTTTCAAGCAGGGTCCTCGGTATTTATTTAACTACTAGAGTCTATAAATAGAAGTAGAAGGTGCACAAGTTCTGTTGGAGCAAAATCAGACCATAAGAAAAATATTTCTATTAGGTATTTGATAATGCAAATGAGATAAACAAAAACCCCTCAGAATCAAGGAGTAAATTGTGCGTTTGATTCGCAAAACAATAAAGTAAGGGATAAAACGATATAAGACATGACGTAAAAGTACAATACAATACATAACTTTTGTTATATGTCCAATATCATAATCAGTTTCTAAATCAAATAACATACCGAAAAAGTTATCCAATTGAATTCTCTATTTTTGACAAATCAAACACATCAAAAAAAGTTTTTTCCTTCCATTATTTTAGACAACAAAGGAAGTTTTCTATCAAAATAAATAATTAATTAGAGAAAGCTAACACTACGACCATCCACAAACAGAGCTTCAAATCATGAGTGGTTAAGCGGGCCTCATATGTATACATAACTCATTTAATAATTTTTTAATGTTATCGCTTAATAAACGTTCAATATCTCCACCTCAAAAAATACATTAAATGAATCACACACCAATAACTATATAGCATTATATCCTCTAAAAAAACTATATAGCATTGTATATTTCTAACAAAATTGATTTATTATAATATAATTTATTAAATAAGGTCCATAAAAAATGAAAGAGAAATGGTGCATCAAGAAGCATCATTCTCTTTAAGCACTTAACTTTTTCTTCAGAATAAGGTGCATGGTGCTAAATAGATAAAACACTTATCATTGTGGATGCCCTCATAACTCTTTAGGTCTCCAATTAAAAAATTATTTAAAAAAATTCATTCATATACTGTAAGTGTAACATGATAGCTAAAATAACTATCATAAAAAGTAAAATCATCAAAGAAAATTAGTGACGGAAAAACAAAACTTCTCTCCAATTGTTTATGGCAAAATTTAGTGTCAAAATTCAAGAGAAATTTCACGTTTTTTATCTTAAAAAACCGATTCAAATCTAGATTAAATTTTTATTTCGTACATGAAGTTTCTTTGCTATTAATGGGATCATCTATAACAAAGCAGTTCCACAAAATTGAAAGATTTCACTTTTTTTTTATAAGCATTGGAAGAGTCCCTTAGAATCAAAAAAATGGAGTGACCATTGTTTAAAGAGATTTAATTCAAGTAGACCAACCATCCATAACATAAGAACGAATCCTTTCCTTTTTTTTTTTTTTTTTAATTTTTAAAAAGAACGAATCCTTTGCTCTTTTCAAATAAAAAAATCGTTAATAAAAGATGAATCAACTTGACATATATTTTATACCTACTTGTCAAAAAATATATTTTATACCTAAAAATTAACTTATTTTAGGAGCAATATTGATTAATTCAAACATAAATCAACTTATTAATTTTATTTTGTACGTGAAAGTTTCTTTGTAATCTGCATCTATATGGAAGTCATCATCATGCATCCTTATCATCATTATTACATTTTAAAAATCTTTTCGAACTATCAGCAAAATGCAGGCGTGGTTGTGGAAAATTCAGAGCTAATAGAGTCATGTATCAACAATTTAATGCGATTCCTTCCTTAATGGCAGTAATAGTATGCCATTAAGGAACAATGTGACACATTACCGAAATCTTCCACACTTTGTAATGTCATCACTAATTTAAATCCAAACCCTAATTGACTCGGTTTTTTTAAATTTTTATTTTTTTGAAAAACTATTGTTAAGATTATAGTTAGTTAGAATAATAGGATTACTTTTTTATTTTGAGAGGAGGATAATAGGATTACTTGTTAGTCCATGAGCTTAGTTAGTATATACTAACCATTATGGTTGATTCATTTGTACATCTTTTCATTTTCTTTTATGACTTCTACTATCATTAATACTACAGATTTGTGAGCTTTTCTCTCTTCTTTCCATAGATGTTGTGTTTCATAACAATTATCAAATCGATTGAGGGAATAAATTTTGGTCTAGTGACGTATTCATGAAAACAATCTAAATAAAATGAGCCACACCATTGCAATTTAGGACTCCGTCAATATACTCATCCATCCATTACTAACGGACCACGCATTATAAAAAAAAAAGACTTGAGAAAAACAAATGACTACAATAAGAAGCATTGTTCTCCAAGTTATATTATCTAACAAATACATCTTTAAAGAACGTTTTGAAGAGTGTCTCACTCAGATAGTTTACTATAAAAATCATTGTTCTGGTTGTGTCTTAAGCTTGTAAGAGTTGCCCAATGTTCATAGGTGAAATGTCATTGCTATCACCGTGTAACATACGCTTTGCGATGACAACATTGGCAGCATCACTGGGATGGAAAGTATCCCAAAAAATGTACTTAGATCGATCTTCACAAACTTTTGAAACACCAGTACAAGTGACCAATCCTCCAAATCGACCTGCTTGATGACAACATGCGGAACTCGGATTTTCGAAACCTAAACCACAAAAAAAAATCATTGATTATTCAAAAAGGAAATAAGGTAAACCTATCTTAGAAGCTCTCTAAAATAAATGTTTTAAACATAGGAAACAAGGTAAAAGAAAATAATTAATGTTACCATATGTATGATAATTCATTATCATATCTTGAGTAATGTGGTAAGCATCTGCATAAAGAATCAACGATCCCGCCAAATTTGTCCTCAGTTCTTCAATAAGGCTCTTCAATTGGGTGTTAAATAATTGAGCTAGTTGATTAGGGAATGTAGCACACTCATCTCCAGAAAGTTGGTTAATATCTCTCATATATGGCATACACCCCATAGGTCCAACATTTGGCACAACAATTTTCCTAGCTCCCAAATTGAATAGTCGCTGCATATAGTTACAATATATGTGAGATCAACAAAGGAAAAAAATATGAATTTATTTTGTACTTTTGAGTTTTGTTGGATATCAGAACCCGGCATATAGATAAAAGGGTTAATATATGTTTGCCCCTGTAATATTATTGGTTTCTGATTTACCCCCTGTAAAAATTGTTGTTTAGATTCCAACTTTGTATTTTGAAGATTATTTAGTTTTGGACCTTTATAACATTAAATTTCAAAATTTAAGGTACTTTCGCCCCCTGTAATTTGAGCGAATTTCGGTTTACCCCCTGCCATATCATCAATTTTGTACAGTCAAAATTTATGAAGGTTCAAAACCAAAGAAATTACAGAGTTGGAATCTAAACAAATTTTTTTACAGTGGGATAAACTAGAAATCGCTAATATTACATGGGTAAACATATATTAACCCTAGATAAAATTAATTGAAAATTTAAATTTATTTTAAAATAATTAAATATAAAAAATGACATGGTATTAAATGATTGGATGATTAGTATGTATCCAACAAAACTTCAGGTATGAAAATGTAAAAAAAAACAATAATAGTCTTATAAGAAAATATTATAGAGTCTTGGAAAAATTACCGTGAGTTGTACTCTGAGTTTTGATATCATTGTCTCCACAAATTTGTTTGGAGGTAACAACTCTCTATCTTGCTTTGTACGTACACGTGTTAAATAGTTGTCAAGGAAATCATTTGAGCCAAGTGCTACTGTGAAGAGAGCATTCTTAAGCAAATTGAGAGTCTCAGGAACACCAATTGTTCCAATAATTTGTTCTCTTGTATTTGCAAAGTTGTCAATTTGTGCATCTAAGTTTATTCGACCACCCTATTAATGACATGAAAGATTCAACCTATTACCATGTATTTAGAGTAAAGATCCTTTGCAATTTTAAAAAGAAAATGAAGGAAGTTTTTTTGGTACAAAAAATGAAGGAATTTATTCGTGAGAGATATCAAGTATAAATAAGAGATACGTAGGAACCATTCTTTTAAATTATTTTTAAAGATTCTCACAATTTTTTATTTGTGATATCTCTTTTATGAATAGAGCTCCATTTCTTTTCTCAAATATAGAGGATTTTGGGACAACATTTTTTGATAAATGAAAAAAAAAGTAGTTACGATAAGATGTGATGAATAAGTATCTACTAGTAGTGAGGCTGAGAAAACCGATCAAGAAAAAATAGCATAAATGAAAAATAGGATAAAATATGCATATAAGTAACTGCTATTGTAGTGATGCTGATAAAATGTGAATAAATTTTTTTTTATAATGTGGGGAGGGAATATATTTGATTTACTCTTTATTATTGGTATCCTCATAAAAATTAGCCAAATGGATTATTATAGTTTGAAATTGAAGGAAAACTATTATAAAAATATTGGAACAAAACTTACAAAGAGATATCCTGTCTTATTGAGGATTCCACCTCCACCAGAGGCATAATTAACACCCTTTAGAACTACTGGTGCAACCGTAGTGGTAGCCATGTAAGGTGGAGTAAGACCAATACCCAGTTCTTGATCTGGTGATACATTATAAAATTCATTAACAAATTGAATCTAAATAACACATAAGTTAAATCAGAAAAAATAAAAATAAAAAATCTTGCCAAGGACGTCAGCAGTGGTTCTTCCATTTGTGAACCTTCCTGTTGGTCCTCCAAAATCAATACCATATGGTTGAAAATTAGCCCTAGCGAGGGTAACAATGTAATTATTGTTACCAACATCAAGAAGAGAATCTCCAAAGATAAAAATTGCAGGTTTTTCATCTGTAGTTGTTGAAGTCCTACACAAAGCCAACACTACAAAACAACGAAGCACTATTTCAACAATATTCAATGGGATACCCATTAGAAAATATTCGAACAAATATTGTATTACAACCACTAGAGTCTATAAATAGAAGTGGAAGGTACACAGTTAAGTTCTATTGAGTGCAAATAAGACCATAAGGAAAATATTTCTATTTGGTACAATTTTCTAATACAAAATAGAAAAATCCCTCGGATTCAAGAAATAAAGGAAGCCAGCTCTACTGACTCTTCTCCTACTAAAATGCATTAATACCTCTTCAAAATTATTTTAAAAATATTAAAAAGTTAGAGCTTACATGTAAAAACATTTTTTTTATACTCAATTGATTGATATCAACAATGCATTATAATATGCGGGGGTCGGGGTTTGAATCCTGAACGTCCCACTTATAAAAAACAATTAATCTTTCGTTCTTGTATTTTTTTTGTTTTTTTATACTTCTATAAGTTAAAAATCAGAGCAGTGCTATAAGAGACAAACACCGTAAAACACAAAATTTGGCGATGTTGGAAAAAGCTTACTCTACATGCAAGGGTAAAATGGTAGCAAGATATTGGTTGTCGGATAAAAGGGTAAATTACAGTTCAATAGCAATACATTTCTTGCATTTCGTTGTCTCACTCTTCATAACAACCAACACTCTTCGTAACAACTAGCATTATTGTAAAGTTTCTATATTTTGAAAATCTTTTCCAACTATAAAGATCATTAGAAAAGATTAATTGCTGTTTGCTAATAATGCAAATGGGATTATATATAACCAAGAGGCAAATTAAACAAGATGACCGTAAAAAAAAGGTTTCTATTTGCTGATTGTAATGGGATCATATATATCAAATGAAGTAGTTCCATGCAATTGAAGGAGTCCCTTAGAATCGAGAAATGGATTGAGCGTTATTTAAGGACATTTAATTTCAAGTAGACCAACCATCCATAAGAACGAATCTTTTGTTTTGTGTATAATGGAGACAATGAGATTTAAACTTATCCTCTCATGCATATTATCCAAACCTCTCACCATTAGACCAATTTCATAAGAACGAATCTGTTTGCTCCTACGAATGTTTAAAATTATAAAAATATCATATGTATTTTTTGTACCAATAAAAGTAACCAACAATGTGTTGATCTAAGTAGTAAGATATGTGAGCTCTTTGTTCAAGTAGTTAGGGGTTCAACGGAATGGTAACCCAAAAGATATTTAGAAAGGTAATTTCAAATTAAAATACTATACATGTAAGGGAAAAAGTTGATTAATTCAAACCTAAATGATCAGCTAATTTTATTCTGTAGTGAAAGTTTCTTTGCAATCTGCATATGGAATTCATGCATCCTTATCATCATTACATTTGAAAAATCTTATCGAACCAAATTAACAAAGGATAACTCTTACCTAGCCACAAATATATATTCAAATTTAGGCACACACAAAAATACACATTACAAATGTTTCTCAAGAATACAAACAATAAGTTGATTTTTTATCTTTCTATATTTTTCCATTTTTATATGTGTCTAAACCATTTACATTTGTGGTTGTGACCACACAAATATTTTTCATCAACAAAATGCAGGTGGTTCTACTGTTCACTGAAGATGAGGCTAAACAGGTGGTGTAGTTTTAAAAGTCCTAGACGTAATGGAATTAATGTTGGTTTTATAAAAGATTTTTTGGATGACATTAAGCAGGATTTCATAATGTTTCTTTATGAGTTTCATAGAACCTTTATTGTTTTAGTTCCTAAAGTGGAGAATCCGCAAGGGTTAGAAAATTTTCGTCCTATATCATTCGTAGGGTGTTTGTACAAAGTTTTGGTGAATGTGCTTGCAAAAAGACTTTGTAAAGTTACATGTAGTGTCATTTCAGAATCTCAGTCAGCTTTTGTTAAGGTTAGACAAATTATAGACGGAATCCTTATTGCTAATGGAATATTAGACGAAGCTTGTAAGCACAAAAAAGAATTGTTGATGTTTAAAGTTGATTTTGAAAAAGCTTACAATTCGGTGGATTTGACATATCTGGAAGCGGTAATGACAAAAATGAATTTCCCGACTTTGTGGTGTAAGTGGATAATGGAATTTGTGACATCGGAAACAACATCGGTGCTAGTCAATGGGAATCTAACTAATGAATTTGCTTTGGAAAAATGACTTCGACAAGGTGATCCTCTTTCTCCTTTTCTATTTCTATTAGTTGTTGAAGGCTTGAATATTATGATGAATGCTACTGTTGAGGCAAGGATGTTCTCTGGTTATAAAGTGGGTAAGGAAGAGGCGGTTAGTATCACTCATTTGCAATTTACTGATGATACATTAGTTTTGGGGGAGAATAGTTGGGCTAATATTAGAGTGTTACAAGCAAATCTTATTCTTTTTGTGGTAATTTCGAGCTCAAAGGTGAACTTCAATAGAAGCATGTTAATTGGGGTGAACATTTTTGAGTCCTGGTTGGTAGAGGTTTCAGAGGTGTTGAATTGCAAGATTAGCCACATTCTTTTTTGTATCTTGGTATTCCCATAGGTGGCGATCCTAGTAGATTAGTTTTCTGGCAGTCATTGATTAAACATATAAAAGAGGTTATCGGGGTGGAATAGCAGAAATTTATCATTGGGTGGTTGCTTGATTCTTCTTAAGTTTATCTTGTCCTTGCTTTTGGTCTACTTTCTTTTCTTTTTCAAAGCTTCCACTTATATCTTATCCTCTATTGAATCTATTTTGAAATGCTTTCGGCCACTTAGGCACCACAAAGAAGTAAAAATCACCCGCCACATAGGCACCACAAAGAAGTAAATATCACCGACGACTTAGACACCACACATAAATGCATATAGTATGCAATAAATATGATGTTCAAATGCATATCACCGTCCATTAGGCAACCACAAAGAGAAAATGATTAGTTGCATATCACCAGCCAGTTAGGAAACAAGAATTAAACACTCCATATACCACATGATAAGGAACAAAACTTAGCTTCGAAAAAAATACATAATTTATTTGAGACATATTAAAAGTTCAAACATTAATCGCAAATAACATAGATTTCGTGTCATCGTGTACACACATAGTAAAAAACCAAACTTTCGGTACACACATCATTCAAATCATGTTCTCATATATAAACTTTATAAAAATCCAAACTAATAAAATAGTGAGGGGAATAAAAACTAGCATAGAATAAAAACTCATTTTAATCGATGGGACTTATTCAATATTTTTTTGAGATGTTGAGTTGTAAAACTTGCGTGTTTATTAACATTAAAAAAATATGAAATGAGTTATGTGTGCATATGTAACTCACTTAAGTACTCAAATGAAGGAATTCCACAATATATACTCTAAGGTATTATTCAATGATCAAAATAAATAGAGACAATAGGTAGATAGTGATAAGTTATAGACATTATAAGTACTTACAATATAATATTGTTTGATGTGCGCGTGATAACATCATTTAATCCCATTATGTTTTTGGGACACACATTATGATGATATTGTATATTTTTTTTACATAAATATTATATGATATTTATTCTAATTAAATGATAAAATTACTCTTGTCAAACAAATTATCTATACTTTTTTTTAAAAAAAT
This sequence comes from Medicago ruthenica, assembly GCA_018208015.1. Taxonomy (NCBI): domain Eukaryota; kingdom Viridiplantae; phylum Streptophyta; class Magnoliopsida; order Fabales; family Fabaceae; genus Medicago; species Medicago ruthenica. Next base: position 9,713,773 of record CM031372.1, read on the forward strand.
AACTTGTAATATTTTAGAATTGTTTAAATTAATAAAAATACTAAAAACTTAAATGAGTAATAAAATAATATTATATAATTTAAAAAATATATTGTGAAACTAAAGTATATGAATGAAGAATATGCATATAAGGGGCTTTTAGGATTTGGTTTAGTAGACTTTTTGAGGTTACACCCGATCCTAATGGGACCGTAGCAAAAATGCATATAAGGGGGTGGATCTATCAATGGGAATGAGTGGTGTTGGAGGCGACCTATATTTACTTGATAATATTTTCTTGCAATCTAATGTGAATGACATGTGGTCTTGGAGGATTGATCTTAGGGATGTATAGACAATCATATGAGCTTACAATTTCCTATCTCAAAGGGAAGGATTTGATCTTATTCGTTCATCGAGTCTTGGCTAAATTTTGAATAAATTAGTTCTGTTTGGGTTATATAATCCAAACGGGGTAAAATGATCAAAGTGAAAAATGCGTGAAAAGCTGGTAGGGTGGAAAAAAAAAATCTCAAGAATATCTTTGATACTCAACCATAGTTTTTTTCGACCAAAATTAAACATACTATTTTCGGAATGCTCCTTCCAAAATATAAGCATAAAATTATTATTAACTCACTTTGTTTTAATTACATTTTTTTTACAAACTAGTTATTGATACTAATTAATATATTTGGGTGTAAGTATTTTTTTCAAGAGTTTTACTGTATTCTCCTAAATTAACAAATATTTTTATAAATAAAAAAGTTATTTGTTAACTTTTTTATTTTTAGGAAAGATCATTTAATAAAAAAAACATCATTTCATTATTTATAAGTATTATAACTATTTTTTTATATTTTATCGTAAAAAATATTAAATATACATTATTATGAGTAATAAAAATTCAAAAAAAACATAAATTTTATTTCAGTGACACTTTTGCTAAATAATATTTAGTTATTATACTTTTTAAATGATTGGAAATAATTTTTTAAAAGCAAAACTCGTATAAGAATGTATTGTCGAATTTATTTAAAAAAAAAAGAGTATTTTGCATTTAGTGAATAATATGTTTCAACAAGGCACAAAGCTTTAAGCCGATAACATTTTTATATTTTGGTTTTTGAGGCATAAACCTATAACGTTACTAACAACAATTAGCTAAAAAAAATTTCTATTAACGCCTCAAAATACTAACAACTTTGCTACATTCAACCAAAATTTTGAACTTCTGGACTTCCTCTAATATAGAGAGTACTGTAAAACAAACTCATATTCCTTTAATTCATTAACGCTCAATTTTACCTTCCTAATATCTTAACTCCAAAAATAAATTAACCTATTGCACTTATAAACCTTCTCATTTCTCTTGTGTCTAATCACATAAAATTAAACCACAAGAAACCTCTAAATCTAATTAACCACAAACTCGCAATAAGCTTCCAAAACATGGCTTCTTCTTCTTTTTCATCTTATTTGTCTATTTCTTTTTCAACATTCACAATGAAAATTCTCATTTTTATCTTGTTTTTTGTAACATATTGTGCTCTTGCATTTGATGTAAAAACAGTCATAGACTCTCCTATGTTAACGCAAAAGGTAGGAACTAATCGCACTATTAAAGTTGATATCAATGGAAATGGAGACTTTAAATCAGTGCAAGCTGCCATAGATTCAATTCCTGAAGGAAATTCAAATTGGGTCATCGTTCATATTAGAAAAGGAGTATATAGGTAAAATTTAATTATTATTGCTTAACATATATTCATTAACTATTATTTTACCTATCAAGTTAATTATATTGAGTCAAAAAGAAGTTAATTATATGATTTTTTTTAATCATGTGAAGAGAAAAAGTGCACATACCAAAGAATAAGCGTTATATATTCATGAGAGGAAATGGAAGAGGAAAAACTGCCATTGTTTGGTCTGAAAGCTCCTCTGACAATATAGCTTCTGCCACCTTTAAAGTTGAAGCCCCCGATTTCATTGCCTTTGGAATCAGCTTCAAGGTATTTTCATACTTTCTATTAATATTGTATACCAGAAAATGTTGAAATACCAACAAAAATAATTGGTGATGGAAGAAATTAAATTAGTATCTAATTTTGCACGTAATTTAATTTTTTCTAGTAGTATATACAACTATTTCTACCATTATTATTGTTGTTGTTATTATTATTATTATTACTATTATTATTATTATTATTATTATTATTAGGGTCATGCTAAGTTAATGAACTGAAAAAGGAAATAATAAACAAATTTTGTATTGAAAATATAAATTATTAAACTTTTACAATATTGAATACACAAGTTTCAAGAAAATACTTCTTTCTTTAACTTTTTAACTTGTGCCTTAAGGCACAAGTTAACATTTTCCTGATTATCATTATTTGTATTTGTTTGGTAAGTACAAAAAGAAGTAACATTTTCCATTTTTTCAATGTTGTTGTATTACAGAATGATGCACCTACAGGAGTTGCCTATACTTCACAAAATCAATCTGTGGCAGCATTTGTGGCAGCAGAAAAAGCAGCATTTTATCACTGTGCATTTTACAGTACACACAACACACTCTTTGATTACAAAGGTAGACATTACTATGAGTCTTGTTACATACAAGGCTCCATTGATTTCATATTTGGTCGTGGCAGAACCATATTCCAAGTGAGTTCATTGTCACATCTCTTTTTTATATCGTTACTTAATTTTCATAAATATTTATTAATGATTATGATTTATTTTTATGCAGAATTGTGAGATATTTGTGGTTGATGACAAAAGGATAAAAATTCGTGGGTCAATTACAGCTGCAAATAGAGAAAATGAAAGTGAGATGAGTGGATTTATATTTATCAAAGGCAAAGTTTATGGCATTGGTGGTGTGTACTTAGGAAGGGCTAAAGGTCCTTATTCTAGGGTCATTTTTGCTAAGACATACCTCTCCAAAACTGTTGTCCAAGAAGGATGGACCAATTGGAGTTATGATGGTAGCACTGAGTAAGAACATTATCATTTATATATCACCAATTCATTTGTTAATTAATGTATACATGATGAAAATTAATTAATAATTAACATTTGGTTATTTGTTATAGACATCTTTACCATGCGGAGTATAAATGTCATGGACCTGGAGCCACAACAGAGGGAAGAGCTTCTTGGTCAAGGCAGCTTAGTGATGAAGAAGCTGCTCCATTTATATCTATTGATTACATTGATGGCAAGAATTGGTTACCAGCATGGATATAATCATATCATGCATGTTTGTGCATAAACTCGACCTATGGAATATGATCAAGAGTAGATCCTGCAATTTCACTAGTGATGGCTTTCAGCTCAAGGCTTAGGACGCCCTACAACCTTTTGACGAAGTTCTCTATATATAGGTTTTCAAAAAAATCCAAGCCTGCCAAGAACGGCTAATGTTTACAAGACATTTGAGCCATACGAAATAAGGTTAAACATCAGGGGCACAAATTTGAAGTGTACGCATAAGATTCCATTAACTTCGGCTGACGACGTATGTTGTCACGGCGTCGATTTATTAGTTATGTTATGTATTTATTATCAACGGTTACTTTTGATTAAAACACATGTACTCTTGTTTTTTACATTAATAAACGAGACGTCTGTTTATTTATACTAGTTCATAGGATAAAATGAGGATGTGTAAAATTTTAAAATTTAAAATGACTATAAAGAATGGTGGCGTTTAACCTGGAAATGGATAGTACTTTCCCATGATGGGAAAATAGGATTTTGCAGAGCACACGTGTGTCTGGTTGCCACCGGTTGTGGCCAAACAAAAAAAAATTCACAAGTATGCATTTTTTAATGTTAAACAATATCTTTACTAGTGTACCTCCCCATTCCCTCATAACAACACAAACTACACCTCACCTTTACTTTTGTACATCTTCTTTCCAATACATCTGAAGAAACGTATTTGGTTATCATTTATGTTCATTGTTTAGGATAAAAAACATAACAAAACCCAGGGAAGAAGCTTTTTGATCCGAAGTAAACTCTTCAACTATAGTTTCAAGGAAAGCTTCAGATGCGAAACCCATCATATGCGAAACTTTTTGAATTTGGTTAAAGATTGCTATAGCATCAGCCGAAACCCATCAGATATGCCACAGATTTCGTCTGGAAAACCACAACCACAAAAAAATGTTCATATCTAGAAAACTCCTCTTGAAAAAGATCTGAATGCCATTTATTTTCCAGAATTATTTTAGTTCAATTTTTTCAGAATTATTTAGTTCAATTTTCACAACTTACTTTCCATCTTTAACTTCTGTTCATAGTTTCTAATTGTGTGAATCATAAAAGGAAATTTAATTCTAAACCCACAACCAAAAAGGACAAAGTAGAAGAGATGGAAGAATTATTTTGTTTTCAACTTAGCAACCGTAGAAAAATATGAAGAAGCATGCATAGATCTTAGAACTTGGAGAAGAAAAATACTCTTATTTTTTAGGGAAAAGATATGAAACTCCTTGTTGTTGACTTGAATTGCAGATCTGAACGTGATGTTTTGATTGAGAATATTGGAATAATAAGGCTCCGTTTGTTTTAAGTTTATGAAAAATAGCTTATGTAAATAAATAAGCTTTTATTTTAATTTACAAGCTTTCACTAACGAAAATTGTATCTTCATAGACTGTTTTTCATAAACTACCTTAAAAACTTATAAATAATACATAAAAACTTATTTATTTGCATAAGCTGGTTTATATAAGCTCTAAAATAAGCTAATCCAAACGGGCCCAAAAGCCAAAAGCCCATGATTTATTGCAAAAAAAATTCAAGAAAATTGCTCTTCCCACAAACAAAAGTGCTCCCCTCCTAAAGAAAATGACTAAAATACCCCTTCGTGACTTAAGTCACGCTCGGTACCTTCTACGTGATTTAAGTCACGCTGCTGTATTACTATTTTGAGACAAAATCTAGCAGTTCCAACTTCAAAACACCATTTCTTTCTCTCTTCACCACTAAAAAACACAAAAGTGAGAATTTTTGAAGCAAAATCTTGAGCCAAAATCATTGCAAATCATCAGGAAACAAGTTTCTACGCTCATCAAACGTCAAAGATCAGGTAATGTACTATCTAACATCTCTTGATTTTGCTGGTTTTTGAGCTATGTTTACTAGTCTGGAACACGACCTGGGCGTGACTTCTCACGTTGGAGCTCTACGTGAGTTAACTCATGCAGGTGTTAGCTCAGCGTGACTTAAGTTACGCTGGTGCCCAATATTTGAAATTTTGCGCCAATTTTATTTTTCTTTCTTAGCTTGTTGTGCAAGTTATTTATTTTTTTCCTTGTTATTTTTCTATTCAATAGACATAGTGATGGTTGATAATATGGTGGATGATGGCATTGAGCCGAAACCGGCCATAATTGAAGCTTCCGGCGAAGCTTCCGTTGATGTCAAACCAACCGTTGATGTGAAGCTTAAAGTCAAAATTCCATTTCAAGCTCACATCGAAGAAAAACCTAAATCGGTACCTACCGGTGTTGCCAATCCTCGCGGTTATGAAGTAAACACCGCCTCATTTTTTTTAACAAACGAAAGATGGCGAGAGCGAGATGAGTTGCTTGGTTGGGTTCGTCGACAAGCGGCAAAGGCTGGATTTACTATATCTATAGATAAATCCAATGTGAAAGGAGTGGCGTATACAAACCACCGAAGACGAAGAAGAAATTGAAGCTTAAAGGTTCGGGCTCAAGAAAATGTAATTGTCCGTTTAGATTGCGTGTTTTTTTTAGAAGAATTCAAGTGATTGGTGGTTGGCCATGCTTTGTGGAATCCACAACCATGAGTTGGAGCCAAAATTAGGTAGTCACCTTCTTGCTTGAAGACTAAAAAAGCAGAAAAAGAAGAGGGTTATCAACATGACAAAGAGCTAGACGTTGCCTAGGAATATTTTAACGGATTTAAAGGCAAAAAACAAAGAAAGTGTGACGACTATCAAACAAGTGTACAATGCGTGTACAAGATGGCAAAAGGGGACAAGAGGTGACAAGACGGAGATGCAATTCTTGATTTCCATGTTGGAGGAGCATAAATACGTCTATTTTACAAGAGCAAATAATGAGAAAACTTATCTTGAAGACATATTTCTTGCTCATCCGGAGTCAATTAATATGCTTAACACTTTTCCGACCGTTTTGGTCATGGATTCCACTTACAAAACCAACTTGTATAGAATGCAATTATTTGAGATTGTTGGTGTCACCTCTACCAACATGACATATTCAGTTGGTTTTGCCTTTCTTGCCTCCGAAAAAGAGGACAACTTTACTTGGGCACTTAAGATGTTGGTTAGTCTTTTGTCCTCAAAACTCAACATGCCTAAGTTGTCACGGACTGAGATAATACTTTGATGAATGTCGTTGCCAAAGTTCTCCTTGAAACCGCCGCTTTACTTTGTTATTTTCATATTGGGAATAATGTAAGGGCTAAGTGCATCACGGATTGTAGAGTCAAAGCGAAGCCGAAGGATGTCAAAGTTGATGGCAAAGAAGTGAAGGAAGTTAAAGAGGCGAAGGCAAGTGAAATTGTTGACAAAATCATGGATGCTTGGAAAGATTTGGTTGAATCTTTTACGGAGGATGTTTATCCAAGTGCGGTAATGCGATTCAAAGATGTATGCAAACCATTTCCAAAATTCCTTGACTATGTTCAAACCACAATATTGAACACCGTTAAGGAAAAATTTGTGAGGACATGGACGGATAAAGTCTTGCATCTTGGTTGTAGAACCACCAACATTGTTGAATCGGCTCATGGAAAATTGAAAAAAAATATTTGAGGAGTAATGTGGGAGATTTGACATCATGTTGGGATGAAATAAAAAAGATGTTGGCTATTATCCAATTGTCCAAGATACAAGCAAGTTTTGGGAAGAGCCGTACCATCTTTGAACATAGATACAAAGGAAACTTTTTGTACTCCGAGTTGGAGGGTTATGTATCTAGACCCGCATTGTGCTTTATCTTTGACGAAGCGAACCGTTCCAAGACATTCGGCTTTGCCAAGAAAGATTGCAGTAGTGTTCAAAAGACATTGTACGGGTTGCCTTGTGCATGTATTATTGCCATGAAGAGAAAAGAAAAATTGCTTATTCGATTGGATGAAAAAGAGCCTCATTGGCAAAGGTTAAGTGTATGCGGAGAAGAGGTTGATGATGACTTTTCGGTGATGGAGGAGTGGAATGGCATTCAAGAACGGCTCAAAAAAGCCCCTTACAAGATGAAATTCCACATCAAAGAGGTGATGCGTCAACTTGTATTTCCAGAAGACACAATGTTGTCTCCACCTCCAAGAAAGGTTAAAAGGGCGAGGTCTACACCGAAAGAGTCATCCACGGGTCGAATCCTCTCTACATGGGAGCGTGTTGATTCTCAAAATCCCGATAGTCAATGTTCACATGCCAAGACAACATTTCCAAAGAGGAAAAGTGCACGTATAGGCAATTCATCCCGCTCACAAGCTTCAACCTCTACTATACACCTGAATCCGTATATTCCGGATTTACCATACATAACACAATTCTCAAAGATCATGAAACCTTTCATCGAAAATATTGTGAATGTTAAAGGAGATGATAATTATGGATTCCGGGTCATAGCTAGACACATGGGTGTAAACGGCCTCAATGTCCTTCGTCAATTAATCATAATGATCTTATGTTGTTTTTTTATGACGGCGATTGATATCATTATATTAATCGACGAGGAAATTTTTTAGTCCTGTTAGGATCATTATGATTAATCGACAAGAATTCGGTCTGAATGTGTTTTCCCGATAGCGGTAGAGGTGGTTATGGCGGGTTCGTCTACCGGCCTCCTACCCCAAGAAGATTGGTCATTATGATTAATCGATTTTTTTAAAAAATATTCCTTTAATTTATGTTATAATAATCATTGTTGAATATAATGAATTGCAATGTAATGTAATAATATTTAGGTTGTGTGTAATAATATTTCTATTTTAGTGGTGTAATGTAATAATATGTACACAGCGTGAGTTAACTCACGTTGGTATATACCGAGCCTGACTTAAGTCACACATGATATATACATGTGTGAGTTAACTCACGCGGGGGTATTTTGGTCAATTTGTATGGAAATGAACAATTTTATATGGGAAAAGAGCAATTTTCAAAATTCAATACTTCAAACAAATGAGAAATTGTTATTTAATTTTGTGGGTGGGGTCACCTTTTTTGTTTCATAGATCCATCAAAAAGTTTTTAGCCTTAACTAGTAACAAATTTGGGCCGTTTGAATAAAAAACTATTGTATACATGGTCATGCTTAAACTTTTCCATCATGGGAAAAAAACTTTTCTTTCCCATGCTAAACCCCACCATAAAGAATTTAGCATGCTTTATAAGCTTGCCATTGTCACGAATCAAGCAATAAACACACTATTGTCTAACAGATGGAAAGGAATAATAGATGAAAAATCAACATTACACGTCTAAAGAAAATTTCGTTATTCAAATGATAATTGACAGCTACAAAAGATTGACTACCTAGCCATTTTAAAAATAGAAAGTACACAAAATACATAAGGCTGATCACCACAATCTTAGGGATTTGATGGTGCAGTGCTAGGAAGGGAATGGAATGACCATAGACCATAGTAGATGCTTGATTTTCATATCTTTCATTATGGTTTCAAGGCCAACTTGCATGATTAGTTTATGAGGGAGCAACGTTTTTAACTCAGCATCGATGAGAATGGATTTACCCTATAATCTCGTTTCTCGATCATTGGCCATTTTCAACCGCTCATCTAACATAAAGGATTCTGGAATAATCCAACCTCGTTTGCCCTGATAACTTCTTAATGGTCTAGCAAGAGATCTACCTTGGCATTCACCACCTAACGAATATGCATCCATACCTCTTTCTTTGCCATAAGAAATCAATTACTTATAGAAGGTGATTTTCTCAAGCAGAGTACGACTTTTTGCTGATGCGGTTGAGGAAATAGTGGATAAGTATACCAAGAAAATGGCAGGTTTATTAATTTTCTTACATCGTTTCATTTCTCAAAGGTCAACCGATGATCGACGCAAAAGGCATATGTTTACATCTAAAAATAATTATCATGTAAGCCAAACACATGAGCATGTGTTTCTCCCCATTAGACGAGGAAGCCCCTCGGCTGAGTAACGATTAGAAGATGCTAGAGCAGCCGAGTGAGATGATTCTATCTCAAGCCACTAATTCAGAATGTGGGTTGTTAAGGGCTCTGAATAGACTCAAAATGTAGTGGGACTAGACAACGATAAACCCACAATCCATGTTCTTAGCACCACTAACTGCTTTGAGAAGTGAGGGGGAAGAAAAACAATATTCAAATACAAATGGACCAAAAGGGCAAAATTGCAAAGAAAAACAATATAAAGGACCAAATTATTAAATTAAGGGACTACAAATATAATTTTGCCTAAATTATTTGTAGTCACTCTTAAAATTTTACCTAAATTATTTGTAGTCAGTCTTAAAATAAAGCCTTTTATGGCGTACACCTTTGGTTGGGTCTGGGCTATATACCCCATCACAAAATAAAACTCCCTGATGTTTTTTGGCTTAAATGCACTTTTCACCCCCTATATTTTAAAAAGTTGCGATTTTGGCCCCCTTTAAAAAAAATGGATTATTAGACCCCCAACTTTGGCCCTGAACCGTAGATCTCACTATCTAGGACTTGAGACCCCAAAGCCAAGGGTGTGAACCCTTGGAATAAGGCTGGACGTCCTCCAAGAGGGCAGAGGGCCCACTTGACAATCACAAATAGCCCTTTGGGGGCGCCCTCAGCAGCTGACGAGGGCGCCCAAGTCATGGTTTTGGCCCTTTTACGATTTAGGCCCAAAACCATGACCGGGTAGGCCCAAGAAAGGCTACAAATAGTAACCTTGGGACCATTCCCGAGGCATGACCTAAACACAGCACAGAAACCCTAGTTTCTAGAAGTATTGTACTCACTGCCAGTACAGTTGGCGCCCACCGTGGGGCTACGGTAAAACTGACCTAGCCACCGTCTCCAAGAGAAAAACGGTCGATCCACGGCCCCTGAGAGTCATCAGAGCGCCGTGTATCCACCATATCTCCCAGAAGCAACCTCAAAACCTTCGAATCCGCCGTGATTCAACCCTAGACCTACCCCTAACTCTAATCAAACATTGAACCCATTTCTTGTTCAAAACATCAATTAATCCCTCCAAAATTCGCGATCCCGACTGGGAACCTTCAGTCGCAATTTTCTAACCTTGATAACCGACCCGAAAACGGCCATCGTCGCCGTCGTTGTTCATGGACCCAGAGGCGGCGAAAGCAGTACATCAACAGATCCAACAACTTCGCAACCACAGCAAAGCGTTGCAAGTTAACGTCATCGACTTAGATCCAAGGGAAGAATTCCAGAACGAGCGTCTTGAACATACGGAGGATCTGAAGGAAGTCACAATAGGCTCGGAGCCACATCAAACAACCAAGGTGGGGACTTCTTTGGATCCCGCCGAAGAGCAAAGTCTAGTGGATCTCCTGAGAAGAAACTTAGACCTGTTCGCCTGGCAACCATCAGATATGCCCGGCATCGACCCTACCATCGTATGCCACCACCTCGCCCTACGCCCAGGAGTGAAGCCGGTGGCTCAGCGCAAAAGGAAATTAGGCGAAGAAAGGAGGAAAGCAGTAGATGAAGAGGTGGCCAAGTTAAGAAACGCCCGCTTCATAAGTGAAATCAAGTATCCTACATGGCTGGCAAACGTCGTCCTCGTAAAGAAAGCTAACGGAAAATGGCGCATGTGCGTCGACTACACCGATCTGAACACCGCCTGCCCAAAAGATCCATATCCCCTCCCAAACATTGACCACCTTATCGACAACGCGTCAGGGTACCAAACCCTGAGTTTCATGGACGCGTACTCCGGCTACAACCAAATAAAGATGGATCCTCTCGACGCCCCAAAGACGGCCTTCATGACTAATCATCACAACTACCATTACGAAGTTATGCCTTTCGGCCTAAAGAACGCCGGCGCCACCTTTCAAAGGTTGATGGACACCGCCTTTGCAGAACAAATCGGAAAGAATTTGGAGGTCTATATCGACGATCTGGTAGTAAAAACAAAACATGACGAAAGACATGCAAAGGATCTGGAAGAGATCTTCGATCAAGTTCGCGCATACAACATGCGTCTCAACCCGGCCAAATGTTCTTTTGGGGTTCACGCAGGAAAATTCCTAGGCTTCATGCTGACCCGGCGCGGTATCGAGGCAAACCCTGACAAATGTCAGGCGATAATCAACATGAGAAGCCCCTCTAGCATTAAGGAGGTGCAGCAGTTGACGGGTAGGCTCGCAGCGCTCTCCAGGTTTTTATCATGTGCCGGCGATAAAGCTTTCTCTTTCTTTGCCTCAATAAAGAAGAAGGAACTTTTCCAATGGACTGAAGAGTGCGAAGATGCGTTCGCAAAGATTAAGACGTTCCTTTCCAGCCCGCCAGTTCTGCATCGTCCAGATACAGGCGCCGTCCTTTTCCTCTACCTATCTATATCGGAAAATGCTATGAGTTCTGTCGCGGTGATTTTCGGAGATCAAGCTATTGATTAGCGTTGACTCACTAATTTTATTTCACGACTGAACTTTTAATTTTTTTAAATGAAAAGTGGAAAAAAGTTCTAAATTACCACAATTTTAAAGATTAGGGTTCGGGGCTTAGTTACGTTTAGGGAAGGTGTTAGCACCCTAAACGTTCGTAGTACTCTACGAGAACCTCTTGATTTTATTTATTTATTTTGGGCTATAACTTGCTTATTTATTTAAAAGAGAGAATTGAATTAAAATAGCAAGAAAGGAAAATAAAATGTTTTTTGTATTTTTTATGATTTGGAAGGACAAGGTCCTCTGCCTACGTACCCGTGAGGGATCAAAACCTCGTAGTTCGGGGTAAAAAAAGACGGTTGATTTGTTTGGTGTTTTTTATTAGTTTTAAAAAATTTTAAAAATAAAAGCCAAGTGGCAAAATGGAATTGGTTGGTGTTTTTTATTTTGAAAGTGATTAAAGTGTAATTAAAGTTGATTAATGGTTATTTAAAGAAAATAAAAGAAAAAAGACGGACACTTGATTGAAAATCAAGGTTTATTAAGAAAAGATTTTTTTGTGAGTTTCTCATTATTATTTGCATTTTTTTTTGTTTTTAATTAACTAAGACTAAAAAGCAATAAAGGCTAAACGCGAGGAAATTCCGTGGTGACGTTGGATCACCACGAAATCCCTAACCTAATATTTTTGTATTTTTCCTGAATAGCGAAACAAGTAAAAATAAATAAAAGACGTAAAGCAGAATAAATAAAGTGTGGTGTCGGTGCATATTCTCATTTATTTTTGTTACATTGATCCTAAGTACATTCTAATAAAATGAAAATAAAAATGACAAAATGATAAACAAGGGAAAAAACAAAATTAAATATGCTAGAACAAAAATAAAATGAAAATGCATGCAATAAAAGGGAAATAAGAAAAATAAAAATTAAAATGCATGATGTGTTAAATATAAAGGTAGTAAAATAAAATGCATGAGGATAAAAAGGACCAAAATAAAATGCAAGAGAAAGAATAAAAAGAAAGAAACATAAAAGAAAATAAAATAGAGAAGAAATGGGGTGTAACAAGAAAATGGGGGGTGCCACTAGCAGAAAGTAAAAAAGAACAGAAAAAAGGAAGGCTGGGGCGCTGAGAAGCCTATTGGGCTGAAGGGAAAAACAGACCGGTTCGGTTCAAGTGAACCGAACCGGTTCGCCCCCTATAAATAAGTAAAACTGGTTTTTTTTCTCATTCTTTAAAACTCTTTCTCTCTCCTTCTTTCTTCTTTCCTCTTCTTCTCTCTTCTCCCTCAAAAACAAACCCGGCCGGAAGTAAAAATGGGCGCGGTGGTTGGCCGGCCCAAGGGGGCGGCGCCACCGCGCCGGAGTGAAAACTTCCCCCTTTTTTTTTAAAAAAAAGTTTTCTGAACCTTTTTCCCTCCCTCTCTTTAAAAATCAAGTTAGATTTTTCAACAAAAATTTGTATAAATCTAGATCTAAGTTTGAATTTTCGCAAAAAAATATACCTTTTTCTTCTTTTGATTCGGACTTGGGAAGGGCTTGGGTTTTGTTTATTGTTGGTTCAAGTTCGGACTGTGTGTGAGGGGTGGGGTTGTGTGCGCGCGGATTGGGTTTGGCTGGGCTTGAGGAGGCGTACGGTTACGGGTGAGGGTGTGCGTGAGTGAGTGGGCTTGGTGGGCTTAGTCTTGATGGCGTGTGGTGGTGAGGGAGTGAGGGGTGAGTATTTGTGTGATTGGTTGTTACTGTGTGTTTGTTACTGTGTGGTTGTGTGAGGGAGGAGATGGGAGGCCGTACGGTTTTGTGTGTGTAGCTTAGGCTGCGGTTTGTGTGTAGAATGGTGAGGGCTGGGTGGCCGTACGAGCGTGTTTGGGTTGGTGGAGTGTGTGATTGGTTGCTGAATAATTTTTTTTTTGGCTCTGATTGTTTCTCTGTGTGGTTTGCAACTGATTTTTCTGTGCTTTTCTGATGATTTTCTGGCTCTTGTTGCTCTGATTTTATAGTGCAGTGGATGATTAATGCAGATTTAAAGCCATTGATGGACAATTATCACAATTAATCAGCAAACAATCAAAATGGCAACCATTAAAATTGCCATCAAACACATTAAAAATCCAAAGTCAGACCTCTTAAAAAACAAAATAATAAAAAACGAAAAATAAAAATAAAAATAAAAATAAAAATAAAAATAAAAATAAAAATAAAAATAAAAAAGGATAATAAAAAAGGAAAAAGAAAAGAAGAAAAAGAAAATGGAACTAAAAATAAAAAGGAAATAATAATTAAAAATGACAAGCGATAATAAAAAAAAAAGGTCGCCTTCGGAACCAAAAAATGAGGTATTTTAAAATACCTCCCTGCCGAAATTCCGTCTGAAACGACGAAAAAATTTCGAACCCAGAGACGAGTAAAAAAAGAATCTTAGGTCAAAAATTGGGGTATGACAGATGCCCCTATTTAAGTCTCTTCGTCCGGAGATTTAAAGAGAGAAACTTGGATTCGACGGGTCGAAGGGACTTAAATACAGAGTACGCCAATTTTGGACCTAAGAAAATGTGAAATGCTCGTGATGCAAAATGTGAATGCAAGACGGCGAAGATGACCTGACTGGGGACAAAACAAAACAAAAGGATACCCGAGTTCGTTAAAGAAAAGGGATCCGACTCCACTGGGGGATAATATATAGTTCCACTGGGGGAGAGATCAACCATCGTATTGATAGCTGAAAAAGGAAGTATGGTATGGGAACGACACCAACCACAAGCTGCCCGTTTGTAGAGCTTGCCACTTGAGGTAAAGACGGTAACAAAAGTAACATGCCACTGACGACAAGAAACAAAGGTGAATGTCAGCTGTTCGGGATGTAGCCGAACTTGCCACTGACGACATGATGAGAGATGAAATGTCAGCTGCTCGGGATGTAGCCGAACTTGCCACTGACGACATGATAGAAGATAAAATGTCAGCTGCTCGGGATGTAGCCGAACTTGCCACTGACGACATGATAGATGATAAAATGCCAGCTGCTCGGGATGTAGCCGAACTTGCCACTGACGACATGATAGATGATAAAATGTCAGCTGCTCGGGATGTAGCCGAACTTGCCACTGACGACATGATAGATGATGAAATGCCAGCTGCTCGGGATGTAGCCGAACTTGCCACTGACGACAGGATAAAAGGATAAATGTCAGCTGCTCGGGATGTAGCCGAACTTGCCACTGACGACAGGATAAAAGGTAAATGTCAGCTGCTCGGGATGTAGCCGAACTTGCCACTGACGACATGATAAACAGGTATGCACAAGCTGTTCATTAAAGAACTGTCACTTGGCGAAAAGAGGGTGACATCTTTGGACCAGACACACTGGGGATGACACTTGGGGAACAGAGTTACAAATTGTTCATGACTGATTGATGTGAAAAACAAGACTCAGGGTGGTTAATGCAACTATGTATTGAATGATGTTATGTGCATGTTGTGTATGCATGAATGTGTATATGCTTGAATGTATGAATGTATGTAAGACAATACGACTTGTATGACTCTATGGAGGATTGACTTGTATGATGGTATGACCGATGAACTTGATGAGACAAGACTGGACAGGTAAGATGTAAAGTGGACCGACGGCGCAGTACAAACACTCTGCAATCTCATTGGGAATGATGCCATTGGGAACATATCAAAACATTGACGGGGTAAAGCCCGATGTATGCAACAACCGGTGGGGAGCAAACACTTCCTGGGGGAGACGTGTTAATCCATAGACCTGGCAGAAGAACTGGTGTTTCTGTGGTCATGCTTTTTGTTTCTTTCTTTTTTGAGTCCCTAACTTTTGCGTGGACTGCCCTTTCGGGTTTTCAGTCCACCGGGAATATATTCTTTTTGTATGCCCCTAATTTTTGCCTGGACCGCCCTTTCAGGTTTTCGATCCACCGGGACGCTCATTTTTGCCTAAGCCGCCCTTTCGGGTTTTCGACTTACCGAGCTCTTTTCTTTTTTCTTCTTTCTTTTTTCCAAGCAATTGACCACGTTTAACCTGTAGAGTTTGTCCGTTCTCAGGATAACTGTTGACGCACACTTCACTTATTCATGAGTTCAGAGAGAATGTGTTTGTTGTTTATGCTTTCCAAGAAATATATAAAATGATTTATGATTTTGAAAAAAGTTTTGCTTCAAGTACTACCAACAAAAGTAGAAAAACGGTTTTATAAACTGAATAAATGGGAATTCCAAATGAAAGGCAAATAGGCTCAAATTTATTTAAAAGAATGGTGACCCGCCAATGGCATGGCTCCACGGATCTTACAAAGTTTGAAAAATGGTAAATATAAAGGGGAAGGTACATTGAACACAATAACCGTTATTCTCTCGAACAACTTTGAATTCCACCGTTTAGATGCTTCAGATTTAGAGTCTTTTTGACAGCTACTGTGCCCCAAGTGAGTCATGGCCAACCTGATGCAGTTACTTTGTCTTTTGATCCTTAACTTTTGCATAGACCGCCCTTTCGGGTTTTCGATCTATCAGGATGATTATTTTCTGTTTCATGTCTCTAATTTTTGCCTGGACCGCCCTTTCGGGTTTTCAGTCCACCGAGACGCTCATTTTTGCCTAAGCCGCCCTTCCGGGTTTTCGACTTACCGAGCTGTTCTTTTATCTTTTAGACAAAGTATTTCTTGACTGCATCGGCGTTTACAGGACGGGGAAGCTCATCACCATCCATAGTCGTAAGAGTCATTGCACCACCAGAAAAAGCTCTCTTGACGACATATGGGCCTTCATAATTAGGCTTCCATTTGCCCCTGGCGTCCGGTTGGAAAGATAAAATCTTCTTGAGCACAAGACCTCCTTCTTGGAACACACGGGTACTGCCCGTGACACAAAGCATTCATGCGTTTCTCTGATCATATTTGTTTTGACATCATTCAGCCTCTGATAACTTAGGTTCCATTAAAACTCTCATTGATGGAATCTCAATCTCCACAGGGAGTACTGCTTCCATGCCATACACTAAAGAGAAGGGGGTTGCCCCCGTTGAGGTACGTACTGAAGTGCGATGTCCATGTAAAGCATACGGTAACATCCCATGCAGGTCCTTGTAAGTGGTTACCATCTTCTTCACCATCTTTTTGGTGTATTTTCTTTCTTTTTGTTCTTTTTTGCTTTTGTTTGTTGTTTTTTTGCAGCCTCGATGGCACCATTCATCTGGGATTTGACCAGGAATACTGTAATGGCAGTTCTTCGGAACCCAAGTTAATCATTTCGAGTGCTTCTTCATGAGGCTGAATGATGTTCTTTAATATTCTAGTAACGGAGAGATCTTTTCGGGAATCTGTTCATCCTCCTCCTCTTCAGCTTCAGGGAACTCAAAGTCGGGAGAGAGCATAGGGTTACAGTGTTCAACGGGCTTATTGATGCTTAGTCTGCATGTGATTGATGATTGATTTTAGAAAATGAGTGAAAAATGCAGACCCTTTTGAAATTGATTTAAAATAAAATAAAATAAAATATTTTTTTGGGTTTTTTGTGTTACCATTTTTCCAGAAAAAGCAGTAAAGTAAAAATAAAAAGTCGCGAAAGAAACGACAATTTTTCATTGATAGTGGTAACTTGAAGACAAAAGTAGAGCCCTACATGATTTCACTTTCGTATCGGGCGAAACGAAAGGATTTTTGAAAAGATAAGACAACGAAAACACATTCCTTGGACCCATGAGTAACTGAGGGAATGTCAACAACGATCAGATTGCAGTAACCTTTGCCAGGTGTTACAAAATTCACTGCCACCTTCTTCACCAGGGTGAGCTTCTGAGCAATCTTGCACCAAATTAACAGATGGGGTCCCATGGTCAGGTAGTAGATTAGCTTGCACATCGGGACTCGACCTTTTGAAGGATAGGATGTTGGCCTGGATCAACTTCTGGACTTCGCTTTCAAGGCATAACAATGCTCAACGTCATGACCGGATGCCCCTTGATGGAAAGCACAAGAAAGATGAGGTCTATACCCCCTTGGCAATCTTTCAGGTACCTTAGGAGGTGCCCTAGTTTGAACAAGATTTTTATCAAGCAAAGCGGGAAGCAACTCTGCATACGCCATGGGGATTGGATCAAAATGGGATATCCGCTGAACCCGATTCTGTTGTCGGACTGCTGGGTAGCCTGTTGTCGAGGCTGTTGTTGATACTGTTGCCGAGGCCTTTGTTGGGGCTGGAGCTGATTTCTGGATAGCCGGAGTTGGGGTTCCAAAAGAAGTGGGATGAAAACCTTCGTCTGATAGAAATGGCATCCCCTATGGGTAAGCTCTAGACGTGCCGGGCGGTGGAGCAAGTATGGTAGAAGTTGGTAAAGCAGATAAGATTGGCTGCTCAAGAGTAGTAACAGCAGGCTGAGGAACTGACGTCTGGGCTTGGGAAGCCAACAAAGCATTCATCATGGAGGTCAACTTCTCCATCCCTTCCCGGAGATTGGCCACCTCTTCCCGGAGATTCTGGTTTTCTTGCTCTAACAGATCCATTCTTTTCTGATTAGCCATAGTGTTGTAAATGCGATTCAGTTTGTGGAGAATTCGTCGGGCCAATTTCTTTGGACTGCGGCTGATTGACCTTTGGAAAAACAAGACGTGAGACTCGGCTTGAGAAACTATGAATGCAATATGATGCATGATTATGCGTATGCAAAAAAAGATATTTTATCGAAGGACTTTATTGAAGTAATTGTAAACATCATGGTTTGAACATTCCGTTTAAGCATTAAGATATTACAAAATAGTTCTTTTTTGATAGATTACAAGATTTTGGAAGCTAGAATCTAAGCATAAAACTCTAAAACCTTCAACTCAAGTTCCTGGAGTAGATGAATCCTCAGAATCAGAATGTGCACCAAAGATCGAATCCATAAACCTCTTCTTCCTTTTAGAATCCCGGCTGAGCAAAGCATCTTTTCGCTGAAGCAAATCATCCTTCTCGATCATCCGTTGGTTCTGAATGAAAAGCTCGTGATTCTTCTGCGCTAACTTCCCTTTCAAGGTTTCATGCTCACGTTCAAGTTCCTGGTACCTTCTCTTCCAAGTTTCTTTTTCTTGCTTTTCCTTGGTTAGCTGCTCCTGAAACTCCTCCTTGGTGTCAAAGGGGATAGGCAAGGATGATGGTGGAATGGTGGAGGACAGATATCTAGGTAGATGGTAGGGGAGGCCAAAGCTCATGGTTCTATCAATAACCCACTGAGTATAGGATTCATGCACATAATCAAATTTCTTCCCCATCTGACTTCTGTTAAGTCTGCGGATGGCACTCCAAGCTTGTGCGAATCTCTCTCTCCTGTTTGAGTGGTCTTCATGATAAAGATAGAACTCACTAGTCAGGGCAAGGTTGTTTGGCTTTGTTTTCATTGGGTGACCGAACTGTCGACGGGCTAGAGAAGGGTTGTAGCTAATCCCGCCACGCATACCAAGAAGAGGTACGTTGGGGTATTCACCACAGCTAACAATAACTTTCCCTACGTCACAGGCTGCCTGGTACCAAACTATGTCTGAGGGGTGGAGGGCCATGATTCTGTGGGACCAAGGAAGATCTTCGAGGTTAACTTTGAAGGTATGAGTTTGAGGTAGGTGGGAGATAAACCATCGGTAGAGCAGTGGTGCACAGCAAAGGATAGTTCCACGGCCGGCTTGGGTACGGTCATGGATGGAGTGGTAGGTATCAGCTAGTAGAGTGGGTACAGGGTTTTTGGAGAGGAAGATTTTGATGGCATGGATATCAATGAAGTTGTCAATATTTGGGAAGAGTACAAGGCCATATATGAGGAGGGCTAGGGTGGAATGGAAGGCAAGAGTGCTAGCTGCTTCAGCAAATATGGAGGCTTGTTGATAGAGGAAGTGGGTGGGAAGACCTTGGAGGCCTCCTTTAAAGGTAAGGTTTGCTTGGATGATGGAAGTTTCAAGGTGGAGAGCGGCTGCGATGTCGGAGGGTTTAGGGATAGGTTCTAGGCCATGGAACGGTATTTTGTCAGGCACGGGTAACCCAACCAGGTATGAGTATTCCTCAAGTGTAGGGACAAGCTGATAGTCAGGAAAGGTGAAGCAATGGTAGAGTGGGTCATAGAATTGGACCAAGGTTTCCAGACATCCTTCCTCAACATCTACTCTAAGGATATTAAGTAGCCTTCCATGATGAGCTTGAAAATCCATTCGATCGTTTACTAAAGATCCTAGCTTCCTTAATTTTGACAAGTCTGGTTTCTTGAAAAGATACTTTTTAGTGCTTCTTCGTGGAATGTCCACATCTACAATGTTTACAAAAAGTTTATTTAAGTCCTTCGATGTTTTGGATGCGAAAGAAAAGAGTTTATGCATGGATGCATGTATGAATGATTATGCTAAAGAGCGGAGAAAACATGGTGAGGTTTAAGTCCATAAGGTAGGAGTCAAGGGTAAACACGCCATTTGGTAAGGACTATGGTTTCATTTGTACCTGTATCACGGGTTCTACCAAGTTCCCAAAGTCCTCAACCCCTTTCAAATATCGTCGGGTTACGAGATTGACTCCCGATCCAATAATATTTGTAAGAAAGTCTCGTTTGAGTGTAGTATCGCGTATCAACTAATTCAAGATTACTCTTGGTTAGCCACCGCACTACGTCCTAAAAGGCCAAGATGGGTTAAAGGTAACTAAAGGTCCTCAACTTCATAGGTCACTTGAAAATATCAATGCCGGACACGACTTACTCATGCCAACATAATAATACTTCCAAGATCCCTCCATTGAGCGGGGTTATCACATGTGTCACATCCGAAATTTACCCTCGGAAAGCCACTTTGATTATACCACCATCCTATCTTATGTTTCCCTCAAGTCCGGGTGTAGGACTTATCTCACCACTCACGTAAAAGGGAAAAAACACATATTCACGTATTTACACTTCTTATTTTTATTTAAGCAAGTTATAGCACAAGATAATTAAATAAATTCAAGTTAGGCTCAACCCTCTTAGGGAAGTCCCCAGTGAAGTCGCCATTTCTGTCGCGGTGATTTTCGGAGATCAAGCTATTGATTAGCGTTGACTCACTAATTTTATTTCACGACTGAACTTTTAATTTTTTTAAATGAAAAGTGGAAAAAAGTTCTAAATTACCACAATTTTAAAGATTAGGGTTCGGGGGTTAGTTACGTTTAGGGAAGGTGTTAGCACCCTAAACGTTCGTAGTACTCTACGAGAACCTCTTGATTTTATTTATTTATTTTGGGCTATAACTTGCTTATTTATTTAAAAGAGAGAATTGAATTAAAATAGCGAGAAAGGAAAATAAAATGTTTTTTGTATTTTTTATGATTTGGAAGGACAAGGTCCTCTGCCTACGTACCCGTGAGGGATCAAAACCTCGTAGTTCGGGGTAAAAAAAGACGGTTGATTTGTTTGGTGTTTTTTATTAGTTTTAAAAAATTTTAAAAATAAAAGCCAAGTGGCAAAATGGAATTGGTTGGTGTTTTTTATTTTGAAAGTGATTAAAGTGTAATTAAAGTTGATTAATGGTTATTTAAAGAAAATAAAAGAAAAAAGACGGACACTTGATTGAAAATCAAGGTTTATTAAGAAAAGATTTTTTTGTGAGTTTCTCATTATTATTTGCATTTTTTTTTGTTTTTAATTAACTAAGACTAAAAAGCAATAAAGGCTAAACGCGAGGAAATTCCGTGGTGACGTTGGATCACCACGAAATCCCTAACCTAATATTTTTGTATTTTTCCTGAATAGCGAAACAAGTAAAAATAAATAAAAGACGTAAAGCAGAATAAATAAAGTGTGGTGTCGGTGCATATTCTCATTTATTTTTGTTACATTGATCCTAAGTACATTCTAATAAAATGAAAATAAAAATGACAAAATGATAAACAAGGGAAAAAACAAAATTAAATATGCTAGAACAAAAATAAAATGAAAATGCATGCAATAAAAGGGAAATAAGAAAAATAAAAATTAAAATGCATGATGTGTTAAATATAAAGGTAGTAAAATAAAATGCATGAGGATAAAAAGGACCAAAATAAAATGCAAGAGAAAGAATAAAAAGAAAGAAACATAAAAGAAAATAAAATAGAGAAGAAATGGGGTGTAACAGGAAAATGGGGGGTGCCACTAGCAGAAAGTAAAAAAGAACAGAAAAAAGGAAGGCTGGGGCGCCGAGAAGCCTATTGGGCTGAAGGGAAAAACAGACCGGTTCGGTTCAAGTGAACCGAACCGGTTCGCCCCCTATAAATAAGTAAAACTGGTTTTTTTTCTCATTCTTTAAAACTCTTTCTCTCTCCTTCTTTCTTCTTTCCTCTTCTTCTCTCTTCTCCCTCAAAAACAAACCCGGCCGGAAGTAAAAATGGGCGCGGTGGTTGGCCGGCCCAAGGGGGCGGCGCCACCGCGCCGGAGTGAAAACTTCCCCCTTTTTTTTTAAAAAAAAGTTTTCTGAACCTTTTTCCCTCCCTCTCTTTAAAAATCAAGTTAGATTTTTCAACAAAAATTTGTATAAATCTAGATCTAAGTTTGAATTTTCGCAAAAAAATATACCTTTTTCTTCTTTTGATTCGGACTTGGGAAGGGCTTGGGTTTTGTTTATTGTTGGTTCAAGTTCGGACTGTGTGTGAGGGGTGGGGTTGTGTGCGCGCGGATTGGGTTTGGCTGGGCTTGAGGAGGCGTACGGTTACGGGTGAGGGTGTGCGTGAGTGAGTGGGCTTGGTGGGCTTAGTCTTGATGGCGTGTGGTGGTGAGGGAGTGAGGGGTGAGTATTTGTGTGATTGGTTGTTACTGTGTGTTTGTTACTGTGTGGTTGTGTGAGGGAGGAGATGGGAGGCCGTACGGTTTTGTGTGTGTAGCTTAGGCTGCGGTTTGTGTGTAGAATGGTGAGGGCTGGGTGGCCGTACGAGCGTGTTTGGGTTGGTGGAGTGTGTGATTGGTTGCTGAATAATTTTTTTTTTGGCTCTGATTGTTTCTCTGTGTGGTTTGCAACTGATTTTTCTGTGCTTTTCTGATGATTTTCTGGCTCTTGTTGCTCTGATTTTATAGTGCAGTGGATGATTAATGCAGATTTAAAGCCATTGATGGACAATTATCACAATTAATCAGCAAACAATCAAAATGGCAACCATTAAAATTGTCATCAAACACATTAAAAATCCAAAGTCAGACCTCTTAAAAAACAAAATAATAAAAAACGAAAAATAAAAATAAAAATAAAAATAAAAATAAAAATAAAAATAAAAAAGGATAATAAAAAAGGAAAAAGAAAAGAAGAAAAAGAAAATGGAACTAAAAATAAAAAGGAAATAATAATTAAAAATGACAAGCGATAATAAAAAAAAAAGGTCGCCTTCGGAACCAAAAAATGAGGTATTTTAAAATACCTCCCTGCCGAAATTCCGTCTGAAACGACGAAAAAATTTCGAACCCAGAGACGAGTAAAAAAAGAATCTTAGGTCAAAAATTGGGGTATGACAAGTTCCGTCCTCGTGCGAGATTCGGACGAAGGTGAAAAACCAGTGTATTTTGTGAGCAAGGTATTCAAGGGAGCCGAACTGAGATACCAGAAAATAGAGCGCCTGGCTCTAGCAGTGGTAGCAACAACGAGGAAACTGCGACCATATTTTCAAGGACATAGAGTTGTTGTCAAATCCAACTACCCCATCAAGCAAGTGCTGGGGAAACCAGACCTGGCGGGAAGAATGGTATCCTGGGCAGTGGAATTGTCCGAGTATGACATTCAATATCTTCCTAGAGGCAGCATAAAGTCACAGGTCCTGGCCGACTTCCTAGTAGAATTTTCATCCCCGGTAGAAGAAGTCGCCCCTTTTGTATGGTTGTTATCGGTCGACGGATCATCAAACCTCAAAGGTAGTGGAGCCGGCATAGTGTTGGAGGGTCCAGGGGGCCTAATCATAGAGCAGTCGCTGAGGTTTGAGTTCAAGGCGAGCAACAACCAGGCAGAGTATGAAGCCCTGGTAGCGGGCATGAAGCTGGCACAAGAGATGGGAGCGGAAAACTTGAGAGCGAAGAGCGACTCCCAGTTGGTAACGAGTCAAATTACCGGGGAATACCAAGCGAAGGACAGTCAACTTATCAAATATTTAGCAAAGGTCAACAGTTTAGCCTCCGCCTTCAAGTTCTTCGAGGCAATCTACGTTCCAAGAGAGCAAAATTCAAGGGCCGACCTTTTGTCTAAACTGGCCAGCACTAAACGCCCGGGGAACAACAGAACGGTCATCCAGGAGGTGCTGGCGGCCCCCAGCACAGAGATCATGGAAGTAGGCGCCGTGGAGAATGAGGAGGAGGGATGGATGACGCCTCTCATCAAATACCTCACGGGAGCGTTTGATCCCAAAAGTGAGGAGGAAGAGCTGCAAATACGAAAGAAGGCTTCGAAGTATTGCATGGTCGCTGGCAAATTGTACAAGAGGGGCAAGGCATCGCCTCTGCTCAGGTGCTTAAGTGAAAACGAGACCAACCTCGTCCTCTTAGAAGTACACGAAGGCGTATGCGGGAGCCACATCGGCGGGCGATCCCTGGCCGCGAAGCTGTTAAGAGCAGGCTACTACTGGCCAACAATGATTCAAGAAAGCGCCGACTTTGTTCGAAAATGTAACAAGTGCCAGAGGTTTTCTGACAAGAAGCACGCCCCTGCTTGCGAACTCACTTCAGTCTTTTCCCCATGGCCTTTTCATAAGTGGGCAGTGGATATTGTAGGCCCATTCCCGCTGGCACCCGGACAACTGAAATTTCTCATAGTCGGAGTGGATTACTTCACAAAGTGGGTCGAAGCCGAAGCGGTCGCCAAAATCACGGCGGACAGAGTAATACGCTTTTACTGGAAGAAAATAATATGCAGATTTGGGCTACCCAAAGTTATAGTATCTGACAACGGGACCCAGTTCGCCAGTTCCAAGGTGGTAGAATTCTGCAATCAACTCGGAATCCAGACGAAGTTTGTCTCAGTCATCCACCCCCAAGCAAACGGGCAAGCCGAATCTGCAAACAAGGTGATCTTGAACGGCATAAAAAAGAAGCTGGACGACGCCAAAGGACTTTGGGCGGACCAATTGCATGAAGTGCTCTGGTCATATCACACGACACCTCATTCCACAACCAAGGAAACCCCGTTCACCATGGTATACGGCGCCGACGCGATGCTGCCTGTAGAAATCGACACGCCAACATGGCGCCGGGAGAACTTCTCAGAAGAGGCTAATGAGGCGAGCTTACTATGCGGAATAGACATGATTGACGAGGTACGGGAGGCCGCCCACATCCGGGAATTTGCCGCTAAACAAAGAGCAGCCCGCCGGTACAATTCAAAAGTAATCCCAAGAGACATGAAAGAAGGAGATTTGGTCTTAAGACAGGTCGTCGCGCCCACCCGAATTGGAAAGTTACTTCCCAACTGGGAAGGACCATACCGAGTCAGGGAAAAGCTAGCACACGGAGCATACAAGCTGGAGGAGCTGAATGGAGACACGATACCACGAACCTGGAATGCCGCCAACCTACGCCATTACTACAGCTGAGTACTTCACCATTCCTACAAACAAGCCTAACAAGGTCGAACTGCTGTAAAGTCTTGCTTGCATTTTCTTTTGAATTTTTTGTATTTTGATGTCAATTAACGAAGAGGAATAAGGGAGCACTCTTTTCCCCGCGAAAGCTGGGTTTTTAATGAGGCACCAATTTCCGTTTACTCTTATCTCTGTTTGACTCCAGTATCACAGATATCGCCGAAACGAGCTAGGTAGCATCAACTCACAAAGGGCGCGCCTAACCCCAAAGGGGTTGCCACCTAATTCCTTAACCCTAAAAGACAGGGCTCTAAGACGTCGTGAGCTTAAAATAAAATCGCCGCCTAATTCCTTAACCCTAAAAGACAGGGCTCTAAGACGTCGCGAGACGAAAATAAGATCGCCGCCTAATTCCTTAACCCCCAAGAGGGCTCTAAGACGTCGCGAGCCGAAAGACAAATCGCCACCTAATTCCTTAACCCTAAAAAGGGCTCTAAGGCGTCGTAAGCAGAAAACGAAAACGTTGCAAAAATAGAAGAATTCATGCAGAAGATGCCTCAATAAAGCGATAACATCGAAAAGCTCAACGGTTTGACAATCTTAAACAAATCGAGAAAACAGACAAGTATTAACTGCCGCCCAAGAAGCGTGATCATCACCCTCACTAAATAAGAAACCAACGAAACATAGTACAAATAATGCATCGTTACAAATTCGAGAAAGTTCAAGATCAAAATAAATTAAAGTACAACAAAGACTATTGTTCGTCCACAAGGGCGCCATCTACAATTATCTTGAAAGAATCCATAGACGAAAGATCAGCGTCAGGATGGAGGAAGGCGGCCTGCTCCTTCGCACGATCAAACCCAGTCTCGAAAGACAGCGCCAGTTCTCCTTTGGCTTCCGCAACCTCAGCCTTTAACGCCACTTCCCTCTCAACCCCCGAGGCGACCTCTTTCCTCAAACGCATGATCACCGCGTCCTTCCCAGCTAAGTCGGCGTCATGACCAACCTTCAAGTCACTGATTTGTTAATCGAACTCGGCCCTCATCGCCTCTGCCGCCTCCTTAACCTCCTTCTCCTTGCCCTCCTGAACCTCTTGTAATTCCTTCTCCAGTAGCTTCACCCTTTCCAGCAACGTTTCTCCATTACGAACTGACTCCGCATATTTGCAATCAACGGCCATCAAAAGCATAATAGACCGCAAACAGTTCACGCCGATATCCCTCGTCGCAAAAGGAACAGGGTTCTGCATCCCGGCTGTCACATCATCAGGATTGCAAACCATCTTCTCTTTCACGTAAGCCTCGTAATCAAAATCCTTGTCCCAAAAGGACCGCACATCCCGGCTGGGACCAGTAAGCTCAGTGGCAGGACGAGAATGCGCCCGTTTAGACCTCCTCTCCTTCATCACCCCCTCTTCCCCATCTGGCGCCTTCCTTTTCTTCTCTCGATTCTTCTCCTGTGTCACGTCCACATCACACTCAGGCTGAGCGTCAAGAACAATCTCGGCTTTCTTTTTAGACTTACGGAGGATAAGCCCAGAAGAATCGCTAGTGTCAGCCACCCCGCCCGACCTCTTGGCCTTCAGCTCGGCCAGATACTGCTTCCTCTCCGCAGCCGTTAGTGGCGCCATTGATTCTGCAAGTCAAAAAACCAAAACCAATATAAAAATAATTAATAAAGGAAAGGCGGGAAAGCTAGACAAGCAGAGTTATGAAATCCACTCACGCAAATAGGTCTCTAAGCTATCAACATCTCCCTCTCTATTCAGCAACTCCCGGATATCCATGGACAACATTTTGTCCAGGAAGGAAACGACACCTTGTTCATACGCACTCAACTGTTCATAAGCAAACCCAGTAATGGAAGCTGGGGAACTCGTCCAGCAGATGGGAAATTTTAATTCATTATGTACGCGCCCTCCTCCCCTCACCCTAAGGAATGTCCGTCTGCAGTTCTTGTAATGAGAGGCATAAGGTGGAAACAACCGTTTCCCAGGGTGCGCGCCAACGGAGACCCAAGACGATTTGTCCACCCCCCGAGTACCGTAGAAGCTAAAGAAGCACCCGGCGGAGGGCTCAAAGCCTAATCCCTCGCAAGCTATCTCAAAGGACCGGATGAACGCCCAACTATTGGGCTGAAGCTGCGAGGGCGCCACATTCAACCACCTCAGGACAGTTACTCCGAAGGGCGTGAATGGATACTTCACGCCCAAATCTTCAAAGACCGCCGCATACATATAGAAGAACTCGTGGGCCCTACTCCTTGGCATCCGTAAGTAAACTTTCTCACCAGGACGGCAGGGCTCCAGGATCACATCATCTTCGCATCCTGTCGAAGAAACATTAACCTTGCTTCGGAACAGCGCCACTCGTTCAGGATCCATAAACACGGACTCCAAGCGCATCATTTCGCTAGTAGAACCCCCTAGTCCCAAATCACTAGCGGACGCCATACCGTCATTTTCTCTCGTATAGGAGGGACCTGGACGAACACAAATAATAACACAATCAGATGAGTTCCCGCTATCGTTTTTATCCTCGCTATCACTCGAGTCGCTCGAAAACTCCCCTAAAAGGGAATGGCCATAGTAGGCATTTTCAAAGGCAACCCAATCGGTGGTCCCGTCCGATCGTTTCGCAAGCCTAACCGCCTCTCTCAATAACGCATCCCTTTCCTCCGAGTTAGCCGGAGATAGTACGTTTCCCTTCCCATCACACTCCCTGATAACTACCATGTCCTAGTTTGAATTACAAAAAACGAAGCGCTAACGTTCAGAGGATGAATTCTAAAAAAGGGATTACTTGTTTCGAATGAAGAAAAGCTGGATGAAGAAAGGGACTGATTTGATTCTGGAGGAGAGCGTTGATTCTAAGAGCTGTTTGCAATTGGCAAAGGACGTGCGTTTCGGACAAAGAAAGGAGAAGGAAAGTGAAAAGACAAAGAAAGGGACTGATTAGATCCGCGTTCAGTTTAAAGTGAAAAGTCTGGGAAAACGCGCAGATGACGTCACTTAAGTTGGCACGATTTCCGAGAACCGCTAAGATTACGACACGTCAGCGAGAGCGAACGGTCGCCTCACGCCAGCCGTCGGATCCCAATAAAAGACGTCCTCAACACGTAGTCCAAAGGACGCGGCGAGCTACACGCAGTTTAATCACTTCGCCTTGTACCAAGACTTGTGCTTGTTGGGCTAGCATAAATATTCTTGTTGGGCTGGCGCCCACACTCTCGTAGGGCTAGTGCCGCCCACTAAGGTACTCAAAACAAAACATGGAGCTAGTACCCATGTTGGGCTAGTATCCGTGTTGGGCTAGTACCCATGCAGGGTTTAAACACCCATGTTGGGCTAGTATCCGTGTTGGGCTAGTACCCATGCAGGGTTTAAACACTCATGTTGGGCTAGTACCCACGGAGGGTTTAAACACCCACGTTGGGCTAGTACTCAAAAGATTTTTCACATGGCTTCGTGACTAGTAAGCCCCACTTGCTGGGCAAAAGGTCATAGACAAATCCCCTGTAAACAGTTTAATCACTTCGCCTTGTACCAAGACTCGTGCTTGTTGGGCTGTGAACCGTAGATCTCACTATCTAGGACTTGAGACCCCAAAGCCAAGGGTGTGAACCCTTGGAATAAGGCTGGACGTCCTCCAAGAGGGCAGAGGGCCCACTTGACAATCACAAATAGCCCTTTGGGGGCGCCCTCAGCAGCTGACGAGGGCGCCCAAGTCATGGTTTTGGCCCTTTTACGATTTAGGCCCAAAACCATGACCGGGTAGGCCCAAGAAAGGCTACAAATAGTAACCTTGGGACCATTCCCGAGGCATGACCTAAACACAGCACATAAACCCTAGTTTCTAGAAGTATTGTACTCACTGCCAGTACAGGCCCCTTTTGTAAAAGTGGCCACATCCCTCAATTTTGACCAAGTCAACGTATATGTGGCAGCTGACTTAGCTGAGTCAGATGCCACATGTGTATTTATTTAATTAAAAAAAAATAAAAAAGCCAAATAATCATTTAAGAATTAAATAAGAGAATTAATCATTTAAGAAAAAGCCAAATAATCATTTAAGTAAGTTGTGTTGTTCTTTTGAATCCAAAGAATTCTTGAGAATTAAACCTGCTAGCCTCCAGCAAGAGAAAAATAAGAAAATGGGAAGATTCTGCTCCTAGAACTGCTTCAAGTTGTCTTCAGCTTGTTTCCTTACAGCCATCCACTGCTTGGGCATTTAACAGGATCTGTGTAACTTCCATGGCCATCTGAACAGCGAGAAAGCGAGTTGAATCGGCGATGGAACGAGTTTGAAGGAATGAAAACTGAGTGAAGCGCAGCTACTCTGAAACCCTAGCAAGGAAGAGTGTGGGAAAAAGCAGAGAAGCCAATGTTGATCCGGCAGAAATTGCGGTTGAGATGCTCCTTCCTCTGTAACCAAGAATAGTTGCACCAGCAACAAATCCACCAACAACACCATTTACAAGATCCCTCTTCATCCTGTAGTTCTGCACCACCTGTTCCTCCTATGGCAGCAAAGGTCGCTCCATAGCCACCCATCACGTGCACCTTCCTTCTTTCTTTTCCTTTTTCATTTTTTTAATTTTCTGGTTGTTGGCAAGAGAGAGAGAGATTTGTTTTTTTATTTTTCATTTATTTAATTCTTAAATGATTATTTGGCTTTTTTATTTTTTTTAATTAAATAAATACACATGTGGCATCTGACTCAGCTAAGTCAGCTGCCACATATACGTTGACTTGGTCAAAATTGAGGGATGGGGTCACTTTTGCAAAAGGGGCCAAAGTTGGGGGTCTAATAATCTTTTTTTTTAAAGGAGGCCAAAATCGCAACTTTTTGAAACATAGGGGGTGAAAAGTGCATTTAAGCCATATTTTTTTTAGGGGATAAGTTCCTGAAACTTGCTCTCGTAAAAATTCCAACAAAAAATAAAGATGAATGCTTTTTCGGTCCCCTCTGTCTCCTAGGCCCCCTAAAATTGTTTGGGAAAAAACTCCTATAGAGTGTTTTTTTTTTTAGTTTTAACATCTTTGGGAGATAACTCCCGAATGCCAATTTTTTAGCATAAAGAGATATTGATGAGGCCTGAAATGCTCCTTCGAAGATAGAAGCACAAAAATAATTACTAATTCACTATGTTTTAATTACTTTTTTTTTTACAAAATAAGTACTAATTACTAACTAATATATTGGAGCAGGTTATTCAGGCTCTTACTACTCTTTTGGAGCGTATGGTCACATCCCAAACGAACTCTGAAATTGTTCCTACACATGCTTCTGGTACGGCCATTCAGTCAGCTATTACTGCACACCAGGGCCATGCTTTTATTGCTGAACCAATGCTCAAATTTTCTCAAGTATCACTACAAGAGATTTGTCATATGGCAACTGACACCTTTAGCAACAGCAAAAAAATCGTTGCAATATTTCAAGTTCTATACAATTTTCTCCTATATTTCAAGTTCAAAAGTTACTTATTTTTGTTAGGTTTTGGTGTAGTTGATGTAATAGATCTCTCAGTTCTTCAAAAGTTAGTGTTATCGATCCCTGTTCTTCAATTGATTTCCTCCTCTTCTTCTGTCACATCTTGTTTCATTCTTCAATATCTAGAACTAGATCTCCTCGAAGGTAATTTAAAATTGACTCTTTTGTGACTTTGAGTGTGTTGTTTGCTGCGTATTGAAGAGGTGTGGTGTGTGTTGTATAGTTGTCGTATCCAGAAATCAGTTCTCAATCTCTTAATTTGGGTAGCAAATAGTAGATGGGATTTAGAGAAAAGTTTTGGACTTTGAGTGTGTTGTTTGTGACTCTGTTGGTGATGAAAAAGAAAAAAATTGAGAATAATGATAGAGTTAGAGTGTTGGGACTTTGAGTGTGTTGTATATGACTCTATTGTGCTATCTTATAAAGTTATCTTATATTCTAACATTTTTCATGTTTGTTGCTAATTTCTTGACCATTCAGCTCTGTTGTCAAAAGCGGCCTCGCCGACAGCTATAGCGGAAAAATCAGGACCACCGCGCCAGGTCGCATCGGCGTGTGTCAGAAGTGGCAAGCGGTCAAAGCGGACCTATCAATGGTAAAACAATAACTTGTACTAGTTGTGTATGATTGTTATTAGCGATTTTTGATTTTGTTATCCCTTTTATTTCGTATTGTGAATACTTCATGGAAATTTGAGTAATGTTTAAGGTATTTTAGTATTTCTTTTTGAATAGTATGGTATTTAGTATTAAATTTACTAGTGTCCGCACCGCCGAAATATTGCCCTCTACGCGCCACGCTCTTGCACCGCGCCAACTTTTGGGTTGGCCGCGCCGCATTTCCGCATTAACAATAGAGCAATTCAGGGACCATCTATGTAATTGACACTAGAAACTGGTTGTGTGAGTGTTTTCTTTGTATTGGTAAAAGCATTCCAACTGCATGCTTAGAGTAGGCTATTTGGAGGAACTGCAAAATTGATGAAATATGTGTTGCAGAAAACTTGTTTAATTCTTCTTTCTGATTACAAGATGCAGTTTGAAAGTTCCTTGAAGAATAAAACTACTAAGTTTCAAGTACTACATGTGATTAAATCGTTAATAGAAATCAAAGCTTAAGTCATCAATAGTTGGTATTAAGTTAATTATATAAGGATAAGAGCTTGGTACCATGTAGCTTTGTTAGTTTGTAAGATGTTAGTTTCACATGTTTGTAAGACTTGTTATTTGAGAATATAATTGAAATTTTATTTTATTTTGCTTTAAATATTGTGTGGTGCATATAAAAAATAGTGTTAAACTTTTCTTATTAAAAATATATTTAATTTAGACAAAAATGTTATTTGTAAAAAAAAAAAAAAAAGTCGACCTTTAGCAATGGACAGTCTGGTCTTCTACCAACGGATATCTGGTGGCTAAAGCTAAAAAACAGGTGTAAAAAACCGTTACTATAGCTCCGATATTTTTTCCAACGTCCTATTTTTCCGTTGGTATAAGTTATTGGGACGGCATTTTGCCGTCGGTATAAACTAATTATCGTAGACGGCAGCAAGTGTCCGTTGGTATAGGTTTTAAGACCTATACCAACGGTTTTTGGACCTTTACCGACGGTTTTTTGCCGTTGCTAAATGGCAAATTTCTTGTAGTGTATTTAATTACTTTTGGCGAAGTATTAACGTGACCAACTTTTGTGTGAATACAAGTGACTCTATGGAGCCTAACCTTTGGGATATGTGGGATAATGACATTAGTCCTACTCTTATTTTCTCTCCTGATTAGTGTATTGCATTGAGATTCATTATAGCTAGAGAGTAATTTATGTTGCCTTAGTTTACGCTAGCACTTATTACATGCATCGCTGTAATCTATAGGCTGATCTAACCAATTTGCAAGGTTGCTTTAGGGGGCCTTGGTTGTTTTTTGGTGATTTTAATGCAGTGTGGGAGCTCATGACAAGTGTGGTCGCTAGCCACCACCTATGGCTTCTTGTAATGTTTTTCTGTCTTGAGTCGAATGCAAAAATAATATGGGACACTCTATTCAGGCTACAATTTGGTGAGATTCTCTTCCTATGGTTATTAGGGATGACTTTTTTAGGGATTGCTGCGGGCTACCTAATTACTGTTTCCCTTAGTTCTCCCGTTTTCTTTCCTGTTTTTGTTCTTGTTTTAGCTTTTTGAGGGTTTTGGTTTGGCCCTCTCTCTTGTATATATTTTTCACTTTATATATATATATATATATATATATATATATATATATATATATATATATATATATATATATATATATATATATATATAATGATATTATGAGTGTGTGGTAGTGAATGGGAGCTTCTTAGGGATGACGACTTGGTCGGGATGTCTAAGTTCTCTTTGATGTTTTCCTCCCTTTTGCCTTATATATATATATATATATATATGTATGATGTTTTTGGCTATGTTTTTTGTTATTTTCTTTGCATTTGAAGGCAAATTAGAAGTCAGTTAAAGGAGTTGTCAATGGTTTGGAGAACTTTTTTTGTATTGTTTTCATTCTAGTCATTGTAATTCAGTTTTATCCTAAATCATACAACTTCATAGGTGTTTTGAGTCTTTTTAGTGAGAAATCATGTAAATTGGCAAAACAAGACATCAAGTGAAGGATCGAGGATTTGAAGATCAATGGTTCTTAGATGACATTTGAATACAATACAAAGTGCAGAAAATTCATTTGAAGTTCTAAGGCATTGCTAGATGGAAGAACGCTTGAAAAAGGGTCAAAAACTACATAATTCACACAAGAGGGGCTGCCTCATGGCCCCTTGCACATGAGCCATGCGCCCCTGCTCATGAGATAGCATTCCTTGCTGCCTCATGTGCCCCCTGCGCACTAATCACTGTGCCCCGCACATCACTGGCCAATAATTGTTGTTTGCTTGTTTTACAAGCCGTTTTTTGTGGAAAAACTCTATTTTCACTCTCTTAACCCCTAGGTAATGACGCACTATAAATAGAGACTCTTGCACACTATTTTATTCATTCAGAAAGCTAATGGTACAAGGCAATGGTCAAGCATCATGAGCTTCAAGGCAGAGGATCTCTGTCCTCCTCTTGTTCTCTCTCGGGTATGTTTTTATATTGTTTTGTAATGATGTCGGTTGCCATGTGCAACTAAACCTCTTTAATTAGGGTTCCATGATGAACCCCTTCTTGTTTTTTGGATTCTATTAATAAAGTTTTTATTCACTTTATGATCTAAAGTCTGATTTAATTCATATATGTTCGTTTTTATTTCGTATCTTAGATGGAGCTAAGTAGGATTGACAACCCGAATTCCGTTGGAACAAGACATTAGTGAATGAATTTAGTGCTATATAACTCATCTTAAGGGAACCCCACAATTGTAAATGGTTGAATTGCGGGGATATTAAAATAAACTTCCACTGATTCATCACAAGGTTATGTTCTACTTTCTTAAATTCAAACATAAGGCAAGTCATAAACTAATAACTAATCAAGTTAATTTCCAACAAAGACGAAGAGGGGATTCAAGGATTACCTAATCGTCGTTACACTTCTGGATCACAAAAATATAATCTCGCATTGGGCAGGACAATTAAGACCCTGCAACCACTCCAATCTTTTCTTTTATTTACTTTTAAAATAAATTATGCTAATTACTGAGTTGAACGACAATCCCTGTGGAGACAATAACTTACTACTTTATTACTTGAGTACGATTGGGTGCACTTGCCTACTCATACAAAATCGCAATCATTATCGTATCCATATGGATTGTTGTTTTTACGAGACAATTAGCTAGACTTTTTTTTACAACCAGACTTATTAATTAAAGTATTAAATTGGGGGGATTTTGTAAGTTTGATTTGATTGCGCAAAGCAGTTGGTTTGATTGCAGAAATAGCAAAAGAGGGCTAATTCAGATTATTTGTGACGATTAGGATTCTTTAATTGCCCTCTAGCTCTTTGTTGGGCTTAATGCAAATACATCTATCAATTATGAAATAAGGATTATATCAAAGTTGTTAGTTTGTGGGAAAGAATCCCTGCATATGTCATGTTGCTCATCATCACCCTAAAGGTCATACTTGCAATACGGTAATGGGTCGTCACTCCTCTAGCTCTCCATACACATTGTTATAGTTATTAAAGTGGGGACTTACACTCTCACAGGTAATTGAATCGAGACGGATATTGAAATTTTGAAATTGCCACCTAAAGGAACCACACCACACATGAATCCTAGAAGAATCTTTATGTGTGGAAGGACCTCTATTTATAGGCATATTTCCTTATGGGTTTAGGTTGGAATTCTGGCCTTTTTCCCCTAACCCGCAGGGAAAATAGTGCAAAAAACTGTATTTTTTCTAAAAAGCGCGCATGTGGCATGAGGTGTCGTGCACGAGGCGTATGGCTTATGACATAATATCAGGCGCACGGGGTGCTTGGCCTTAGCCTCTGGTGAGGAAACTGCCATTTTTTTCATTCTTTGAGTGTTCCTTCTCCGACTTGTTCATGGGACTTTTGACATAATATCACCAACTTGTAATGTCTTCGAAGACTTATTGAACATTGATGATCTTCATTCCATGTCTTCCAATTCTTCCATGAGGTGTCTTGCTTGCCGAATTACATGATTTATCAATAAACGACTCAAAACACCTATGAAATTGTCATGTTTCGGGACGAAACATAACATGGCTCAATTGAAAACAATACAAAATGTCCCTTAAACCATGATTAACTTCTCTAAAACTCCTATGTAATGACTCAATTCTCTACTAAACTGCCTAAAAAACATGCTGAAAATAACGTAAGATGACATGTCACCAGCGTACATATTTTTTTGGGAGTTTTATGGTACATTCATTTTTTTTAAAATTTAAGAAATATACATAAATGGAAGGCAAGCGGGAAACATGTTGCACCACTAATCTTTTTTGGATGGCAAAACTAATCCTCTTAAATACAATGTCCATAGATCTAGGAGACACAATATTGCTATGGATGACCTTTTGAACTCTTTGTAGAAGGTCAACAATGTCTGGTGATAGGAAGCCAAAAGTGTCAAACGCATATGGTATGAAAGCATATCGATTATTAGAACATGCTTGCTCATGTTTGGCCACTTTGCTTAAAGCGGCTCTGAGGGTTGCATGTCCCATAATAAAAACCCTGATCCCCAATCCCACAAGAAGGGAGACTTCGGTCAAGTCCAGATGCAAGTTTCCCTCCTACCCACCCATACACCAGAACATTTGCTGGCAAAAGTGTCGATCTTCCTTCTTGTGGGTCGGTTAAGAAGTTCACAAGCGGCTACTTCTTCAAAAGATACTCCAGCCTGCCTAAATATATCAAAAAAAGTCATCCCTAACAAAGTCATGCACGTATTTGATGTGGGGAAGCTCATGACAATCAAATGTATTCTCCCTAAAGGTATCCAAGCACACCTGATGGAAAACAAGGTACACCTTTTCAATAGGAAATAATGGAATAATGAGGTGATATCTGAGGATAGTATGATACTCTATTTGTGATATATATTGGCATAACCCATCAATGGGGATATCTAGAAGAAAATCTCGAGCATGTGCTTCTTGCAAACACCAAAAAACTAATTTCTCTCTTATTGTTGTGTCAAACTTCACTTCCTTATGCTGAACACTTTTACTAAAATTGGATCTCGCCAAAACATGTTGTGCTTTAGGAGGGATGGTGTCCTTGCTAGTAAAACTGCTAAACTCAAAATCTGGAATCGTACCACGAAGACCATCCAAAACATAGTCAAAATCAGAGTCCATAAATGATCTTGTAGCACCGAAGATGGAGCTCTAGAAGCCACAAAAGTATATGAGGAAGTCTCTACTATCGAGTACATACCCAACCCCCAACCCTAATAGGTAAAGAATCCACCCTCAATTAAAGATCCCCAAAGAAAAGACATCCACCGACCACAATGTTTTCAACCGTCCCTCACAACTCTTTACCAAACAACATAGTCACCTCCTCTATGTGAATTGGTTGGCACGTCCTTAGGCCAAACAAATTTGGCAATACTCATGCATGGTCAAATCAGAAAAAGCTCACTTTAAGGATCACTTAGTTATGAAAGAAGATGCATGAACTCAACAGTCTTATAAGCTCTCTTCATGGTTATCCCTTCGATAAAACCTTAATATCGGCTAACATCCCCTTTGAGAAATTTCACACCCAACGTCGGCCTCCCAATGTTAGAAAGAAACAACCCCATATGTTGCTTATTGCCATCACACGAAGGCCAAAAGATCTCAGCCTTATGATATTCAATTCAAGACATAATCCTGGCTTGAACTCTTGAATGATGTCAAGTGTTTTAGCCATCTTCTCATAATCCCCTACAATAGTCCCATCATCAAGATACCAAACATGAAGAAGAAGCTTGCAAATCTATTTGATCTGATGAATAAAAGGGTGTAACACAAGAGCAAAAAGTAGCGGCCCAACGGGTCATCTTGTTTCATTTCAGTGGTTGACGTAATATGTCCATTCCCAATGTATAACCTCGCTATCTGAAAATAAAGAAACTCAACCCATAAAGAAAGAGACGGGCATCTAACCCTCACCTCTCAGACAATGTCGACCTGTCTACAAAGTTGAAAACATTTGAGAAATCTATTGTGGGCATAGTCAAAGAACCATCTCCATGTCTTTGTCTTAGCATCCTTTTGGCACTATATATAAGCGCCTCTGCACTACCTGGTACCCCAACACCAAAATGAAAGCAATTGAGATATTTAGCCACATCTTTACCGACTCCTTTTATATCAACATTGGATATCATACACCTCCAAATAGTACATACTGCAATAAGACGTATCCCACCATCAGACTTTAAAAATTGTGTCAAGGGTGCAAACGCTACAAACTCTGCTAAACTCATTGAGCATCTTCCTCCTAGCCATAGGCTAACCACTGAAGTGATAACACATAAAAGATCTCTTGCCATAACAGAACCTTCTCCACACAATTCATCTAAGAGGTGTTGGTCCTATAAACTATCTCTACCACACGATGAACCTTTGGAAAAAAAAAATTATTGCTCATGAGAACAGTGCCAACTTCAACCACAAGGGGAGCTTCAGAAAACATGGTGGTAGGCATGGAGGGAGGTAACATGTATGGGTGTTTAGCCCCCAAAACCGCCATTGTATCTTCATTATAGGGGGTTGCTGAGGATGACCCCGACACCTTCACAATTGTTGTGAAATGTTCATCTGCAACACACTATCAACCAACTTGACAAGGTTGTCTGCTTCTCTTCATGTAGCCTAACAACCCAAAATATGATGTTGCAAGTACTTCTAATTCCCAAACCTTCAACCATACCTAGTTTGAGGCTTGAATACCTGTAATTTCATAAATTAAAAGGTTAGGAGTATTTGTTAACTTGTATTTTTTTTATAAATTAACAATTATTTTTAACAAATTAAACCGTTAGGAGTATTTGTTAACTTGTATTTTTGGAAAGATCATTTCATAAGAAAAACACATTTCATTATTTATAAGTATTAGTTTATCTTCTTCAAGAAAAAATATTTAGAAGTGTTATACTATTTTTTTACATTTTATCATAAAATATATTCAATATATAATACTATTATATGTAATAAAAAAGTCATAAAAATGGTTACCAAAAATAAATTTTTTTCATAAAAATAGCTAGATTTTATTTCGCCGACACTTAAAATAAATTTTATACTTTTTCTAAATAAGTTGTCCTCCACATTTTTTTTTAAAAAGTGCATTTTGCATTTAGTGAATAATATATCTTCCAAAAACTCACAAAGCTATAAGCCCATAACGTTTTTGTTTTGTTTTTTTAGGCATAATCCTAACGTTAAAACTAACAACAACTATAGCTACAAAATAAACTTGCTAAATGCCTCAAAATACTAACAACTTTTCCTCATGCAACCAAAATGTTGGATTTCTGGATGTCCTCCAATATAGAGAGTACCGTAAAACCAACACATATTCCTTTAATTCATTAACGCTCAATTTTACCTTCCTAACATCTTAACTCCAAAAATAAATTAATCTATTGCACTTATAAACCTCTCATTTAACTTGTGCCTCATCACACAAAATTAAACCACAAGAAACCTCAAAATCTAATTAACCACAAATTCTCAATAAGCCTCCAAAACATGGTTTCTTCTTCATCATCTTGTTTGTCTCTTTCTTTTTCAACATCCACAATGAAACTTCTCATTTTTATCTTGTTTTTTGTACCATATTGTGCTCTCGCCTTTGATGTAAAAACGGTCATAGACTCTCCTATGTTAACGCAAAAGGTAGGAACAAATCGCACTATTAAAGTTGATATCAATGGAAATGGAGACTTTAAATCAGTCCAAGCTGCCATAGATTCAATTCCTGAAGGAAATTCAAATTGGGTCATCGTTCATATTAGAAAAGGAGTATATAGGTACAAATTTAATTATTATTACATACATATATTCATTAATTATTATCATTATTTTATTATTAATCATACATGTATTGATCAATTAATATACATATGCTACCTATCATGTTAATTCTATTGAGTCAAAAAGAAGTTAATTATATGATTTTTTTAAAAGCCAAGAAGTTAATTATATGATTAACTAATTAATTTATTGATTACATTTTGATTTTGATCATGTGAAGAGAAAAAGTGCACATACCAAAGAATAAGCGTTATATATTCATGAGAGGAAATGGAAGAGGAAAAACTGCCATTGTTTGGTCTGAAAGCTCCTCTGACAATATAGCTTCTGCCACCTTTAAAGTTGAAGCCCCCGATTTCATTGCCTTTGGAATCAGCTTCAAGGTATTTTCATACTTTCTATTAATATTGTATACCAGAAAATGTTGAAATACCAACAAAAATAATTGGTGATGGAAGAAATTAAATTAGTAT
Organism: Medicago ruthenica; assembly: GCA_018208015.1. NCBI lineage: Eukaryota > Viridiplantae > Streptophyta > Magnoliopsida > Fabales > Fabaceae > Medicago > Medicago ruthenica. Next base: position 9,753,370 of record CM031372.1, read on the forward strand.
CTAATTTTGCACGTAATTTAATTTTTTCTAGTAGTATATACAACTATTTCTACCATTATTATTGTTGTTATTATTATTATTATTATTATTATTATTATTATTATTATTAGGGTCATGCTAAGTTAATGAACTGAAAAAGGAAATAATAAATAAATTTTGTATTGAAAATATAAATTATTAAACTTTTACAATATTGAATACACAAGTTTCAAGAAAATACTTCTTTCTTTAACTTTTGAACTTATGCCTTAAGGCACAAGTTAACATTTTCCTGATTATCATTATTTGTATTTGTTTGGTAAGTACAAAAAGAAGTAACATTTTCCATTTTTTCAATGTTGTTGTATTACAGAATGATGCACCTACAGGAGTTGCCTATACTTCACAAAATCAATCTGTGGCAGCATTTGTGGCAGCAGAAAAAGCAGCATTTTATCATTGTGCATTTTACAGTACACACAACACACTCTTTGATTACAAAGGTAGACATTACTATGAGTCTTGTTACATACAAGGCTCCATTGATTTCATATTTGGTCGTGGCAGAACCATATTCCAAGTGAGTTCATTGTCACATCTCTTTTTTATATCGTTACTTAATTTTCATAAATATTTATTAATGATTATGATTTATTTTTATGCAGAATTGTGAGATATTTGTGGTTGATGACAAAAGGATAAAAATTCGTGGGTCAATTACAGCTGCAAATAGAGAAAATGAAAGTGAGATGAGTGGATTTATATTTATCAAAGGCAAAGTTTATGGCATTGGTGGTGTGTACTTAGGAAGGGCTAAAGGTCCTTATTCTAGGGTCATTTTTGCTAAGACATACCTCTCCAAAACCGTTGTCCAAGAAGGATGGACCAATTGGAGTTATGATGGTAGCACTGAGTAAGAACATTATCATTTATATATCACTAATTCATTTGTTAATTAATGTATACATGATGAAAATTAATAATTAACATTTGGTTATTTGTTATAGACATCTTTACCATGCGGAGTATAAATGTCATGGACCTGGAGCCACAACAGAGGGAAGAGCTTCTTGGTCAAGGCAGCTTAGTGATGAAGAAGCTGCTCCATTTATATCTATTGATTACATTGATGGCAAGAATTGGTTACCAGCATGGATATAATCATATCATCTTCTGCACGAACTCGATCTCATATGGAATATGATCAAGACTTGATCTTATTATAAACACACATTGTTATGGCACTATCTTCACTTTATAATATATACAATAGATTCTTGTTAAAAAAAATATACAATAGATTTGCCTAGCTAGGGTTTAGATAGAGTACTCCAAGTTGTATAAGAAAGAGACTAAGTATCATGTTTGCATTGTGTCTTCTTTCGCTTGTTAATATTACACAAAGTTGATTTGTATCAAATTAGAAACATGCCACTTCTTGTGTTTGCATTGTTGCTTATCATATTGTGAAATTTTTATATTAATGTCTCTTATATGTTCATGTAAATTTAAATAGTGGTAAGCTAAAATTAATAGTGTTGCTAGTTCCATAAAGATAAAAGAAAACATGTAGTGGTAGTAATAAAAATAATATAGCACTAACAATCGATTGATAACATAATCTTTCAAAAAAAAAATCGATTGATAACATAAGAATATATATCTTGATAAAACTATAAGAAGATTAGTAAAAAAAAAACTAAGATTTTATTTCACTAATATTAATCTGCTTATGTGCATCCATGGAGGAGCTTCATATAATACTCGTAATTTTATTTAATTTATCTATTCGAAGTCCATACTTGCATGCTACATCCATGACTCGTGCATTGTCAATATAAGTTTTATTTTTAGGAATTTTAAATTAGAATCTGCCACCCTCGCCTCCGCCGCCACCACCTCCTCCTCCAAAACCTCCACCACCAACTCCTCCTACACCACCACCTTCTCCTTCACCGCTACCTTTTCCGCCTCCATGACCTCCACCAAAGCCACCTCCAACTCCACCACCTCCTCCGATTCCACCACCAGAACCACCTCCAACTCCCCCTCCTACACCACCACCAAATCCATCTCCAGCACCACCTCCAACTCCTCCGCCTTCATGGCCTCCACCAAATCCACCTCCAGCTCCACCACCTCCACCACCTTTTTCGCCACCACCGGCTCCTCCTCCAATGCCACCTCCACCTTTGCCGACTCCATGGCCTCCACCAAATCCACCACCTCCTCCCACACCTCCACCTTTTCCCCCGTCACCACCTCCTCCAATGCCACCTCCGGCTCCTTCGCCTCCACCAAATCCTCCTCCAGCTCCACCACCTCCTCCGATTCCACCACCACCACCTCCTACACCTCCACCTTTTCCACCACCACCACCACCGACTCCTCCAATGCCACCTCCAGTTCCTCTGTGGCCTCCACCAAAGCCACCTTCGGATCCACCACCTCCTCCGATTCCACCACCAACACCACCTCCAAACCCTCCACCTATACCACCACCTTTTCCGCCGCCGCCACCTCCACCTTTGCCGCCTCCACTAGCACCTCCACCCGATCCGCCTCCTACACCTCCACCTTTTCCACCGCCACCTCCAAATCCACCACCTTCTCCTACATGGCCTCCACCAGCACCACCTCCAGCTCCTCCACCTTTACCACCGCCAGCACCACCTCCAAATCCTCCGCCTTTTCCACCGCCACCTCCAAATCCACCACCTTCTCCTCCTCCATGGCCTCCACCAGCACCACCTCCAAATCCTCCGCCTTTTCCACCGCCACCTCCAAATCCACCACCTTCTCCTCCTCCATGGCCTCCACCAGCACCACCTCCAATACCACCACCAGTACCACCTCCAAATCCTCCGCCTTTTCCACCGCCACCCCCGACACCACCACCACCTCCAAACCCACCACCTACACCTCCTCCTATACCACCACCATGTCCGCCTCCTTTTCCAAATCCACCTCCACCACCGAAACCACCACCTCCAATGCTTTCTAGGGACTCTTCTTCTTTGAGTTTGCGACACTCTACTATGCCTATCACCAACACAAACACAAACAGCACAAAAAGTATTCCAACATGTTTATGTAATTTTGCCATCTTTCTGAATGAATTCTGACAATGGAAAAAGAAATAAAGCTAGTATATGCTTTGGTTTACTTGTACTTGGGAAACCTAGCAAGGAGTGGTCATATTTATAGTGGTAAATCATAGTACGTGTAGTTGAGATCTCTTTCATTGTGATGTTGATGCTTTCTCAGAGTCTTCGTATCCAACATTGGACCTCAAAATTCAAACTTATGTGGAAAATTGAGAAAGAAATTTCTTACAACATTCAATGCGTGACATCTAACTGTCTAGATATACAAGAAACAATTTCTATATCTGCCGCCTTATAATGACTTGATTATTAAGGCTAAGCCTTCAAACCAATAACTTTTGATACTAATGACTTTAAATGGATTTGGAGGTGGTTGGAACAAGCTTCTAAATATTGGATCAATGACTAGTTCAAATATAAAAGCAATTAATGTACTAATGGATCTAATCATAATTGCATTATATACTGGTAATAATCACTTGCATCAAAATTTTGCTACCGACATATTTTTCCTCATACTAAAAATGGGATGAAAAAAAGTAGGTGCTATGTATCTATCTTTTATATAGAATCTATTACCATCGCATTGAATATTTTTACCAACTATATAGACAAAATTAGAATGTCAAAATTGTGCTTCTAATATCCCATTTTACCATCGCATTGAATATTCAAAAAAAAAAATTGCTCTGAAGAATTTGTTTGATAAACAAAGTTGTGGCTCTAATATGAGTTTGTATGTACATTAAAGAGACTCCACTTTAATTTATTATTAGATTTTCGTTAATAAAATCATTCTCATGAATTGTCGTGATGTCTGTCTTCTCATGCATTAGGTTGTTCTAGAATTAGACTTTAGGTTGCTCTAATTTATTGTTGTTTTTTCATCTTGATAAAAAAAAGTGATCAACATTATCTTTCTAACATTCTCTTAATAGATGAAATACATATGTGTAGAAACTCAAGAAGACATGGAGAATATATTTGTATATTTACTAAATGTTTATCAAACAAGCAAGAGCTCCTGTTTATATTATAGGATTGGAGACAAAGTAACAAGGAAAATAATTACATATAAAGGCTAATTAATCCTAATATAATTACAATAATGAGATAATCACAACATATCGTAACATCCCCCCTCAAACTCAAGTGGGTGGTGTAGTACCCTAATTTTGTCCTAAGCATTTTAAAACAAAAATCAAAAAAAAAAAAATCAAAGAGGGGAAAAAGTCAAAAGTCAACAAAAGTCAACAGAAAAGTCAACATTTTAAAAATGCTGACTTCGCACTGCGAAGCTCACTTTGCACTGCGAAGTCTGCGATTTTTCTGCAGATTTTTGGTTTCTTTGATTTAATTCCAGAATTTGTTGCATATCATTTCCATAATTATTTTAAGTAGCATTCATGGCTAATTGGGCCAAGCAAAACCAGAATTGAAGGACTTGCCATTAATGCCAAGGTTGGAAGCTTTTTCTTCCAACCTAGCATGTGACAAGCAAGTGGGCTTGCCCTTGGGCAGCTCTAGTCCCTCCCATGTGACCTGTTAACCACCACAAGGTTGCCAGCCACCTGCTTGAGGACTTTCCTCCTGCTTGCTTCCCCAAAAACCAGTCAAACTAGCTGGATTTTCTCACTTGAAAAGCCATGAGTGCCTACCCTGTTTTTGCAGCAGCTTTTCACCCCTCACACCAGCCATAAGTAGCCTTTTTCATCCCTCAATCTCTGCACATTACAGTGCACGTTTTCATTGATCAACCATTGAGATTGCAAGGATTGATCCCCAAGCATTAGCCAATTGCAATTCAGCTTTGTTCTTCATCATTACCTTCTAGAATTGGTTGAATTTGTGGCTGAAATCAGGCTGAATCTTGCCCCTTGGTACAAGGCAAGGTTGCCTCTATCCATTAGCATTTAATGCAAAAGGATCCAGCTTGATCTTAGCCACAAATCAGCTGAATTTTGGGATTTGGTAATGATGAAAAAGATTTGGTTTTGGCCTATAAATAGAAGGCAATGCCCAAGGTTTCAAACAATTGATAACAGCATTTCAAGAGCAGAAACTCTACTCATTTCAGCTTACAAACCCTCACAAACAACCAGAAAAAACCAATCCAACACAAAGCTTTACAAAAGTTCAAGTTCATCACCAATATCAAACCTTTGTGAAAGCCTTCAACCAATACAAATCAATTGCAGCTGGAGCTTTGCTAAGGAGTTCTGTAAGTTTCTAAGCTTTTATATTGCATTTACAATTGTGTTTGCATAGCTATTTTGGTTCAAAACCATTTGATTCTAAAAAACCCCTTTTGAATTTCAAAGAAATCCCAAGGTTTTCAAAACATCAAAACTGGTTTGTCCAGCCTTTTTCACCCCAAAAACTCAAAGTTTTTCACCCACCTATAAGGTCCTAAGTGTGTTCAGAAGTTGTTTCTGAACAAAAGTTCAGAAACAGCTTCTGAACCCAAAATTTCGCATGCTTCGCAGTGCGAAGTCATGGTCGCAGTGCGACCATGACAGAACTCAGAATCTGAGTTTTTGTGTCAAAATGACCAATTTTTGAGGTTCTAGCCCCAGAGCTCAGAACCTAAGAGTTTTTAAACCCATGTCTTTCAAACCATAACAAGGATTTTGCATAATTTTGACAAAATCACAAGTTCGTATGACCATTATGTGGATAACTTGCAAAACAAGTTATGTTCTCAAACTTTCAAAACCACATGAACAAACAAGCTATGTTCATCATTTCAATCAAAACTTGAACAATAAATATTGTTCATGATGTTCAAAACTCAAAAATGAACATAAGCCAAATACGTTCGCTTTTCGCAAAATAAGCCGAACTTGTGCGTTTTCTAGCAAAATTGCTAAACCTTCCCATTTTGGGTTTTCAAACCAAATGTTTTGACATACCTTGGGATTTCTAAAGGATTCAACTCAAAAACATGAATGAAAAAGGGATGGTGTGACGTATGTCTCTCCATCGCCCCGATTGTACGAATGCGTGACGTATGTCTCGTCGCTCGGACAATCGTCATTCCATTTTCAATATGTACAACCCTAACCAAACCAAAACTTGGCCCCTTGTGGTCAATCCAAACCTTTTGGTCCCCCGTGGCCATTAGACTCGATCCCTCGACTCGTTTGAGTCCACTCGGTCAATGTTCGACTCGTCCGAGTCCATTGTACCCGTTCTTGATCTCAGTGGATCAATCGAACAATCGCCCGACTCTTCGGAGTCCACTCGGTCAATGATTGACTTGTATGAGTCCATTGCACCTCTCTTGGTCCCATAGCGACCAATTAACCCTTTACCCTAACGGACGTACCTTTTAACAATTCTAGTGCGATTCGTGAACAAACGCTTAATAAGTCTCCCAAGCGCGAGCATACAAGCTATACGCTTAATAAGTCTCCCGAGCGCGAGCATACAAGCTACGTTTTAATCGCAAGAATTCGGTTAAAACATCGTCCATTTAAAATTAACCAACACATGTACGTTTTTCTACCAAAGAACTACGTACGCTTTGAATTCTCCGACTACCGGGAGATACGTAGGAGCAAGATCGACATCTTGTCAAGCGCAATAATAAAAAACTTTTTTTCTTTCTTTTCTTTCGTTTGTTTTTATCTCTTTTCCCCCCTTTTATTATATTTTTAACATAAATGAACATGCGCGCAAAATAAAAAAAACAATTCAAGCTTTGACCAAATAGAAGGTTCCCGTTGAGTACAACGGACGTGAGGGGTGCTAATACCTTCCCCTTGCGTAACCGACTCCCGAACCCGACAATGGTTACGATGACCAATCCTTATCCTCATCGTCAAAAGGTTTTATTATCGTTTCCCTTTAAACAAAAAAAACTTAAGGGTTTATCAACGTTCCCTTTACACAAAAACTTTGGTGGCGGCTTCACAAAGGCCCTCCGAGCGTTTGCGAACGACCTCGGAGGATTTGCGCGTCTTTTTCCCAAGGAAAAAACGAGGTGCGCACAGCTGGCGACTTCACTGGGGACCCTGTTCCCACTAGTGAGTCAAGCCTAACCTATTTGGTTTAAAGCCAATTGTTTTATTTTCTTTGTGTGCCATGTTTATTTATTTTATTCATACGTGTTATATTTATGCTTTATGTTTATATTTGCTTTATTTGCTTTATATTCGTATCATATATATATCAAATGTGGGGGTTACTTGAGTGATGTTACTCCACATTATTCGGGTTAATGCCGGACGTGTGAGGCTCTCTACCCGAGCTTGAGAAAAAAACTAAGTTAGAAGGAGGTTGTGTGCGGAAGCCCGCGTTGACGTATGTCCGTGAGGTAGGATGTCCAACCCCGCTTAGATGAGATTTTCACGTGGAATTAATTGAAGTCATGTCGACGTATGTCCATAGACAACCCTAATTCCATGTGAGGTCTATGACTCTAAGGACCTCTTCTTAGGAGATTTCACAATTTAAAGCCTACATGTGAGGATGGGGGGAAGTTCCGAACCTTCATAAACCATACCCTTGCATATCATTTGCATTCATGAAAGTAATTTTCGCATCATTTTGCTTTATAGGAGTTTAAAAAGAACAAACAAATATTAGCAAAAAAAAAGAAATATGGATTCCGGGAACAAGAATACGCTCGCCTTCAAAATTAAAGCTCCTAGGGTGGAAAGTTTATTAGCTCTAAGCAAGAGGCTCTCTTCGGTCAACAAGAACATTTTCGAGGCAAGCTATGGGCTAATCCTTGATCTTCTACCCGTGAGAATAGATTCAACGGCCTTAACCACTTTGGCGCAATTCTTCGACCCACCTCTACGGTGCTTCACATTTCAAGACTTCCAACTAGCGCCAACTTTGGAAGAGTTTGAGAAGATTTTGGGTTGTAGCATGAAGGTCGTGAACTCTATCTCGGTCCGGGAAAGGATCCCACATTTGAAGCCATCGCCGAATCCTTATACCTCGACACCCAAGAAGTGGCATCTAACTTGGAAGTTAGAGGAAACCTTAAGGGATTTTCAAGAAAGTTTTTGGAAGCCAAAGCTCGGGATTTACTAGCCAACAAAGAGGTAATGGCATTCAACGCCATCTTAGCCCTCTTAGTCTACGGGATTGTTTTATTCCCCAACATGGATGATTTCGTAGACTTTCCGGCTCTAGAGGTGTTTATGACTAAAAATCCAGTTCCTACAATCTTAGCGGATTTTTATCATACCCTCTACTCTAGGCAGTGAACAAGCAAGGGGACGCAAAATTACTTGTTGCACTCCCGTAGTGCAAATTTGGATGATGTCCCACATGCCAAGAAACCGAGACTTTGTGGAAAACCGGGCCAAGCTCAAATGGTCGCAACGGATGACAACCCTCGCCGAGAAGGACATCCATTGGTTTTCACCAAACTTAGAGGACCCGGAAATTATCCTCAGTTGCGGGGACTTCCCTAACGTACCCCTCATTGGTACTAAGGGATGTATTAATTACAATCCGGTCCTCTCTCTCCGACAACTAGGTTTTTCAATAGGAGGATAAACCTAATGACCTTTTGTTGGAAGCTTTCTACTTAAGGGAAGGCGATCAAGACCCGGCATTGCTAGAGAGAATCCGGGGAGCATGGAGCCAAGTACGCAAGGGAAGGGTCGGCAAGAGAAACTGTGTCGCCAAACCCCTTTATACTCAATGGGTGAAGGAGAGGGTCAAAGCAATCAAGTTACCCTTCGTGGTCATAAACCCTCCAAAACCTCCTACACCTAAACCTATTGCAATCATTCCCAACAAAGAAGTGGAGGACCTCAAGGCTAAAATTCAAGAACTCCAAAACAAAAACGGAGACTTAGAATTGAAGCACCTCCAAGCTTTAGGAGAAATTACTAGGACGAAGAGAGATCGTGATGAAGTATCACATTCTCTCCTAGTATGCCAAAAACGGCTAAGAACCTCCGAAGGGAAAAGGGATTGGATAGGAGGCGGCTTGGTTAGTGCGGATGCCAACCTTGTGGCCAAGGACGAAGAGTTGGAAAGAATCTTACATTCCAACCAAGAGCTCAAGAAGTTTGGCGAACTAGCCATCGAAGCTCAACGAAAATGGAGGTTGAAATTTCAAGAGAAAAATCAACAGCTCCAAGAAGTAGTGAAAGACTACAAAGAGCAGCTTCAAGCCGAACGCGTCCAGCGGCAAAGACATGAGAGTCTCTCTCATCAAGGGAGGCTAAAGTGCAATCATCTCGAAGAAGACATCAAGAAATTCGAAGAGTACTTCGACAAGATTGCAAGAGCTCATGGGGACCACATTGCACAACTACACGATGAAATTAGAAGTGCAAGAGTCAAGCTAGACCAGCGCAAGGAAGTGATTGAGTATGTATGGCAAGACGCCACCCGATTAAGTGAGGATTTCACTAAATTGGTTGCATTCTCAAATTTGGTAATCACCCAACTTCCAAAGAAGCTAGCGGAGGCCGAGATGGTCATGCCCTACTTTGTCATCCCTATGGAGATCCAGAAGTTTATGAAGTTCTGCAAGGACACCATAGATTTCTATAGGGAAGGAGATGAGCAAAGCCGAGAAGCGAGCGGCTATTTGATTTGTAATAGCATTAGTTATACTTTGTAAACAAATGTTATTTAATCAAATATATTTTGAAGCATAATCAATTTCCCGGTTTAATATTTCGAATTGCTAATATTAATCGTGCACCTTTAAACTCCATAAAGCAAAATAAAAAAAAAACGCATATTTTGCATACTCATAGCATACATACATCCACATGCATCTTCATGCATTTTTTCAAAAAAAAAAAACACTCATTCATTTCCCTAAAAACAGTTCAAAGCAATCATAGCCCGAAAACCCCGAAAGCCCTCGGTCCAAGAACCAGATATTCAACACTCGTACGGAACACGAGCTAACAAACAAAGGATCATGGACAATTTGGAACAAACTCAAGCGGCTTTGAGAGAAGAGGTTGATGGAATGAAGGGAAAGATGGATCAGATGCTAGAGTTAATGCAAGCTCTATCGGCACGAGAAAGTAACCCTCGCCCAACAACGGATGCATCCAATGTGCAATGGCCTCTTTATGGTTTACCTCCGAACTATACCCCACCCTTCGAAAATGAGGGTCAAGGACCACCTCCACCACCGCTCACAATCCCCGTAAGGAATGAAGAGCGTCGTCCTCAAGGAACCTCCACTACTCAGCATGAAGTAATTCCCCATGATGTGGAAAATAGCCAGCTAAGGCAATCTGCTCCCGACACCACCCACCAAGACAATGATACCACCCAAATGTATCGAGTTTTGGAAGAAAGGTTGAAAGCTGTCGAAGGGTTCAGCTCATACGGTGCCCACAACGCCTTGGATATGTGCCTAGTGCCCGACGTGGTAATTCCTCCGAAGTTCAAAGCACCGGACTTCGAGAAATACAAAGGAATTCAATGCCCTCGGAACCATCTAAGGATGTTCTGTAGGAAGATGGCAGCCTACGCAATGAACGAGAAACTCATGGTGCATGTGTTTCAAGATAGTTTAAGCGGAGCGTCCTTGGATTGGTACATGCAGCTCGAGCGTACTCATGTCCAAACTTGGAAGGATCTAGCCGATGCCTTCCTAAAGCAATACAAATATAATTTGGACATGGCTCCAAATAGGATGCAACTACAAAACCTCCTACAAAGAAGCAACGAGTCCTTCAAGGAGTACGCTCAGCGGTGGAGAGAACTAGCTTCTCGTGTACAACCACCACTATTGGAAAGAGAACTTGTCGACACCTTTATGGGCACACTTCAAGGCCCATATTACGACAAGATGATTGGAAGCACGTCTGCCGGTTTCTCCGATCTAGTCATGGTCGGTGAAAGAATAGAAGACGGAGTAAAGAGAGGAAAAATCCAAGGCTCTCTAGAAGCTCAAAGTGGAGCTAGAAAGCCCCCCAGCAACTTTCACAAAAAGAAAGAGGGGGAGACAAATGCCGTTCTAGTGGGACCATCCTACCCACCACCAAATCAAATGCCTCACTACCACTATCCTTATGTGGCAGCAGCAACGGCTCAAGGGCGTTACTCACCTCAAGTGATTCCCGCAAATCCACCTCGACAACCAGTAGTGTTGCCGCAGCAAAATCAACAGCAACAACAACAAGGCGGGTACCCATCAAAGAATCAAGCGAGCTCAAGGAACAGTTATTTTAATAGGCAGTTTGATCCTGTACCTATGTCTTATGGTCAAATCTTGCCATACCTAATCCAAAAGGGTATGGTCGAGACAAGACTACTACCACCAATGTCGCCACCATATCCACATTGGTACGACGCAAATGCCAAATGTGATTTCCACGCAGGATCCGTGGGGCACAATGTCGAAAACTGTAGAGTTTTCAAACACAAGGTGCAGGATCTTATTGACAAGAAGCTGTTATCCTTCAAAGAGGAGAAACCCCAATGTGAAGAACAACCCATTGCCGGGGCATGCGGGTCCCTCTGTAAATGCGGTGGAGGAACAAGAGGACTTTGGTCCAGTCAAAAGGGTATCCAATGTTAAGACTCCCCGGTCGACCATAAGGGAGCGTTTAACCGGCTTTGGATTATTCGAGGAAATGCACGCCAACTGTGAAGCCTGCAAGGTCAACCCGAATGAGTGCGAAGAGTTGAAGAGCTGTCTTCAAGAGTTAATGGACCAAGGTTGGATCCAAATTGGCTACATAAAGGATGGCACGGACGTTGCTACCTTAGAGTCTAACGGCCCAAAACCTCTCGAGATCCCATACCAAAGGAGAGAGGTACCAATGCCAATACAACCCATAACATTCCACGTACCTGCACCCTTCTCTTTTGAGAGCACGAAGAGGGTACCATGGAATTACCAACCTGTGGCCTATGTGGAAGGAAAACCACTAGCCAAAATCGAGCCCAGCATCACTAACATTACCGGTGTTGGAGGAATGACCAGAAGCGGTAGAGTCTTCGCTCCGAAAGAACTCGGGAAGACGCCAGCCGTACTACCAAGAGAACCGCTCAAAGAAAAGAGCGTGGAGGAAAAAGAGAACCAAGCGGGGCCTACTCAAAAGACAATCCCGCAAAAAGAGGCCGAAGAGTTCCTAAGGATAATCCAAAAGAGCGAGTATAAAATCATTGACCAGCTAGGTCAAACTCCCTCCAAGATCTCCATGCTATCCTTACTACTAAGCTCGGAAGCACACCGAGAAGCACTACTGCGGATCCTCAGTGAGGCACATGTCACCAAGGACATTCCGGTGGACCAATTCGACGGGATAGTCGGAAATATTACCTCAAGTAGGTACTTGGGTTTCAATGGCGATGAGCTACCCGACGAGGGGCACATTCATAACTGCGCCTTACATATCTCCGTGAAATGCATGGACCACATCCTCTCAAGAGTGCTAGTGGACACGGGGTCATCATTGAATGTCATGCCCAAGACTACCCTCCTCAAACTATCATGTGAAGGGACCGTAATGAAGCCCAGCGCCTTGGTCGTAAAAGCTTTCGAAGGGTCAAGAAGAGCCGTTATAGGGGAGATCGACTTACCAGTCCAAATCGGACCTAAGGTTTTCACCATAACCTTCCAAGTCATGGATATTAATCCAACATACAGTTGTCTTCTCGGACGACCATGGATCCATGCGGCCGGAGCCATTACCTCTACCCTGCACCAGAAGCTGAAGTTCATCATTGATAACCAAATGATTGTAGTTTCCGGGCAAGAGGACATGATGGTAAGCCATCTCTCATCTTTCCGTTATATAGAAACGGATGAAGAAGCTGTGGACGTCCCATTCCAATCTTTGGAAGTGGCGAATGTCGTGACATTGAGCTCGAAGCCCAAGGAAGAGGCTAGGACAACCATGTCATCATGGAGGGCGATAAGAGAGGCCCTAGAAGAAAGCCGACCCACTGGATGGGGCAAGTTAGTGGACATACCGGAGAAGAAAAATCGCTTCGGGTTGGGGTATCATCCATCAGCCGAAACCTTCTCAAAGCCTCCAAAGCAAGGGATCCTTCCCATTTCAGAAACATTCATCAGTGCGGGGTTTATCCATGAAGATCAAGTGGCTCTACTCGAAGACGTTGACGAAAACGTGCCTGATTTGGTGTACCGTTGCGCTTCGGATGAAGCTTTGAACAATTGGAGGGCTATCGCGATTCCCGAGATCATTACCAAGATCAAGTAATAAACCATGTTTGTTTGTTTTTACTTTTAAAAAAAAAATCATTTAGCTCTGCCCAAGGCAAATGATTAGTCGTGTGGGGCCCCCATGTTTTAAAAGTTATTTACAATCATGAATAAAAACACTCTTTTATGTTCATTTGAGTCTTTTTCTTTTTACATTTGTTTTAAAAAAAAAATTTTCTACAAAAAGCCTAAAAAAAATCATACTCATGCAGATCTACAAATCCACCCTCCAAAAACAACACTGCCTTAAACCCTTATGACTTCGATTGCCCGATTAATCAAACGGAAGATGATGAAGAGGACGATTATGAACCGCCTGAAGAATTGTCTAGACTTGCAAATCAAGGGGATAGGGTAATACAACATCACCAAGAATCAGTTGAAAAGGTCAACTTGGGGACCGAAGAGGATAAGAAAGAGGTCAAGATAGGAGCCTCCCTGCACGAGGATGTGAAAGGAAAGTTGATCAAGCTTCTGCAAGAGTACGTGGACGTATTCGCTTGGTCGTATCAAGACATGCCGGGTTTAGACCCTAACATCGTTGTACACAAGCTGCCACTCAAGCCGGAATGCCCGCCAGTGAAGCAAAAATTGAGAAGAACTCGACCCGATATGGCTCTCAAGATCAGAGAGGAGGTCAAAAAGCAATTCGATGCCGGCTTCTTAGCCGTAACCAAGTATCCAACATGGGTTGCCAACATTGTGCCAGTTCCGAAGAAAGATGGCAAGGTGAGAATGTGTGTGGATTATCGGGACTTGAACAGAGCAAGCCCAAAGGATGATTTCCCGCTACCACATATCGACATATTGGTGGACAACACAGCCCAATTCTCAGTCTTTTCCTTTATGGATGGCTTCTCGGGATATAACCAAATCAAGATGGCTCCAGAGGACATGGAGAAAACTACGTTCATCACTCCATGGGGGACATTCTGCTATAAGGTAATGCCTTTCGGATTAACAAATGCCGGGGCAACATACCAAAGAGCAATGGTGACTCTTTTCCACGACATGATCCATAAGGAAATTGAGGTCTACGTCGACAATATGATTGCCAAATCCCAAACGGAGGAGGATCATCTAGTCCATCTACAAAAGCTTTTCGAACGCCTAAGAAAATTCAAGTTGCGCTTAAATCCTAACAAGTGCACATTTGGCGTTAGATCCGGGAAGTTATTGGGCTTCATCGTCAGCCAAAGAGGTATTGAAGTGGATCCTGATAAGGTAAAGGCCATCCAAGAAATGCCAGCACCAAATACCGAGAAAGAAGTCCGGGGTTTCTTAGGAAGATTGAACTACATCGCCAGGTTCATTTCACACATGACAGCTACCTGCGAACCAATCTTCAAGCTGCTAAGGAAAAACCAAGCCGTTCATTGGAATGAGGATTGCCAAGAGGCGTTTGACAAGATCAAACAATACCTGCAAGAACCACCAATTTTAATACCTCCGGTTCCGGGTAAACCCCTCATCTTATACCTAACCGTACTTGAAGGATCAATGGGTTGTGTGTTAGGACAACAAGATGAAACGGGAAGAAAAGAGCACGCAATCTACTACCTAAGCAAGAAGTTTACTGACTGTGAAACAAGGTATACTTCACTTGAAAAGACTTGCTGCGCTTTAGCATGGGCTGCTCGACGTCTAAGGCAATACATGTTGACCCATACAACTTGGTTGATATCGAAGATGGATCCCATCAAGTACATCTTCGAAAAGCCTGCCCTCACAGGGAAGATAGCCCGTTGGCAAATGCTGCTGTCTGAGTACGACATCCAATATGTTGCTCAAAAAGCCATCAAAGGGAGTGTTTTATCCGAGCACCTTGCTCACCAACCATTGGAGGATTATCAGCCCATACAATTCGACTTCCCGGACGAAGATGTCGTAGCTTTGAATGACGAAGAAGTCACAAGCGATGATGAAGGGCCAGAACCAGGAGCTCAATGGAAACTCGCTTTCGACGGCGCCTCAAATGCCATGGGACACGGTATCGGAGCAGTTTTAATCTCCCCAAGAAATGGATACCAGCCCTTCACAGCAAGGTTATGCTTTGACTGCACCAATAACATGGCAGAATACGAAGCATGTATCCTAGGCCTCGAAGCAGCAATTGATCTAAGGATCAAAAACCTTGAAGTATACGGTGACTCAGCCTTGGTCATCTATCAAGTCAAAGGAGAATGGGAAACAAAACATCCCAATTTAATTCCCTACCGAGCCTGGGTTGTAAAATTGATCAAGCATTTTGATGAAATCAACTTCCACCACATACCTCGAGAAGAAAATCAGGTAGCAGACGTTTTGGCTACATTATCATCAATGTACCAAGTAAATTTCTACAACGAAGCACCAATCATAAGGATGGATCGTAGAGACAAACCAGTTGTATGCGCATCAGTCGAAGATGGACTTGACGACAAACCTTGGTTCTACGACATCAAGCGATATCTCGAAGAGCAAGAGTATCCAGAAAATGTCTCGCACACCGACAAGAGGACCCTCAAAAGATTGGCATCCCAGTTCTTCCTCAGTGGAAATACCCTCTACAAAAGAAATTACGACATGGTCCTGCTCAGATGTGTGGATAAACATGAAGCGGACATGCTCATCAAAGAAATCCACGAGGGATCTTTTGGAACCCATGCTAATGGGCATGCAATGGCAAAGAAAATTTTAAGGGCGGGCTACTATTGGTTAACCATGGAAGCTGACTGTTTCCACTATGCCAAGACTTGTCACAAGTGCCAGATTTACGCCGACAAGGTGCATGTACCACCAATTCCACTGAACGTCATGACTTCACCTTGGCCTTTCTCTATGTGGGGCATAGACATGATTGGAATGATCGAGCCCAAAGCGTCAAATGGACATCGCTTCATCCTCGTTGCCATCGACTACTTCACCAAATGGGTAGAAGCAGCTTCGTATGCAAACGTAACCAAACAAGTGGTAGCCCGATTCATCAAGAAGGAAATCATTTGCCGTTATGGTACTCCCCACAAAATCATCACCGATAATGGGGCAAACCTGAACAACAAGACAATGAAGGAGTTGTGCAAAGATTTCAAGATTGAGCACCATAATTCCTCCCCTTACCGACCAAAGATGAACGGTGCGGTAGAAGCAGCCAATAAGAACATAAAGAAGATCATCCAAAAGATGGTGACAACATATAAGGATTGGCATGAGATGCTTCCCTTTGCGCTACATGGCTACAGAACAGCCATTCGCACTTCAACTGGGGCAACCCCCTTTTCCTTAGTATACGGTATGGAAGCTGTTCTCCCCGTAGAGGTGGAAATTCCTTCGTTAAGGGTCTTGACGGAAACCAAGCTAGAAGAAGCTGAATGGGTCCAAACAAGGTTCGACCAACTGAATCTCATAGAAGAAAAGCGTCTGACGGCAATATGTCACGGACAACTCTATCAAAGGAGGCTCAAGAGAGCATTCGACAAGAAGGTCCGTCCTCGAGAATTCAAAGAAGGAGACCTAGTGCTCAAGAAGATATTACCTATCCACAAAGATCCCCGAGGGAAGTGGACTCCCAGCTATGATGGGCCGTACGTGGTAAAGAAAGCTTTCTCAGGCGGAGCCCTGATCATCACCACTATGGACGGAGAAGAGTTCCCACTCTCAATAAACTCCGATGCAGTCAAGAGGTATTATGCCTAAAAGAAAAAAAAAAGAGAAAGAAGCTCGCTAAATCGAAAACCTGAAAGGGCGGTTTAGGCAATAGAGAGCGTCCTGCTAGATTGAAAACCTGAAAAGGCGGTCTAGGCAAAAATTAAGGACATAAAAAAAAAAGGGAAATACACCCCGGTGGATTGAAAACTCGAAAGAGCGGTCCAGGCAAAAGTTAGGGGTTAACAAAAAAAGAAAGGCAATGACTGCAGCATCCAAGCTCCGGACAAGATTCAAGAGGAGAAGAATCGGTCTCATCAGCATCTTCCAACAAACAAAAATCTCGAAGTCATAAGGAAATAGCATGTGTTGTGCCAAAACCAACATTTTCTTTTTGCTTTTTCTTGTCTTTCTCTATCTCACTTCTCACTTTGTGTATTTTTTTTTACCCATTCAAGAGGTCAAATCTGCATTGAATAAATTTCCTTTTTGTTATTTTATGTTCTCAGTAGCGCATAAAATTTTGTTTTATTCATGATGAAAATGCTTTAAAACATGGGAAATAAACAAAAGAATTTTCTTCCAAGAAGAGAAAAAAAACAAACAAACATTGCTTTATTTTGAATCTTCGTGAATTCTGAAAGAATTGCGGTAATTCCCACCAAAATATTGCACCAAAGGACTTATTCTCCTTAGCAAAGGCAAGTGCGTAGCTCGCGGCACGCGGAGCGCAAAAACCCCCAAGGGTTAGGAGGAGCAGAATCCCCAGTAAACACCCTAAACATCCAAACACCAAACAAGGCTGGATATCGATCATGCTTCCAAAATGATCCTTATATCCCCATAAGCCCAAACCTCATTGACATTCTCCAGGGAGTCTCAACCCCAAACAAAAGACCAATCATTATTGGCAAACCCACACAAATCTTCGGGCATAGGCTCGAACTACACCGGTTTTGATCCCATTCGGGTATGTAGGCAAAGGACCTTGTCCTTCCAAACCGACCAACCAAAAAACCAACAAAAACAAACAAAAAAGGAGAGCCCAATTGTCATTGGCACAACCACAGCCAAGACCGACTTTGCTCGGCACCCAACCAGCATCATTTCATTTTCATTCATGCATGCATATTCAAATCATTCATACACATGCATTTCATTTCATAAATCATGCATCCTCAACAAGGATTCTCCAGTGAGTATCACATATTCACCAACATCCATCAAACATTCAACCAGGGGCACCTATTTAGGGTAAGACCACAGCTCGTTAGGAATCGACATTCAGTGACAGTGCCTGAATAAGATCACCTAGCTTAGGTATCGACCTCTAGTGACAGTGCCTAGAGTAGATCACCTTCATCAACATTCAACCAGGGGCACCTATTTAGGGTAAGACCACAGCTCGTTAGGAATCGACATTCAGTGACAGTGCCTGAATAAGATCACCTAGCTTAGGTATCAACCTCTAGTGACAGTGCCTAGAGTAGATCACCTCCATCAATGTTCAACCTCTAGTGACAGTGCCTAGAGTAGATCACCTCCATCAATGTTCAACCTCTAGTGACAGTGCCTAGAGTAGATCACCTCCATCAATGTTCAACCTCTAGTGACAGTGCCTAGAGTAGATCACCTCCATCAATGTTCAACCTCTAGTGACAGTGCCTAGAGAAGATCACCTCCATCAATGTTCGACCCCTAGTGACAGTGCCTAGAGTAGATCATCTCCCTCAATGTTCAACCTCTAGTGACAGTGCCTAGAGAAGACCACCATCCTCAGGAATCGACTTCTAGTGACAGTGCCTAGATAAGATTACCTTCGTCCCCCAGTGGATCTACCTCCAGTGTTAGCGGCTGGATACGATCAACCTTTTCCAACCATTGCATTTGCATTTCGCGAAGGACAAAATTCGGGTCCTTCTTTTTACTTAATTGATCTTCGCAAAGAGTTCATGAGATGCCCTCGGCACTCACGCACTCTATGCGAAGACACAATTAAGTAGGGGCAGCTGTAGTACCCTAATTTTGTCCTAAGCATTTTAAAACAAAAATCAAAAAAAATCAAAGAGGGGAAAAAGTCAAAAAGTCAACAAAAGTCAACAGAAAAGTCAACATTTCAAAAATGCTGACTTCGCACTGCGAAGGTCACTTCGCACTGCGAAGTCTGCGATTTTTCTGCAGATTTTTGGTTTCTTTGATTTAATTCCAGAATTTGTTTCATATCATTTCCATAATTATTTTAAGTAGCATTCATGGCTAATTGGGCCAAGCAAAACCAGAATTGAAGGACTTGCCATTAATGCCAAGGTTGGAAGCTTTTTCTTCCAACCTAGCATGTGACAAGCAAGTGGGCTTGCCCTTGGGCAGCTCTAGTCCCTCCCATGTGACCTGCTAACCACCACAAGGTTGCCAGCCACCTGCTTGAGGACTTTCCTCCTGCTTGCTCCCCCCAAAACCAGTCAAACTAGCTGGATTTTCTCACTTGAAAAGCCATGAGTGCCTACCCTGTTTTTGCAGCAGCTTTTCACCCCTCACACCAGCCATAAGTAGCCTTTTTCATCCCTCAATCTCTGCACATTACAGTGC
Organism: Medicago ruthenica; assembly: GCA_018208015.1. Lineage (NCBI taxonomy): Eukaryota > Viridiplantae > Streptophyta > Magnoliopsida > Fabales > Fabaceae > Medicago > Medicago ruthenica. Next base: position 9,772,843 of record CM031372.1, read on the forward strand.
ACGTTTTCATTGATCAACCATTGAGATTGCAAGGATTGATCCCCAAGCATTAGCCAATTGCAATTCAGCTTTGTTCTTCATCATTACCTTCTAGAATTGGTTGAATTTGTGGCTGAAATCAGGCTGAATCTTGCCCCTTGGTACAAGGCAAGGTTGCCTCTATCCATTAGCATTTAATGCAAAAGGATCCAGCTTGATCTTAGCCACAAATCAGCTGAATTTTGGGATTTAGTAATGATGAAATAGATTTGTTTTTGGCCTATAAATAGAAGGCAATGCCCAAGGTTTCAAAAACAATAAACAACAGCATTTCAAGAGCAGAAACTCTACTCATTTTAGCTTACAAACCCTCACAAACAACCAGAAAAAAACCAATCCACACAAAGCATTACAAAGTTCCAAAACCATCACCAAATATTCAAACCTCTTGCAAAAGCCTTCAACCAAATCAAATCAAGTGCAGCTGGAGCTTTGCTAAGGGGTGCTGTAAGTTTCTAAGGCTTTATCTTGCATTTACAATTGTGTTTGCATAGCTATTTTGGTTCAAAACCATTTGATTCTAAAAAACCCCTTTTGAATTTCAAAGAAATCCCAAGGTTTTCAAAACATCAAAACTGGTTTGTCCAGCATTTTTCACCCCAAAAACTCAAAGTTTTTCACCCACCTATAAGGTCCTGAGTGTGTTCAGAAGTTGTTTCTGAACAAAAGTTCAGAAACAGCTTCTGAATTCAAAATTTCGCATGCTTCGCAGTGCGAAGTCATGGTCGCAGTGCGACCATGACAGAACTCAGAATCTGAGTTTTTGTGTCAAAATGACCAATTTTTGAGGTTCTAGCCTCAGAGCTCAGAACCTAAGAGTTTTTAAACCCATGTTTTTCAAACCATAACAAGGATTTTGCATAATTTTGACAAAATCACAAGTTCGTATGACCATTATGTGGATAACTTGCAAAACAAGTTATGTTCTCAAACTTTCAAAACCACATGAACAAACAAGCTATGTTCATCATTTCAATCTAAACTTGAACAATAAATATTGTTCATGATTTTCAAAACTCAAACATGAACATACGCCTAATACGTTCGCATTTTCGCAAAATGAGACGAACTTGTGCGTTTTCTAGCAAAATTTGCTAAACCTTCCCATTTTGGGTTTTCAAACCAAATGTTTTGACATACCTTGGGATTTCTAAAGGATTCAACCCAAAAACATGAATGAAAAAGGGATGGTGTGACGTATGTCTCTCCATCGCCCCGATTGTACGAATGCGTGACGTATGTCTCGTCGCTCGGACAATCGTCATTCCTTTTTTCAATATGTACAACCCTAACCAAACCAAACCTTGGCCCCTTGTGGTCAATCCAAACCTTTTGGTCCCCCGTGGCCATTAGACTCACCCCTCGACTCGTTTGAGTCACTCGGTCAATGTTCGACTCGTCCGAGTCCATTGTACCTGTTCTTGATCTCAGTGGATCAATCGAACAATCGCCCGACTCTTCGGAGTTCACTCGGTCAATGATTGACTTGTATGAGTCCATTGCACCTCTCTTGGTCCCATAGCGACCAATTAACCCTTTACCCTAACGGACGTACCTTTTAACAATTCTAGTGCGATTCGTAAACAAACGCTTAATAAGTCTCCCAAGCGCGAGCATACAAGCTATACGCTTAATAAGTCTCCCAAGCGCGAGCATACAAGCTACGTTTTAATCGCAAGGATTCGGTTAAAACATCGTCCATTTAAAATCAACCAACACATGTACGTTTTTCTACCAAAGAACTACGTACGCTTTGAATTCTCCGACTACCGGGAGATACGTAGGAGCAAGATCGACATCTTGTCAAGCGCAATAATAAAAAACTTTTTTCTTTCGTTTGTTTTTATCTCTTTCCCCCCCCCTTTATTATATTTTTAACATAAATGAACATGCACGCAATATTAAAAAACAATTCAAGCTTTGACCAAATAGAAGGTTCCCGTTGAGTACAACGGACGTGAGGGGTGCTAATACCTTCCCCTTGCGTAACCGACTCCCGAACCCGACAATGGTTGCGATGACCAAATCCTTATCCTCATCGTCAAAGGGTTTTATTATCGTTTCCCTTTAAACAAAAAAAAACTTGTTGAGTCTTTAAGTGTTGGCTGCATGTTTTGGCAAAACCAAAGTATTGAATAGAAGCATCTCCATATTTGAAACATTTCTTCAGTTGCAAGTTTTGTGTTTTGAAGCCATTCAGAAGCTGAAAATGTCATCAGAAGCTGAATGCACTGTAGCACTTCAGAAGCTGAATTCAGGTTCTGATGCCAGCGTTGACTTATGTTGACTTCATCAGAAGCTGGTTATTTTCAAGGTTTTTCTATGCGAATCTTTGCAAGATTTATTGAAGATTTATCCACGCATATGGCTTCTAGAATGTTGATTTATTTGGAGAAGATTTTATTGAAGATTCGGTTCAAAGATATGAAATTCATATTTTCCTGTTATAATCTTTAAAAGATTCAGTACAGATTTATTTGTTACATTATTGGACCAATCTTATTTCAGTAACAAATCAAATCAGAAAGATTAGTTTGTTATTTTATTCTGCAAGACTGAAGGCTATAAATAGAGGAGGGCTGCTGCCATTCAAGACACGAAATATAGAGTTTTAGATCAGAGAATTGAGTCTTAGTGTGTTAAGCTTCTAGCTTTATTTGTGCACCACTCTGTTAGAGTTGGTTTAGGAGTTTTATTGAGTTGTAAATTCATTCTAAGCCTGTAGGTACGAATGAAGGTTTGTCTTTGAAGTTTTATTGAAAACATGGTAGTTTTCAGGGTAGTTCAAGTAGCTGGGTTGCAGTTGCTTGAATAGGAAGTTAGAGGTTTTCTAATACTCAACGTAATGGGTAGAATTCAAGACTAGGAGGAAGTTAATTGCTTAGGCTGGGAACTGGGAGTCAGTGTCTTGAGTCATAAGGATTAATTCCTATAGTGGAATTCCTTCCTGGATTGGTATCCCCCAGAGTAGGAGGTGTTTACTCCGAACTGGGTTAACAAACCTCTGTGCCTTTTTACTTTCCTGCACTTTAATTTGCTGCCTGTGTGTGTTTGTGTTTGTGCTCTGTTTTGCAAATTATTGTGTCCTGTGTGTTGTTCAGAACCTGTCTGGTTCAGAACCTGTTATCTCTGTTTATTGCCTGGCCAGAATTTCAATTGGCATCAGAGCAGGCACCCTGCCTGTAATTTGGGTGAGATCCAGAGGACTTAATATCTGGCAAGCATGGATAGAGAAGGAGGATATGTCAATAGACCACCCCTACTAGATGGCACAAACTATGAGTACTGGAAGTCAAGGATGTGTGCTTTTCTAAAGTCTATTGACAGCAGGACTTGGAAAGCTGTGATTAAAGGCTGGGATCATCCTGTGTATACAGACAAAGATGGTAACAAGACTGAGGTTCTGAAGCCTGAGGAGGAATGGACCAAAGCTGAAGATGATCTGTCATTGGGAAATTCAAAAGCTTTGAATGCTATCTTTAATGGTGTTGATCAGAATATGTTCAGACTTATCAAACAATGTACTGTGGCTAAGGATGCTTGGGAAATTCTGAAAACCACTCATGAAGGAACTTCTAAGGTGAAGATGTCCAGATTGCAGCTGCTGACTACTAAGTTTGAGAATCTGAAGATGAAGGAAGATGAGAATATCCAGGATTTCTATATGAATGTACTTGATATGGCTAATTCCTTTGATTCTCTTGGGGAGAAGATGTCAGATGAGAAGCTAGTAAGAAAAATCCTCAGGTCCCTGCCCAGAAGGTTTGATATGAAGGTGACAGCAATTGAAGAGGCTCATGATATTACCACTATGAAGCTTGAGGAGCTGATTGGGTCTTTGCTCAATTTTGAAACTGCATTCTGCAAACAGCCTGATAAGAAAGGAAAAGGTGTAGCTTTTACTGTGAACTCTGAAGCTGATGATCAACAAGAGTCTGAGGAGGATGACTTATCAGAAGCTCTAGTGTTGCTGGGAAAACAATTCAACAAGATTCTGAAGAATGTTAACAGAAAAGCCAAAGCCAAAGGTCAGAATTTCAGATTCAATAACAAAAAGCAACAAACTGATGAGAAGAAGACCAAGTCTGAGGAGAAAAGTAACCAAGCTAAAGGTGTGCAGTGCTATGAGTGTGAAGGGTATGGACACATCAAGTCTGAATGTCCCACTTTTCTCAAGAAGCAGAAGAAGAGCCTAGCTATTTCATGGTCTGATGATGGTTCTGAAGATGACGATGTTAGTGAATCTGATATGTGTGATACTGGTCTGGTAGTGAGGTCAGGAGCTATCTTGAAGAAGGAAGCTGTTTTAGAGTCTGAGACTTTTTCAGAATCTGACTCAGAGTCTGAAGCCTCATCTGTGTCTGAAGCTGCTAAAACCTCATATGATGAACTAGCTGATAACTACAAGAAGCTGTATACCAGAAGTGCTGAGGTCTGCAAACATGTTTTGGATCAGAAGGAGACTATTCTACAACTGGAGGCTGAAAAAGGTGAACTGTTAGTACAGAATTCAGATTTAAAAGAAGAAGTGAACCAACTGAACTTCCAACTTGATCAAATGAAGAAGCAAGTGAAGATGTTGAACTCTGCTACTGATAAGTTGGAGGACATTTTGGGGAATCAGCAACAAGGAAAAACAGGTTTAGGTTTTGTTGATCAGACTCAGATTCCTAAACAGATGAGTTTTGTTCCTGCTACTCAAACTCATGATTCTATGGCTGGAACATCAAAGAAGAGACCTCAGAAGCAAGCCCAGTTGCAAGGTCAGAAGCATATTCAGTTGAGACCTCAAAAGCATACTCAGATGAGACCTCAGAAGCATACTCAGATGCAACCTCAGAAACATGTTCAGATGCAACCCCAGAAGTACAACAGAAGAAGGAGGAATCATACTTGGACCTGTCATTATTGTGGTAAGAAGGGACATATCAAACCTTTTTGCTTTAAATTGTATGGATATCCTGAACACTTTCAATATAGAAGAGTGCAACCAGCTGCACCCAGACACTGTGTTCAGAAGGTGTGGAAACCTAAGGTTCAGAATGTAGGCCTGATTGCTCATACTTCATTGAGAGCCACCTCTAAAGAAGACTGGTATTTTGATAGTGGGTGTTCAAGGCACATGACTGGTGTAAAGAAGCTACTTAGCAATATCAGACAATATTCCAGAAGCTATGTGACATTTGGAGATGGAGCAAAAGGAGAGATCCTGGGTATTAGTGATTTAAACTGTGAAGGCTTACCTAGACTGAATGATGTGCTATTAGTGAAGGGTTTAACCTCTAATCTGATCAGCATTAGCCAACTTTGTGATCAAGACTTAAAGGTTAATTTCAACAAGCAAGAGTGCATTGTTACTGATCAGAAAGATAAGATTCAGATGAGGGGCTGCAGATCCAAAGATAACTGCTATTTATGGGTTTCTGAAGAAGAAAGAAGTCTGACTTCTTGTCTTATGAGCTCAGAAGAAGAAGTCAAACTCTGGCACCAGAAGTTGGGACATCTGCATCTGAAAGGCATGAAAAAAATCCTAAGTACTGAAGCTATCAGAGGTGTACCTAATCTGAAGATCAATGAGGACAGTGTTTGTGGTGATTGTCAGATTGGTAAACAAACAAGAAAGTCTCATCCCAGATTAGTTCACCAGGTAACTACCAAAGTACTAGAACTTGTTCATATGGATTTAATGGGGCCTATGCAAGTAGAAAGTATTGGAGGAAAAAGATATGCTTTTGTAATGGTAGATGACTACTCAAGATATACATGGATCAGTTTTGTTAGAGAAAAGTCTGATACTTTTGAAGTATTTAAAGACCTGTGCATTCAATTACAAAGAGAAAAAGACTGTGGTATTGTCAGAATCAGAAGTGATCATGGCAAAGAATTTGAAAACAAGAGCTTCTCAGAATTCTGTGCTTCTGAAGGTATAAAACATGAATTCTCTGCTCCTATCACACCTCAGCAAAATGGTGTAGTTGAGAGGAAGAACAGGACTTTAGCAGAATGTGCAAGGGTTATGCTGCATGCTAAGAAGCTGCCATATATGTTTTGGGCTGAAGCAATGAACACAGCATGTTACATACACAATAGAGTCACTCTGAAGAAGGGAACAACCTGTACCTTGTATGAATTATGGAAAGGGAGAAAGCCAACTGTAAAATATTTCCATGTGTTTGGGAGCAAATGCTATATTTTGGCTGATAGAGAAAATAGGAGAAAGCTGGATCCTAAGTCTGATGAAGGCATATTCCTGGGTTATTCAGTAAACAGCAGAGCTTATAGGGTGTTTAATTCAAGAACTAAAGTTGTGATGGAGTCCATTAATGTGGTAATTGATGATCTGACTGCTGAGAAAGATAGAAGTGAGCCTGAAGTTGTTCCAGAGTCTGAAGCCTCAGAAGAACAAACTTCAGAAGCAGAAAAGCATTCAGAGTCTGAAGAAGCTGAAGATCAACCAGATCAAGTTCCAAATGGTAAAGGGCCATCAATTAGAGTTCAGAAGGATCATCCTAAAGACTTAATCATTGGAAGCTTAGATCAAGGTGTCAGAACCAGGAGATCAGATGTTGCTGCTACTGATTCATGCTTTGTGTCAAAGGTTGAGCCTAAAAATGTGAAAGAAGCCCTAACTGATGAATTTTGGATTGAAGCAATGCAAGATGAGTTGAATCAATTCAAAAGGAGTGAAGTATGGGATTTGGTTCCAAGACCTGAAGGGTTGAATGTGATTGGCACTAAGTGGATATTCAAGAATAAAACAGATGAAAGTGGTACTGTAGTCAGAAACAAGGCAAGGTTGGTTGCTCAGGGTTATACTCAAGTAGAGGGATTGGATTTTGATGAGACATTTGCACCTGTGGCCAGACTAGAGTCCATAAGACTACTGTTGGGTGTTTCATGCATTCTCAAGTTCAAATTGTTTCAGATGGATGTGAAGAGTGCATTTTTGAATGGATATCTGCAAGAGGAAGTGTATGTTGAACAACCTAAGGGTTTTGTGGATCCTAAGTTTCCAGAACATGTGTACAAGTTAAAGAAGGCTTTATATGGATTGAAGCAAGCACCAAGAGCATGGTATGAAAGACTGACTCAGTTTCTTGTGGCTCAAGGTTACAGAAAAGGAGGTTCTGATAAGACTTTGTTTGTGAAAGATGAAAATGGGAGTCTGATGATTGCTCAGATTTATGTAGATGATATTGTGTTTGGTGGGATGTCTCAGAAGATGGTCAAATTGTTTGTTCAGCAGATGCAGTCAGAATTTGAAATGAGCTTAGTTGGTGAACTGACATACTTTCTTGGGTTACAAGTCAAACAAATGGAAGATGCAATCTTCATTTCTCAAAGTAAGTATGCCAAGAACATAGTGAAGAAGTTTGGAATGGAATCTGCTGCTCACAAGAGGACACCAGCTGCTACTCACCTGAAGTTAACTAAGAATGAACATGGAGTTTCAGTAGACCAAAGTCAGTACAGGAGCATGATAGGAAGCTTATTGTATTTAACTGCAAGCAGACCTGATATCACTTATGCTGTTGGAGTTTGTGCAAGATATCAAGCTGATCCTAAGATGAGTCATCTGACACAAGTTAAAAGGATCCTGAAGTATGTGAACAGCACAAGTGACTATGGAATCATGTACTCACATAGTTCAAGTTCTGAACTGATGGGGTTTTGTGATGCTGACTGGGCTGGAAGTGCTGATGACAGAAAGAGTACCTCAGGAGGTTGTTTCTTCTTAGGAAATAACTTGATTTCATGGTTCAGCAAGAAACAGAACTGTGTGTCATTGTCAACTGCTGAGGCTGAGTATATTGCTGCTGGAAGTAGTTGCTCACAATTGGTGTGGATGAAGCAGATGCTGGAGGAGTACAACATTGAACAAGGAACTATGACATTGTTTTGTGACAATTTGAGTGCCATCAACATCTCTAAGAATCCAATTCAGCACAGCAGAACCAAACACATAGACATCAGACATCATTTTATCAGAAACCTTGTGGAGGACAAGATTATTCAGCTGGAGCATGTAGCTACTGAAGAACAAGTTGCTGACATTTTCACAAAGGCTTTGGATGCTAAGCAGTTTGAAAACTTAAGGAGCAAGTTAGGTGTGTGTTTGCATGAAGAGTTATAGCAATTACTGCAAACTGGATGTGAGGAAGATAGAGTACCTGCCAGTTTTGCCTATGCTAAGTGTGATCCTGAACCTGAGTCTGAATCTAACAAGTTTTCAAGGATCTGTGCTACCTGTTTTGATTTTATTCCCTATTTGAAGATTATGATTTGTCAGAATTTTATGGCTAAAAAGGGGGAGAAAATCTTATGTAATGTGTTGGCTCTGATACCAAAAGTCTTATACAAAGTGTTGCTCAGAAGTTCAAATTTCAGATGTTCAGTTTTCAGTGTGGTTCAGAAGTTATTTGTGAAGCTCAGAGTTCAGAACAAATATAACAAGAGCTGTCAAGATGTCATTGAGGGGGAGTATGTGTCTCAGGGGGAGTACAAGATTGTTATGATCCTGAGTGTTTGTGGTCCTGAAGAACAAATGTGTTCAGCTCCTGAAGTGTTGGCTCTGATATGCTCTGATACCATAAATTCAGAAGAAAGGGGGAGTTTGATGTATGCTGAGTGTATGCTGAGTTGCAGGGGGAGTATGTGTGATGATCAGGAGATGATCAGTAGCTCTGATATCTTGGAGTAGCTCTGATACCATGATTGTGAAGATCAGGAGTTGATCAGTACTTGGTTTTGTTTCAAGAGTCAGAAGCTGAAGCTGTTCTTTAACATAGCTCAGAAAAGTGTTTTATCCGCTGCTCATGTTTATGCTATGATGTATTATTGTGGAGTTCTTCATTGCTGAGTTGATTATAAGGGAGATTGAAGGATTAGGATGGTTTTAGCCAAAAATTTGCCAAAGGGGGAGATTGTTGAGTCTTTAAGTGTTGGCTGCATGTTTTGGCAAAACCAAAGTATTGAATAGAAGCATCTCCATATTTGAAACATTTCTTCAGTTGCAAGTTTTGTGTTTTGAAGCCATTCAGAAGCTGAAAATGTCATCAGAAGCTGAATGCACTGTAGCACTTCAGAAGCTGAATTCAGGTTCTGATGCCAGCGTTGACTTATGTTGACTTCATCAGAAGCTGGTTATTTTCAAGGTTTTTCTATGCGAATCTTTGCAAGATTTATTGAAGATTTATCCACGCATATGGCTTCTAGAATGTTGATTTATTTGGAGAAGATTTTATTGAAGATTCGGTTCAAAGATATGAAATTCATATTTTCCTGTTATAATCTTTAAAAGATTCAGTTATTTGTTACATTATTGGACCAATCTTATTTCAGTAACAAATCAAATCAGAAAGATTAGTTTGTTATTTTATTCTGCAAGACTGAAGGCTATAAATAGAGGAGGGCTGCTGCTATTCAAGACACGAAATATAGAGTTTTAGATCAGAGAATTGAGTCTTAGTGTGTTAAGCTTCTAGCTTTATTTGTGCACCACTCTGTTAGAGTTGGTTTAGGAGTTTTATTGAGTTGTAAATTCATTCTAAGCCTGTAGGTACGAATGAAGGTTTGTCTTTGAAGTTTTATTGAAAACAGGGTAGTTTTCAGGGTAGTTCAAGTAGCTGGGTTGCAGTTGCTTGAATAGGAAGTTAGAGGTTTTCTAATACTCAACGTGTTGGGTAGAATTCAAGACTAGGAGGAAGTTAATTGCTTAGGCTGGGAACTGGGAGTCAGTGTCTTGAGTCATAAGGATTAATTCCTATAGTGGAATTCCTTCCTGGATTGGTATCCCCCAGAGTAGGAGGTGTTTACTTCGAACTGGGTTAACAAACCTCTGTGCCTTTTTACTTTCCTGCACTTTAATTTGCTGCCTGTGTGTGTTTGTGTTTGTGCTCTGTTTTGCAAATTATTGTGTCCTGTGTGTTGTTCAGAACCTGTCTGGTTCAGAACCTGTTATCTCTGTTTATTGCCTGGCCAGAATTTCAAAACTTAAGGGTTTATCAACGTTCCCTTTACACAAAAACTTTGGTGGCGGCTTCACAAAGGCCCTCCGAGCGTTTGCGAACGACCTCGGAGGATTTGCGCGTCTTTTTCCCGAGGAAAAAAACGAGGTGCGCACACTGATAATTGGGTGATCAAGGGGAAACCTAGGATCACCGCCTGATAACTGATACCTATATCTGATACCTGTCTGATAATTATTCTCTGATAACATAAATAAATATTAACTGTTACATGTCTTTATGTTAGCTGTTAGCGTTGAACAAACATTATTATCTGGGTTCATTTTACGGAATGCCCCCGGGTGGAGTAACCCCGAAGCACATTCCCCTGATAACCGGTGAAAATTCCTATCATATCAGGCTAACACCGGACTCCTCTTGTCGTCGTGCGGTCATCCTTGCGAAATAACACGTCCCACTGGCGTGAACCTCCTGTATCCCACTGGCGTGAACAGCAGAAGACACGACTTAACTTACGCGTATACCCCCCCCCCCCCGTGTCCCACTGGCGTGAACGACGGAAGACGCGAATTAATATACTTCATTATTAGTCTTAACTCATACATGAACCTTTCGTGTCCCACTGGCGTGTACAACGAAAGTCACGGCTTAATATTAATCTTAACTGATGCGTATACCTCCCGTGTCCCACTGGCGTGAACGACGGAAGACGCAAATAGATAATCTTTAAGCTTATGCATGAACCTTTCATGTTCCACTGGCGTGAACGATGAAAGTCACGACTTAAAGGTAATAATCTTAGTCTTTACTCTACGCGAACCATTCGTGTTCCACTGGCGTGAACATCGAAGGCCACGACTTAATCTTACTAATCCTTGAACTCTTAACCTATAAAAGGTTCTTAACTTAGAGTATTAAATCTCTCTCATAATTCTCATTCCTTAAAGTAATGAATCTCTAGTACTTAACCTATAAAGGTTCTTTTCTTTGAGCTTTAAATCATTCTTAAGGATGAAACTTAAAACAATACATTCATAGCTTAAATAGCCTTATTCTTGCATCTCTATTGCCTTGCCAATTTCCTTATTCATTCATCCATTCATCCCTTAATTGTTGAATAATCTTTCGGATATGTCAAGGATGGTGTTTACCTTAGAAAAATACCGTTTTTCATTGAAAACGGTTATTAAAAACCTCGCCGAACGCATTTACAGCACCCAGAACGAACCAGAACAGACCTAAGCTGTCTGCCTGATTTCGCTGGGCCAAAGCTTGGCGAAATGTTTGATTTCGCTGAGCGAAAGCTTGGCGAAAATAGGCAGTGAAGGCTTGCCAAACAGTAACTGCACGATCGCCCCGAGTTCGCTCAGCGAAAATGACAGTTCAAAACCTGTTAAAAGTGTGATTTTTCCACCATTTTGACATATCTAAGCATATCCAGGCATCATACAATTCAAGGAATGAATATCTAATACAAATTGATAGTTTTAAACATGATTCATCAAGGAATTGGCAAGCATATGAGATTGGGGTAAAATTTCTAAACTTAGCTCAAATTGTAAAATTAACTTAAACTTACTCAAGCGGGTTTTAAAACCCTAGAGAGCTCACCTTAAACCTCCTATTGGTGCTTGCTATCTCTGATTCTCAAAGCCTTGGCTTCACTCTACCACTTTCTCTTGAATCTCCTTATTCTTCCTTTTCTTTCTCTTGCTCTAACTTTCCAAATAAGCTTGCTTGCTAAAACTTCACAAGAATTGAATGAAACTTGGTGGGTGATGGCTAGGTGAAGGAGGGCGTGAGAGTGAGGGGAGGAGGGAGAGAAACCAGATTTGGAGAGAGTGAGGGAAGAGAAGAGTGAAGAAAATATCTTCCCCCTTCTTTTTAAATAAACTCATCCTTCCCTTTATTTACGAAAATGCCATTGCTTGCTCTACAATCTTCTAACACCGATAACTGTTACTTCTAAGCGAGATATATATATATATATACACTTGCCATATAATTAAATCCATTAACTGTCAAATTACCAAATTGTCCTTTGCTCAAAACATTTCTGATACATCGTCCCAATATTAATAAATATTCGAGTCCTAAGCGGGACATTACAATCTACCCCCCTTAAAGAAATTTCGTCCTCGAAATTTAGTTTCCACTATCATATATGAATGAATCTCTCACACTACTTCTTTTACTTGCCCGAAAACTCCAGTTTGTCTTGATTATCGGAATCCCTTGGATTTCCAACTCTCTATATGTCAAATATACTCGACAACTTCTCCTTCAACTGAAATGCTTGTGATGATTTGCATAACTCTTACGTAGTAGGATGCGAGGTTATCTGAACCATCGTATCCAACTCGCTTGACCACGTTCCTGGTTCATACACTTCTGCAAATCCAATCTGGAGTTGTCCAGCTCTGACACTTATACTAATTCTTATAAATACCTTCATAGTCCATGTAATCTTACTTCGACGACATTAGATCGTTCTCGTTATCCTCAAATATTCCCACTCTTCAGTGGATTTCTTGCACTACATTTATTTCCCATGAATTATTATCTTTAACTTTCGTCTCATACGACGACAACTTACTTATAGACTTATATCACCATTCCATATAGAATCATCATTACACCGAAAACATCTGATATTATACTCACACATACAAATGTAAGAAGTATTCTAACTTTGTTTAATATTCCAAGTATAAGCAGGAAGTTTCACCTCTAACACCTGCTCCTTTCTTTCTAACATCCCGATGTGCTTCTTATCGCAATCATAATCATTAACTATCTCGAGTTCTAACCATAACGTAAATATTTCTGCGTCGATAGTCCAGGACTCATAAGAGTCTAGCCCAAGTGATAAGTGGTATAAGTCATCTTACATTTTATCACATAGTATAATTCGTAGCATATAGTTTGCATATATAAGCGAGCACGTGTACACTACTGACGGGTACACAATACATCACCTGATCTTTGTCCGACTAACGGGACATCATTCTTAATCTTAACACATTTGAGGTACTACCTCATCAATTAGGAATCTTTCTTCTTTTAACTCATCTTGTAACATCCGGGATTTGCCTTTCAACTGGCTTGCCAGGTTTGCCCCGCCAATGTTACTCGTATTTATCACTTGAGTATACAACAACCCGTATAACATGAATTGTGGTTACATTCTCTCGGCACCGTAAACTTATTTTCTCATTCTGGACGTCGAGTCCAAGATCCTTGTTTTCAATAGAAAACTCCACTCGATTGCTACCAAAAATAGTACGCTTAATCTTTAATCCTTTAATCAAAACCTGAACTTACGTAGCCTCTTTACTGTAGACTACGAGTGACTTTTAATCTACATAAAAGTTCTTCTTCTTTTTCTAGTGAACATTAGGTACATTCATTTCCGAACTCTTCTGCCAAGCTATGGTGATATCAACAATCATGTTCCGGTAAAAACCTTCATACTCAAACATTCCTGATTGCGTACCACTCATGCCAAAACGCGTCACATAACTGGAAATCTGCTACATTACTATCTGAGTAGTTTAAGTATTGCCTGATAAGTATATATAATACTAACATAACCTGTTACATGTGACATGTTGACATAGCGGGGTATAACATGGTTTAAACTCATATGTCACTGCGTTGACGTTTTCTGATCAACGCTTCTATTTCAAAGTATCACCTTGCAAGTACAGCCTTTACTGATATTACTTTATGCTTGATCCTGTTGATTAAACATTACTCTTCAAGTCCACCAAAAGTTACTGGGCTAAATTAGCTAGTTTACCGTATTAGCGGTGACTTTCCTTGCTCTAGACTCATTGCGCTAAAAGCATATTCTTCTCATTCTTATCACATAATCTTAAACTGCTTTGATTTCAATTTCTCTTGTGTCTCGAGGTTTGAAATGTCCCTCAGCTTTACTTTTAGAATTTCCTCCTAGAACTTATAACAAGTTCGAGTCGTCACTGCGCACTGATATTCCGTGGTTCAAAAATTTGGGCGTTTATTGCCTTTCTGTGGTTCATCTGACAAGGACTTCACAAGCATCCTTGTTCTCTAAGCTTCAGCTTAGGATCGTTCATTAACTCACCCTTAAATCACTTTTCCGCTGCGCAACTCTGATCTAACAGAACACTTTGGAGTAGGAGTAATACACCATTATCAAAATCTCTGGCCGACTTGTTCCTTAATGACTTGTAGCTATCACAGTAGATTCATCTTACGTTCGTTGATTCTCTTGTGGCTTAAACCACCCGTTTAACTTACTGATTGATCGTCATCTGACACTGTACTTCCTTTCGAACATGAACCATATACTCACTTACTTTCACGAAAATACGCCGAAACCTGTAAACAATTTTAGCAACCACTACGGACCAAGCAGTGATTCCGTCAAAACAGCTCATACACTGGTTCTAGCTTATTCTCCATGTTCCGATTCCTGTGACCATCTCAATGTCAATCCAACATGTATTATTGTTTTAACATTGCAGAAACCTACCTAAAAGTATACCTGGAGCAGCTTAAGTCCACGCACAATCACTTGTGGCATCTTCTAAAACATTCTATGATTTCTGGAGGTTCACATCTTTCATATACTGAATCTACTGAGGGTTTGAGTCCCATTACTAATCGTTCTATATCTATCCATAAGGATTTCATACCCATAATCTTTCCGAGACAGCTACGGTCTCTATGGTTTTCTATACCTCTTAAATTACCTTCGAATCCCTCCAGTTAATTGATCTTGAGCTTCAAAACCTCATCATTACCTTTTGATTCATTCAACAACTCATTACTGCATTCACAATTCAAACCCTGACCTTAAAATCTGAATAATTCCGGACATAGTTGAATAATCCGAAATATATTCCTCATTACCGCCCTCAGAACTTATCAACACGAGGTGATCTCTTTCAGCTTCTAAAATAACTGTGGAAGGAAACTCATCATTTGAAAACTTAACTCATTAACATTAACCACAATCTTATCCTTTCGTCTTTAAGACGATCCTTCGTACAATAAAGTCTCAATATAATTTCTCGGCTAAAATTCCGATTATCCTTCACAACTGGTCTACTTTAAACTCGCGTTATCTTGAACTTGCCTTCTTCGTCCAATCGAGGGAATTCAACTTACTATTTGATATCCTTCTTAGGGACTCACTACTTGTTGTTGAGCTTGTGATTCTCGTATAAAACATCTCGATGGTTCGTCATAATGAAAATAATCCAATTAATCCTCTTAATCAATAACTAAATCTCTTTACTGTTTGGATTTAAAATCTCGTCTGATCCGAGTGCGCGAGTCCTTCGATTCCTCACACTCTGTCCTTATTGCCACTTCTCAACTACGGTTCCAGTTATGGTTCCATAATTTCTTACTGTTCATGTCTCCTCCTATGAGACATCTCCTAATGACGCGTCCAACTGCGTTAAGGTTCTTCACCTTATCCTTAAATATTTCTGACATTCCTGAAACTCTGTCGTAAACAGGCTTAGTCACTTTACGGTTCGATGACCACCATTTGGCGTTGAATACTTCTTTGCCAACTCCGTCATAAAATTCTATCACCTTGATCTTCGCTCTTCGTAAACTTCGTTCCTCCTTGGTCACATTCAGCTCTCGGACATTTATCCTAACTGTCATATACTAGACTGAGTTGATCAGGCTCAACTAGATGTGACATTTAGAACAATACCCGGAACCCAATGGTCCCACTACTTTCATTGAATTTTTAATGACCCAAGGCACGGTCTGAATCGACCTGCTCTGATACCAATTGTAACACCCATACTAAATTATCTAGAATATTTAGCATGCGTATTAATCTGATATTGGGTACACTAAAATTTTCAATAATAAAAACAATAATATATACAACTGAATGAGTACAAGTTGGCTCGTTATACAATTATCCAAATATCATAACATAGACTTCAATATACTTATACAATCTGTCAGCCTCCTGAGCGTGTCCTTGTCGAGCAACTGCACTCCATCCAGCATCTTCCTGAAGATCTTCATCTGCAAACCACTGGCTACCTGAAAACCTGCACCAGAAGGATAGGGATGAGACATAATGTCTCAGTGAGCTCCTACCCTACCTACTGTTGGCAACCTCGGGGAACCTAGGGTCGCCGTGCCTACCTCGGCGGTCTTGGGGATACCTATGATCGCCAAGTCTTAATCTTACCCATAGAGGGTCACCTGACTGTTCCTGCTAAACTAGTGATCAAGGGGAAACCTAGGATCACTGTCTGAACCTGATACTGTATAGTCATGAGATCTAGACTATATCCTGATAATTGGGTGATCAAGGGGAAACCTAGGATCACCGCCTGATAACTGATACCTATATCTGATACCTGTCTGATAATTATTCTCTGATAACATAAATAAATATTAACTGTTACATGTCTTTATGTTAGCTGTTAGCGTTGAACAAACATTATTATCTGGGTTCATTTTACGGAATGCCCCCGGGTGGAGTAACCCCGAAGCACATTCCCCTGATAACCGGTGAAAATTCCTATCATATCAGGCTAACACCGGACTCCTCTTGTCGTCGTGCGGTCATCCTTGCGAAATAACACGTCCCACTGGCGTGAACCTCCTGTATCCCACTGGCGTGAACAGCAGAAGACACGACTTAACTTACGCGTATACCCCCCCCTCCCCCGTGTCCCACTGGCGTGAATGACGGAAGACGCGAATTAATATACTTCATTATTAGTCTTAACTCATACATGAACCTTTCGTGTCCCACTGGCGTGAACAACGAAAGTCACGGCTTAATATTAATCTTAACTGATGCGTATACCTCCCGTGTCCCACTGGCGTGAACGACGGAAGACGCAAATAGATAATCTTTAAGCTTATGCATGAACCTTTCATGTTCCACTGGCGTGAACGATGAAAGTCACGACTTAAAGGTAATAATCTTAGTCTTTACTCTACGCGAACCATTCGTGTTCCACTGGCGTGAACATCGAAGGCCACCGCTTAATCTTACTAATCCTTGAACTCTTAACCTATAAAAGGTTCTTAACTTAGAGCATTAAATCTCTCTCATAATTCTCATTCCTTAAAGTAATGAATCTCTAGTACTTAACCTATAAAGGTTCTTTTCTTTGAGCTTTAAATCATTCTTAAGGATGAAACTTAAAACAATACATTCATAGCTTAAATAGCCTTATTCTTGCATCTCTATTGCCTTGCCAATTTCCTTATTCATTCATCCATTCATCCCTTAATTGTTGAATAATCTTTCGGATATGTCAAGGATGGTGTTTACCTTAGAAAAATACCGTTTTTCATTGAAAACGGTTATTAAAAACCTCGCCGAACGCATTTACAGCACCCAGAACGAACCAGAACAGACCTAAGCTGTCTGCCTGATTTCGCTGGGCCAAAGCTTGGCGAAATGTTTGATTTCGCTGAGCGAAAGCTTGGCGAAAATAGGCAGTGAAGGCTTGCCAAACAGTATGTAACACCCATACTAATTTTAACTAGTATATTAGCAAGAGTGTTAAACTGATACTGGATACATTTAAATACAATACATAAAAGTTTGTTTGGTAATTATACAAAACATAAGTCTTTGATTTCAATCCATAATATTTATATACTTCATGATACAATAATATACAACACCAAGAAACATGAGCAGCACGATCAGTCTGTAGCTTTCTCTTTACCTTTTCGTCTTGCTACCTGCGAAGAACCTGCACCAGAAGGAAAGGGATGAGACATAACGTCTCAGTGAACTCCTACCCTACCTACTGTTTGGCAACCTCGGGGAACCTAGGGTTTCCGTGCCTACCTCGGCGAACTCGGGAATACCTATGATCGCCAAGTCTCAATCTTACCCATAGCGGGCTAGCTGTCTGTTTCTGATAATCTGGTGATCAAGGGGAGTCCTAGGATCACCGTCTGATAGCTGCTAACTGTTATCTGATAACTGTATGATTAGATATTTCTGACTGATAAAGTAATAAAATATTAACTGATCTTTATGTTAGCTGTTAGCGTTGAACAAACAATGTTATCTGAGTTCATTTTACGGAATGCCCCCGGGTGGAGTAACCCCGAAGCACATTCCCCTGATAACCGGTGAAAATTCCTATCATATCAGGCTAACACCGGACTCCTCTTGTCGTCGTGCGGTTATCCTTGCGGAATAACACGTCCCACTGGCGTGAACCTCCTGTGTCCCACTGGCGTGAACAACAGAAGACACGACTTAATATAAGTCTTAACTGATGCGTATACCTCCCGTGTCCCACTGGCGTGAACGACGGAAGACGCGAAAATAATAATCTGTAAACTGATGCGTGAACTTTTCATGTCCCACTGGCGTGAACGATGAAAGTCACGACTTAAGGTAATAATTTTTAGTCTTTACTCTACGTGTACCATTCGTGTTCCACTGGCGTGAACATCGAAGGCCATAGCTTAATCTTATTAATCCTTATACTCTTGACCTATGTAAGGTTCTAAGCTTCATCATTATGTCATAGGCTTATCGTTCTCATAAGCCGTTACTTGCTTATTGGAATTATTCCATAACTTAAAATAACTTTACTTTGCATTCCTAATGCTTTAACCAAATTCCTTATCTGATCATTCATTCCTTAAATGTTGAATAACCCTTTGAATATGTCAAGAATGGTGTTTATCTTGGAAAATGAGGTTTTCATTGAAAACAGTTATTAAAAGCCTCGCCGAACACGTACACAGCACTCTGAACGAACCAGAACAGACATGTGCTG
Source organism: Medicago ruthenica (assembly GCA_018208015.1). NCBI lineage: Eukaryota > Viridiplantae > Streptophyta > Magnoliopsida > Fabales > Fabaceae > Medicago > Medicago ruthenica. The sequence continues at coordinate 9,791,642 of CM031372.1, forward strand.
TCTGTCTAATTTCGCTAGGCGAAGTGGAGGCGAAAATAGGCAGTGAAGGCTTGCCAAACAGTAACTGCACGTTCGCCCCGAGCTCGCCCGGCGAAAATGACAGTTCAAAAACCTGTTAAAAGTGTGATTTTCCACCATTTTGACACATTTAAGGATACCCAGGCATTCCAACAGTATAAGGGATGAATTTATAATACAAATTGATAGTTTAAAACATGTTTAATCAAGGAATTGGCAAGCATGGGAGTTTAGGGTAAAATTTCTAAACTTAACTCAATATGTAAAATACTCTCAAACTTACTCAAGTGGGTTCTAAAACCCTGTGGAGCTCACCTTAATCCTCCTATTGGTGCTTGCTACTTCTGATTCTCCTAAGCCTTGGCTTCAAATTACCAACTTCTCTCAATATCTCCCTTGTTTCTCCTAGTTCCTTGCTCTTGTTCTAGCTTCACTACCAAACTTGCTTGTGAAGGTTTCTCTCAAGAATTGAGTTAGGAAAAGGTAGGTTTATGGAGAGGAAGTGAGGGCGTGTGAGTTGGGAAGGAGGGGGAGAGGATGGCTGACAAATTGGAAGGAAATGGAAATGGAAGAGTGTGGAATAATCTTTCCACTTCTTTCTTTTAAACATTCCCCCCCTTTCTAACTTAATTACCATTTTGCCATTCCAATTATGACTAAATTGCCCTGCTTCTTAAACGCGTCTAATACTGATAATAATCACATCTAGGCGGGATGTTACACAGTAACTGCACGATCGCCCCGAGTTCGCTCAGCGAAAATGACAGTTCAAAACCTGTTAAAAGTGTGATTTTTCCACCATTTTGACATATCTAAGCATATCCAGGCATCATACAATTCAAGGAATGAATATCTAATACAAATTGATAGTTTTAAACATGATTCATCAAGGAATTGGCAAGCATATGAGATTGGGGTAAAATTTCTAAACTTAGCTCAAATTGTAAAATTAACTTAAACTTACTCAAGCGGGTTTTAAAACCCTAGAGAGCTCACCTTAAACCTCCTATTGGTGCTTGCTATCTCTGATTCTCAAAGCCTTGGCTTCACTCTACCACTTTCTCTTGAATCTCCTTATTCTTCCTTTTCTTTCTCTTGCTCTAACTTTCCAAATAAGCTTGCTTGCTAAAACTTCACAAGAATTGAATGAAACTTGGTGGGTGATGGCTAGGTGAAGGAGGGCGTGAGAGTGAGGGGGGGAGGGAGAGAAACCAGATTTGGAGAGAGTGAGGGAAGAGAAGAGTGAAGAAAATATCTTCCCCCTTCTTTTTAAATAAACTCATCCTTCCCTTTATTTACGAAAATGCCATTGCTTGCTCTACAATCTTCTAACACCGATAACTGTTACTTCTAAGCGAGATATATATATATATACACTTGCCATATAATTAAATCCATTAACTGTCAAATTACCAAATTGTCCTTTGCTCAAAACATTTCTGATACATCGTCCCAATATTAATAAATATTCGAGTCCTATCACTTGTCGGCATATATTCGAGCTGAGATTTCAACTCTCTAAGCTCTGTAGGTGACATTCTATACGGTGCCACAGATACTGGCTCCGCTCCCGGAATTAAATCAATAGAGAACTCCACCTCAAGCTCTGGAGGCAAACTAGTTACTTCCGAAGGAAAAACATCTAAGTACTCATTCACAACAGGAATATCACTGGGACTTAACTCTGGTTCTGAAGCCACAGTGAGCATAACATAAAATCCTCTATCTTGAGCACAAATAAATTGAATTAACTGATGGGTACGGTTAATCAATTCAGACAAAGCTACACCTTCCGTCGTATCACTTGTCGGCATATAAATACTCTTCTCGGAACATCCGATGTACACATTGTAACACCCTAACCCCTAACCGCCGATTATTAACTTTAATAAAGAAAACGTTAAGGACATAGGAAGTTACAACATCATGTAAAACAATTTTAAATAAAACATCAACAGAAATCAAAACATATTTGATTTGCGAACACAGCAGCGGAAGAATAACCAACAAATGCTTATAAGCAAGCATGTATATAATATACAAAAATATATACATAAGATTTTCAAAAGAGGCAATTCTACACAGAGACCATTGCCAAATCTATACATAAACGTTCAGATACCCCAAAATAGTGTTACAAATATCAGAGCACTAGACTCTATCTAGGATACAACACCTAGTACCAAAAATGTAAGGATAGCTAAGCTATGCCCTTACCACTACAAAAGCTCCTAAACAGCAAAGGGCTATTCCTCAACGATAGCCTCGCCAACCTGATAATCTGGATCCCCAAAGATCCAGCACATAACACATAACAGAGAGTGTTAGTATCACAACCAATAAACATGTATAAATAACACATTATTATACATAACCAAAACACAAACACATAATCGACAAGGTACAAAACCCATCAATAACCATTTTCACATAATAACCATTATGCACACATAATGTCACAAACACAAAACTCATCAATAACAATTATCACATAACAACCATTATGCACACATAATGTCACAAAGGATGCATGCCTCAAAATGCATTCACTAATGCATGTGGTACCAAATCATTTTGGATAAACTTATATCCTTATCAAGCACTCTTGATAATATCAAGCACTCTTGATAACCAAGCACTCTTGGGTTTCTTATCCGCACACGGATATCATACAATCATGAAATGCATGATGATTCACTTAGTAAATATATAATACTTACTAACACCACTAATTATCAGCACTCTGATAATTATCACATCAACAACAACAAACACAACACTAAATTATCAGCACTCTGATAATTATCACAACAACGACAACAACCACAAACACTAGGCGCTCATGGCCACATCATAATATACGACATGTATATACTCAACCTTGATTAACAATTTCAAATAAACCAAGCAAATCATATCAAAATCTCACACATAAGGGTTTCAAAGGGAAACCCACACACTTTGATAACCCACACACATACTAGGGTTTTACACAAAACTTTCTTGAAACAAAATAATCTTTAGAAAGCATTAGGAATGGATTAAAATGGTGGGCAAGGTTTCCAAAAAAAATGTATTATTAAAAATACAGTAGCAAAAAGACATCCCCGCGCGCACCAGGACCTCCAGAACAATTCAACAAAGTTGGCCTGTCCAGGGTTGGTCGCTACAAGCGAGCCCTTGGTCGCTACAAGCGCAGATAGGCAGGGAATTATCCTGCCTGGTCGCTACAAGCGCCAGTGCGGTCGCTTCAAGCGCGGATAGGCAGGGAATTATCCTGCCTGGTCGCTACAAGCGAGCCTGGTCGCTACAAGCGACCGTATCAGTACACAGTCATGTAAAAATGTGATTTTTCCACCATTTTAGCCCATTCAAGATTACCCCACTTCCAGAACATGTTAAAAACAACTTTCCATCATAAAACATCATTCAAAAACAATCACAAGCAAGGATTGCCTCTAGCATGAAAGTTAGGGTTTAAAACACTAAACTTTTCATAACTTTTCTTATGAAATCACAACACAATAACTTCAACAAAACATGCTAGCAACATCATTTAGCATCCAAGCAAACAAAACATAATCATTAACAACTTTAAACCACAAAACTCTCTATCAAAACCTAGACAAAGTGAGGAGAAGTTTGGGATGGAGAAATAGACATTCTCCCCTTCTCAATCACTTGTAATCAAGTAATACTAACTCTCTTACCTTCTCAAAATCTCTAGCAAATCTCAAGCTTTCCTCTTGTTCACTTGCCCTAGCTTTTCTCTTGCTCTTCTCCTTCTCTTCTCCTTCACGTTTTTCTTCACAAAGAGAGTGAATAGTGATTCACAAAATCTTTGTGATAATCTTATAATCCAAGCAAAACAATCTTGGCCATCCATCCTCACTAACTCTCAAGGACCAATCCTAGCCTTCTATCCAATCCAAGCTCACTAACTCTCCTCCACATAGGATCATTACTACTCATAAACTCAAAAGCCCAATACTATTCATCTCCTTGGCCCAATTTCGCCCCAAAACCCTAAAAACTCGATTACGAACTTATCCTCGCGCCAAATAATTATTCCTCGATTACTAGAAAATATTTTATAAACGCAAATCCATAAAATAAAATATATAAAAATATAATATACGAAAATAGGGTCGTTACAACTCTACCCCCCTAAAAAGAATTTTCGCCCTCGAAAATACCTGAAAACAACTCTGGATAGGAGTCCCGCATCTTGCTCTCGAGCTCCCACGTCGCATACTCACCGGCTGGGCCTCCCCAAACGACCTTCACCGATGAAATCTCTTTGTTCATGAGCCTCTTCATCTCTTGTCCTTCAATCCTTAAAGGTACCGTTGTAACCGTTAAATTCTCTCTCTCACTTGTATCTCGTCCGACTCAATCACATGTGACGGATCCGATACGTATTTCCTTAACTGAGACACGTGAAAAACATCATGTAGATTCGACAACGACGGCGGTAACGCAATCCTATACGCCACCTTCCCAATCCTTTTCAAAATTTGATACGGACCAATGAACCTCGATGCTAACTTCTTCGATTTCAAGGCCCGTCCAATACCCGTAGTCGATGTAACTCTTAGAAACACATGATCTCCTTCTTGAAATTCTATATCCTTTCTTCTCTTGTCGGCATAGCTTTTCTGGCGACTCTGCGACGCTCTCATCTTTTCTTGGATCATCTTGATCTTCTCGGTTGTTTGTTGCACAATCTCAGGTCCAAGCATCACACTTTCTCCCGATTCAAACCAACACAAAGGTGTTCTACATCTTCTCCCATACAACGCTTCAAAAGGTGCCATACCAATGCTCGAATGAAAACTGTTGTTATACGTAAACTCAATCAATGGTAAGCAAGCTTCCCAACTCACTCCTTGTTCCAAAATGCACGATCTTAACAAATCCTCCAATGATTGAATCGTCCTCTCTGACTGACCATCCGTTTGCGGGTGATAAGCAGAACTCATCCGCAACTTAGTCCCCAACGCTTCTTGCAAACTCTCCCAAAACCTTGAAGTAAAACGGGGATCTCGATCTGATACAATACTCGACGGTATTCCATGTAATCTCACGATTTGCTCGACATAAATCTCAGCCAACTTCGGTACTAGCATACCGGTCTTGATAGCTATGAAATGAGCAGACTTTGTTAACCTGTCGACAACTACCCAAATCATATTGTTACCTTTCGACGTCTTCGGCAAACCGCTTACAAAATCCATTGCAATACTATCCCATTTCCACTCGGGAATAAACATAGGTTGCAATAGCCCCGACGGCTTCTGATGCTCCACCTTGGACTTTTGACAAGTCAAACAAGCGAAAACAAACTCGGCGATCTCTTTCTTCATCCCTTGCCACCAAAACATTTTCCTCAGATCTTGATACATCTTAGTAACACCAGGATGAATACTTAAGTTGCTTCTGTGACCTTCCTCCAAGATCATCCGCTTCAATTCAGGCACATCAGGTACACATAACCTTCCTTGACACCTCATCACGCCTTTCTCATCGATCTCAACGTTTACCTTTTCCCTTGCTCGATGAGCGTCTTAAGCTTCATCAATCTCACATCAGACTTTTGCTTTTCCACAACCTCTGCAAGAAAATCATTCGTCACTTTCAACATTCCTAGCTTCACGCTTCTGGTTGTCCTTTCAAAAACCAAACTGAGGTCTCTAAACTCTTCAATCAATCTCAGTTCCTTCGCCATCAGAGAAGACATATGCAAAGACTTCCTACTCAACGCATCGGCTACCACATTAGCCTTACCCGGGTGATAATTCAACTCGAAATCATAATCCTTAAGAAACTCTAACCATCTTCTTTGCCTCATGTTGAGCTCCTTCTGATCAAACAAGTACTTCAGACTCTTGTGATCGCTGAAAACCTCGAACCTTGATCCATACAAGTAGTGCCTCCAAATCTTAAGAACAAACACAACAGCAGCTAGCTCCAAATCATGCGTAGGATAGTTCCTCTCATGAATCTTCAGCTGTCTCGATGCATAAGCAACAACTTGTCCCCTCTGCATCAACACACCACCTAGACCCATCTTCGACGCATCACAATAAACCACGAACGGTTCCCTCGGATTTGGCAGAATTAACACAGGTGCAGATGTCAACCTCCTCTTCAACTCTTGGAAACTCTGCTCACACTTGTCATCCCAAATGAAAGCTTGACCCTTCCTAGTCAACTGCGTCAAAGGCAACGCCAACTTTGAAAATCCTTCGATGAACCTCCGATAGTAACCGGCCAAACCAAGAAAACTTCGGATCTCAGTAACAGACTCCGGCGTTCCCCAATCTTGCACGGCTTCTACCTTAGCAGGATCCACTGCTATACCACCACTTGAAATGACGTGACCCAAAAAGCTAACTTCATGCAACCAAAATTCACACTTAGAAAATTTTGCATAAAGCTTCTTCTCGCGCAACACCTCCAACACAATCCTCAAATGCTCGGCATGTTCCTCTTCCGTCTTCGAGTATACCAAAATATCGTCTATGAAGACCACCACGAATCGATCCAAAAAGGAATGAAATATATGATTCATATATTCCATAAACACTCCAGGTGCATTAGTAACTCCAAAAGGCATAACGGCGTACTCGTAGTGACCATACCTTGTCCTGAAAGCAGTCTTCGGTATATCCTCCGCCTTAACTCTTATCTGGTGATATCCCGATCTCAAGTCAATCTTGCTGAACACACAGGCTCCCACTAACTGATCCATCAAATCATCTATCCTCGGAAGTGGATACTTATTCTTGATAGTTGCTTTATTCAACTGACGATAATCGATGCACAGACGCATACTACCATCTTTCTTCTTTACCAACAGAACCGGCGCACCCCACGGCGATACACTCGGTCTTACAAATCTTTTCTCTAACAATTCTTCCAATTGTTCCTTCAACTTCTCTAGCTCAGCAGCTGACATACGATACGGTGCCATCGAAATTGGACTAGTGCCAGGTACTATGTCAATTGCGAATTCAACCTCTCTCTCGGGTGGTAAATCCAAAATGTCATCTGGAAAAACATCTGTGAAATCACGCACCACCGGCAACGCATCAACCTCAATCTTCTCTTCCACCCTCAATGAAGCAAACATAGCAAACACGTCCTCTTGAGCCTTCACTGATCTTACCACTTCTCGACAACACATGAGCTTCGAACACAACTCTGGCTCCGGTCTTGGAAACTTAACCGTCCTCTTACCGCAGTTGATATGAACCCGATTAAATTCTAACCAGTTCATACCAAAAATAACATCTATTCCGCTCAACGGAATGCAGACTAAATCCATACCAAAGTGTCGACCATACATAGTGACTGGACAATCAACACAGACTAGCGTAGTAGATACTGAACCACTCGCAGGCGTTTCAATAACCATGCGTCCCATCATATTTTCTACTTTAAGACCCAACCTCTTAACACAATCCATAGAAATAAACGAATGGGTAGCACCCGTATCAATAATAGCAGACAAAGGAGTATTATTGATAAAGCATGTACCTCTAATCAAGTTGTCCGCCTTCGCATCACCACCATCTAAAGCAAACACTTTTCCTCCAGCCGCTCTAGGCTTCTTACACACGTTGCTCTTATGACCCGCTTCTTTGCAATTGAAGCACACAACACCTTTCTTGCACTGATCAGCTTTGTGGTTAGGATCACCACACTTGAAACATTTCCCATCATTCTTCGGGCACTCAAACATACGATGTCCCGGTTGTCCACACTTAAAGCAATTCCTATTACCTCCAAACTTGCCACCACTACTCCCACCTTCATCTGGTTTCTTCCCACCTCTGTTATACGGTTTACCTCTAGCCATGTCCTTTCTCCTCTTCTCATTCGCGGCTTTGTAGTAATTAGCTTTAGCCTTACCATCCTTATCACATATCCGGCTCTTATTCACCAACATCGGAAAATTCCTGATCTCGCTAAACCCAATCAACTGCTTGATATCCGGCCTCAGCCCATTTTCAAACTTTACACACTTGTCTTCCTCAGCTTCCACCGTGTTGTAATGAGGAGCAAAACGACACAAATCTTCAAACTTGGCCGCATATTCAGAAACAGATAAACTTCCTTGCTTGAGCTCCATGAACTCAATCACCTTACGGTTCCTCTCGTCTGCCGGAAAATACTTGGTTAAAAACTCTCTCCGGAAACGAGCCCAAGTAACTAAAGCTCCACCAGCTCCCAACCTCTGACTAGCATTTCCCCACCAATGATCAGCCTCATCATGGAGAACATACGCCCCTAGCAATACCTTATGCGCATCCAGACAACGCATAGCTCCAAAAATTCTCTCAATTCCTTCCAACCAAGTCTGAGCTCCATCTGGATCGTATCCTCCCTTGAAGATAGGCGGTTTGTTGTTCATAAACCTCTCGAGTCTCAACTCATCTTCTCCGCCTCCTCTAGCTTGTTGTGCGGCTCTATCCGCAGTCCTACTAGCAGCATCCTGAGCCATGGCATCAGCCATCCACTCCATCGCGTCCGCAAGTGCTCGTTGCGTCATATCCACACACTACCAAACATCACATAACACAAGTGAGAACAAAGTGTTTAAGAAAACACATGTTACACAAAGGGTATACTAACTTAATTGATCCAATGGATCGACCTGCTCTGATACCAACTATTGTAACACCCTAACCCCTAACCGCCGATTATTAACTTTAATAAAGAAAACGTTAAGGACATAGGAAGTTACAACATCATGTAAAACAATTTTAAATAAAACATCAACAGAAATCAAAACATATTTGATTTGCGAACACAGCAGCGGAAGAATAACCAACAAATGCTTATAAGCAAGCATGTATATAATATACAAAAATATATACATAAGATTTTCAAAAGAGGCAATTCTACACAGAGACCATTGCCAAATCTATACATAAACGTTCAGATACCCCAAAATAGTGTTACAAATATCAGAGCACTAGACTCTATCTAGGATACAACACCTAGTACCAAAAATGTAAGGATAGCTAAGCTATGCCCTTACCACTACAAAAGCTCCTAAACAGCAAAGGGCTATTCCTCAACGATAGCCTCGCCAACCTGATAATCTGGATCCCCAAAGATCCAGCACATAACACATAACAGAGAGTGTTAGTATCACAACCAATAAACATGTATAAATAACACATTATTATACATAACCAAAACACAAACACATAATCGACAAGGTACAAAACCCATCAATAACCATTTTCACATAATAACCATTATGCACACATAATGTCACAAACACAAAACTCATCAATAACAATTATCACATAACAACCATTATGCACACATAATGTCACAAAGGATGCATGCCTCAAAATGCATTCACTAATGCATGTGGTACCAAATCATTTTGGATAAACTTATATCCTTATCAAGCACTCTTGATAATATCAAGCACTCTTGATAACCAAGCACTCTTGGGTTTCTTATCCGCACACGGATATCATACAATCATGAAATGCATGATGATTCACTTAGTAAATATATAATACTTACTAACACCACTAATTATCAGCACTCTAATAATTATCACATCAACAACAACAAACACAACACTAAATTATCAGCACTCTGATAATTATCACAACAACGACAACAACCACAAACACTAGGCGCTCATGGCCACATCATAATATACGACATGTATATACTCAACCTTGATTAACAATTTCAAATAAACCAAGCAAATCATATCAAAATCTCACACATAAGGGTTTCAAAGGGAAACCCACACACTTTGATAACCCACACACATACTAGGGTTTTACACAAAACTTTCTTGAAACAAAATAATCTTTAGAAAGCATTAGGAATGGATTAAAATGGTGGGCAAGGTTTCCAAAAAAAATGTATTATTAAAAATACAGTAGCAAAAAGACATCCCCGCGCGCACCAGGACCTCCAGAACAATTCAACAAAGTTGGCCTGTCCAGGGTTGGTCGCTACAAGCGAGCCCTTGGTCGCTACAAGCGCAGACAGGCAGGGAATTATCCTGCCTGGTCGCTACGAGCGAACCCTCGGTCGCTACAAGCGAGCCTGGTCGCTACAAGCGCCAGTGCGGTCGCTTCAAGCGCGGATAGGCAGGGAATTATCCTGCCTGGTCGCTACAAGCGAGCCTGGTCGCTACAAGCGACCGTATCAGTACACAGTCATGTAAAAATGTGATTTTTCCACCATTTTAGCCCATTCAAGATTACCCCACTTCCAGAACATGTTAAAAACAACTTTCCATCATAAAACATCATTCAAAAACAATCACAAGCAAGGATTGCCTCTAGCATGAAAGTTAGGGTTTAAAACACTAAACTTTTCATAACTTTTCTTATGAAATCACAACACAATAACTTCAACAAAACATGCTAGCAACATCATTTAGCATCCAAGCAAACAAAACATAATCATTAACAACTTTAAACCACAAAACTCTCTATCAAAACCTAGACAAAGTGAGGAGAAGTTTGGGATGGAGAAATAGACATTCTCCCCTTCTCAATCACTTGTAATCAAGTAATACTAACTCTCTTACCTTCTCAAAATCTCTAGCAAATCTCAAGCTTTCCTCTTGTTCACTTGCCCTAGCTTTTCTCTTGCTCTTCTCCTTCTCTTCTCCTTCACGTTTTTCTTCACAAAGAGAGTGAATAGTGATTCACAAAATCTTTGTGATAATCTTATAATCCAAGCAAAACAATCTTGGCCATCCATCCTCACTAACTCTCAAGGACCAATCCTAGCCTTCTATCCAATCCAAGCTCACTAACTCTCCTCCACATAGGATCATTACTACTCATAAACTCAAAAGCCCAATACTATTCATCTCCTTGGCCCAATTTCGCCCCAAAACCCTAAAAACTCGATTACGAACTTATCCTCGCGCCAAATAATTATTCCTCGATTACTAGAAAATATTTTATAAACGCAAATCCATAAAATAAAATATATAAAAATATAATATACGAAAATAGGGTCGTTACACACATGGTTAGCGGAAACCCAATCCATGCCTAAGATCACGTCAAGTTGCTCCATCGGGAGACACACTAAATCAACATAATAAGTCTTGCTAGACACAGTGATAGGACAGTTTTCACAAACATACTTTGCCTCAATTCCGCCTTCAGTAGCGGTAGATACTGACATTGGGGAATTCAACGGAGACAAAGGTAATTGTAGCGTCTCCACACATTTATATGAAATAAAAGAACAAGTAGCGCCGCAATCAAAAAGTACTCTTACTGGATTTGAACCAAGATAACACATACCGGCAATCAAATCTTCATTAGCCAGAGCCTTAGCGCCATCAAGGGAGTATACCCTGCCTTTGCTAGTGGTAGTTCCTTCGGCTGGTCCTTTACCACGCCTATTTGGGCAATCGTACACGTGATGTCCGGGTTGTTTACACCCATAACAGACACCCATGCCTAACATACACTCTCCTTCGTGAGACTTCCCACACTTCTTGCAAGCAGAATATACTGAGGCCGAACCAGATTGCTTTCCTCTTTGCAGAGATCCTTTAGGCTTAAGCTTGTCATGATATTTATCCGACATTCTACTCTTCTTCCTTTCAAAAGCTGCCGCTCTTTCTTTCGAGGTCTTAGCAAGTCCTGCTTCAACCACTAAACTATCATGCACTAGTTCATCATAACTTGCAGTTCTCTGAAGACTCACTGCAGTGTCGATTTCACCTCTTAAACCTCGTTTGTACTGGTTCATCTTCCAGACTTCATTCTCAACATACTCATTATGTGTGGAATAATAGGACAGCTCTTCAAACTTCTTGGTGAACTCTGCCACTGACATACTACCCTGTTTTAATTCCAAGAACTCTTGTTCCTTCTTTACCTTGTAAGACAAAGGTAAATTTTTTTCCAACATCACTTCCTAGCTTCCTGAGGTTCACCTTCTCCATTAAACTCCGGAGGGTGATGTCTATTATATTCCCGGAACACGGGATTACCAATTACGGGAGGAGGTGGTGGCTGTGGATGGAAACCCTGCCCTTGGTTCATCATTTCCATCCATTGCTGTTGGGCTTGAGCCTGCTGCTGAGCTTGTTGTTGGATCATCGTCATCATCTGCTGATACTGTAATGCATTTTGAGCTTGCTGCTCTTGATACTGCTGCTGCCAGGCCTGCTGCTGCTGTATCATTTGTTCCCACGTATTCATACTTGGTCCTCCACTTTCATCACTGGCCTGATTAGCTCGAGGTCTACCGGGTCCTCTTCTTCTCCCAGACATCTTATCCTAGTTGTCATATACAAGTCAAAGTGATCAGTTTCAACTGAATATAACATTTAGAATAATGTCCTGGATCCAAGAGGTCCACAAACTTGGATTGTACTTTAATGACCCAAGGCACGGTCTGAATCGACCTGCTCTGATACCAAATTGTAACACCCATATAGAGATTGCCTAGGATCTCTTACGAGTATTAAAATTTCGTACCGGATACATTAAATACAATACAGAAAGTTGTTTAATAATTATACAATGCACAAGTCTCTAATACAATCCAAAATCCGATACAAAACATTCTCGGTAATATACATCATAATACATCACTTATGTACAAATATCCATATAAATAAAAGCAGCACGATCAATCCAAAGCTTTCTCTTTACCTTTACGTCGTGCTTCCTGTGAACCTGCACCAGAAGGAAAGGGATGAGACATAACGTCTCAGTGAGCTCCGGCCCTACCTACTGTTGGCAACCACGGGGGAAACCTAGGGTCGTCGTGCCTACTCTTGGCAATCTTGGGGATACCTACGATCGCCATCATTCTTTACTTATTTCGCGACCAAGGGAATAACTAAGATCGCTTCATTGTCTTTATCTTACACATTTCATATTCCATTCTTAAGCTTAAACTTGTGCTTAGTGATCGAGGGGACATCCTATGATCACACTTGTTCACTAGGAACTAATTGTCATATTTCTCAATATATATAAATGTACATATTCGTCTTTTCATATATTAAGTTAGTAGTTAGCGTTGAACAAACAATAATTATCTGAGTTCATTTTACGGAGTGCATCCGGGTGGAGTAACCCCGAAGTACATCTCCCTTCTTACCGGTGAAATTCCTATCATATCAGGCTAACACCGGACTCCTCTTTTCTTTTGTGTGGCTGCCCTCACGAGCGGTTACTTCACCGTCCCAGCTGCCATTTAAGGCGGTAACTTCACGGGGACCCCCTGTATACTAACTAACGAGCAGACAGGAGACACATTAACTTTATAGACTTGGATGTGCAGCTGCCCTCACGAGCGGTAACTTCACCGTTCCGGCTGCCATTTAAGGCGGTAACTTCACAGGAACCCCTTGTATACTAACTAACGAGCATACAAGAGACACATCAAGCCCATTTAATAATTTATTTCTCATTATTTAAAAAAATAATAAGTCTTGAGTATATAACCTATAAAAGGTTCTTAACTTAGAACATGGAATCATTCTCATCGATTCTCGTCTTATGTACTTGTAAGTGCTTCTATTCTCTACTATAATTGGCACATAAAATGCATCACTTAGGGAGAACAATCTCCCAATAATTAACATACGAACATATGGTCGTAGGCTTATCGTTCTCATAAGCCACACTCGGTTATTGAAACATTCCATAGCTTAAATAGCCTTTATTCTTGCATCTCTAATGCTTTACCAAATTCCTTATTCATTCACTCATTCCTTAAATGTTGAATAATCTTTCGGATATGTCAAGAATGGTGTTTATCTTGGAAAATAAGGTTTTCATTGAAAACGGTTATTAAAAACCTCGCCGAACGCGTATACAGCACCCAGAACGAACCAGAACAGACCTGAGAAGTCTGCCTGATTTCGCTGGGCGACATGGTGGCGAGAGGTTGGCGAAACAAGGCAGGGAAAAATGCTGGAAATCGCCGTAATCTCGCCCCGAGTTCGCCGGGCGAAAATGACAGTTCAGAACCTGTTAAAAATGTGATTTTTCCACCATTTTGACATATCTAAACATACCCAGGCATCACAACAGTATAAGGAATGAATTTCTAATGCAAATTGATAGTTTAAAACATGATTAATTAAGGAATTGGCAAGCATATGAGATTAGGGTAAAATTTCTAAACTTATCTCAAATTGTAGAATTAAACTCAAACTTACTCAAGCGGGTTCTAAAACCCTGTGGAGCTCACCTTAAACCTCAATTGGTGCTTGCTAAACTCGGAACTCCAAAGTCCTAGCTCCAATCTACTCTACTCTTAATTCTTCCTTGTTTCTTCTTTTCTTTCTTTTGCTCTAAGTTCCAACACAAGTTTGCTTGCATAAAATTACCACAACTTTGAGGATGAAGGTTTGATGGGTGGTGACAAGATGGTGAGGGTGTGTGCTAGAGGGAGAGAGGTGAGGGGATGCTGATTTGTGAGAGTGAAGGGAAGAAAGGAAAATGGCAAGAAAATATCTTGCCTCTTGTCGCGTCGAATTTCGGATGTCAAGCTATTGACTAGCATTGAATCACTAAATTTAAATCACGACTGAACTTTTAATTTTTTGGGGAAAAAGGAAAAAAGTTCTAAATTACCTTGAAAGAGATTTTAGGTTCGAAAGTCGATTATGCGAGGGGAAGGTATTAGCACCCCTCACATCCGTTGTACTCAACGGGAACCTCTTAGTCGGCTTAGGCTTAAAATGTTTTTTGACGTTTTGCTTGCATGCTTAATCATATATATATATGTAAAGGAAAAAGAAAATATAACATGAGGTGAAGAAAGAGATAAAAACAAACGAAATAGAAAAAGAAAAAAAAGATTTTTTAATAATGGGCTTGACAAGACGTCGGTCTTGCTCCTACGTATCTCCCGGTAGTCGGAGAATTCAAAGCTTACGTAGTTCTTGAAAAGAATTGTTTGAAAACGCACAAAGGCGTAAAAAGCTCAAGAAAGGGTGAAGGACAGACGCTAAGGCGATAAACTCGCGCAAAGCGTAAATATTTAAGGAAAAAGACAGACGCACAGAGGCGTAAAATGTTTGAAAATAAAGACGAACGCACGGAGGCGTATAATGTTGAAAAATAAAATAAACGCGCGGAGGCGTTAAATTTACGCAAGGCGTAAATGTTTTAAAATTTAACGCGCAAGGGCGCGAAAGGTTTGGATTGACCACAAGGGCCAAGATTGGTGAGTTTTTACTTCGCAAATAGAATGACGATTGTCCGAGCAACGAGACATACGTCAAGTGTTCGTACAACCGGGGAAAGGAGAGACATACGTCAAACCACCCTTTTTCATTCAAGTTTTGTTTGAATTTAAAACGTATTTTTTGGAAGCTAGAAAAGAATGACGATCGTCTAAGCAACGAGACATACGTCAAGTGTTTATCCGATCGGGGAAAGGAGAGACATACGTCAAACCACCCTTTTTCATTCAAGTTTCGCTTGAATTTTAAGAAGGAAAGTATTAACTAAAAACGCTCGTTTTTATAACTTAAATAAAAATAAAAGAAAAGAAATTGTTCAAATTAGTTGTTGCAACCAAAATGAACAAGTTTATCGCTTAATGAAAAAATGTTTTTGTTGTTTTGGATTTTTTTTATTTGGAGTTAAAAAAGAAAAATAAATGCGGTGAGATATACTAAACGCGAGGAATTAAATAAAAGGATCGTTGGATTTAAATAAAAAAAGATTTGTTTATCATGGATTGAATTATAAAAAATAATAAAAGAACAATGCATATTTATATATATATGTTCCTAAATATATATACACTAATGACATAAAAGAAAAAATAAAATGAACACAATAGAAAAATAAAAATGCATGAGATAATATGATATGTAAATAAATAAATGAGGTGTTAAAAAACAATAAAACAATAAAAAGAAATAATTAATAAAAGAAAAAAAAAATAAAATTTGCAAAGAAAATAAAAGAAATAAAAATTTGGGATGTGTAAAAATTAAAACTGGGGGGTACTAGTAGCAAAAACTGAATCAGATTTGAAAGAAAGGGCCCAATAAGCATTGGGCTTTCGTGAATTAATCTGGGCCGTCTGATTAATCAGACGGCCCTGATCAAACACAAGGAAATTAAAATCAGGGCCACGTGATTAAAATCAAATGGCCTGGATTACGTGGGTGTACGCTAACGCGTACACCCTGCTACACAGAATCAGGGAGGGGTATAAATACCCTCTCCCCTTCACATTTCTTCATTTCCCTCTTCTCCTTCTCTCTCTTACCAACCGAACTCCCCCTTCTCTCTCTCACCTCTCCCCTCTCTCTGCTAGGGTTCCGGCGAAGGTGTGGCGGCCGGTGGTGGCACCACCGCGCCGGAATCCCAAAAACCACCCAAACCAAAAACTAAACCGACCCAAATCTTCTCCTTCCTCTTCTAAACATGATTCTCTACTCAAAATCCCCAAAAACCCAAGCTAAAGCCCTAGATCTAGAGATAAAAATTGAGAGAAAAAAAAATTACCCTTTCTCCTCTCGTTTTGGCTTCGGCCTTGCCTTGCTTTCTCTTTGTGTGTGTGCCTCTGTTCGTGTTTGTGTGTGTACTGTGTGTGTATGGTCTGTGGGGTTGGGACGTACGGGTTATATGGTGTGTGTGAACGTGCTTGTGTGTGTTTTCGTGCGTGGCTTTGTGTGTTAAGGGTACTGTGTTGGGGTGTTGGTTTGGGTCGTGTGTTGTGCTTGGCTTGCGAAAGAATAGTGTGTGTGGGTTGTGTTATGATTTGCGTCCGTGTTGGTGTGTGTAGTGTGTTGTGTTGTGTTGTTAAAAAGATTGCTGGGACGTGATGGCTTTGGGTGAGTGTGCGTGTGTATGGCTGTTTGGTGAGGGTGGATGCTGATGGGTTATGTGTTTTGCTGGAAAATATGTTTTTGTTCTTGAAATCTTCTCAAAAATTTCTGTTCTAAAATTTTTCTCCCCCTTTTGCTGTGGTGCTAATTCTGTTAAATAGAGAGACATTAAGCTGCTTGTCAGCTTAATGACTCACTGATCCTGCAAGTTGATCTGGCTTTCTTGGATAGAATTTCTGCAATGCATTTAATGGGAAAGTGGTGTTCTGGATTTCTTTGAGGATTTGTGATGATTTTTTGGATAGAATTTGAGGATTGAAATGATGAAAAAAACACTGTTTGGGGCGTGTACAGTACTGTGGCCTGGCTGTGTTGGACTTGGACTTGGACTTTGACTTTGGACAAAAATACAAAAAATAAAAAATAATAATAATAATAGAAAAATAATAAAAAACGATAATAATACAAGAATAAAAATTAATGATAATAATAAAACTGAAATTAAAAATAAAAAGGGATAAAAGGATAAAATTAATAAACAAAACAAAAAATGACATGAGGTATTTTAAAATACCTCCCTGCCGAAATTTCGTCTGAAACGACGAAAATTCTCGGCCTTTTTTAAAAAAGTGCGTAAAACGAGACAATAAATAAAACGAGACGAAAATGGGTCAAAAAATGGGGTATGACAGATGCCCCTATTTAAGTTTCTTCGCTACGGAGATTAAAAGCGAAATTTTGATTCGACGGGTCGAAGAAACTTAAATACAGAGTACGCCATTTTTTGACCAATTTTGACAGTAAAATGTCATGGATGCAATGTTATGAATGCATGTGATGCAAGTATGAATGCAAGACGACAAATATGACCTGATTGGGGATAGTGTTCCACTGGGGAAAAAGGTTAGCCGTTTGGGTTATTGCCGAACTATTCACTGGGGAGAGTGGGCAATTAACCACGGGAACCAAAAAGGTAAAATGTCAGCTGTTCGGGTTGTTGTCGAACTGCCACTGACGACAAGAAACAAGATGTCAACTGTTCGGGTTGAATTCCGAACTGCCATTGACGACAAGAAAGTAAATGTCGCGTCAACTGTCCGGGTTGGTTACCGAACCGTTCATTGACGATAGAGAATAAAAGGCATGTCAACTGTCCGGATTGGTTACTGGACCGTTCATTGACAACAGGAAATAAAAGACATGTCAACTGTCCGGATTGGTTACTGGACCGTTCATTGACAACAGGAAATAAAAGACATGTCAACTGTCCGGATTGGTTACTGGACCGTACATTGACGACAAGAAAGTAAAAGCATGTCAACTGTCCGGACTGGTTACTGGACCGTACATTGACGACAGGAAATAAAAGCATGTCAACTGTCCGGATTGGTTACTGGACCGTACATTGACGACAGGAAATAAAAGCATGTCAACTGTCCGGATTGGTTACTGGACCGTACATTGACGACAGGAAATAAAAGCATGTCAACTGTCCGGATTGGTTACTGGACCGTACATTGACGACAGGAAATAAAAGCATGTCAACTGTCCGGATTGGTTACTGGACCGTACATTGACGACAGGAAATAAAAGACATGTCAACTGTCCGGATTGGTTACTGGACCGTACATTGACGACAAGAAGAAAACATGTCAACTGTCCGGATTGGCTACCGAACCTTACATTGACAATAGGAAATAAAAGACATGTCAACTGTCCGGATTGGCTACCGAACCTTACATTGACGACAAGAAATAAAACATGTCAACTGTCCGGATTGGTTACTGGACCGTACATTGACGACAGGAAATAAAAGTATGTCAACTGTCCGGATTGGTTACTGGACCGTACATTGACGACAGAAAGTAAAACATGTCAACTGTCCGGATTGGCTACCGAACCTTACATTGACGACGGTGAGGATGCGACTGACAAGCCGTTCCTTACAGAATTGCCCCTTCACTTGGGGAGAAAGGATGCACAAGCTGTCCATTAAAGAACTTGCCACTTGGCACAACACTGGGGAATATGCACAAGCTGTTCGTTAAAGAACTGCCACTTGGCACAAAAACATGATAAAAAGATGCGCAAGCTGTTCGTTTGAACTGTCACTTGGCATAAAAGGGTGACATCACTTGACCAATTTGATTGGGGATGACACTTGGGGAACATTTACTGGTGACTATGATGGGATGCCGAGCAAAGTCGGGCTTTGGTTATGATTTGGTATTTGTGAATGATGACTCACTGGGGAATGCCAATAAAATTGGGCTTTATTTTGTAACATCACTGGAGGATGACATTAGAGAAAAAGAAAAATGTGGATTGTTTGTGACAAATTAGTAAGAAACGTGGTGGTTAAAGCAACCATGTACAGATGACATTGTGGTAAGCTGCATGTATGAATGCGTTTATGCATGAATGCGTGATCACATGATTTGTATAATTATACAAATGTACAAATGCATGAATGCGTGAATGTATGAATGTACTAATGCAGGACTCCCACTGGGGATGTTGTGAAAGATTGACTTGCACTGGGAATACCCTAAATGTTTTGATTTATTTGCATGACCGACAACTTGGTGAAACAAGATTTAGACCGGTAAAAAAGAAAAGTGGACCGACGTCGCATGGCAAACACTCGGTGATCTTTGATGGGGATGATGTCGTAGGGAACACCTCCAAAATGTTGACGGGGTAAAGTCGTAAACCGTTGATAAGGAATACATACTTCATGGGGAAATTGTTACTTCACTTGGGGAATCGTGTTAATCTGCTTAGGAAAAGAATTTGTGATTCCGCCGGGAATGTTTATGTTTGGTTTGGATGCCGAGCGAGGTCGGGCTTTGATTTGTATTTGGATGCCGATCAAGGTCGGGCTTTTTGTATTTGTGCCAATGATGATTGGGCTTTAGGGGTTGAGACTCCACTGGAGGGATGCCAATAAAAATTGGGCTTTATTTGTGGTTTCGCTGGGAATATAAGGATCATTTTGGAAGCATGATCGATATCCAGCCTTAGATGCCAACGGTGGTTGGGCTTTTGTAAGTAGGTGCCAATGACAATTGGGCTTTTGATGGTTTTTTGACAAAGGTTGACTTCCTGGGGAGTTTGTTAATCCACCGGGGGTTGTGCTAGTCCACTGGGGATTATGATTGAATGCCGAGCGAGGTCGGGCTTTGATTCACTGGGGATATTCCCTTTGATTCACGGGGAGAACTCCGCTGGGGAAATCTGTTTAACAATTGACCATATTTGGTCTGTGAAGCTTATCCGCTCTCGGGATAGCTGCTGGCGCGCATTTCCATTATTCGCAAGTCCAAAGAGAATGTGTTTATTATTTATGCCTTTCAAAAAGATTTAAATTTTTTCTTTTGAAAAAGAGTTTCGTTCCAAGTACTATTATCAAAAATAGAAGAAATGACTAAGCAAAATAAATGGGAATTCCCAACAAATTGTAAAGACTTCACTAGGAAGAAATTTTATTAATGGGGTGGTGGCCCGCTAACAGCGTGGCTCCACGGATCTTACAAAGTTGAAAAAATGGTAAATATACAGGGAAGGTTTATTGAACAATAACCGCTATTCTCCCTAACAACTTTGAATTTACTGTTTGGATGCTTCAGATTCCGAGTCCCTTGACAGTTGATTTGCCCCAAGTAAACTGTAGTCAATCCGATGCAGTTATCTTGTCTTTTGATCCTTAACTTTTGCATAGGTGGCCCTTTCGGGTTTTCGACCTATCAGGATGATTATTTCTGTTTTGTGTCTCTAATTTTTGCCTGGACCGCCCTTTCGGGTTTTCAGTCCACCGAGACGCTCATTTTTGCCTAAGCCGCCCTTTCAGGTTTTCGACTTACCGAGCTGTTCTTTTGTTGTTTAGACAAAATATTTCTTGACTACATCGGAATTCACAGGACGCGGCAAATCCTCGCCGTCCATTGTTGTGAGAATCAAAGCTCCTCCGGAGAACACTCTCTTGACTACATACGGGCCTTCGTAGTTAGGCGTCCATTTCCCCCTAGAGTCGGGTTGAAAAGATAGGATCCTTTTAAGCACGAGGTCTCCTTCTTGGATTTCACGAGGACGAACCTTCTTGTCAAAAGCTTGTTTCATCCTCTGTTGATACAGTTGTCCATGACACAAGGCGGTCATGCGTTTCTCCTCAATTAAGTTCAACTGATCGTATCTGTTTTGACACCATTCAGCCTCTGACAATTTAGCTTCCATCAAGATTCTCAAAGACGGGATTTCAACTTCTACGGGGAGCACTGCTTCCATGCCGTATACTAAAGAGAAAGGGGTTGCCCCTGTCGATGTGCGTACTGAAGTACGATACCCGTGCAAGGCATATGGCAACATCTCGTGCCAATCCTTGTAGGTGACCACCATCTTTTGCACTATTTTCTTGATGTTTTTGTTTGCAGCTTCAACTGCACCATTCATTTGAGGCCTATAAGGAGAGGAGTTATGATGCTCGATCTTGAACTCTTGACATAGCTCCTTCATCATTTTGTTGTTCAGATTGGTCCCATTGTCGGTGATAATCCTGCTGGGAATACCATATCGACAGATGATATGATTCTTAATAAATCGGACCACCACTTGTTTGGTGACGTTGGCGTATGACGCAGCTTCGACCCATTTGGTGAAGTAGTCAATCGCAACTAAGATGAAGCGATGTCCATTAGAAGCTTTAGGTTCAATCCTACCAATCATATCGATACCCCACATGGAGAAAGGCCAGGGGGAAGAGAGGACATTCAGAGCCGTTGGTGGCATATGGATCTTGTCCGCATAAATTTGACATTTATGGCATTTTCTGGCATGCTTGCAGCAATCACTCTCCATGGTCATCCAGTAATATCCGGCCCTTAAGATCTTCCTAGCCATTGTATGCCCACTGGAATGAGTCCCGAAGGAACCTTCATGTATCTCATGCATTATACGATCGGCTTCTTGTTCATCGACGCATCTGAGTAGCACCATATCAAAATTCCTCTTGTACAAAACTTCTCCATTTAGAAAGAAGTTGCCAGCTAATCTTCGCAGAGTTTTCTTATCCTTGTTGGATGCCCCATGCGGGTACTCTTGCTTTTGGAGGAAACTTTTGATGTCATGGAACCATGGCTGGTTATCTATGACTGCTTCGGCTGCAAACACATGCGCAGGCCTTTCTAGATGCTCAACCTTGATTGTTGGAATCTCACTCCGGCGGCTGATCTCATACATGGAAGACAAGGTTGCCAAAGCATCTGCCATTTGATTCTCATCTCGAGGAATATGATGCAGCTTAACTTTGTTGAAAAAAGTTAGCAAACGTCTTGCATAATCTTTGTAAGGAATCAAGCCGGTGTGGCGAGTTTCCCAATCTCCATTAATTTGATTGATCACAAGAGCTGAGTCTCCATAAATGTCGAGGTTCTTGATCCTTAGATCAATGGCTTCCTCAATTCCTAGAATACAAGCTTCATACTCCGCCATATTGTTTGTGCAGTCGAATGAAAGTCTTGCAGCGAAAGGGAGATGTTTGCCGTCGGGGGTGATGATAACTGCCCCAATTCCATTGCCATAGACATTGACAGCTCCATCAAAGATTAACTTCCATCTAGATTCGGGATCTGGACCTTCGCCGAATAGTGGCTCGTCATAATCCTTCATCTTTAGATACATGATTTCTTCATCGGGGAAGTCAAACTTGATTGGTTGATAATCCTCGATTGGTTGATGAGCCAAATGATCGGCAAGAATGCTGGCCTTGATAGCTTTTTGAGTGTGGTATTCGATGTCGTATTCTGATAACAACATCTGCCAACGGGCGATCCTTCCGGTTAAGGCGGGTTTTTCAAAGATGTACTTGATTGGATCCATTTTGGATATCAACCAAGTAGTATGGTTAAGCATGTAGTGTCGAAGACGCCTAGCAGCCCAAGCTAATGCACAACAAGTCTTCTCGAGTAGAGAGTATCGGGACTCGCAGTCCGTAAACTTCTTGCTTAGGTAGTAGACAGCGTGCTCTTTTCTACCGGTCTCGTCTTGTTGTCCGAGTACACAACCCATGGAGTCTTCCAATACGGTTAAGTACATGATTAAAGGTCTCCCTTCGACTGGAGGGATAAGTATTGGAGGTTCTAGCAGGTACTCCTTGATGCTGTCGAAGGCTTTCTGGCAATCTTCTGTCCATACTACTTCTTGATTTTTGCGAAGTAGCTTGAAGATGGGTCCACAAGTAGCTGTCATGTGGGATATGAATCTAGAGATGTAATTTAAACGTCCTAGAAATCCCCTTACTTGCTTCTCAGTTTGAGGAGCAGGCATTTCTCTGATGGCCTTGACCTTGTCGGGATCTACCTCGATACCCTTTTGACTGACAATGAAACCTAGGAGTTTTCCAGATCTCACGCCGAATGTACATTTGTTGGGGTTCAGGCGAAGCCGATATTTTCTTAGACGTTGAAACATCTTTAGCAAATATTCAACATGTTCCTCTTCAGTTCCTGATTTGACAATCATGTCGTCGACATATACTTCAATTTCTTTGTGTATCATGTCGTGGAAGAGAGTGGTCATGCCCCTTTGATAGGTAGCACCCGCATTTGTTAAGCCAAAAGGCATCACTTGATAACAAAAGGTGCCCCATGGTGTAATGAAAGACGTTTTTTCTCTATCTTCAACAGCCATTTTAATTTGATTGTATCCAGAGAAGCCATCCATGAAGGAGAATACCTTGGATTTGGCAGTATTGTCGACCAATATGTCAATGTGGGGTAAAGGGAAGTCGTCTTTTGGACTAGCTTTGTTTAAATCTCGGTAGTCGACGCACATCCGAACTTTACCGTCCTTCTTGGGAACAGGCACTATGTTGGCCAACCACTGAGGGTATTCTGATGTAACAAGAAATCCAGCGTTAATTTGTTTTTGCACTTCCTCTTTGATCTTGAGGGCCATGTCAGGGCGAGTTCTTCTCAACTTCTGCTTGACTGGCGGACATTCAGGCTTCAAAGGTAGATGATGCTCCACAATCTCGGGATCTAATCCTGGCATATCTTGGTATGACCATGCAAAGATATCCACATATTCTTCAAGAAGCTTGATGATTCTTTCTTTGACGGACGCATCCAATAATGCCCCGATCTTGATTTCTTTCTTGTCCTCTTCCGAACCCAAGTTGATGACCTCTATTGCTTCTTCATGAGGCTGAATAGTCTTCCTCTCTTGTTCTAATAGACGCTTGATTTCGTCCGGAATCTCTTCATCCTCTTCCTCTTCCGCTTCGTAAACAGGGAATTCAAAGTTGGGAGAGAGCCTAGGGTTATGGAGTTCAACGGGTTTATGGACGTTTAGTCTGCAAATGATGGATGATTGATTTTAGTGAAATGAGAGAAAATGCAGACTTTTTGAAATTTAAAAAGAAAATATACTTATGATTGATTTTTTTTGGTTTTTTGTGTTACCATTTTTTCGGAAAAACGACAATAAAACAACAAAGAGAATAATAGAAAGGTCGTGATAAAAACGACAAATTTTATTTATGATAATAGTACTTTAAACAAGCCCTACATGAGTCCTTCTTCGCTTTGGGCAAGACGAAGGGACCCTTTTTTGAAAGCGATAAATAAATAAACACATTACGTTGACAATGGAATAACAGAAGGAACGTCGACAGCGTCCCAATTGCAGCAAACTTCTCCGGGTGTCACATGGACATGTGCCGCTTCTTCCGGTCCATCTTCAGTGATGGCGTTAGTTTCTAAGCTGGCGCTGCGGAAAATGTCCTTGAGCGATTCAATGCTGGCACTTGGTTCGGCAACTTTTGTGGTTGAAGTGAAGCCCAACCCCTCTCGATGCCTATGCTCCGGAAGGTTTATTGTCTTTCCCCAACCCGGGAGTAAATCATCTCGCACTGTCCTTTGTGCACTTTCGTAAGACATCATGGATGCTCCCTTCTTTATAGCACTCCCCTCATCCAAGGAAAGACCTTGGAATGATGTCCCATCAACGGTATCAGCACCGATGAACGAGAAAGCCGACAAATGGCTGACTAATAAAGCCTCCTCCCCTCTCACGGTGACTAGCTTTCCATTCTTCACAAACTTCAGCTTTTGGTGAAGTGTGGACGTTACTGCTCCGGCTTCATGGATCCATGGACGTCCTAACAAACAACTGTACGCTGCTTGTATGTCCATTACTTGGAAGGTGATTTGAAATGTGTGCGGCCCGACTGTGATGGGCAAATCTACCTCTCTAATTACCGACTTTCTTGAGCCGTCGAAAGCTTTGACAACCACCCCACTTGGCCTCATGGGGGTCCCCTGGTAAGAAAGCTGATCAAGGGTTGTCTTGGCCATTACGTTTAATGAAGAACCGGTATCTACAAGTACGTTTGCTAAAGCATCCGACTTGCAGTTTACCGAGATGTGTAACGCCAAATTATGGTGCCTTCCTTGCTCCGGGAGTTCCTCATCACTGAAGCTTAAGTTGTTACATACAGTGATGTTTCCGACAATGCCCCCGAATTGGCCAAGGGTTATATCGTGCTCCACGAAGGCTTGGTTCAAAACCTTCATCAATGATTCTCTATGTGCTTCGGAGTTTAACAGTAAGGACAGCATAGAGATCTTCGAAGGTGTTTGCAACAACTGGTCCACAACCTTATATTCGCTTTTCTTGATTAGTTTCAAAACCTCATCAAGATCCGAATCGGTATTTGCCCCACTGGATTGACCTACATCCTTGTTTGTGCAGGGGTCTTGGGTTTGCCTTGGTTCAAGTACCGGGGTATTGACCTTTTCTTGGACTACTGCGGGAAGAATCCGTCCACTCCTTAGCACCTTGCTACTGTCCGTGATATTACCGACAGGGGCTAAAGGAGGAATTGGTACCTCTTGACCTTCATTCACCATGGTCGCAAGGTATTTGTAAGGAACTGCCTTGTTGGAAGTGTATGGGGCAGGCCCTGGTAAGCATATTATGAGACGAGGAGCGGCAGGCTCCTGGCTGCCGGGGGCTAACTCCAAGTAATCCGGGATATTAAATTCCGGGATTATAACACATATGCTTTTGTCCCTTTTCGTGACAACAAGCTCCTTTTTGTCCAACAGTCCTTGTATGTCATTTTGGATTTTCATACATCCTTGAGGACTCACTGAGCACTCTTCACACCTAGCATGATCGTGCTCGAACATTGCTGCCCTACACATCTTGATGTGCAGTGGAACTAAAGGCGTCTTGATGTCTTGGGCCTTCAAAACAGGACTGGCTCCTTGACATTCTTGAACCATGTTGATAGAGGAGACATGGTTTGGCAGCGGGTTAGTTTGGACGTTCGGGTTTGAGTCCTTGAAGGTCAACACCTTAGTACGGACTAGCTTCTGGACCTCATTTTTTAGAGCGAGGCAACGTTCAACGTCATGTCCCGATGCCCCTTGGTGGTATGCACAAGTAAGGTCGGAACGATACCATGGGGGTAATACGTTTGGTACGGGAGGTGGTGCCTTTGTTTGCACGAGGTTCCTCGCAAGTAAAGCCGGGAGCAAGTCCACGTACTTCATTGGTATCGGATCGAATACCGCCCTTGGGCGATTCTGAGGATTAAAGGGTTGTTGAGGCGCTTGAGGTCGGAATTGCTGCTGACCTTGCGGGCGTTGTTGTGGATAATATGGTTGTGGATTTTGTGGAGGTTGTTGTTGTTGTTGATATGCTGGTTGATAAGGAGGGGGAGGCCTTTGTGGGACCTGGATTTGGTAGCTTGGAGGTGTTGAGATGGTAGGTGAAATAGCAGAGATATGAGGATATGTTGAGTACCCTTGATGAGGTCCTCCATGGCCAATCATGCCGATATCTTGCTCTTTCTTCCTCGGGTAGCCACCCCCGAATCTCTTAGCGCTGCTTGATGGAGCACTTTCTTTCACCAAGCGTCCCTCTCGGACCGCATCCTCCAAACGCACGCCCATGCTTACCATCTCGGTGAAGTCACTTGGCGCACTCGCAACCATTCGTTCATAATAAAAGGAGCCAAGAGTATTCAAGAATATCTTGGTCATTTCCCTCTCTTCAAGAGGCGGGCTGATCTGAGCCACTATCTCCCTCCATCTTTGTGCGTACTCCTTAAAGGTCTCCTTGTCCTTTTGGGCCATGGCCCGGAGTTGGTCCCGATCCGGGGCCATGTCCAAATTATATTTGTATTGGCGGACAAACGCCTCTCCCAAGTCATTGAAGGTTCGGATTTTAGTACTATCCAAACCCATGTACCACTTTAAAGCGGCACCGGTTAAGCTATCTTGAAAATAATGTATGAGGAGCTGATGGTTGTCGGTTTGCGTTGACATCTTCCTTGCATACATTACCAAGTGACTTTGCGGGCAAGTATTTCCCTTGTACTTTTCAAAATCCGGGACCTTGAATTTAGGAGGGATCTTGACATTAGGTACAAGGCAAAGATCATGGGCGTCCTTCCCGAATAAATCCTTCCCTCGGAGGGCCTTAATCTCCTTTTGCATTTCCTCGAATTTTTCTTGGAAATCGGCCATTTTATCCTGGACACCTAAGCTTTCGGCACGAAAGATAGGCCCGTGATCATGTTGAGTGGTATGGACCACTGGCGTTGTAAAGGCCACAGTAGCTGGAGAGAAGGTAAACTCGGGTTGAGACACCGGAGCTTCTAGGAGAGATGTGGGAATTGGGATAGACTCTTCACCGAACTCAAAAGGCATGCCCCACGTACAACCGAGGGGTTTAGAGTGTTGTGGAGCGTTGACATGCAACGATGAAGTCGAAGCAAATGCTGATGCTTGCTCTTGAGAACTGGAGGGAGGAGGAGGAGGTGTCGGTATTTGCGCGGCAGCTAGTAGCTTCACTAACTCCGTTAGTTTCTCCATCTCCGTTTTCATGGATGTTAATTCTTCACGAAGCTCGTGATTCTCTTGCTCTAGGTTCTCCATTTTCTTCTTTAAAGCTGCTCGAGTGTTGTAGGCGTGAGTCACTTCAAGACGATGAGCCACTTCTCTTTATGGAAAGACGCGTAGTGTTGCGGAGAAAATGCGAACACTGAATACTCGATTTGGATTATGAGAAATCCTGAGGATAAGAAAGAAAAGGGAATGAGTTTTGGACTCGAAGATGGACATATGCATGATATTGAATGATGTTAATGTAAATGCATGAAATTTTTTTTGTTTTGCTTTATAAGGAAATTAAAAAGTGCAATTAATTTCCTATAAAGCAAAGTGATATGCGAAAATTATTTTCATGCATGTAAATGTATGGTATGCATATGTATGTATGTTCAAAAATTCCCCCCATCCTCACGTGTGGGCACTAAAGGTGAGATTTTCTAAAAGGTCCCTAGAGATCACGGACTTCACATGGAACTATTGTCGTCAATTGCAAATGCTCGCAAGACCTCAATAAATTCCAAGTGAAATCTACTCTAGGCGGGGTTTTCGCATCTTCCCTTCAAGACATACGTCAAGTGGGCCTCCGCTACACAACCCCATCCTATCTTAATTTCTCTCAAAGCTCGGGAATAGAGCCTCACACGTCCGGCATTAACCCGAACAATGTGGAGTAACACCGCTCAAGTAACCCCACAACATATATAATATAAATATAAAGCAATATGAAATAAAATATACAAAGCGAGAAAAGATAAACAAATAATGATGATAAGGCATAAGCGTGCAAGCAAAAATAAAAACATTTTATCCTAAAAGCCAACTAAGATAGGCTTGACTTATTTATGCACAAACAAAGTGTTTTATGCACAATCCCCAGTGAAGTCGCCATTTCTGTCGCGTCGAATTTCGGATGTCAAGCTATTGACTAGCATTGAATCACTAAATTTAAATCACGACTGAACTTTTAATTTTTTGGGGAAAAAGGAAAAAAGTTCTAAATTACCTTGAAAGAGATTTTAGGTTCGAAAGTCGATTATGCGAGGGGAAGGTATTAGCACCCCTCACATCCGTTGTACTCAACGGGAACCTCTTAGTCGGCTTAGGCTTAAAATGTTTTTTGACGTTTTGCTTGCATGCTTAATCATATATATATATGTAAAGGAAAAAGAAAATATAACATGAGGTGAAGAAAGAGATAAAAACAAACGAAATAGAAAAAGAAAAAAAAGATTTTTTAATAATGGGCTTGACAAGACGTCGGTCTTGCTCCTACGTATCTCCCGGTAGTCGGAGAATTCAAAGCTTACGTAGTTCTTGAAAAGAATTGTTTGAAAACGCACAAAGGCGTAAAAAGCTCAAGAAAGGGTGAAGGACAGACGCTAAGGCGATAAACTCGCGCAAAGCGTAAATATTTAAGGAAAAAGACAGACGCACAGAGGCGTAAAATGTTTGAAAATAAAGACGAACGCACGGAGGCGTATAATGTTGAAAAATAAAATAAACGCGCGGAGGCGTTAAATTTACGCAAGGCGTAAATGTTTTAAAATTTAACGCGCAAGGGCGCGAAAGGTTTGGATTGACCACAAGGGCCAAGATTGGTGAGTTTTTACTTCGCAAATAGAATGACGATTGTCCGAGCAACGAGACATACGTCAAGTGTTCGTACAACCGGGGAAAGGAGAGACATACGTCAAACCACCCTTTTTCATTCAAGTTTTGTTTGAATTTAAAACGTATTTTTTGGAAGCTAGAAAAGAATGACGATCGTCTAAGCAACGAGACATACGTCAAGTGTTTATCCGATCGGGGAAAGGAGAGACATACGTCAAACCACCCTTTTTCATTCAAGTTTCGCTTGAATTTTAAGAAGGAAAGTATTAACTAAAAACGCTCGTTTTTATAACTTAAATAAAAATAAAAGAAAAGAAATTGTTCAAATTAGTTGTTGCAACCAAAATGAACAAGTTTATCGCTTAATGAAAAAATGTTTTTGTTGTTTTGGATTTTTTTATTTGGAGTTAAAAAAGAAAAATAAATGCGGTGAGATATACTAAACGCGAGGAATTAAATAAAAGGATCGTTGGATTTAAATAAAAAAAGATTTGTTTATCATGGATTGAATTATAAAAAATAATAAAAGAACAATGCATATTTATATATATATGTTCCTAAATATATATACACTAATGACATAAAAGAAAAAATAAAATGAACACAATAGAAAAATAAAAATGCATGAGATAATATGATATGTAAATAAATAAATGAGGTGTTAAAAAACAATAAAACAATAAAAAGAAATAATTAATAAAAGAAAAAAAAAATAAAATTTGCAAAGAAAATAAAAGAAATAAAAATTTGGGATGTGTAAAAATTAAAACTGGGGGGTACTAGTAGCAAAAACTGAATCAGATTTGAAAGAAAGGGCCCAATAAGCATTGGGCTTTCGTGAATTAATCTGGGCCGTCTGATTAATCAGACGGCCCTGATCAAACACAAGGAAATTAAAATCAGGGCCACGTGATTAAAATCAAATGGCCTGGATTACGTGGGTGTACGCTAACGCGTACACCCTGCTACACAGAATCAGGGAGGGGTATAAATACCCTCTCCCCTTCACATTTCTTCATTTCCCTCTTCTCCTTCTCTCTCTTACCAACCGAACTCCCCCTTCTCTCTCTCACCTCTCCCCTCTCTCTGCTAGGGTTCCGGCGAAGGTGTGGCGGCCGGTGGTGGCACCACCGCGCCGGAATCCCAAAAACCACCCAAACCAAAAACTAAACCGACCCAAATCTTCTCCTTCCTCTTCTAAACATGATTCTCTACTCAAAATCCCCAAAAACCCAAGCTAAAGCCCTAGATCTAGAGATAAAAATTGAGAGAAAAAAAAATTACCCTTTCTCCTCTCGTTTTGGCTTCGGCCTTGCCTTGCTTTCTCTTTGTGTGTGTGCCTCTGTTCGTGTTTGTGTGTGTACTGTGTGTGTATGGTCTGTGGGGTTGGGACGTACGGGTTATATGGTGTGTGTGAACGTGCTTGTGTGTGTTTTCGTGCGTGGCTTTGTGTGTTAAGGGTACTGTGTTGGGGTGTTGGTTTGGGTCGTGTGTTGTGCTTGGCTTGCGAAAGAATAGTGTGTGTGGGTTGTGTTATGATTTGCGTCCGTGTTGGTGTGTGTAGTGTGTTGTGTTGTGTTGTTAAAAAGATTGCTGGGACGTGATGGCTTTGGGTGAGTGTGCGTGTGTATGGCTGTTTGGTGAGGGTGGATGCTGATGGGTTATGTGTTTTGCTGGAAAATATGTTTTTGTTCTTGAAATCTTCTCAAAAATTTCTGTTCTAAAATTTTTCTCCCCCTTTTGCTGTGGTGCTAATTCTGTTAAATAGAGAGACATTAAGCTGCTTGTCAGCTTAATGACTCACTGATCCTGCAATTTGATCTGGCTTTCTTGGATAGAATTTCTGCAATGCATTTAATGGGAAAGTGGTGTTCTGGATTTCTTTGAGGATTTGTGATGATTTTTTGGATAGAATTTGAGGATTGAAATGATGAAAAAAACACTGTTTGGGGCGTGTACAGTACTGTGGCCTGGCTGTGTTGGACTTGGACTTGGACTTTGACTTTGGACAAAAATACAAAAAATAAAAAATAATAATAATAATAGAAAAATAATAAAAAACGATAATAATACAAGAATAAAAATTAATGATAATAATAAAACTGAAATTAAAAATAAAAAGGGATAAAAGGATAAAATTAATAAACAAAACAAAAAATGACATGAGGTATTTTAAAATACCTCCCTGCCGAAATTTCGTCTGAAACGACGAAAATTCTCGGCCTTTTTTAAAAAAGTGCGTAAAACGAGACAATAAATAAAACGAGACGAAAATGGGTCAAAAAATGGGGTATGACACCTCTTTTTCTTATAATCCTCCCTTTTTAAATATTTACCATAATGCCATTGCCACATATTTACAAAATTGCCAAGCTTGCTTAATAAGTTTCTAATGCTGATAACCGTTACATCTAAGCGGGATATTACAGCAAACACTCTCTTCTCCCCATCTGACGAGAACTTGAGGCATAAAGGTATCGGTTGAGGAAGAACCAAATCAGCCGCCGCTAACTCTATCGTTTGTTTCAAATCATCTCCTCTCTTTGGTTATCCTTGTTGATGAGAGGGCTGCCATGAAAGCTTCATTCAGGTATTCCTAATCCCTAATTTGTATCCTTGATAAATCAAACATGTCGTAGATCCTATCATAATCAGGTTCAATGTTTTGATTGCTTCCGCTATTGATTCATAATGATTGAACATGTTTTATGAATTCTGTTTTTATTAAGACCTATTTTTCCAACATGGATTTCTTGCAAAGGTTGAACATAATGATAGATGTGGCATCTGCATTGGAATATCTCCATCATGGTTCTTCAATACCAGTGGTTCATTGTGATTTGAAGCCTAGTAATGTGTTACTGGATAAAGATATGATTGCACACGTGAGTGATTTTGGGATTTCCAAGCTCTTGGATGAAGGACAATAAAAAAATGCATACAGGGACTTTAGCTACTCTTGGTTATGTTGCACCAGGTTATAATTTATTCACTTATAAGTCACATCATATTTTATCTAATTGTCTAAATAGCAATAATATTGACTTTTTTTTTAGGCCTAATTATCTACAACACTTTTATATGATTTTCTTGTGTTTTGTTATTGGCAGCAACAAAAATCAAGTATGTTTGAGAATTTTTTTATAACTAGTGATTAATGTGTACATACAGAGTATGGATCTAAGGGAGTCATTTCAGTTAAAGGAGATGTGTACAGCTATGGGATAATGCTAATGGAAATCTTCACCGGAAAGAAGCCAACAAATGAAATGTTTTCAGAAGAATTAACCTTGAAAATTTGGATTAGTGAATCAATGGCCAATTCCAGTATGGAAGTTGTGGATTACAATTTAGACTCACAACATGGGAAAGAAATTCATGATATCTTAGCTTTAACATTGAGATGTTGTGAAGATTCACCCGAGGCACGAATTAATATGACAATTGTAACTGCGTCGTTAATCAAGATCAAGACCTCATTCATCCGATGAAAAAGGAAGTCAAGAAATAAAGTTAAGTTGTGAATTAAAAGCACGCATTATTATATGCTTTGGAAACATCCCCTTGTCCCTTTATTCCACATGATAT
The DNA here is from genome assembly GCA_018208015.1 of Medicago ruthenica. Taxonomy (NCBI): domain Eukaryota; kingdom Viridiplantae; phylum Streptophyta; class Magnoliopsida; order Fabales; family Fabaceae; genus Medicago; species Medicago ruthenica. Next base: position 9,824,591 of record CM031372.1, read on the forward strand.
TTGAATGTAGATGAAATATAAAACATTGTTTAGTTGCAAATTATTTGTAATTGTTGCGATCTGACGCTCTTGCCATGGTCTCAGCTATTGAAGTTGTATTTGAGTCTCATGTTGTCAAGTAGATCATTGTAACACCCATACTAAACTATCTAGAATATTTAGCATGTGTATTAATCTGATACTGGGTACATTAAAATTTACAATAATTAATATATACAAATCACTGAATGAATACAAATTGCTCGTTTACATAAATATCCAAATGTCAGATACAATTACTCTTTCATATACATACATAAAATCTATCAACCTCCTGAGCCTATCCTTGACGAGCATCTGTACTCCACCCAGCGTCTTCCTGAAGATCTTCATCTGAAAACCACTTGGCTACCTGGAAACCTGCACCAGAAGGATAGGGATGAGACATAACGTCTCAGTGAGCTCCTACCCTACCTACTGTTGGCAACCACAGGGAACCTAGGGTCGCCGTGCCTACCTCGGCAATCTTGGGGAATATCTACGATCGCCAAGTCTTATCTTTACTTATTTCGCGATCAAGGGAAAAACCTAGGATCGCTTTATTGTCTTATCTCATGCATTTCATACTCTATTCTTATCTTAGTCTTATACGTAGTGATCTTGGGGACATCCTATGATCACATCGCGTTCACTAGGAACTAATCATCATGTCTCGTATTACATATAAAATATACGTATTCATTTCATGTTCATATTCATCTTTTCATGTCATTAAGTTAGAAGTTAGCGTTGAACAAACAATCATTATCTTGGTTCATTTTACGGAGTGCATCCGGGTGGAGTAACCCCGAAGTACATCTCCCATCATACCGGTGAAATTCCTATCATATCAGGCTAACACCGGACTCCTCTTATCTTTGTGTAGGCAACCCTCTCGGTGAAGCCCCATCCGGCATAATCCGGAGCCTGCTGGACACATCTTGCATGTAGACAACCCTCTCGGAGAAGTCCCATCCGGCGAAACCCGGAGCCTGCTGGACATGCTTAAATCTTTTAACATACGTGTGGACAATCCTCTCGGAAGAGTCCCATCCGGCGAAACCCGGAGTCTGATGAACACGTTATCATATTCTTTATCATTAAATTCTTTCTTAAGTTCATAGACGTATCTATTACGTTCCATATTCCTTGTGCATATCTAATGCATTCCTTAGATAATCATTCATGTGTACTTAACCTATAAAAGGTCCTAATCTTGACTAATGTATCATTCTTGAACTTACATTTACTTAGTCAAATACATAGCATTGCTTAGTACATGATAAATACCTTTCTAAATCTCTTTAACCTATAGAGGTTCTTGACTTATCGTTCTCATAAGCCATACTTAAAGGTTGGGAACTAAGCCTCTCTATCTTACTTGATAACTTAGGGTTTAATCTACCCATTGTCATAATGACACTTGATTCTTATGAGGTTAAACCTCAATGTTATGTGAAGTTTCTAACCCCACTCTCATGCTAACACAAGGTATACTATGATCCATTCATCCATTTTTAAAAGCATAAAGGCATACTGGAGCTGTGCGGATGGTTTCTGGCTTTAAAACAAGTTTCCAAAAATGGGGTTGCACACTGCCCCCATCGTGGCACGACAGGCTCCATCGTGGCACGATGGATGCCATCGTGGCACGATAAATCCAGGGGTGCCAGGCCCTGTAGCTGTTCCAGAAAGTTCAAAAACGTGTTTTCCAATCCAACACAGTTCAGCAAGCATTTATACATCAAAATCCAAGGTTTTTAACACATAAGATCATAGCATAACATGTATTAACAAAAGGGAAACTAACTTATACAAATCTAGCCTAAAATCATTCATGAATCCCTTTCCTCTCTAAACCATAAAACTATCCCAAAAAGGGGTAAAATCATAGGGAGCTCACCTTGTTCTCTTGAGTAGTATCTGCCAAACTTCTTAATCCAAGCACTAGCTTGATCCCTCTTCTTTCCATGAATCCTTGCCAAAACCCTAGCTTCCAATCTCTTTTCCTTTCTTGTTTCCTTGATTCCCAATGATTCAAGAGTTCCCAAATTGATGCTTGCTCATGAATTTAACCATATAGGAGAATGATTAAGTGAAGATTGAAGTGAGGAGGAGGAGAGAATGGCGTGGAAGAAGAGAAAGAATGGAAGGAAATGAAAATGGGAAAAATATCTTCCCCCCTCTATTTTAAATAATCCTCATGAACCATGTATTTACCATATTGCCATTGCTGTATAATTACTAATTTACCAAGCTTGCTAAATACGTTTTCAACACTAATAACTGATACTCATAAGCGAGATAGTACTCTTGCCATGTAAATAAACCCATTGACTAACGATTTACCAAATTGTCCTTTACATAAAACATTTCTGATACATCGTCTCAATATTAATAAATATTTGAGTTTTAGGCGGGATGTTACAATCTACCCCCCTTAAAGAAATTTCGTCCTCGAAATTTAGAATCCACTATCATATATAAATGAATCTTCCATACTACTTCCTCTACTAGCCAAAATTCCAGTTCGTCTTGCTTATCGGAATCCATTGATTATATACTCAACCACTTTTCCTTTAACTGAAATGCTCGCGGTGAATTGCATAACTCTTACGTAGTAGGATGTGAGGTTATCTGAACCTTCGTATCCAACTCGCTTGACCACGTTCCTGGTTCATACACTTCTGCAAATCCAATTCTGGAGTTGTCCAGCTCTGACACTTGTACTAATTCTTATAAATACCTTCATAGTCCATGTAATTCTTACTTTGACGACATTAGATCGTTCTCATTATCCTCAAATATTCCCACTCTTCAGTGGATCTCTTGCACTGCATTTATTTCCCATGAATTATTATCTTTAACTTTCGTCTCCTACAACGGCAACTTACTTATAGACTTATATCACCATTCCATAAAGAATTATCCTTACACCGAAAACATCTGATATTATACACGCACATGCAAATGTAAGAAGTATTCTAACTTTGTTTAATATTCCAATTATAAGCAGGAAGTTTCACCTCTAACTCCTGCTCCTTTCTTTCTAACATCCCGATGTGCTTCTTATCGCAATCATAATCATTAACTATCTCGAGTTCTAATCATAACGTAAATATTTCTGTGTCGATAGTCCAAGACTCATAAGATTCTAGCCCAAGTGATGAGTGGTATAAGTCATCTTACATTTTATCACATAGTATAATTCATAACATATAGTTTGTATATATAAGCGAGCACGTGTACACTACTGACGGGTACACAATACATCACATCATTCTTGTCCGACTGACGGGACGTCATTCTTAATCTTAACATATCCGAGACATTACCACATCAATTGGGAAACTTTCTTACTTTTAACTCATCTTGTAACATCCGGGATTTGCCTTTCAACTGGCTTGCCAGGTTTGCCCCGCCAATGTTACTCGTATTTATCTCTTGAGTATACATCAACCCGTAAATTGTTATTACATTCTATCGGCAATCGCAAACTTATTTTCTCATTCGGGACGCTGAATTCAAGATTCTTGTTTTCAAAAGAGACTCCACTTGATTGCTACCAAAATAGCACATTTTAAATCCTTTAATCAAAACCTGAACTTACGTAGCCTCTTTACTGTAGACTACGAGTGACTTTTAATCTGCATAAAAAGTCCTTCTTTCCTTACTAGTGAACATCAAGTACAATATTTCCGAACTCTTCTACTAAGATATGATTGATATGAATAAATCTGTTCCGGAAAAACCTTCATACTTAAACATTCCTGATTGCGTACCACCATTGCCAAAACACGTCACTGCATGGTCGTTTCTGATCAACGCTTCTATTTCAAGGTATCACCTTGCAAGTACAACCTTTACTGATATTACTTTATGCTTGATCCTGTTGATTAAACATTACTCTTCAAGTCCACCTAAAGTTACTGGACTAAAATTAGCTAATTTACCGTATTAGCGATGACTTCCCTTGCTTTAGACTCATTGTGCTAAAAGCCTATTCTTCTCATTCCTATTACAGAATCCTAAACTGCTTCGATTTCCGTTTCTCTTGTATTTCGAGGTTTGAAATATTCCTCGGCTTAACTCTTAAAATTTCCTTCTAGAACTTATAACAAGTTCGGATCGTCACTGCTTACTGATATTCTGTGGTTCATCTGACAAGGACTTTACTAGTATTCTTGTTCTCTAAGCTTCAACTTAGAATTTGTTTGTTAACTCATCCTTGAATTACTCTTTCGCTGCGCAACTCTGATTTAAACAAATCGCTTTGGGGTAGGAGTAATACACCATTATTAACTTCTCTGGCTGACTTGTTTCTCAATGACTTGTAGCTATCACAGCAGAATCATCTTACGTTTTGTTGATTCTCTCGTGGCTTAAACCACTTGTTTAACTTACCGATTGGTCATCTCCTGACTTTGTGTTTCCTTTTTAACACAAAGAATATAATTGTTTTCGTGAAACTACGCCAAATCCGTAAACAGCTTATACATTGGTTCTTACTTATTCTCCATGTTATGATTCCTGCGACCATCTCATGGTCAATCCATCATGTATTATCGTTTTAACATTGCAGAAACCGACCTAAAAGTACACCTGGAGCAACTTAAATTTCACACTTAAATCACTTGTGTCAACTTCCAAAACAACTTATGACTTCTGGAGGTTCATATCTTTTATATACTGAAGTCACTAATAGTTTGAGCCTCGTTCCTCTTCGTTCTAACTTTATCCGTAAGGATTTCCTCCAGTAACTTGTTACTGTATCCACGATTCGAATTTCGATCTTATTATCTGAATGATTCTTCATATAGTTTGAACAATCCAAACTCTATACTTTATTACCGCCCTCAGAACTTATCTACACGGGGTGATCTTCTTTCAGCTTCTTAAATATTCGTGGAAGAAAACTCTTCGGTTAAAAACATATAACGCCGTTACTCTAATCACAATCTTAACATTTCATATAAAGGACGATCTTCCATATATTAAAATCTCAACATAATTCTCGGCTCAAATCCCGATCATCCTTCAACACTGGTCTACTATAATCTTGTATCCTCGTACACTCGTCTTCTTCATCCAATAAAGGGACTGCAACTTATTATTCACTATCCTATTCAAAGAACTCATTATTTACTACTGAGCTTGCGTTTCTCGTATGAAACATCTTGATGGTTCATCATAACAAAAATAATCTGATTCACTTCTCTTGGTATAAAACTTTTCTTTGGACTTAGTTTATTTCAAATCTGCTTACCAAACAAAACATATCCTAAAACACGCTTCGATGTGCAATAGGTATTATCATTACAACTTACTCATCCATTGGGTCCTAGATTATATACCATCTTTGCTTCTTAAGGAGTGTTCCACTGTCTTTCTCGTGGCACGAGAAGCATGGGTCGTGGCACGATGAACGTCCTGATCCATATGTTCGTGGCACGATAGAAGCTCTCGTGGCACGATAGTTCCAGCAAGTTCATACTCTGTAGCTTCATCTGTCCCAATTAACTCACGTAATTAATTCTCTTAACTGTCCGGACATTAAAATCTCATCCGATTCAAATTCGTTTCTTCAACTCTGTACTCAGAATTGTTATTTAGTCCACACTTCACTTTAAATTCTCAATCTGCGGTTTCCGTCAAAGTTCCACGTCTTATCCTAGAGCATTCCATGATTTCTTAGTCCTTATGTCTTCCGCAGACGAGGCATCGCCCAACGATGCGTCCAACTGGGTTAAGGCTCTTCACCTTATCCTTAAATATTTCTGACCTTCCTGAAACTCTGCCCTAAACAGACTTAGTCACTTCACTGTTCGATGGCCACCTTTTGGCGTTGAATACTTCCTCGCCAACTTCGTCATAGAATTTTACCACCTAAATCTTCACCCTTCATAAACTTCATTCCTCCTTGGTCACATTCAGCTCTCGGACATTTATCCTAACTGTCATATACTAGACTGAGTTGATCAGGCTCAACTAGATGTGACCTTTAGAACAATATCCGGAACCCAATGGTCCCACTACTTTTTATTGAAACTTTAATGACCCAAGGCACGGTCTGAATCGACCTGCTCTGATACCAATTGTAACACCCATACTAAACTATCTAGAATATTTAGCATGTGTATTAATCTGATACTGGGTACATTAAAATTTACAATAATTAATATATACAAATCACTGAATGAATACAAATTGCTCGTTTACATAAATATCCAAATGTCAGATACAATTACTCTTTCATATACATACATAAAATCTATCAACCTCCTGAGCCTATCCTTGACGAGCATCTGTACTCCACCCAGCGTCTTCCTGAAGATCTTCATCTGAAAACCACTTGGCTACCTGGAAACCTGCACCAGAAGGATAGGGATGAGACATAACGTCTCAGTGAGCTCCTACCCTACCTACTGTTGGCAACCACAGGGAACCTAGGGTCGTCGTGCCTACCTCGGCAATCTTGGGGAATATCTACGATCGCCAAGTCTTATCTTTACTTATTTCGCGATCAAGGGAAAAACCTAGGATCGCTTTATTGTCTTATCTCATGCATTTCATACTCTATTCTTATCTTAGTCTTATACGTAGTGATCTTGGGGACATCCTATGATCACATCGCGTTCACTAGGAACTAATCATCATGTCTCGTATTACATATAAAATATACGTATTCATTTCATGTTCATATTCATCTTTTCATGTCATTAAGTTAGAAGTTAGCGTTGAACAAACAATCATTATCTTGGTTCATTTTACGGAGTGCATCCGGGTGGAGTAACCCCGAAGTACATCTCCCATCATACCGGTGAAATTCCTATCATATCAGGCTAACACCGGACTCCTCTTATCTTTGTGTAGGCAACCCTCTCGGTGAAGCCCCATCCGGCATAATCCGGAGCCTGCTGGACACATCTTGCATGTAGACAACCCTCTCGGAGAAGTCCCATCCGGCGAAACCCGGAGCCTGCTGGACATGCTTAAATCTTTTAACATACGTGTGGACAATCCTCTCGGAAGAGTCCCATCCGGCGAAACCCGGAGTCTGATGAACACGTTATCATATTCTTTATCATTAAATTCTTTCTTAAGTTCATAGACGTATCTATTACGTTCCATATTCCTTGTGCATATCTAATGCATTCCTTAGATAATCATTCATGTGTACTTAACCTATAAAAGGTCCTAATCTTGACTAATGTATCATTCTTGAACTTACATTTACTTAGTCAAATACATAGCATTGCTTAGTACATGATAAATACCTTTCTAAATCTCTTTAACCTATAGAGGTTCTTGACTTATCGTTCTCATAAGCCATACTTAAAGGTTGGGAACTAAGCCTCTCTATCTTACTTGATAACTTAGGGTTTAATCTACCCATTGTCATAATGACACTTGATTCTTATGAGGTTAAACCTCAATGTTATGTGAAGTTTCTAACCCCACTCTCATGCTAACACAAGGTATACTATGATCCATTCATCCATTTTTAAAAGCATAAAGGCATACTGGAGCTGTGCGGATGGTTTCTGGCTTTAAAACAAGTTTCCAAAAATGGGGTTGCACACTGCCCCCATCGTGGCACGACAGGCTCCATCGTGGCACGATGGCGTGCTGATCCTTATGATCATGGCACGATGGATGCCATCGTGGCACGATAAATCCAGGGGTGCCAGGCCCTGTAGCTGTTCCAGAAAGTTCAAAAACGTGTTTTCCAATCCAACACAGTTCAGCAAGCATTTATACATCAAAATCCAAGGTTTTTAACACATAAGATCATAGCATAACATGTATTAACAAAAGGGAAACTAACTTATACAAATCTAGCCTAAAATCATTCATGAATCCCTTTCCTCTCTAAACCATAAAACTATCCCAAAAAGGGGTAAAATCATAGGGAGCTCACCTTGTTCTCTTGAGTAGTATCTGCCAAACTTCTTAATCCAAGCACTAGCTTGATCCCTCTTCTTTCCATGAATCCTTGCCAAAACCCTAGCTTCCAATCTCTTTTCCTTTCTTGTTTCCTTGATTCCCAATGATTCAAGAGTTCCCAAATTGATGCTTGCTCATGAATTTAACCATATAGGAGAATGATTAAGTGAAGATTGAAGTGAGGAGGAGGAGAGAATGGCGTGGAAGAAGAGAAAGAATGGAAGGAAATGAAAATGGGAAAAATATCTTCCCCCCTCTATTTTAAATAATCCTCATGAACCATGTATTTACCATATTGCCATTGCTGTATAATTACTAATTTACCAAGCTTGCTAAATACGTTTTCAACACTAATAACTGATACTCATAAGCGAGATAGTACTCTTGCCATGTAAATAAACCCATTGACTAACGATTTACCAAATTGTCCTTTACATAAAACATTTCTGATACATCGTCTCAATATTAATAAATATTTGAGTTTTAGGCGGGATGTTACAATCATGCAATGTATATTTGTGTTTGAATACCCTTATTATTTGAACTAGTTCTTTTGGAACAAAATTGAAGTTCATTTAACATGGTATCAAAGTTTTTAGGCATGCTATGAGAATTGAACCCAGACCCACACTATAAATTAGGGTAGGCATCAAAGTTGAATATGAGTCTCAAATTGTTGAAGTTCCTGAGTTCAGAGTTTAGACTAATCTCTCACCTTTACATTTAAACTCAGGTGGTATTATGAGCTTAAGTCTAGACTAATCTGTCGAGGTACAAAAATCCATTTACATCTCCCAACAGATGCTATTTCACAAGTACTAGCTACAAAATGAATCTCTGATTGTATAACTAAGGGGCCTGATTAGCTAGAAAATGAATCATTTGTTTTCCTCAAGCTTCTCTATCAGAAAAATAAGTGTCATCATATCATCCAAAAGTTGTGCCCCAAAATGAATACAAATATCATCATGTCAAACAAACTTCCTGAACACAGTTTTAAAAATTGAAAGTATAAACCGAGTTTTTGGGGAATTTAGAATGAAAAATAACTATTCCGATGTCCAATGCTCTCAATAATATGTATGAAAATGTGGAATCAATGGAAAAAGCTCATTTACTATTCAGTCTCAAGAAGGTAATCAAAGTCAGAATGGATATAGAAATGCTATTGCAATGCCTAGAAGTGAGAAGTTCGGGAACTCACTACTATGTCCTGATTCTAAACATGTGGAAGTGAGACCTATTGAACCAATGACGTGTTTCTGTGTAGTTCTATGCCCTTTTAGATGCAAAAAATTCTCCATTTCAGTTCTAAAATCCTTGCAATTGCATCTTAATAATACAAAGATTTACATGCAACTTCAGGAATCTCAATTAAAGCAGTCACTAAGAAGTAAGAACTATCAATCACATCTGTGTTGAATATCTGGCGTAAACCACACATATCTTCTAACTGTGAATTTGTTTGCGTAAGTTGTTGGGGAGTTCAACAAGCACCGAAAGCAACAATAAGCTAAATCATCAAAACTCTTAGGAGAATCAAGCTCTTGTACATGAGAAAAAGCATGTTGACAACTGTGTTCAATCATAAATTTCTAAGTAGCCTACAAGCCATTATGCCAAAAACTAGTTGAAATAGTGAATGAGACAGTGACAATGTTATGAAAAGGGACCAAATTTTGATTTAAAAGAAATAACTCTTTCAAGGTGCACCCTGTTAATTTTAAAATAAAATAACCTACAAAGTTCCCTGTCTAAAACGATGGGGCAGTCCTGTACTCAAGCCAGGACATGTTTTTAGTTGACAAATGTTGTTGAATAAATGACAACACATTTCATCACACAGGTAACCATATTTTTTAGCAACAAAATACCAAAAAACAGCAGAAGTGTGAAGCAATTTGCACAAAACATGAACAAATTGATCCGTATGAAACACACAAAGATGTATTGCAAGAGGCTGAATCAAGCACATGGTGAAGAAAAAAAACACAAAGCTGGCATATGATGAAGGTAGGACAGACATCACATCTCCATCTTTTGCTGTTAAGACCAATTTTTTGATGCAGACTTTTGTATATATTTTTTCTTTTGATTTGTCATTTTTATTGCAATACTTCTTTTGTTTTTTTTGCTTTTTGAGTTAGTTTGATAACGTACTGAATATAACTATAAAAGTAATAATAATATAGACAATTTAATAGTTATATATGCAGTTCTACAAAACTCGTGCATCACACGGGTTAGAGTCTAGTTGTTTAAAAGATATTAAAGTGCAAATGGATGTTGGTGACACTGCTAAGTTGTTGATGTAGATTACTCAAAACAAAAATTGTGTAAAATAAATAAGTGAAATACACCACTTAGAATTTAAAAGTAAGGTGTGCCACACTATTAATTGTATAAGATTACCTATTTCATAATAATAATAATAATAAAAAAGTAGCATTGCTTGTATGACAATATATGTTTTCTGCATTGATTGTGCTTCACAACAAAAAATATAAACATATAAAATAACTACAAATTGAGGTATGCACAAATTCACAATTAAAAAAATGCATATAATCCTTTACATAAGTGATGGGGATTTGGGAGTGCTCAGATGCTCAATAGTGAGAACTCCAAAGAAGTGGAGCACCTGAGTAAAAAAAGAAGCAACTGGAACACTACAGTCAGTTGAAATAAACAAATGGATATTCATAAATATAATGAACTTAACACAATTCTCAACCATGTCATCTTTTTTCACTTTTATCATTTCATTTCTTAATCATCTCATCCTTTTTTCAATGTTAGTGCACACATGATCTTCCGGACCGCTAAATATATAAGGCACCACAACTTAACTAATGGTAATGGTATAGTTTCAATGGAAAAAGAGAAGTTGTTATATGGTTAGTGGGTCATGAGTAATAACTAATAAGATAGTGGGATGAAGCACATGTTTCTTCATGCCTATACTCATCATGTTTCTCTATACCTATTCTTTAATTTATTTCTATTTTAATTTAATTAAACATGATATAATTAATAATTAACTAATCGGAAAAAAATTACAAATATCTATTTTTCCAACGTGGGTAGTTCTTCTTCAATTAATTCCTGTTTTCTTGTTTAATTAATCAAAAGAGAGTTCTGTGAGGAAAATGAGAGTTTTTAGAGAGAAAATTTATTAGAAAACTTGTAGGATTATAATATAAATGATGACTTATGTTCGGTTTGACATGCTTTACTATATTTATGTATAGTAAACAAAATAAATAAACATAGGGTTAAACATGTATCAGAATTATTCATGTATATAATTTTAATTTTCAGTATTTTCTTTAAATATAATTGTACAAGTTAAGTCTAACTGTAGTTTATCCGATTCACAAGAAATGTTGACTCTTTGTCAACGAATGAACATTTGAAATCTACGTGGGTACAACACTTTAAAAATGAATTTTAAATAAAATGATAAGATTCACATGTGTTTTAGTCAATATGAGAATGAGTGTTAAAGAGACATGTAGAAAGAGATCGTTCTATCATTCCTCTCCCTCTGCAAAAACAAAGGTCAGAGTAGAAAGATGGTGGAAAATATTTTGCCAATTTCTTTTCATGTTTAGCAACCAGAATAGTCTGTTAACCGGTTAACGAAATAAGATGAGTGGGTGATGTGGAAAATTATTATTCCCGAAAGACTTTCGTTTAGCTCCCCCCATTAACGGGCTTCTCAACACCAAGTCAAGTCTACACTCTCCAACATGAATTCATTTCCACTAAGTCCAGAATTAAAGTGAATGAGATAGTTTTGTAGAATAAGGGTTTCAAAATATTGAGTCTTGTTGTTTATTGTTTATCACCAACAAAGTCTTCGTGAGATCTCACAAAATATATAATATGTCATGCGTGCTTACTTTAAGACGGAAAAAGAAGTGAAATTATCATGAGCCGTGACTTTGTAGAATAAGGGTCTTTCTAAAGAGTTTCGCCCTTGTTTAAAATTACAAATTCTCTTCACTTTTACTAAGTTTTCTAGTGTAACACGGCCGAAAGATACGCATAAAAAAATTGCATTTGTTAATTCATTTATTATTATATTATTAGTAGTAGTATTATTAATGGGGGAGTATTCTTTAAAATGAACACAACACCATTCTCCAATCCTTAGTTAGTCTCTACCAACTTCTACTTTTTTTTTTCCAATCTTTGATTAGTGGCCTCCAACGCCCGAAAGACTTTTGTTAATCAACACCAAGTCAAGTCTACAGTCTGCAGCATAAAGCCATATTATTTACGATAAATGTGAATGTGTCAGGTGTTTTCCACTACCGCTAGCGTGATTTCCACTAAGTCCATAATTAATTAAAGTGAACGAGACAGTTTTGTAGAATAAGTGGTCACAAAATATTGAGTCTTGTTTAACACCAACAAAGTCTTCAACAATTGGATATTTGCTATAATAATATTATTGGAGCTCAATCTATATCCAATTTGTCAATGTTAGAGTACTTAGATTGGAAATCAAATTTCATCAAAGGAACCATTCCACATGTTATTGGTCAACTTCCTATGTTGAGGATTTTGGATATTAGAAATAATAAGCTTTCCAACATGTCATCAACTCTTTGTTTTTGTTTCAAAGAGTCTATAGTTAAAACACACATAAACTAGATGCAGTGAAATGGAACATTGTGAGTTCAAACTCACCCTAAGATATAAAATGTGTCTGCATTTAAAAAAAATTACACCAATAACTGTTTTTTTTTAATTTTTTGCATTTTGACCACTCTAAAAATTTATTTTTAAAATTTATTTTTAATTTTAATTTCCATTTTATTAAATTATTGTGCCATGGCTCAATGGCATAACTACGATGGCTTGAACTCATGACATCCAGCATGTGGTTAATACTTTCTACCATTGAACCATCCTAATCTTCGGGTCATTTCTAAGCAATATGACTATGATCCAATATCTATTATTATTGATGAATGCTGATAATAGTGTTTCAAATCCTTTTAAAAAAAGATAATAGTCTTTCAAATTTCAAGTGGTGAATATTAGAATGAGTTAAGTAATTTCTTACTCTTTAAACCAACCACTAAGTCATATTGATGACCTGAATTTTTATGAGGTTCTAAATATGGTTGTAAAAAATTCCAAAATTTAATATTAAAACAATATTGATCTAACAATAACAACCATTTGTGTAGACGAAGACATTTTAAATGAGTAAAGTGTGTGACTTTTTAGGAGAAAAAAATCAAAATTTTGTAGGACGAATGTTTGTACCCCTGATCTAAGGTCCTGGATACGCCACTGACTATACTTACACAACAAACGACACTTAGTAATTGCAAAGGAAAAAAATTAATTATGCATGTATATATTGGTATAAATATCCTCCTTGGTGCTTAGATTCTCATGCATGCATCGTATTGAAAATGGCCAAATTATACTCTTGTCACTCTTGGCTCTGTATTCTATCTGCCTCACTTTATTATTACTTCTTCACTTGCTTAGCTGTGACTAGTAAAAAAAACATAACCACCGATGAATTTTCACTTTTTGCATTCAAATCCTCAATTACCTTAGATCCTTATCATATTCTTAGTAATTGGTCAATTTCATCTTCTACTTCTTCTTTCTCTTCATGCAATTGGGTTGGTGTCACTTGTGATGAACATCATGGAAGAATAAAGGCCTTGAAGCTTAGTAACATAGGCCTTGAAGGTACCATTTCTCCTCAATTGGGAAATCTCTCTTTCCTTATTGTTCTTGATCTACAAGGCAATAGTTTACATGGTGAGTTACCACATGAGTTACTTCAGTTGAAGAGATTGAAATTGTTGAATTTGAGCAACAACGATTTTGTTGGAGAAATTCCTTCAAGGATAGGGGACTTATCAAAACTTCAACAATTGGATATTGGTTATAATAATATTGTTGGGTTTATTCCTCAATCTATATCCAACTTGTCAATGTTAGAGTATCTAAGTTTGAAATCAAATCACATCAAAGGAACCATTCCACATGTTATTGGTCAACTTCGTCAGTTGAGGTTTTTGAGTCTTGGTAATAACAAGCTCTCTGGAATCATACCAACAACAATTTCCAACATGACTTCACTTGAAGATATTCATTTAGCAAATAACTCCTTATCGGGTATGATATATTCACTGTTCACACCATTACATGTTTTTTAAGGCTAAAATATGCTTTTAGTCCCTGCAAATAGGGCTCGTTTTGCTTTTGGTCCTCGGTAAAAAAAAAATTTTAAAAACACCCTTGCAAAATTTTCTGTCTTTTAAAAAAGTCCCTGGCCCCATCAAAGCGCTGAAGTGACATGGTTTTGGTCCTTGCAAATATGTCCAGTTTTGGTTTTCGTCCCTGCAAATATGCCTAGTTTTGGTTTTGGTCCCTGCAAATATGCTCAGTTTTGGTCCCTGCAAATATTACCAGGGACCAAAACCAAAACTGGACATATTTGCAGGGACCAAAACCATGCCAAAATCATCACTGAAGTGGGCCCAGAGACTTTTTTAAAAGACAGAAAATTTTGCAAAGGTGTTTTTAAAAAAAAAAATTTACCGAGGACCAAAAGCAAAACGAGCCCTATTTACAGGGACTAAAAGCATATTTTAGCCTTTTTTTAAAGGTCACACCATTATATAATCACATGCATGATTGAGGTTTATTAACTTTATTTGTTACCCGTGTGTGGATACTTTGGAGTGCACTGTGCAGGAAACCACAAAGTCGTTGATTTAAGTGAGACAAATTCCAATTTTTTTTCTCATTTCGATCTAACGGCTGTGTAAGTGCGTGCAGTGTAGGTGTCATAGGAAAATTCAATTCAATTCAATTTTACACACCAAATGAACCTTTCATTTATATCATGAAGGACGGAGAAACCGCTAATTAAGCCTTCTTTAGACCATTGAATATAAATTAAATACAATGAAAAGGAATCGCTAACAATGAAAAAGAACTACAATCAAAAAAGGAATTGTAATGACGTTAGTGACTTTTAAAAAAATGACATTTTCATGTGTTACCTGATTCAATTCCTTGCAGACATTTTTTTTCATAAAAATTAATTAGGTTGGTAAAAAAGGCGGGATTATGGTTATTAGGTTCAATTGTAGGATCGTGAGAGAGATGAAAATGAGTGAGAAATGATTTAGGGATTGTGAGATTGAAAGAAAGAGGACCCGAGATTTGTGTTCAATTCATAATATTGAAGCAATCACATGTCATAAAAAACATCAGTATCTTGGTGGTAAGTGTTGTGAATTGGAAGCATGTGGTACCTGGTTCGATCTCCACCAGCAGTTTTTTCATAAATTTTTTCCATAACTAAAAATTAGGGCTAATCATTAGGGTTAGGACAAAATTAGGGCTAATCATTAGGGTTAGGGCAACACTACTTAACATTTAGTATTATAAAGATAAAGATAAAGATCAGGGCCGTTCTTTGGAGGGTGCAACGCCTACCAAATTTCGGGACAATTTTAAAGTCATAGAGTTGTCCTAGTGGTGATAAACTACCTTGGTTTTCCCACTGTTCTGGGTTCAACCCCAGCAATCATGTTTTTATTTTCTTTCAAACAACAAATATTTTAATTATTCTTTCAAAAAATAAAATAAAACAAACATTATAAATATATTTTTTCCTCTTAAAAAAAAAATTACGCTTTTTTTCTCCTAGGGGCCTATCTATACTTTTGAGAGCCGGGTCTCCAATTTTATAAGAACGGCTCTGATAAAGATATTATGACCTTGTAGCTTGCTAACAATTGTGGTGTTGAGTGATGAGATATTGTTTCTACTGATTCATGCGATGTACATAAATTCGTAAGAAAAATGTACTATTGATGAAAATTGGTTCGAATGGTGTCAACATTTTAAAATTAAAAAACTAATTTAAAACAAAAAAGAAAGAATCTCTCACACATTAAATTTAGTTAACTATCGTCTAAGTTTTCCATAAATCATAGCTCAAACTTTAATGTTAATACATGTGAAATTCCATTGCCCCTCTTCAACATCTCTTCCATATTGACCTTTCAACTTGACTCGAGTTCAAACGTTTCGTTTGCTCAAGTTTGATTTGTTTAAAGTTCACGAACAACTCAGTTTGATACATTAGGTTCAACTCATCTGTTCGAATCACAAGATTCAAATTATTATTATTTTTTTTATCAAAAAAGTCAATATATAAGTTTATGGTCTTATAAATATCTACAATTTCATTTTTTTATATCTTTAAAATATTTCCGCAAGTTTTGGTTTCCCAAATATTTTCTGTCAAGATTTTTAGTTTCCGCTTTTAAGTAAATTAATGTGTATCATTCAAATTTTAAATTATTTTGCACATTCATGTTTTCCACACCTAATCAACGGTTCCATTATATGTTATAATATCAAATCCAACATAATTAATATTATGTATTTTATTTTTTATCTAATATTATGACCTTGTAGTTTGCTAACAATTGTGGTGTTGAGTGATGAGATAGTTTCAACTGAATCATGCGATGTACATAAATTCGTAAGAAAAATGTACTATTGATGAAAATTGGTTCAAATGGTGTCATCATTTTAAAAATAAAAAACTAATTTAAAACGAAATGATCTCTCACACATTAAATTTAGTTAAATATCATCTAAGTTTCCATAAATCATAGCTTAAACTTTTATTATTACCGAAAACAATCATTTTATTTATTTTGACAAAATTCATTAATTAAATAATCTTGTTTAAATGAATGTGCATTACATGCCAACTAATATATGAATAATTCTAATCAATGTTTTTCCTCTGTCTTATGTATTGAATTAAAGGAGAAATTCCGAACGGAATCGGTGATCTTACACAATTGAGACTTGTGAACCTTAAAAATAATTTCCTCACAGGCAACATATTAATGTTCAACAACTCATCGTTGCAATACTTATATCTTGGATTTAATAACATGACTGGCATTCTTCCATCAAATGTTTGTCAAGGGCTTCCAAACCTTATATCACTCCGTCTTTATTATAATGATTTTTCTGGTGAGATGCCAAATGTTTGGCATTATTGCAAAGAGTTGGAAGATTTGGAACTATCCAACAATAATTTTGACAAAGGACCTATGCCAACTGACATTGGAAATTTGACCAAGCTTCAATTTTTGTATCTCGTAAACAACAACTTGGAGGGTAAGATATATTTGCAAATATAGTAAGTTTTTATTTATTGTTTCTTTAAACTTACTAAATTGCCAAAAAGTAAATTCTCATATACAACATGAAGGAAGGTATTTAAGGAATTTGCATAAATGAAATAAACGTGTTCACTATACTACTTACTTTTTGCAATACTTTGAAAATTTCAAAGAGATTTTAATAAAAGACATATATATGTAGTATTATATTATCTTGCCTTTTTTTTTCGTTCATAAAAAAAAAATGCCCTTTTTTTGGACTGGATATTGTCTTGTCTCTTATTATAAAGAATATTTGAAAATTTAACATGTATTAAGAAAATTAGGCTGTGTTTAATTTATTTATTTTGCATGTAGATATTCCAAAATTATACTTTTTTTTTTGTAATAAAAGAGAGCTAACACCAAAAATATAAAAGAACTATAGAACTACATGAATGTTTTTAGATATGTAAGTCTCATAAATGTCATCAAAAAAGAGACTAGAGACCTCACTAGGAGGTGTCTTGGTACATGAATGTTAAAAGAATCTAGAGATAAGCTAACATTATAGCCAATATCAGTACTCCTATTTTCCTTCTTGCCAGATATGATTGAAATGCACCTGTCAATTCAAATTTAAGAGCTCTTGAATACAGCACACCAAGGTGGACGGATTGCCGTTGATTTTGATTTTCCTATGATCTTGTCAACCATAGTTTTTTATAGTCAATATCCACTCAATGATAGTGGAAACCATGTTTCCAAGCAAGTTGCATTCCCAAGTACATTCCCCACATTTTAACGCAAAGTGTGTCGCATGTTCCAATTTTGCAAGAGTACTCCTTAAGTCGTATGCCATATGAGTTTCGAAATAGACTACCATAACCAAATAGACCCAAAGAATCCTCGTATGCTATGTCACAGTTATACTTTATTTAATATGTTAGATAAAAAAGCATGACTTAGAGAATTTCATTCAAAAATGTGTTCCCTTCAAAAATAATTGTGTGTGTTTTTTTTTTTGACGCAGTTAAGTATATTATAGGGAAAACACTAATAATTTCATTCCTTAAAGAAAAACTAATAACTTCTTCAATATTTATTAGTTTTATTGGTGTGTACATAAATAACTTTAATAAAATAATTAAAAGAGAATGAATATAATAATAGACAGAACTATATATATATATATATATATATATATATATATATATATATATATATATATATATATAGGGGTTCTTTAACTTAATTTAAAGTTTCAAACATATC
This sequence comes from Medicago ruthenica, assembly GCA_018208015.1. Taxonomy (NCBI): domain Eukaryota; kingdom Viridiplantae; phylum Streptophyta; class Magnoliopsida; order Fabales; family Fabaceae; genus Medicago; species Medicago ruthenica. The sequence goes on from CM031372.1 coordinate 9,843,013, forward strand.
GTTTATATTTTTTTCATGTCAAGTTAGTCCTTTATGTTAAGAAATGTTCAAATGTTGGACCAAACTTTATTTTTACCAAAAGTCTTACTTGAATATTCTAAGAATATAAATTTCATTTTTAATTTCTAAGATAACATCTAAATCATATCATCACTTTATAAAAAACAAATTAAATCATATCATCACTTCAAGAATTAGGTGTGCTGCTGCACGCCCTCGACATTTACAACTTACACTCGTAATTCATATATTAGCTTGGATTGACCTTTCAAATCAATTTTACAGTTACTTTTTTTTTATTGTTTTTGTCTTGTGCTCCTTCCTTGTTGGCTCTTTTTTTTCGTGTAGTGATATTTGTACAACTATTTTGTGACAATTTTTAAATCAACATTTTTTATCTCTCTTTTTATTGGTCAAAAACAATAAAGAGAGAAAAGAGAAGAAAAAGATCTAACACACAATGTGAGTATGAGAGAGGGAGTTGTCCAAAAGTTATCTCAACTTGTTGTACAAATATCATTTCTCATTATTTCCGCTCACTTGTTTATTGTTACATTATATACATTCATGGTGTGTTTGATTTGCTAATAAGACTTAAAATGAGTCGAGTCAAGTTGAATTCATCTCAGCTCGATTCGAGTCAATAAAATGGGTTCAGTTCATAACTCAACTCAAAGTTCGAAACGAACCTTTCTTTCGCTTGAGTTTGACTTATTTAAAGTTCACGAGCAACTTGATTCATCTCGTTAGGTTCAACTCATCTATTTGAATCACATAATTCAAAAATCATTTTTTTATCAAATTAAAAAAGTCAAAATAAGTTTATAGTCCTATTAATATCTACAATTTTTTTTATATCTTTAAAATATTTAAACAAGTTTTGGTTCCACAAATATTTTTTGTTACGACTTTTAGTTTATGCTTTTAAGTAAACTAATGTGTATCATTTAAAATTTTAAATTATTTTTCACGTTCATGTTTTGCACCCCTAATCGAGGGTTCTAGATCCTCCGCTATATGTTATAATATCAAATCCAACAAATTAATATGATCTATTTTAGTTTTTATCTAAGATTGTGACCTTCTAATTGTTAACAATTGTGGTATTGGGGGATGAAATATTGTTTCTACTATATAATGTGATGTACATAAATTCATAAAAATGAACTATTGATAAAACCTTGTTTAAATGGTGTAAACATTTTAAAAGATAAAAACCTAATTTAAAACGAACAAAAAAGGATCCCTCAAACTTAATATTTAGTTAAATATTATCAAAGTTTTTCGTAAATTAGAATTTAAACTTTTATGTTGCAAACAGGTGAAATTGCATCCTCCCTCTTCAACATCTCTGCTTTGAGAGAGATCACCCTATTTGGTAACAATTTAAATGGAAGCCTCCCAGACGAGATGTGTCATCAACTTCCTCAACTTCAAATATTTAGTCTATACAATAATCATTTTGAAGGAACCATTCCACGTTCCATTGGCAATTGCACATCGTTACAAGAGTTATATTTACAAAATAACTTTTTTGCAGGTATTCCCTTAACTTTTTTACACCATGCTTCATCATCATATATGTAACTCCCCGATTTTTAACACTAAAAATTGTGTCTGTTTTTTTTTTAAAACGAAAGAAAAGTGTTAAACCCTTTTTAATCACAAGTCATAAACTTTTATTAACAAAATAAATTAAAGGTTCCTTTTCAAAATGAACGTCAGAGTTATATAGAGCTTTGTATGACAACTGAATAATTTACAAGATACAAGTACATCTTTATTTCTCCTCTTACACATTTCCCCAACTCTCACTCACAATCTCACTTTTATCTCAAAGTTTACGATACCAACGCTCAAGAGAAAGAAAAAGAAAACTAAAGAAGCATAGAGAGACTACCAGACTTGAGAGAGGGAGCAAGAAAAATAAAACTTGACCCTTTTTTATAGAAGGAGGCCACGATTTTGAAGATTTAATTTAAGAATAAGACCAAGAATAAGGTTTTCTTTTTCAAATTAAATTAACAATTCAAAATTACTTTTAATCAAGAAAACTTTTCTAATCTTAATCAAGGTTATCTTATTGGGTCTTGTTAACGAGTGCCCCCGGGGCACTCTTTAAACATTCCAAAAGAAGAAATTATTCCATAAAAAAGTCAAATATTTCAATTTTCAATGCATTGATTGCATAAATTTTTAAAAAAAGTTATCATTTAAAGGTCTTAAAAAGTGCCCCGGAGGAACCATTCCACATGTTATTGGTCAACTTCCTATGTTGAGGGTTTTGGATATTAGATATAATAAGCTTTCCAACATGTCATCAACTCTTTGTTTTTGTTTCAAAGAGTCTATAGTTAAAACACACATAAACTAGATGCAGTGAAATGGAACATTGTGAGTTCAAACTCACCCTAAGATATAAAATGTGTCTGCATTTAAAAAAAAATTACACCAATAACTGTTTTTTTTTTTTTTTGCATTTTGACCACTCTAAAATTTATTTTTAAAATTTATTTTAATTTTAATTTCCATTTTATTAAATTATTGTGCCATGGCTCAATGGCATAACTACGATGGCTTGAACTCATGACATCCAGCATGTGGTTAATACTTTCTACCATTGAACCATCCTAATCTTCGGGTCATTTCTAAGCAATATGACTATGATCCAATATCTATTATTATTGATGAATGCTGATAACAGTGTTTCAAATCCTTTTAAAAAAAGATAATAGTCTTTCAAATTTCAAGTGGTGAATATTAGAATGAGTTAAGTAATTTCTTACTCTTTAAACCAACCACTAAGTCATATTGATGACCTGAATTTTTATGAGGTTCTAAATATGGTTGTAAAAAATTCCAAAATTTAATATTAAAACAATATTGATCTAACAATAACAACCATTTGTGTAGACGAAGACATTTTAAATGAGTAAAGTGTGTGACTTTTTAGGAGAAAAAAATCAAAATTTTGTAGGACGAATGTTTGTACCCCTGATCTAAGGTCTTGGATACGCCACTGACTATACTTACACAACAAACGACACTTAGTAATTGCAAAGGAAAAAAATTAATTATGCATGTATATATTGGTATAAATATCCTCCTTGGTGCTTAGATTCTCATGCATGCATCGTATTGAAAATGGCCAAATTATACTCGTCACTCTTGGCTCTGTATTCTATCTGCCTCACTTTATTATTACTTCTTCACTTGCTTAGCTGTGAGTAGTAAAAAAAACATAACCACCGATGAATTTTCACTTTTTGCATTCAAATCCTCAATTACCTTAGATCCTTATCATATTCTTAGTAATTGGTCAATTTCATCTTCTACTTCTTCTTTCTCTTCATGCAATTGGGTTGGTGTCACTTGTGATGAACATCATGGAAGAATAAAGGCCTTGAAGCTTAGTAACATAGGCCTTGAAGGTACCATTTCTCCTCAATTGGGAAATCTCTCTTTCCTTATTGTTCTTGATCTACAAGGCAATAGTTTACATGGTGAGTTACCACATGAGTTACTTCAGTTGAAGAGATTGAAATTGTTGAATTTGAGCAACAACGATTTTGTTGGAGAAATTCCTTCAAGGATAGGGGACTTATCAAAACTTCAACAATTGGATATTGGTTATAATAATATTGTTGGGTTTATTCCTCAATCTATATCCAACTTGTCAATGTTAGAGCATCTAAGTTTGAAATCAAATCACATCAAAGGAACCATTCCACATGTTATTGGTCAACTTCGTCAGTTGAGGTTTTTGAGTCTTAGTAATAACAAGCTCTCAGGAATCATACCAACAACAATTTCCAACATGACTTCACTTGAAGATATTCGTTTAGCAAGTAACTCCTTATCGGGTATGATATATTCACTGTTCACACCATTACATGTTTTTTTAAAGGTCACACCATTATATAATCACATGCATGATTGAGGTTTATTAACTTTATTTGTTACCCGTGTGTGGATACTTTGGAGTGCACTGTGCAGGAAACCACAAAGTCGTTGATTTAAGTGAGACAAATTCCAATTTTTTTTCTCATTTCGATCTAACGGCTGTGTAAGTGCGTGCAGTGTAGGTGTCATAGGAAAATTCAATTCAATTCAATTTTACACACCAAATGAACCTTTCATTTATATCATGAAGGACGGAGAAACCGCTAATTAAGCCTTCTTTAGACCATTGAATATAAATTAAATACAATGAAAAGGAATCGCGAACAATGAAAAAGAACTACAATCAAAAAAGGAATTGTAATGACGTTAGTGACTTTTAAAAAAATGACATTTTCATGTGCTACCTGATTCAATTCCTTGCAGACATTTTTTTTCATAAAAATTAATTAGGTTGGTAAAAAAGGCGGGATTATGGTTATTAGGTTCAATTGTAGGATCGTGAGAGAGATGAAAATAAGTGAGAAATGATTTAGGGATTGTGAGATTGAAAGAAAGAGGACCCGAGATTTGTGTTTAATTCATAATATTGAAGCAATCACATGTCATAAAAAACATCAGTATCTTGGTGGTAAGTGTTGTGAATTGGAAGCATGTGGTACCTGGTACGATCTCCACCAGCAGTTTTTTCATAAATTTTTTCCATAACTAAAAATTAGGGCTAATCATTAGGGTTAGGACAAAATTAGGGCTAATCATTAGGGTTAGGGCAACACTACTTAACATTTAGTATTATAAAGATAAAGATAAAGATCAGGGCCGTTCTTTGGAGGGTGCAACGCCTCCCAAATTTCGGGACAATTTTAAAGTCATAGAGTTGTCCCAGTGGTGATAAACTACCTTGGTTTTCCCACTGTTCTGGGTTCAACCCCAGCAATCATGTTTTTATTTTCTTTCAAACAACAAATATTTTTTTTTTTAGGCAAGGAAAATATATTAAATAAAAAAGGAAGTACAAAAAGCTGGGGGGACAAAAACCTGACCCAGCAACCACAGACAACCCAAACCGGGTAATACAACAAAAACAACAAAAAGTGGTAAATAAAAAACTGGACAAAAATCCAGTGATAAACCCAAATGCGTCGCACAAAATACACACCATCACAAACCAGCAAGTCCAACGCGGAACCCGAAACCAGATTGCAAAAGAAATTGATGCGTAAAATACGCAAGCATTGAACGAACCCACAAGAACTTGAGACAAGCCGAATAAAATCAACCCATCTTTTGAGGAATGGTATATGAACCGACCGCCAACACGGACAGATTCACGAACCAACAGCCCCTGCGACAAATCACAGCAAGCCTTACCAGCCCTTTCGAGCCCAACCAATCCCGAACGCAGCAAACCAGATCTGAAATCCAGTACACGGCACGATGATTTTGAATCAGAACCTACTCAACCCATAAAAAAGTTATGGGTGCGTCTTGAACGATGCCAGTAAATCAGAACGGCACACACCACTTGATTTCACATGAATCCACCAAAACCATCACCACCTCCATGAAGAAAGTAGCGATGGCTTTATCAAACAACCAAATCCACAGCGGTGATCACCTACCACCACTGTGAACCAAGAGAGAACAGCCAAAAGCCTGAACCCACTCTAACCTACCGAACAGAGATCTGGGTCGAGGAAAACCACAGATCTGAAGGGAACCAAAGTGGTCCACGCGGCGGAGCAATTTAGCTCGCCGGCGGCCACTAGAAACCTCCCGAGAAGGTGGTTAAGGTGGTGACGCCGAAAAGAGGCCGGCACACCACCGAAGCTGAAGCTACATCGTGCCTGAAGGATTTGGATGGAGGGAGAGAAGGAAAAAACGGTGGAAGTGTTTGTGTTAAGTTGAGGCGGTGGAGAGGAGAAGAGACACACCACCACAAGAATTTTTATTGATCGACAGGCCCAAAGTTTTAGGCTTAAACAACAAATATTTTAATTATTCTTTCAAAAAATAAAATAAAACAAACATTATAAATATATTTTTTCCTCTTCAAAAAAAAACTTACGCTTTTTTTCTCCTAGGGGCCTATCTATACTTTTGAGAGCCGGGTCTCCAATTTTATAAGAACGGCTCTGATAAAGATATTATGACCTTGTAGCTTGCTAACAATTGTGGTGTTGAGTGATGAGATATTGTTTCTACTGATTCATGCGATGTACATAAATTCGTAAGAAAAATGTACTATTGATGAAAATTGGTTCAAATGGTGTCAACATTTTAAAATTAAAAAACTAATTTAAAACGAAAAAGAAAGAATCTCTCACACATTAAATTTAGTTAACTATCGTCTAAGTTTTCCATAAATCATAGCTCAAACTTTAATGTTAATACATGTGAAATTCCATTGCCCCTCTTCAACATCTCTTCCATATTGACCTTTCAACTTGACTCGAGTTCAAACGTTTCGTTTGCTCAAGTTTGATTTGTTTAAAGTTCACGAACAACTCAGTTTGATACATTAGGTTCAACTCATCTGTTCGAATCACATGATTCAAATTATTATTATTTTTTTTATCAAAAAAGTCAATATATAAGTTTATGGTCTTATAAATATCTACAATTTCGTTTTTTTATATCTTTAAAATATTTCCGCAAGTTTTGGTTTCCCAAATATTTTCTGTCAAGATTTTTAGTTTCCGCTTTTAAGTAAATTAATGTGTATCATTCAAATTTTAAATTATTTTGCACATTCATGTTTTCCACACCTAATCGACGGTTCCATTATATGTTATAATATCAAATCCAACATAATTAATATTATGTATTTTATTTTTTATCTAATATTATGACCTTGTAGTTTGCTAACAATTGTGGTGTTGAGTGATGAGATAGTTTCAACTGAATCATGCGATGTACATAAATTCGTAAGAAAAATGTACTATTGATGAAAATTGGTTCAAATGGTGTCATCATTTTAAAAATAAAAAACTAATTTAAAACGAAAAAAGAAAAAAGAAATGATCTCTCACACATTAAATTTAGTTAAATATCATCTAAGTTTTCCATAAATCATAGCTTAAACTTTTATTATTACCGAAAACAATCATTTTATTTATTTTGACAAAATTCATTAATTAAATAATCTTGTTTAAATGAATGTGCATTACATGCCAACTAATATATGAATAATTCTAATCAATGTTTTTCCTGTGTCTTATGTATTGAATTAAAGGAGAAATTCCGAACGGAATCGGTGATCTTACACAATTGAGACTTGTGAACCTTGAAAATAATTTCCTCACAGGCAACATATTAATGTTCAACAACTCATCGTTGCAATACTTATATCTTGGATTTAATAATATGACTGGCATTCTTCCATCAAATGTTTGTCAAGAGCTTCCAAACCTTAGAGAACTCTATCTTGGATTTAATGATTTTTCTGGTGAGATGCCAAATGTTTGGCGTGATTGCAAAGAGTTGGAAGATTTGGAACTATCCTTCAATAATTTTGACAAAGGACGTATTCCAGCTGACATTGGAAAATTGACCAAGCTTCAATTTTTGTATCTCAGAAACAACAACTTGGAGGGTAAGATATATTTGCAAATATAGTAAGTTTTTATTTATTGTTTCTTTAAACTTACTAAATTGCCTAAAAGTAAATACTCATATACAACATGATGGAAGGTATTTAAGGAATTTGCATAAATGAAATAAACGTGTTCACTATACTACTTACTTTTTGCAATACTTTGAAAATTTCAAAGAGATTTTAATAAAAGACATATATATGTAGTATTATATTATCTTGCCTTTTTTTTCGTTCATAAAAAAAATGCCCTTTTTTTGGACTGGATATTGTCTTGTCTCTTATTATAAAGAATATTTGAAAATTTAACATGTATTAAGAAAATTAGGCTGTGTTTAATTAATTTATTTTGCATGTAGATACTCCAAAATTATACTTTTTTTTTGGTAATAAAAGAGAGCTAACACCAAAAATATAAAAGAACTATAGAACTACATGAATGTTTTTAGATATGTAAGTCTCATAAATGTCATCAAAAAAGAGACTAGAGACCTCAGTAGGAGGTGTCTTCGTAACATGAATGTTAAAAGAATCTAGAGATAAGCTAAGATTATAGCCAATCAGTACTCCTATTTCCTTCTAGCCAGATATGATTGAAATGCACCTGTCAATTCAAATTTAAGAGCTCTTGAATATAGCGCACCAAGGTGGACGGATTGCCGTTGATTTTGATTTTCCTATGATCTTGTCAACCATAGTTTTTAGTCAATATCCACTCAATGATAGTGGAAACCATGTTTTCAAGCAAGTTGCATTCCCAAGTACATTCCCCACATTTTAACGCAAAGTGTGTCGCATGTTCCAATTTTGCAAGAGTACTCCTTAAGCCGTATGCCATATGAGTTTCGAAATAGACTACCATAACCAAATAGACCCAAAGAATCCTCGTATGCTATGTCACAGTTATACTTTATTTAATATGTTAGATAAAAAAGCATGACTTAGAGAATTTCATTCAAAAATGTGTTCCCTTCAAAAATAATTGTGTGTGTTTTTTTTTTGACGCAGTTAAGTATATTATAGGGAAAACACTAATAATTTCATTCCTTAAAGAAAAACTAATAACTTCTTCAATATTTATTAGTTTTATTGGTGTGTACATAAATAACTTTAATAAAATAATTAAAAGAGAATGAATATAATAATAGACAGAACTATATATATATATATATATATATATATATATATATATATATATATATATATATATATATATATAGGGGTTCTTTAACTTAATTTAAAGTTTCAAACATATCATTTATATTTTTTTCACGTCAAGTTAGTCCTTTATGTTAAGAAATGTTCGAATGTTGGACCAAACTTTATTTTTACCAAAAGTCTTACTTGAATATTCTAAGAATATAAATTTCATTTTTAATTTCTAAGATAACATCTAAATCATATCATCACTTTATAAAAAAACAAATTAAATCATATCATCACTTCAAGAATTAGGTGTGCTGCTGCACGCCCTCGACATTTACAACTTACACTTGTAATTCATATATTAGCTTGGATTGACCTTTCAAATCAATTTTACAGTTATTTTTTTTTATTGTTTTTGTCTTGTGCTCCTTCCTTGTTGGCTCTTTTTTTTTCGTGCAGTGATATTTGTACAACTATTTTGTGACAATTTATAAATCAACATTTTTTATCTCTCTTTTTACTAGTCAAAAACAATAAAGAGAGAAAAGAGAAGAAAAAGATCTAACACACAATGTGAGTATGAGAGAGGGAGTTGTCCTAAAGTTATCTCAACTTGTTGTACAAATATCATTTCTCATTATTTCCGCTCACTTGTTTATTGTTACATTATATATACATTCATGGTGTGTTTGATTTGCTAATAAGACTTTAAATGAGTCGAGTCAAGTTGAATTCATCTCAGCTCGATTCGAGTCAATAAAATCGGTTCAGTTCATAACTCAACTCAAAGTTCGAAACGAACCTTTCTTTCGCTTGAGTTTGACTTATTTAAAGTTCACGAGCAACTTGATTCATCTCGTTAGGTTCAACGCATCTATTTGAATCACATAATTCAAAAATCATTTTTTTTATCAAATTAAAAAAGTCAAAATAAGTTTATGGTCCTATTAATATCGACAATTTTTTTTATATCTTTAAAATATTTAAACAAGTTTTGGTTCCACAAATATTTTTTGTTACGACTTTTAGTTTATGCTTTTAAGTAAACTAATGTGTATCATTTAAAATTTTAAATTATTTTTCACGTTCATGTTTTGCACCCCTAATCGAGGGTTCTAGATCCTCCGCTATATGTTATAATATCAAATCCAACAAATTAATATGATCTATTTTAGTTTTTATCTAAGATTGTGACCTTCTAATTGTTAACAATTGTTGTATTGGGGGATGAAATATTGTTTCTACTATATAATGTGATGTACATAAATTCATAAGAAAAATGAACTATTGATAAAACCTTGTTTAGATGGTGTAAACATTTTAAAAGATAAAAACCTAATTTAAAACGAACAAAGAAGGATCCCTCAAACTTAATATTTAGTTAAATATTATCAAAGTTTTTCGTAAATCATAGCTTAAACTTTTATGTTACATACAGGTGAAATTCCATTGTCCCTCTTCAACATCTCTTCTTTGAGACTTATAAGCCTTAGAGATAACAATTTAAATGGAAGCCTCCCAGACGAGATGTGTCATCAACTTCCTCAACTTCAAATATTTAGTCTATACAATAATTATTTTGAAGGAACCATTCCACGTTCCATTGGCAACTGCACATCGTTACAAGAGTTATATTTACAAAATAACTTTTTTGCAGGTATACCCTTAATTTTTTACACCATGCTTCATCATCATATATGTAACTCCCCGATTTTTAACACTAAAAATTGTGTCTGTTTTTTTTTTTTTTTAAAACGAAAGAAAAGTGTTAAACCCTTTTTAATCACAAGTCATAAACTTTTATTAACAAAATAAATTAAAGGTTCCTTTTCAAAATGAACGTCAGAGTTATATAGAGCTTTGTATGACAACTGAATAATTTACAAGATACAAGTACATCTTTATTTCTCCTCTTACACATTTCCCCAACTCTCACTCACAATCTCACTTTTATCTCAAAGTTTACGATACCAACGCTAAAGAGAAAGAAAAAGAAAACTAAAGAAGCATAGAGAGACTACCAGACTTGAGAGAGGGAGCAAGAAAAATAAAACTTGACCCTTTTTTATAGAAGGAGGCCACGATTTTGAAGATTTAATTTAAGAATAAGACCAAGAATAAGGTTTTCTTTTTCAAATTAAATTAACAATTCAAAATTACTTTTAATCAAGAAAACTTTTCTAATCATAATCAAGGTTATCTTATTGGGTCTTGTTAACGAGTGCCTCCGGGACACTCTTTAAGCATTCCAAAAGAAGAAATTATTTCATAAAAAAGTCAAATATTTCAATTTTCAATGCATTGATTACATAAATTTAAAAAAAAATATCATTTAAAGGTCTTAAAGAGTGCCCCGGAGGCACTCGTTAACATTTCCCTATCTTATTTTAAACTAACCTTGAATTATAATGATTCTTAACGTTTTTGTCATTAAATTTTAAACAAGAATTTGATTTAAACAAGAATTTGACAGAGTCTCGTTTGCTTTGACATAGCATTTTAATCCGAAGTACTTCTTAGCTTAAACAGGATTATTGAGTATAGCAAATAAGAATTCGTGAGTGTTCAAATCTTAGAATCACTGGATATGCTAGAAATCGAATAGGAACACCAAATTAGACTTTTGTTTCCTATTTCAATTCAAAGTAGAAATTATTCTAATTTAAAATTACTAAGTATAATGTCAATCAGAATCAAAAGTGATATCCTTGAATTAAAGCAATTAATATTAACATTATTAATTTAACAAAAATGTAATTATAGCCATTATCTTAATTTCAATATTTATTTCCATAAAAATCAAATTAGTGCTCAGGGTTTACAATTCATTCTATTTACAAAATTAAAGACACTCACCCAGACATCCAAAGCTCGGTCAACAAAACCATAAGTGGCTCTATATTATTGCAAGGGATCCGTGTGCCCTTTTTTTTTTTTTTGGAAAATGGAACAATAATGAAACAACACAAAGTTGCTATTATTAATCAAGTTATTATAGTATTATTATTATTAGATGTAAAGAAGAATACAAGAGCTGAAATGAATAATGAAATAAGACTTGGAAGCAGGGAATCGTTAGAGAAGAGATTAAGAAATAAAAGGGAAATTGAGAGACAAACCTTTGATTGGGTTGTGGTGTATATGTGTATGTAGAAGTGGACTTTATCTTGCTCTATTTTTGTTTTTATTTTTACATTATTTTTCTTCTTCTATAATACTAACAAGATAAGAACAAAGGTAAAATAATTAAAATAATCTTTTGTTGAAATATCAATTACTCTTCTTTTTATTTTATTTTAACGATTAAATGAAAGTCTCATCTAAAAATAAAATTTATAAAATCTTCTCTCACAGTCTCACTTATTTCTATTATTTGAGTTAGTTTTCGTTGTTAATAAACACATTGATACGTGGTACAGTATTCTATATGACGCAGTTTGATAATAATTTTATTACGACCAGAAAAATTATTTTTACTTCATTAATCTATCATAAATAATTTTATGAGTCTATACAAAAAAAAATCATAGAAAACGGGGTTTGCTTCAAAAATCAAAAACGGTGAAATTTTCGTTTGTTGAAGAGACCGCAAATTATGTTTTAGAAAAAGTTTATGAAAATTTAACATAGTCACTTTCTCGACAAAACCTTAAAATATTCCAGCGGAGATTAAATTTCATCGTTAAAGGTATTATTTATTTTTATTTGATCTTAAATTAAGATAGTCGTATGAACATAATATTATATTATTAATATTTATTTATTTTTAAATTTACGCGTCCTACAATATACACGTGGCTTTGTTTATTTGTTGTTTCTCTATGACATGTGATGTTAGGTTCGATACCAACGGAGATCGGCAGTCTTAGTCAACTTCAGGTTCTAGTAATGGCAAATAACAGCTTGAGTGGGCATATTCCTTCAAAAGTCTTCAACATTACAACATTGGAAGTGTTGGAACTTGAAAAAAATTCTTTCTTAAGCATGCTTCCATCAAATTTGGGTTTTGGACTTCCTAACCTACAAATACTATCCATGTATGGAAACAAATTTGTTGGAAAAATTCCAAATAGTATATCCAATGCTTCAAATCTTGTTGAAGTTGACTTTAGTCATAATGAATTTAGTGGAATTATACCTAATTCTTTTGGAGATTTAAGATTCCTCAATTTTCTCCGCATACGTGGCAACAACTTGACATTAATTGATGATTCTCTTCAAATAAACTTCCTTACTTCACTTACAAGTTGCAGATATCTGAAATATCTTGAAGTATCAGGGAATAGTTTACTATCAAAACTTCCAAAGTCCATTGGAAACTTATCTGTAGAATACTTTGAGGCAAGTTCTTGTGGAATTAATGGAAATATTCCACTAGAAATCAGAAACATGAGCAACCTGGTTCAATTATCTTTGTGGGATAATGATTTAAATGGATCAATCCCTGGTGTAATTAAAGGGTTACATAAACTTCAATATTTAGATCTTGGTTACAATGGACTACAAGGATCCATGATTGATGAGCTTTGTGAAATTAAGAGTTTGAGTGAGTTGTATTTAACAAGCAATAAGCTTTTTGGAGTGTTACCAACATGTTTGGGAAATATGACTTCACTTAGAAAGTTCTACATAGGATCTAATAGGTTAACGTCTAGGATACCTTCCTCCTTTTGGAATCTTAAAGATATTTTAGAGGTAAACCTATCCTCCAATGGTTTAATTGGAAATCTTCCACCTGAGATTAAGAATTTGAGAGCTGTTATATTGTTGGACTTGTCAAGAAATCAAATTTCAAGCAACATTCCAACAGCCATAAGTTTCTTGACAACTTTAGAAACTTTTTCCTTAGCATATAACAAATTGAATGGGTCTATTCCAACATCACTTGGTGAAATGTTAAGCTTAAGTTTCTTGGACTTGTCTCAAAATCTTTTAACCGGTGTGATCCCAAAATCCTTAGAGTCACTTTCTGATCTTAAGTACATAAATTTTTCATACAATAGATTGCAAGGAGAAATTCCTGATGGAGGACCTTTCAAAAGATTCACAGCTCAATCTTTCATGCATAATGAAGCCTTGTGTGGCAGTCCTCGCTTAAAAGTACCTCCATGTGATCAACATAGGAAAAAGTCAAAGACAAAGATGCTATTAATCATATCCATATCACTCATAATTATTGTATTGGGCATTTTGATTGTTGCATGTATAATGCTTCAAATGCATAAAAGGAAAAAGGTTGAAAGTCCACTTGAAAGGGGTTTATCCACTATAGGAGTTCCAAGAAGGATTTCCTATTATGAACTCGTCCAAGCAACTAATGGATTCAGTGAGAGTAATTTACTTGGAAGGGGTGGATTTGGATCTGTGTATCAAGGAATGCTTTCTAGTGGGAAGATGGTAGCAATTAAAGTACTTGACTTGACAATGGAAGCAACATCAAGAAGCTTTGATGCAGAATGCAATGCAATGCGCAACCTTCGACATAGAAATCTAGTTCAAATTATCAGTAGTTGTTCAAATCCTGACTTCAAATCTCTAATGATGGAGTTTATGTCAAATGGAAGTGTGGAAAAATGGTTATACTCTAATAACTATTGTTTGGATTTCTTGCAAAGGTTGAACATAATGATAGATGTGGCATCTGCATTAGAGTATCTCCATCATGGTTCTTCAATTTCAGTGGTTCATTGTGACTTGAAGCCTAGTAATGTGTTACTTGATGAAGATATGGTTGCACATGTGAGTGATTTTGGGATTTCCAAGCTCTTAGACGAAGGACAATCAAAAACTCATACAGGGACTTTAGCTACGCTTGGCTATGTTGCACCAGGTAATAATTTATTCACTTCTAAGTCATATTATATCTTATATAATTGTCTAAATAGCAATAATATTGACTTTTTTAGACCTAGTTGTCTAACCATCAAACATTTATATGATTTTCTTGTGTTTTGTTTTTGGGGCAGCAACAAAAAACAAGTATGATTGAGAATTCTTTTTTATTACGTGTGATTAATGTGTACATACAGAGTATGGGTCTAAGGGAGTCATTTCAGTTAAAGGAGATGTCTACAGTTATGGAATAATGCTAATGGAAATGTTCACTGGAAAGAAGCCAACAAATGAAATGTTTTCAGAAGAATTAACCTTGAAAACTTGGGTTAGTGAATCAATGGCCCATTCCAGTATGGAAGTTGTGGATTACAATTTAGACTCACAACGTGGGAAAGAAATTCATGATATCTTAGCTTTAGCATTGAGATGTTGTGAAGATTCACCTGAGGCACGAATTAATATGACAGATGTAACTGCGTCATTAATCAAGATCAAGACCCCATTCATCCGGTGAAAAAGGAAATCAAGAAATAAAATTAAGTTGTGACTTATAAAGCACACATTATTATATGCTTTGGAAACATCCCCTTGTCCCTTTATTCCAAATGATATTTGAATCTAGATGTTGTTTAATCGCAAATTATATCTATTTGTTGCGATATGACGCTCTTGTCATGGTCTCATCAATTAAAAGTTGTATTTGAGTCTCATGTTGTCAAGGTGTGTTTGAATACCATAATTATTTAAACTAGTTCTTTTGGAACAAAATTGAAGTTCATTTAACATAATATCAAAGTTTGATTTTTTAGGCATGCTATGAGAATTGAACCCAGATCCACACTATAGATGAGGGTAGATAATGAAGTTGAATATGAGTCTCACATTGTTGAAGTTTCTGAGTTGAGAGTTTAGACTAATCTGTAACACCCATACTAACTTTAACTAGTATATTAGCATGTGCGTTAAACTGATACTGGATACATTTAAAAATTTCAATAATAATATTACATCACAACAGAATAAATACATGTTTACTCGTTTGTACAATAATCCAGTACTGTTACAATACTTTTACAAATGTCCATTAAGCTTCTGGGCTGGT
Organism: Medicago ruthenica; assembly: GCA_018208015.1. Lineage (NCBI taxonomy): Eukaryota > Viridiplantae > Streptophyta > Magnoliopsida > Fabales > Fabaceae > Medicago > Medicago ruthenica. Next base: position 9,858,591 of record CM031372.1, read on the forward strand.
ACACAACGAGCAATTGCACTCCATCCAGTACCTCTATGAAGATCTTCGTCACGAACCTCTGACTAACCTGTAAACCTGCACCAGAAGGAATGGGATGAGACATAATGTCTCAGTGAGCTCCAGCCCAACCTACTGTTGGCAACCACAGGGAACCTAGGGTCACCATGCCTACCTTGGCAATCTTGGGGATTTCCTATGATCGCCAAGTCTTTTATCTGCCTATGACTATAAGTCCTCCTATAATTATAACTTGAACTGCCTATAACCTTTACTGTGACTATCTATAACCATAACTGTAATCTGCCTATAACTTTAACTTAGTGATCGAGGGGAAACCTAGGATCACTTTCTGATAACTGTCTATAACTATAACTATGAGTTTCCTATGACTATAACTGTAACTGTAACTTTGACTATAACTATAAAACATAAAACATATACACAGTTCGATAGCAGTTTTATGTTAGCTGTTAGCGTTGAACAAACAATTAATCTGAGTTCATTTTACGGAGGGCAGCCCGGGTGGAGCAACCCCGAGATACGTCTCCCTATAAACCGGTGAAATTCCTATCATATCAGGCTAACACCGGACTCCCTATAAAACGTGTGGACAACCCTCTCGGAGAAGTCCCATCCGGCGAATCCCGGAGTCTGATGAACACGCCCTGTAACTGTAAAACGTGCAAGCACGCCAATATCTTTAATCTTTAATTCTTTAACTTTAACGTATGAACATATAATCTGTTACTATAATCATATAGCATTCCTGTAACTTATAACCTATAACCTATGATTCTTGGCTTATCGTTCTCATAAGCCACCTATAATCGTTGGATAACCAACACTATAAACCTTATCTGTGACTATGATTGTAGAAACATTCCTATAATCCTCGTATTCTAAACTGAATACCTCTATGATTTCTTATACCTAAAGTAGGTTCTTGACTTAGTAAAGTCGTCTGCATTTCCTAAGAGTTAACAACTCACGTGCAAGGAATCTATCCATTAAATCCTTGCACTCATACTATGAATCATGTTTTCCTATCAAAGGATTCGACACATCGTTGTCATGTGCCGCTATTAGGGTTTAACTATTCATATAACCTTTACTTCCCGTAATTCCCCTGCCTTGCGCATTCCTTACTCCTCTAATTTCTCAATCATTAAAAGCCTTTGGATGAGTTAAAATGATGGTTAAAGTTTCTAAAAAGTATTAGGAGAAAACATTTGCAAAAAGCCATGCCCGCGCGCACCAGAACCCCCAGAACAGCTCAACTAAGTTGTGCTGTTCTGGCTTGGTCGCTACAAGCGCCAAGTTGTCGCTACAAGCGCCAGCTGGTCGCTACAAGCGCCAGCTGGTCGCTACAAGCGCGGGTAGGCAGGGAAAAATCCTGCCTGGTCGCTACAAGCGACAGCCCTTCGCTACAGCAACCGTGACAGCACAAACTTGTGTAAAAATGCGTTTTTCCACCATTTTTGCCCAATCTAAGGTACCCAAGCATCCAAAACATGCTAGGGATGATTTTCTATTACAAATTGATAGTTTAAAACATGTATGAGCAAGGAATTTGCATGTATAGGAAATTAGGGCAAAACACTATAACTTTCTATAACATTTCCTATGATTTCAAACACTATAAAACTCACCCAAGGGGGTTCTAAAACCCCAAGGGAGCTCACCTCAACTGGATTTGGTGCTGGTTTAGCTTGCTTTCCAACTTCCTCAAAATCCTAGCTCTTAACTCTTTCCTTTCTTCTTGTTTTCTTTAATTTTCCTCTTGCTCCAAACTTCCCAAAAGCCATGCTTGCTTGGTTTGTCTAAAGATTGAGTATTGGAAGATGAAGTTTTGTTGATTAGTGGAGAAGAAGAAGAAATGGCGTGAGAGAAGAAGAAGAAGAATGGAAAGAGAATGAAAAATGGAACAAATATCTTCTTTCTCATATAAATAAACCCTTCCTTCCCTATAATTACGAAAATGCCATTGCTTCATTTAAATTGTCTCTGAAGCTTCGTCTCAATACTGATAAATATCCAAGTGTTAGGCGGGATATTACACTCTACCCCCCTTAAAGAAATTTCGTCCTTGAAATTTAGAAAATCCTTCGAAGATCCTGAAAAGATAAATCCTTTCTACCTCTTTCTCTACTATGAAAATTTCCAATCCTTTAAGCTTGTTGGAACTTCATGGCAACTCCCGGGCCTGACATGTAGATTAATCACGCACCCCGATTAAACTATACTGGTTAAAACTTATTCTTTAGCCATGATTTCCATTTCTGTAAATCAAAACATGTGACAATCTCTTTCCGACCGAAAGGTCTGACGTATAATACATAACTATCACTTGCTAAGACGTATGGTTATCTGAACCAGCATATCCATATTATCAGACTGTGTCCTCTATTCGACATATTCCTTGTAAATCCAAAGTAAAATTATTAAACCTTTGATTTCCTTTACTGAACTCTATCAGTTCTTCTTTAATTGACCATTCCATATTAACCTGAAGACGTCGGGTCGATCTGATTTTCCTCAATTATTTCAACTTTTCAAGGAATCTATTACATTACTTTTAGTTCTGAGAACTTTCGTCTATAACCTTCGCCTCGCAAGACGACCTTTTACTGTTACATTCGTATCATTCTTCATATAAATTAATTCTTGCACTGGAAGGTATCTGATAGTGAGTATTCTCAAATGGAAGTGAAATCTATTACAACTACCTCCACGCTTCAAATTCAAAGTGGTGGCTGAACTTATGGTATACGTTCCTTTCTTTCTGTTGTCCTGGTGTAGCTATTATCACAACCATAATCATTGCTCACATCCCCACTGCGGGAATCCTTAAAGCTCGAGAAATCTTATGAGTCACTCATGCTCCGATCAATTAATCAACGATAACATGTAGCCAAAGGTCTTAGGAACTTTCTTCTCTACCAATACTTTCAAACTTATGAAAATCCAGTATAAGTGACATGCGGCATAAGCCGTCTCACATATCATCAAATAATGCAGTCCATAGCACATAGCTTCCATACACGATCGAGTACGTGTTCACTACTACCGGATACATGGTACATCGCATCATCATTGTCCAACTAACGGGACATCATACTTAATAAAAATATACTTGAGACAAACCACGTCAACCAAGGTCACTCTCTTAACTCTTAATTCATCCTTGTATCCTTTAAACATTCACAATCCCATAACGTAAGTTATGGTTACATTCCGTTGTCGTAATAACTTACTTGTCAAAAGACATTCTCTGTTTTCGAAAAGAAATCTGTAACATTCCGCCTAAGATTCGAATATTTATTAATATTGAGACGATGTATCAGAAATGTTTGAGCCAAGGACAATTTGGTAAATTGTCAGTTAATGAGTTTATTTATATGGTAAGTGTGATGTCCCGCTTATGAGTATCAGTTATTAGTGCTAGAGACTTATTATGCAAGCCATGGAAATTTTGCACATATGAAGCAATGGCATTATTGTAAAATTGTGAGAATGGAGGATTTATTTAAACAAGGGAACCAAGATATTTTTCCCTCATTTTATCTTCTTCATTTTTCTCTACCATGCTAGAACCTTCTCCTCCCCCTCTCATGGAATTCGGCCAGCAACATCCCTCACCCTAATCCTCCAAATTCATCAATCCTCATCTATAATTCTCAAACCTTAGGCTAGCTCCCAATTTTGGAAAGTTTGGAGCAAGGAAAAAGCAAGGATATATCAAGAATCAAGCTAGGCTTTTGGGAGAGATCAAGCTAGGACTTGAAGGAGGGCTTGGCAAGGAAGAAAGCTAGCTAAATCAAGGTGAGTTCCACAGGGTTTTATAACCCGTTTGAGTAGGTTTAATGCATTTTTACAAGTTGAGTTTAAAGTTTAGAAATTATGCTCTATATCCTTTGGATGCTAATTCCTTGCTAAACTAAGTTATTATTTACCATTATGTCTTGGAATTATTTCCTATAAGCTGTTTGGATGTTTGGATGGAATTGGATTAGCCTAGAAGGCAAGAAAATGAACTCTGCATAAGCCAATTCGGCCACCGATTTTCAGCATCGGCCACCGATTTTTGTGGCTGGATATCCATGGTGGCTACGACATTTTTCGGCCCCCGATTTTTAGAAATCGGCCCCCGATTTTAATGCCACCAGATTTTATGCCATTGAGGTTATGTATAAGTTAAGGTTGGAAGAGGAATAGGGATGGTAAGGGGAGATGAATACTTGATTTCCTAAGACATATAGAGAAGCAAAGGAGTTAGTAATAGGTTTATTCCTCATTAAACATTTTCATACACACCTCTTGGTTTGTATAAGTTTAAGAATGAAGCATTAGCTAAGTTTAGAACCTTTATAGGTTAAAGAGATTTAGAATGAAATTCATCATGTACTAAGCACAGAAATGGAACAACACTCAGGTGTAGAACCTTTTATAGGTTAAGTGATTAAGAGTGATTATTTAAGAGTGCATTAGTTATGCACAAGACTAAGAATCAGTGAGAATAAGGATGCATTAGACGTGCATAAGTTATAAGTTACATATATATATATATATATATATATATATATATATATATATATATATAATAAGAACAAGAATAATTAAGATAACAAACCGTGGCCTTCGTCGTTCACGCCAGTGGGACACGAATGGTCCACGCAAAGTTAAGAATGAGATTAATATTATTAAGTCGTGACTTTCATCGTTCACGCCAGTGGGACATGAAAGGTTCATGCATAAGATTAAAGATTATTAATTCGTGTCTTCCGTCGTTCACGCCAGTGGGACACGGGAGGTATACGCATCAGTTAAGACTAATATTATTAAGTCGTGTCTTCTGTTGTTCACGCCAGTGGGACACAGGAGGTTCACGCCAGTGGGACGCGTTATTCCGCAAGGATAACCGCACGACGACAAGAGGAGTCCGGTGTTAGCCTGATATGATAGGAATTTTCACCGGTTATCAGGGGAATGTGCTTCGGGGTTACTCCACCCGGGGGCATTCCGTAAAATGAACCCAGATAATATTGCTTGTTCAACGCTAACAGCTAACATAAAGACATGTATCATGTAACATCCCACCTAAGACTCGAACAATTATTAATATTGAGACGAAGTATCAGAATTGTTTTAAGCAAGGGCAATTTGGTAAATTGTCAGTTAATGGGTTATTTATATGACAAGAGCAATATCCCGCTTAGAAGTAACAGTTAACAGTGTCAGAGACTTATGGAACAAGCTTGGCAATTATGCAATTATGTGGCATGGCAATCATGTAAATTATGTGAAATGGAAGATGTGTTTTAAATAGGAAAACAAGATATTTTCCAAATCATTTTCCCCATTCTCTCTACTCATCTCCCACGCCATTCTCTCCTCCTCTTCACCTCAATCTTCACTTAATCATCCATCCTCATGGCCAATTCATGAGCAAGCACTAACTTTGGGAACTCTTGAACCATTGGGAGTCAAGGAAACAAGAAAGGAGGAAAGAATTGGAAGCTAGGGTTTGGCAAGAATTAAGGAAAGAAGATGGATCAAGCTAGGGTTTGATGATTGGAAGCTTGACAAGGAATCAAAGCTAGCTAAATCAAGGTGAGCTCCCTATGATTTTATCCCTTTTTGGGTAGTTGATGGTTTAGAGAGGAAAGGAATTTATGAATGATTTTAAGCTAGATTTGTATAAGTTAGTTTCCCTATTGTTAATACATGTTATGCTATGATCTTATGTGTTAAAAACCTTGGATTTTGATGTATATATGCTTGCTGAACTGTGTTGGATTGGAAAACACGTTTTTGAACTTTCTGGAACAGCTACAGGGCCTGGCACCCCTGGATTTATCGTGCCACGATGGCATCCATCGTGCCATGATCATAAGGATCAGCACGCCATCGTGCCACGATGGAGCCTGTCGTGCCACGATGGGGACAGTGTGCTACCCCATTTTTGGAAACTTGTTTTAATGCCAGAAACCATCCGCACAGCGTCAGTATGCTTTTGTACATTTTAAAATGAAAGAATAGATCATAGTATACCTCGTATTAGCATGAGTGTGGGGTTAGAAACATCACATATTGTTGAGGATTAACCTCATTAAGAATCAAGGAAATTAATTAAGACAATGGGTAGAATTAACCCTAAGTTATCAAGTAAGATTTAGGGACTTAGTTCCCAACCTTTAAGTAATGGCTTATGAGAACGATAAGTCAAGGACCTCTATAGGTTAAAGAGATTTAGAAAGGTACTTATCATGTACTAAGCAATGCTATGTATTTGACTAAGTAAATGTAAGTTCAAGGATGATACATTAGTCAAGATTAGGACCTTTTATAGGTTAAGTACACTTGAATGATTATCTAAGGAATGCATCAGATATGCACATGACTATGAAACGTAATAGATACGTCTATGAACTTAAGTAAGAACTTAATGATAAAGAATATGATAACGTGTTCATCAGACTCCGGATTATGCCGGATGGGATTTCTCCGAAAGGGCTATCCACACGTAAGTTATAAGACGATATTAAACGTGTTCATCAGACTCCGGGTTTCGCCGGATGGGACTCTTCCGAGAGGATTGTCCACACGTATGTTAAAAGACTTAAGCATGTCCAGCAGGCTCCGGGATTCGCCGGATGGGACTTCTCCGAGAGGGTTGTCTACATGCAAGATGTGTCCAGCAGGCTCCGGATTATGCCGGATGGGGCTTCACCGAGAGGGTTGCCTACACAAAGATAAGAGGAGTCCGGTGTTAGCCTGATATGATAGGATTTTCACCGGTATGATGGGAGATGTACTTCGGGGTTACTCCACCCGGATGCACTCCGTAAAACGAACCAAGATAATGATTGTTTGTTCAACGCTAACTTCTAACTTAATGATATGAAAAGATGATACGAATATGAAATGAATACGTATATTTTATATGTAATACGAGACATGAAGATTAGTTCCTAGTGAACACGATGTGATCATAGGATGTTCCCAAGATCACTACGCTTAAGACTAAGATAAGAATAGAGTATGAAACACGTAAGATTAGGAACATGAACAGTATAAGAAAGATAAAGACAATGAAGCGATCCTAGGTCTTGCCTTGATCGCGAAATAAGTAAAGATAAGACTTGGCGATCGTAGTCTTCCCCAAGATTGCCGAGGTAGGCACGGCGACCCTAGGTTTCCCCCGTGGTTGCCAACAGTAGGTAGGGTAGGAGCTCACTGAGACATTATGTCTCATCCCTATCCTTCTGGTGCAGGTTTCAGGCAGCCAAGTGGTTTTCAGATGAAGATCTTCAGGAAGACGCTGGATGGGGTGCAGATGCTCGTCAAGTCAAGCTCAGGAGGTTGATAGATTTTATATATGTATATGAAAGAGTAATTGTATCTGACATTTGGATATTTATGTAAACGAGCAATTTGTATTCATTCAGTGATTTGTTTATATTAATTATTGTAAATTTTAATGTATCCGGTATCAGATTAATGCACATACTAATATACTAGTTAACGTTAGTATGGGTGTTACAATTGGTATCAGAGCAGGTCGATTCAGACCGTGCTTTGGGTCATTAAAGTTTCAATAAAAGTAGTGGGACCATTGGGTTCCGGATATTGTTCTAAAGGTCACATCTAGATGAGCCTGATCAACTCAATCTAGTATATGACAGTTAGGATAAATGTCTGAGAGCTGAATGTGACCAAGGAGGAATGAAGTGTATGAAGGGCGAAGATTAAGGTGTCAGAATTCTAAGACGGATTTAGCGAAGAAGTAATCAACGCCAAATGGTGGCCATCAAACTGTAAAGTGACGAACCCTGATAGTGGCAAGGTCTTAGAGACATAAAGGATATTTAATATTGAGGTGAAGCGCCTCAACCCAGTTGGACGCATCGTTGGACGATGCCTCGTCTGCGGAAGACATAAGGATTAAGGAATCATGGAATGCTCTAGGAAATGACGTAGAACCTTGACGGGAACCGCAGTTTGAGAAGTTAAAGTGAAGTGTGGACTAAGTAACGATTCTAAGTATAGAATTAAGGAATTGCAGTACTAAACCTATAGAAATGAAATGATGAATTACCGGACAGTTAAGAGAAATAATTACGGATTACGTGAGTTGTTGGACAGATGAAGTTAACCACTCAAGTGTGGTCTTTGAGCATGGATCACAAGTAAATTTAATTTCATCGGATCAGCCGCACCTCCCGAACCATAAATGTTAGATTTGGGAATTAAGAAGAGACGATGGATGAAAGTTGATGATAATAAGATATGTGCATGTCAAGCGGGAATCAGATATTCGGATGTGTCCTAATAGTAAGAAGATTAGAAACAAGCTAAGCTAGATTGGAATTTAGTGTACTAATGGACGAATTAAGTTGAACACCCTTGATTGGACGAACCGTATTGAATTTCCTCGATTGGTTGGAAAATGCAAGTTTAAGATAACACAAGAGTAAAGTAGACCAGTTTTGAAGGATAATCGGAATCTTAGCCGAGAAAATTATATGATATTTATTATATGGAAGAACGTCCTTTATATGAAATGTTAAGATTGTGATTAGAGTAACGGCGTTATATGTTTTTAACTGAAGAGTTTTCTTCCACGAATATTCAAGAAGCTGAAAGAAGATCACCCCGTGTAGATAAGTTCTGAGGACGGTAATAAAGTATAGATTTCTGGCTGTTCAACTATATGCAAAATTACTCAGGTGTTAAGAATCGAGCTTTGGATTGTGAATCCAGTATCAAGTGACTGGAGGAATCCAATAGATTATGGTAATGTGCAAAAGTTTAAGATCGTTTGAGCGGACACTCGAAGAGACGTAACTTATGTCTAGGTGTTCTAGAGAACCAGTAAGAATTTGGAACCTTTCAGGACGGATTGTTCTGTAGAAACTCAAGGGTAACTTAAGGGTCATGATAGAGCTAAGGAGACCAAAGTTGTCCCGGGAAGATTATGGATAAGAAATCATTTAGGATAAGGAAAGAGCGAATAGTAACAAGACTCATATGAAAGGTATGAACCTTCAGAAGCTATAAGTGTTTTTAGAAGTTGCCACAAATAGATGTACATGAATTTAAACTGCCTCAGATATATTTCCAGTCGAGTTACCGCAATGTTTAATGATTCTACATGAAAAGCTGACCAAGAGAAATGGTAACGTCAGACAAATTCGTTACAGTGATTACATAGTGATAGAGTAAAAAGATTGGTCGATGGAATTTTATGTGTCAATAGTGAAGTTTTCCTCCGATGCTAACTCGAGTGTTAAAATCAGAGTGGCGCAGCGGAGTGGTAATTCAAGAATGATATAATGAACAACGCTAAGCTGAGGCTTAAAGTATGAGAAGATGTTAAGTGTTTAATTCCTATTATACGGGATGGTAGTAAGAATAAGCGATTTGAATGTATCATGAGTTCTAATGGAAAGTTATGGAAGTTAAGTTGATGAATACTTTAAACCTCGGAATCCATGAGGGATGAAATATTTGAATAGCGGCCTTGATCAGATACGACAATGCAGTGGCGAACGAGTTTAATTCCATGTTGTAACCATGTCATGTTAACCTATATTAGTCGAAGATTTCGGAAGTCTTGAACTTAATGTTCACCGGTAAAGGAAGGAGAATTTTTACGCAGATTACAAGTTACTCGCAGTTCATGGTAAAGGGCTACGTAATTTCAGGTTATGACTAAAGGATTAAAGACTAATTGTGCTATTTTTGGTAGCAACCAAGTAGAACCTTCTTTTGAGAATAAGAAACTTGGACTTGATGTTCAGAAATGAGAAAGGAGTTCACTATATTGATAAATGTAATCATGATCTAAGTTATGTGATAATGTATGTTCAAGAAATAAGCATGAGTAACATTGGCGGGGCAAACCTGGCAAGCCAGTTGAAAGGCAAATCCCGGATGTTACGAAATGAGATAAGAGTAAGAAAAGATATCCAATTGATGTGGTGGTGTTTCAAATATGTTAAGGTTAAGAATGATGTCCCGTTAGTCGGACAAAGATGAGATAATATATAGTGTACATGTGCTTGCTTATGTATATAAGTTATATGCTATGGAATATATATTGTGTAATGATATGTGAGACGATTTAAGCTACTCATCATTTGGACTAAACCTCTATGAGTTGGAATTATCGATGTAGAAACATTATGCTACGACAAGAAAACGAGACTAAGTCGTGACAAGAACGATGGGAGATTGGCAAACTCCTAGTTTGAAGAATGATTTTTAAGTTATTAAGATGAGTAACGTCGTAGATCAATCGAAGCAGAACGCGGGTAATCAGTAAGATTACGCGAGCCCTTGAGGAATTCCGTGATGGAAGCAATGATTAAGATTATGGAAAGTAATACACCAAGGTGCCTCCTCCTTGTACTAGTATAATGGAAGTAATGCGGTAGTTTACTCTCATTAAAGCATGGTAAAATCATATATGTAGGATGCCGTTGTGTAAGGCAAAGATCGAATATAAGAATTCAATGGAATCGTCGAGGATAATAAGAACGACCAATGTCGTCTAAGTAAGATTACGCGGACTATAACGAGAACATAAGTTTCAGCACAAGTGTTAAGATTGGATAACTCTAGTTTGGGTTTGCAAGAAGTGTGTAAACAAGGATATAGTCAGCAAGTTGGATGCGATGGTTCGGATAACTTCATAATTCTGCTACGCAAGAATTATGTGATGCACATCAAGTATTCCAGTCAACGAAAAGATTGTCGGATATATTCGACTTGTAGAGTTGGAATCTAAGGGGTTCCGATGAGTAAGATGAACTGGAGTCTTAGCTTATGAAGGAAGTAATATGTGAGATTAATTCATGTATGGTAGTGGATTCCAAATTTCGAGGACGAAATTTCTTTAAGGGGGGTAGATTGTAACATCCCACCTAAGACTCGAACAATTATTAATATTGAGACGAAGTATCAGAATTGTTTTAAGCAAGGGCAATTTGGTAAATTGTCAGTTAATGGGTTATTTATATGACAAGAGCAATATCCCGCTTAGAAGTAACAGTTAACAGTGTCAGAGACTTATGGAACAAGCTTGGCAATTATGCAATTATGTGGCATGGCAATCATGTAAATTATGTGAAATGGAAGATGTGTTTTAAATAGGAAAACAAGATATTTTCCAAATCATTTTCCCCATTCTCTCTACTCATCTCCCACGCCATTCTCTCCTCCTCTTCACCTCAATCTTCACTTAATCATCCATCCTCATGGCCAATTCATGAGCAAGCACTAACTTTGGGAACTCTTGAACCATTGGGAGTCAAGGAAACAAGAAAGGAGGAAAGAATTGGAAGCTAGGGTTTGGCAAGAATTAAGGAAAGAAGATGGATCAAGCTAGGGTTTGATGATTGGAAGCTTGACAAGGAATCAAAGCTAGCTAAATCAAGGTGAGCTCCCTATGATTTTATCCCTTTTTGGGTAGTTGATGGTTTAGAGAGGAAAGGAATTTATGAATGATTTTAAGCTAGATTTGTATAAGTTAGTTTCCCTATTGTTAATACATGTTATGCTATGATCTTATGTGTTAAAAACCTTGGATTTTGATGTATATATGCTTGCTGAACTGTGTTGGATTGGAAAACACGTTTTTGAACTTTCTGGAACAGCTACAGGGCCTGGCACCCCTGGATTTATCGTGCCACGATGGCATCCATCGTGCCATGATCATAAGGATCAGCACGCCATCGTGCCACGATGGAGCCTGTCGTGCCACGATGGGGACAGTGTGCTACCCCATTTTTGGAAACTTGTTTTAATGCCAGAAACCATCCGCACAGCGTCAGTATGCTTTTGTACATTTTAAAATGAAAGAATAGATCATAGTATACCTCGTATTAGCATGAGTGTGGGGTTAGAAACATCACATATTGTTGAGGATTAACCTCATTAAGAATCAAGGAAATTAATTAAGACAATGGGTAGAATTAACCCTAAGTTATCAAGTAAGATTTAGGGACTTAGTTCCCAACCTTTAAGTAATGGCTTATGAGAACGATAAGTCAAGGACCTCTATAGGTTAAAGAGATTTAGAAAGGTACTTATCATGTACTAAGCAATGCTATGTATTTGACTAAGTAAATGTAAGTTCAAGGATGATACATTAGTCAAGATTAGGACCTTTTATAGGTTAAGTACACTTGAATGATTATCTAAGGAATGCATCAGATATGCACATGACTATGAAACGTAATAGATACGTCTATGAACTTAAGTAAGAACTTAATGATAAAGAATATGATAACGTGTTCATCAGACTCCGGATTATGCCGGATGGGATTTCTCCGAAAGGGCTATCCACACGTAAGTTATAAGACGATATTAAACGTGTTCATCAGACTCCGGGTTTCGCCGGATGGGACTCTTCCGAGAGGATTGTCCACACGTATGTTAAAAGACTTAAGCATGTCCAGCAGGCTCCGGGATTCGCCGGATGGGACTTCTCCGAGAGGGTTGTCTACATGCAAGATGTGTCCAGCAGGCTCCGGATTATGCCGGATGGGGCTTCACCGAGAGGGTTGCCTACACAAAGATAAGAGGAGTCCGGTGTTAGCCTGATATGATAGGATTTTCACCGGTATGATGGGAGATGTACTTCGGGGTTACTCCACCCGGATGCACTCCGTAAAACGAACCAAGATAATGATTGTTTGTTCAACGCTAACTTCTAACTTAATGATATGAAAAGATGATACGAATATGAAATGAATACGTATATTTTATATGTAATACGAGACATGAAGATTAGTTCCTAGTGAACACGATGTGATCATAGGATGTTCCCAAGATCACTACGCTTAAGACTAAGATAAGAATAGAGTATGAAACACGTAAGATTAGGAACATGAACAGTATAAGAAAGATAAAGACAATGAAGCGATCCTAGGTCTTGCCTTGATCGCGAAATAAGTAAAGATAAGACTTGGCGATCGTAGTCTTCCCCAAGATTGCCGAGGTAGGCACGGCGACCCTAGGTTTCCCCCGTGGTTGCCAACAGTAGGTAGGGTAGGAGCTCACTGAGACATTATGTCTCATCCCTATCCTTCTGGTGCAGGTTTCAGGCAGCCAAGTGGTTTTCAGATGAAGATCTTCAGGAAGACGCTGGATGGGGTGCAGATGCTCGTCAAGTCAAGCTCAGGAGGTTGATAGATTTTATATATGTATATGAAAGAGTAATTGTATCTGACATTTGGATATTTATGTAAACGAGCAATTTGTATTCATTCAGTGATTTGTTTATATTAATTATTGTAAATTTTAATGTATCCGGTATCAGATTAATGCACATACTAATATACTAGTTAACGTTAGTATGGGTGTTACATATCAGTTAATATTTTATTATGTTATCAGACAGAGAATAGTTATCAGATAAGTATCAGACATCAGGTATCAGTTATCAGGCGGTGATCCTAGGTTTCCCCTCGATCACCCAGTTATCAGGATATAGTTTAGATCTCACGACTATTCAGTATCAGACTCAGACAGTGATCCTAGGTTTCCCCTTGATCACTAGTTTAGCAGGATGTAGTCTAGTTTATGACTACACAGTTTATCAGAACAGTCAGGTAGCCCTCTATGGGTAAGGTTAAGACTTGGCGATCATAGGTATCCCCAAGATTGCCGAGGTAGGCACGGTGACCCTAGGTTCCCCGTGGTTGCCAACAGTAGGTAGGGTAGGAACTCACTGAGACATTATGTCTCATCCCTATCCTTCTGGTGCAGGTTTCCAGGCAGCCAAGTGGTTTTCAGAGGAAGATCTTCAGGAAGACGCTGGATGGAGTGCAGATGCTCGTCGAGGCAAGCTCAGGAGGTTGACAGATTTTATATATGTATATAAACGTGTATTATATGACATTTGGATATTTATGTAAACGAGCAAATTGTACTCATTCAGTTGTATGTACTATTGTTATTATTATTGAAAATTTTAATGTATCCGATATCAGATTAATACACATGCTAAATATTCTAGATAATTTAGTATGGGTGTTACAAAATCTCTATCCTGATCGCTGTCAGAATAGCACTTTAAAACTCTTAATCCTTTATTTCATAACTTTAATTCACGTAGCCTTTTATTGTAAACTATGAGAAATCCTCTGATCCGTGTAAAACATTTCCTTCCTTTAACTATTAATATTAGGTTCAAGAATTTCTGAACTCCTCTACTGAGATTTGTTCGGTAACAACAAACCTGTTCTGCTTAAGACTTTCTTGTTAAAATATTACCGACTGCGTACCACGGTTACCGATACATGTCACACGACTATAACTATATTACACTACTGTCTAAGCAGTATATACTCTGCCTGATCAGTATACATAATACTAATCATAACCTGTTACATGCCTGTTACATGTGACATGCTAGCATAACGTGGGTACGATGCGGAATAACTGTATGCCACGGCATTATTCCTCGTTGGTTAAACTTACTATTCAAGTTAACTTTAGTTACTGAGCTGAAACAGCTAGATTACCGTATTAAATGTGGCTTTCCTGGCAATGTACTTATTGTGCTAGAAACACATCCCTTTAAATTTCTCAAACTGCTTCGATTCTCTTTTCTCATGAGTTTCGAGATCCGAATCATTCCTCGACTCATCTATTAAAATTTCCTGTTAGTACTGTTGGTAAGTTCAAGTCATCACTACTTACACATATTCTGTAGCTTAAGAATTAATCTCTGAATACCTTTCCTGTAATTCATTTGGCAAGGACTTCACAAACATCCTTTTCTCTAAACTTCAGCTTGATTTGCCTGTTAACTCATAATTGGATTACTTCTCCGCTGCGCAACTCTGATTTTAACAATTCGCTTTGGAATCACTATTACCATATAAAATCTCCTTGGCCAATCCTTTGACTTTAGAACTTTGTAGTTACCACACATAGCTATCTTACATTATAATTCCTCTTGTGGTTTAATCCACCTGTTAAACTTACTGATTGCTCGACGCTTGACTTTGCGTTTCCTTTCGAACATAAACAAAATTCTTACTTTCATGAAATACACCGAACCCTGTAGACAGTCTTTAACAATGAATACGAGCCCAATGATGCTCCTATTAAAACAACTTAAGTTCATACATTATTTACTTGTGGTAACTTCTAAAAACATTCTATGACTTCCGAAAATTCTCGTCTTTCATATACTTAATCGATTAATGAATCGAGTCTCATCCTGTAATTATCCGTAGGGATTCCACATCCACAACCTTTTTCCAAGACACTTAGGTCCATATAACTCTAACATAACCCTTGGTTACTTCTCGGATTGCTCCGGGAATAATCCGTCTGGATAGAACTCAACTTTTTACCGGCTCTCCTGTAAATTCAAACATGTGATACACCTCTTCGAATACCCGATTAATAAATCTGTAAGCTTCAATACTTAACATTTTCCATTGGGTCCTTCCTATAACTTATTACTGTAATCACAATTCCATTCTAATCCTGTTATCTGAATAATAGTCCATCTGACTTCTCGACCGTTGCCCTCTTCATGGTTTCGAACGATCCAAGGTATGTATTTTCTACCATCTTAACATTTACCAACATAGTGTGATCTTTGTCGGCTTACCCGAATACGTGTGCAAGGAGCTCATCGAAAGAGAATATAGAACTCCTTAACTTCAACCATACTTTAACTGTGACTATAAATAAGTGACGTTCTTCCTGTTGCCAGAGCCTCACAGTAGTTCTTAGCTAATTCCTTGAAACTGGTCTGCTATAATCCATCAACATAAGATTCAATCTTTACTTCGTACCCTTACCTGGGTTTCCTCTGTCCAATATTTCGCTTAATCCATAATTAAGTATCTTAATTGTCGGATATTAAAATCTCATCCGTTTTAAATGTGCAAGTCCTTCCACCTTACACACTGTATCCTCACTGGAAGTCCAGAGTTTTCAATAATTAACTGTTCATTCCTTATTCCAAGTCGCTGGGTTTGGTATCACAATCCTTTGCATCTGCAGCCGGAATTAAAACTCTAATCAACCCTTAACACTTTAACTTTCCAAATTACGGTTCCCGTTAGGATTCCAAATCATTCTTCGGAGTATTCTATAATCCCTTACTCTACACATCACCTCGGAGAAAGCATCGCTCAAGGATGCGTCCAACTAGTTAAGGTACTTGACCCTTCTCTTAAATACCTCTTATAATTCTGAGACTTTGCCATTAACTGGCTCAGTTACTTCACTGTTAGAAACCATCCTTTGGCATTAAATACTTTGCCAATTCCGTAAAATCTGACACTTTAACCTTTACCCTTCGTACACTTCTTTCCTCCTTGGTCACATTCAGCTCTCGGATATTCGTCCTATCTGTCATATACTAGACTGAGTTGATCAGGCTCAACTAGATGTGACATTTAGAATAACATCCGGAACCCAATGATTCCACTACCTTTATTGAATCTTAAATGACCCAAGGCACGGTCTGAATCGACCTGCTCTGATACCAATTGTAACACCCATACTAACTTTAACTAGTATATTAGCATGTGCGTTAAACTGATACTGGATACATTTAAAAATTTCAATAATAATATTACATCACAACAGAATAAATACATGTTTACTCGTTTGTACAATAATCCAGTACTGTTACAATACTTTTACAAATGTCCATTAAGCTTCTGGGCTGGTACACAACGAGCAATTGCACTCCATCCAGTACCTCTATGAAGATCTTCGTCACGAACCTCTGACTAACCTGTAAACCTGCACCAGAAGGAATGGGATGAGACATAATGTCTCAGTGAGCTCCAGCCCAACCTACTGTTGGCAACCACAGGGAACCTAGGGTCGCCATGCCTACCTTGGCAATCTTGGGGATTTCCTATGATCGCCAAGTCTTTTATCTGCCTATGACTATAAGTCCTCCTGTAATTATAACTTGAACTGCCTATAACCTTTACTGTGACTATCTATAACCATAACTGTAATCTGCCTATAACTTTAACTTAGTGATCGAGGGGAAACCTAGGATCACTTTCTGATAACAATCTATAACTATAACTATGAGTTTCCTATGACTATAACTGTAACTGTAACTTTGACTATAACTATAAAACATAAAACATATACACAGTTCGATAGCAGTTTTATGTTAGCTGTTAGCGTTGAACAAACAATTAATCTGAGTTCATTTTACGGAGGGCAGCCCGGGTGGAGCAACCCCGAGATACGTCTCCCTATAAACCGGTGAAATTCCTATCATATCAGGCTAACACCGGACTCCCTATAAAACGTGTGGACAACCCTCTCGGAGAAGTCCCATCCGGCGAATCCCGGAGTCTGATGAACACGCCCTGTAACTGTAAAACGTGCAAGCACGCCAATATCTTTAATCTTTAATTCTTTAACTTTAACGTATGAACATATAATCTGTTACTATAATCATATAGCATTCCTGTAACTTATAACCTATAACCTATGATTCTTGGCTTATCGTTCTCATAAGCCACCTATAATCGTTGGATAACCAACACTATAAACCTTATCTGTGACTATGATTGTAGAAACATTCCTATAATCCTCGTATTCTAAACTGAATACCTCTATGATTTCTTATACCTAAAGTAGGTTCTTGACTTAGTAAAGTCGTCTGCATTTCCTAAGAGTTAACAACTCACGTGCAAGGAATCTATCCATTAAATCCTTGCACTCATACTATGAATCATGTTTTCCTATCAAAGGATTCGACACATCGTTGTCATGTGCCGCTATTAGGGTTTAACTATTCATATAACCTTTACTTCCCGTAATTCCCCTGCCTTGCGCATTCCTTGCTCCTCTAATTTCTCAATCATTAAAAGCCTTTGGATGAGTTAAAATGGTGGTTAAAGTTTCTAAAAAGTATTAGGAGAAAACATTTGCAAAAAGCCATGCCCGCGCGCACCAGAACCCCCAGAATAGCTCAACTAAGTTGTGCTGTTCTGGCTTGGTCGCTACAAGCGCCAAGCTGTCGCTACAAGCGCCAGCTGGTCGCTACAAGCGCGGGTAGGCAGGGAAAAATCCTGCCTGGTCGCTACAAGCGACAGCCCGTCGCTACAGCGACCGTGACAGCACAAACTTGTGTAAAAATGCATTTTTCCACCATTTTTGCCCAATCTAAGGTACCCAAGCATCCAAAACATGCTAGGGATGATTTTCTATTACAAATTGATAGTTTAAAACATGTATGAGCAAGGAATTTGCATGTATAGGAAATTAGGGCAAAACACTATAACTTTCTATAACATTTCCTATGATTTCAAACACTATAAAACTCACCCAAGGGGGTTCTAAAACCCCAAGGGAGCTCACCTCAACTGGATTTGGTGCTGGTTTAGCTTGCTTTCCAACTTCCTCAAAATCCTAGCTCTTAACTCTTTCCTTTCTTCTTGTTTTCTTTAATTTTCCTCTTGCTCCAAACTTCCCAAAAGCCATGCTTGCTTGGTTTGTCTAAAGATTGAGTATTGGAAGATGAAGTTTTGTTGATTAGTGGAGAAGAAGAAGAAATGGCATGAGAGAAGAAGAAGAAGAATGGAAAGAGAATGAAAAATGGAACAAATATCTTCTTTCTCATATAAATAAACCCTTCCTTCCCTATAATTACGAAAATGCCATTGCTTCATTTAAATTGTCTCTGAAGCTTCGTCTCAATACTGATAAATATCCAAGTGTTAAGCGGGATATTACATAATCTCTCACCTTTAAAATTAAACTCAGATGGTATTATGAGGTTGAGTCTAGACTAATCTGTCGAGGTACAAAAATCCATTTACATCTCCCAATAGATGCTATTTCACGAGTACTAGCTAGAAAACGAATCTCTTATTGTATAACTAAGGAACCTGACTAGCTAGAAAATGAATGATTTGTTTTCCTCAAGCTTTTCTATTGCAGAAATAATGTTGGTAGGAAAGAGAAGGCATTATAGAGAAATAAAATTAAGAAAAAGGTTGGGAGGATGGAGAGACACACAGAGATTGACATTGAGAGAATCCATGTACATTATATTTAACCAGCAAAACCTCGTGTTCGTCTTTCCGCTCTTTTTATTGCGCTAACGCATGTAAATTATGAAGGGTATTTTTAAAATAATAAGTACAAATATTTGCGACTTTCAAATTGTAACAAACTCTCAGACTTATCCAATTTGTTACATTTTGTTTTAATATTTGAATTTATTCTTATCTATTTATTATATGTGTTATTTGTATTAAAAGTTGAAGGTAATTTTGGAAGGAGAAAAAACCAGTCCAAAAAAGACTATTTTCTTTGTATATAGTATAGATGAATTTTACTCTTCTTCCTATTAAAATTGCTCATTCCCTTTCAAAACATGAACAAATGGATAGGTAGATGACTACTATCTACACACTCTCTAGCACACTGATGACACTAGGTCATATACCATTTTATTAGTAGTTTTTGTTCAATTTAGTGGAGTTCAGATGATTTTGCATGAGTAATGAGCCACTAAAGAACAGTTTTCATGATTCCTGGGATCAAAGAAATCGTACCACGATCTGTAGCATCGGAGCACGATTTGGAGAAGATTTGAAGGGTTTTGGTTCGTGAAATATCAGACTACGATGGCTTGTCATCGTGCAACGATCTGGAGACGCGTCAGGCTTTAATTTGAATTTATTGAAGAAATCGGAGCACGATTTCTTAGCATCAGAGCACGATGTGTGCGTTTCTGAATTTTTCCTATAAAAGCCAAAACATTTTCTGAAGCAAGGGTTCTGATTTTTTGGAGATTGAAGACACATTTGGAGCTGAGGATTGCCGATTTCGTGGTGGCTTGCCATCCAACTCATAGTCAGTCCAAAATTCTTGTAATGTTGTTTTCTTTTAATCTAGTTATTTGTGCATTAGCCATGAGTAGATAAGTTTCAATTGATTAGGTCTGAGATGATTCTGTTCTAGCTTTTTGACCATGTAATCTGTAAACTCTACATCAGTTATAATTGTTATTCTAGTTTATTCAGTTTAAATTGTGCGTAATGCTTTTATGATTCTGACCCAATATAATTGAAATTAGAAATTGTATGACTGCTGACACCAGCTTATAACTTTGACCTATTTATGCTGTTCAACTTAACGGACAATCTAGGGATAGAAAGTTGTTAATTTGTGATTTTGAAATTAACGGACTTTAAAACCTTTGATGATTATAGGTTCACCTAAGGGATTAGGGAATTATAATTAGAAAAGAGGGCTTTGAGTCAAGGGATTGACCTGAGCTATTTTGTTAATTATCGTAAACTAGAGGAACAATTAAATGGTGTAGGTTCAGATTGTCAATTTGTGATGAACAGATGATTCAAAAAACCTGATCATATTTCCTATAATTTATTACCAATTTTATAATTAATTTGTCTATTTATTTTATCTTGCAAACCAAACCAATTGCCTCAGTGCAACCCCCATTTTACAAACATCCTTAATAATAACGACACTACCGAGTTGAAGTTGAAACAGTCCCTGTGGATACGAATCTTATAAATTTTATTAATTCGATATAAATTAGTTCACTTGCTAAAAATGTATCAAGTTTTTGGCGCCGCTGCCGGGGACTGTTGAATCATTTCAACTTGGAAATTTTGTTATTGTTTAGGATTTCTATCATTTAAATTTTTGTCTATATATTGAAAAAAAAAATTATGAGTTATGCTCTTCATGTCTATTTCATTGTTCTTTGCTACTGAAAAGTTTATTTGAGTTGTGTAGCAATGATAGACAAGATCTTCCTAGGTGATGCAGAAGAGGTTATTGCCCTTTTGTATGAAAAGTACTTGCTTTCTCGTAAGATAAAACATTGGGATGACAAAATCTCAAGATCAAATGTGAGAAGTGATTTTTATGGGGCGAATCATCAGAGTAGAAATTGGGAAGGGCATAAAGAGATAATCAACATTGATTACAACATTGAATTCTTAAGATCAAATCGAGTTTTATTTGATATATTTGAGGTTCGGTGTGGTGATCTTGTTGGGAAAGCAAATGAATGTGAGAAGCAGCTGGTTGAGATGGAGATTGGGCGTCATGTTGTTGTGGTGGAAGAAAATCCACAAGTGAGGAGTGTTGGTCTCTACCTGAAGTCTCAACCAATGGGGTTGAAAGAAACCATTCCTTTGCAAAGATATATCCATTCTTCTTTATGGTGGGAGAACTCAAATGCCAAAAGTCTAGCAGTTGGAGCATGGGAGCATCTGCTGCATTGTATGAAGTTCATGGAATTCCTTCCAAAGAAGAGGAAAAAGAAAGATGATATATTTTTTATGTCATATTTGCCGCCCTAACAGTGGTTGAAGCGTCAAGCTCAATGACGTAAAAGAAAGCGCTTGATGGGAGGCAACCCGTCATTTTTCTAATATTTGTTATTTTGCAGGTGTTTATTTTCAATAAAAAAAAGAATGAAAAGATGGACGAAAAAAAAAGAAAAAAAAAAGAAGTTATGTCCACAATTATCTTTTTCAATAAAATGTCTTTGGTAGTGTGTCTGTTTTGAATTTTAGTTATATGCCCCCTATTTTTTGTACTGCATCCGATTTTGTTTATTATTAATGAACTTGCTTTTTCTTGAAGTTTACCAGTCTACTAACAATTATTTCACCAATGGTATTTCAAAAGTTCAAAGGAGGCAGAGGCTTGCATGGATGTTCAACGGCGAAGTGTACGACAACTGGAATGTTTAGGTAGCCACAACTTCCATAAATCTCAGCTTGTAAGTTCCATAGCCAAATTTTATTTTTCCATTTTCACAAATATGAGTGTTCCATGTTGATGCTATTTCTAGGTCTTGCGATTTTTCTTTGTGTCAATTGGTTATATCTTATACACACTAAGGCAAAGTGCTTGTACCTTGAGCCTTTGATGCCAACCTGTTGTTATATTGAATTATCCTTTTTCAAACCAAGTTGAGCCTATAGGTTAAACCCCTTGTTTCGGTGATAAACCATGTTACAAGCCTAGAGACCTTAGAGTATGTAACCCAATTTATTTTGGAGTTAGGCATTGTGTATGTGAGTTTAATCTTGTTAAAAGTTCAAGTTTGGGGTTGCTCTTGGAACTAGCAACACTTTAAGTTTGGGGTAGGGGTACTAGAGAACAAGAACTGAAAAGATTACTTTTGTCTCATAAAAAAATGAAAAAATAATAATAATAACAAGTTGAACTCAAAATCAACTTACAAAATTTTTTTGAGACTGATTGTAACATCTAGGAAGACGTCTGATACTAGAGACCAAAATAAATTTGAAGAAAAAAGATTTCTGATAAATTACTGAAAATTTACATGTTTTTCATAAAATAATTACATAATTGCAATCAAGCCATACAACACAAAACAACTTCTAATCTATGACACGGATTGTGATCCGGTAACGGATAAGCTCTACATTGAACTGTTGACAAGTAGTCTGGACATACTTTTCAACTTTCCAATGTCAATCTAAACCTGAAAACATCACCCAAACATAGTGAGCACTAAGACTCAGTACCATAGAATATAAAAAGTATTTTGATGTTCCAGCCATGCCTGGTGTACTAGACATGGAGAAAATCCTCTCATTAATATTACTAAATAATAAATTCTTATACCTATTAACCACATTACAAAATAACAATGATTTCTATACATAGGTTTCTCTATTCTTAAATTAAATGTAGTTGTTAATCACTTTAGCTGGACACTCAGGATTTGCCTTTCCACTGGAATTCCATCGTTTCCCAGGTTTGCCCTGCAGTATTATTTTATAATCTTATTCTTTTTAATGTTTAAGTAGTCTAGAGCGTGAGTGTATTCAAAGATTATTCAAGTCCAACCACAATTATGTCACAATAGCCTAGACCAATTTCAACATGATATCATCATCAATTAAACAATAATCGAAGGGAATATTTACTGATACAAACAATGGTTTAATCATCCAACTCAGGCCATACCAAAGCAACAACATTCCCAATTAAGGAATTACATACATTGACAATCATTAGCAGAATTATTTTACTAGTTACAAGTCAACTTTGACAATTTTATTAGAATATCAAATGACATCGGATTTGAGTAAATAACCACTCTTTAGAAAGCTTAGTATGTCTAATTTACAAATATAATTTTTATTTTACACAATTTGTAGCCAATTAGTACAGTTCTTGAATTGAAGACATAAAGGTACAAAAAACAGGACAATGATTTTTGTCTAACTTGTAACGCATTTTAAAGTATCAATACTCACCCAAATCCAACGAAATTTGTGCTCAACCCGAAGGAAAAAGTGTGTAGTTTCTAACAAAACAATAATCATTTAAAAAGGAGGTCTAAGGAACACATTATGAGCAAAACACTACACATAGGTCATACGAATTTTAAGGGGACAACAACCACAATTCAACCAACTCACCTAGCAACAAGACAAAAACAATATCTAAAGCATATCAACATCGATTTCCTTCCAAATCAATTATCAAAAACAAAATCGACACATGCATTTTTTTAATAACCAAAAGTCCTAAGTACACCCTAGAGAGGTTTAAAGTTAGGGTTAAGACTATGTTACCTCAAGGGTTTTTAAACCCAAAGCTTGGTCATTTCCTCTTCTCTTCCCCAATTTGAAACCCTAGCTTCCCTTTTTAAAATATCTCTTCTCCTTCCTCCTCCAATTTTTCTTCTCAATCACCATGAGTTCTCATACCAGGCATGCAATTGAAAAGTATAAGACTTGAATTATTCTAAAAGTATGTGGTTTAGGAAAAACTAGAAGAAGAAATTATTTTACCTTCTTGGATTCTAGCCTTCTCTCTTCTAATTGTCTTTGAAACTTCTCTTCCTCTCCCTTTGTCTCTCTCGGCCCCCTGCTCTCTCTCTGTAATATCCCGCTTAGAAGTAGCAGTTAAACGTGTTAGAAGCTTCGTTGGTAAGCAGTGGCATAGTCGTAATTAAAGGCAATTGGACATTTGAATATATATGAAATATGTTGAGTTTCTACTCATTTTCCTTTACTTCCAAAATCAGAAAATTTCTCCCCTTCCTTCTCCCATTTTCGCCCTTCTACTTCTTCATCATCATCTCATCAATCATCACCCAATAATCCATTTAAACTTCACTTAAACTTATGTGTGGCAAGTGAGCTTGATTTAAGAACTTGGAGTAAGAAGAATCAAAGGAAAGAATAGAGATCAAGTGAAGAATAGGCTAGAGTTTGGATTTTATCAACTTAGCAAGCTTCTTGTGGGATTAAGGTGAGCTCTCTTGGGTTATAGAACCCATTTTGAGAATCATTTGTTAAGCTTTAAAGTTTATAGTGTTTTTGAACTAGTTTGAGATTTTGTGCCCTATTTTCCTTTTGATTAGAAATCCATGATTAATCAAGTTGTAATCTATCTCTATGCCTTAGAAATTCGTCTCTTGGGATGTTTTGATGCCTGGGTATGAGTGGTTCAACCCAAAGGGGTGGAAATCACGTTTTGTTCATGTCCTGTGCTGTCTGAAGCTGAAAATCGGGCCCCGATTTGGTGCCATCGGCCGCCGATTTAGAAGTGTGAAAATCCAATTTTTGTTGCGTGAAATTTCGGCCCCCGATTTTAGCAAATCGGCCCCCGATTGTTCAGCCACCCAAATTCATGTTTTTAAGTATAGAAATGCATATAAGGTTGGATAGGTAATAGGAATGGCATAGGGGGATGATTACTCAATGTTTTAAGTTATGTAGAGGAGTTTAGAAGCTAGTAATGGGATTATCTCTTACTAGGCAACTCCGTATACATGTTAAGTATGTGCAAGCCTATGAACAATGAGAGTAGGATGCTTTGATAGTTATAGTTAAAGACAAGTTTATAGTATTAGTTCCCCCAAGATCATAGTTGGTTTATGGAAACGATAAACCGAGGATTTATAGGTTACAGATCATAGATTACAGGATATAGATTACAGAAATGTTATTAGGATCAAAGTAACAGGCAAGTATATATGTTTATACACTCTTTATCAAAGTCAAAGTATAATAATAATTCAAAGTCAAAGGCATGTTCAGCAGACTCCGGGATTCGCCGGATGGGATCTCTCCGAGAGGGTTATCCACATGCAATTTCATAGGGAGTCCGGTGATAGCCTGATATGATAGGAGTTTCACCGGTTCATAGGGAGCTGTCCTCGGGGTTACTCCACCCGGGCCGCACTCCGTAAAACGAACTCAGATTAATTGTTTGTTCAACGCTAACAGCTAACATAAAACACTTTATTGCTTTATGTTATACAGTCATAGTAAAAGTTATAGTTACAGAGAGTTTTACAGTTAAAGCTAGCTTATAGTTAAAGTCATAGGCAGGTTTAAAGACTTGGCGATTCTAGAATTCCCCTAAATTGCCAAGGTAGGCATGGCGACCCTAGGTTCCCTGTGGTCGCCTAACAGTAGGTTGGGTAGAGCTCACTGAGACATTATGTCTCATCCCATTCCTTCTGGTGCAGGTTCACAGGCAGGATCGCAATCAGCACGCAACAAGGGTAAGGAGAAGGCTACGGACTGATCGTGCTGTTGTTTTATGTTATGGTTGTTTGTACTATATGGATTGTACATCTGATGTATATGTTTTTTTTTGAGATGTTGTATAAGCTTTGGATTTGAAATATTACAATATTATGTAATATGTGGATGAATTTTATATTGTAAATTAATGTATCCAGTACGAAATTTTAATACTCGTATAAGATCCTAGGCAATCTTATTATGGGTGTTACAATTTGGTATCAGAGCAGGTCGATTCAGACTGTGCCTTGGGTCATTAAAATACAATTCAAGTTTGTGGATCTCTTGGATCCGGGACATTATTCTAAATGTTATATCTAGTTGAAACTGATCACTTTGACTTGTGTATGACAGTTAGGATAATATGTCTGGGAGGAGAAGAGGTCCTGGCAGGCCTAGATCAAATCAGGCTAATGCTGAGGAAGCCGGAGGAGACCCTAATATGCAATTTTGGGCTCAGATGATGCAACAGCAGCAGGCGTTGCAGCAACAATACCAAGAGCAGCAAGCTCAGGCTGCGTTACAGCATCAGCAGATGATGCTTATGATGCAGCAGCAAGCCCAACAACAGGCTCAGGCTCAACAAGAATGGATGGGAATGATGCACCATGGGCAAGGTGCTCAGCAACAGACACCACCACCAGCAGTGGCGAATCCATCCTACCGGGAGTTTAACAGAAATCACCCTCCTGAGTTCAATGGAGAAGGTGAACCTCCAGAGGCCAAGAGATGGCTGAAACAGATTGAGAAAGTGTTCCGGATGGTGGATTGCCCTGAGGAAAGTAAAGTATTGTTGGCCACTAACCAGTTCAGAGGCGCAGCGGAAGATTGGTGGGAATCCGCTCAACGCCGTATGATAGCAAACGATGTTGAGGTTAATTGGGATAACTTCAAGGAAGCAATGATAGAGAAGTATATTCCAATGTCTTATAAAGTGAAGAAGGAACAGGAATTTCTTGAGCTGAAGCAAGGTGGCATGTCAGTCACCGAGTTTACAAAGAAGTTTGAAGAATTGTCGTACTACTCCTCTCACAACGAGTATGCCGCTAATGAAAATTGGAAGATGAATCAGTATAGGCGTGGACTAAGAGGTGAGATTGATACAGCCGTGAGTCTACAAAGGAATACTAGCTATGACGAGATGGTCCATGATAGTTTGGTTGCGGAGGCGGGTTTTGCCAAGACCGCGAAAGAAAAAGCTGCAGCATATGAAAAGAGAAAGGGAAAGTTTCCAGATAGGTATCAAGAGAACAAGCCTAAGGGTTCTCCAAAAAGGGGAAAACAGTCATTTACACCGCAGGCGAATGACAATTGCAAATACTGTGGAAAACTACATCGTGGTGAATGCATGAGACGTACGGGTGTGTGTTTCTGGTGTAGGCAACCGGGACACGTTTTTGCAAACTGTCCAGAAAGAAAGAATAAAAGTGGAGCTGAAGGTACTACAACAAGTAAGGGCAGAGTGTACTCCCTTGATGGCCAGAAGGCTTTGGCAAATGAAGATTTAATTGCTGGTATGTGTTACTTAGGCCAAACTCCAGTTAAAGTGCTTTTTGATTGTGGTGCAACATGTTCCTTTATTTCTTACAAGTGTGTTGAAGCTTTACAATTGTCTATGTCACCGTTGATACCTCCTATGACGGTATCCACCGCTACTGAAGGCGGAGTAGTAGCTAGTTTTATATGTGAAAATTGCCCGATCACTGTATCTAGCAAGACATACTATATAGATTTAGTGTGTCTTCCTATGATACAACTTGATGTGATTCTAGGAATGGATTGGTTATCTGCTAATCATGTGTATATTGGATGTGCGGAGAAGTGTATCTTTATGCCTACAGACGATACGACCGAAGGTGTGGCCTTGTCAGAGTTAATCAACCGCACGCATCAGCTTACTCAGCTTATGTGTGCCCAGGATAATGGTTTTTATGTGATGGTTACTGTGACTCCAGAATCAGAACTGAGTCCCAGTGACATTCCTGTTGTCAGTGACTATTTGGATGTTTTTCCTTCAGAGATAAGCAATTTGCCCCCTGAACGGGAAGTTGAGTTTTCCATTGATCTCGTTCCAGGATCAGAACCAGTATCAGTGGCGCCTTATAGAATGTCACCATCAGAGTTAAAGGAATTGAAGTCTCAGTTAGAAGACTTGATTCAGAAACATTTCATCAGGCCCAGTGTGTCACCTTGGGGTGCGCCAGTGTTATTGGTTAAGAAGAAGGATGGTAGTATGAGATTGTGCATTGACTACCGTCGGTTAAATAAAGTAACAATTAAGAACAAGTATCCGTTACCGAGGATTGATGATCTTTTGGATCAACTCAAAGGAGCTGCAGTGTTTTCAAAGATTGATCTCAGATCAGGATACCACCAGATTCGTATCAAATCGTCAGATGTGTCCAAGACGGCGTTCAGAACACGTTACGGACATTATGAATTTTTGGTGATGCCTTTTGGAGTGACTAATGCTCCAGCTGTGTTTATGGACTACATGAATAGGATTTTCCAGCCTTACCTGGATCAGTTTGTTGTAATCTTCATAGATGATATTTTGATCTACTCAAAGGACTCACAGGAACATGCTCAACATCTGAGGATTGTTTTGGACATCCTTAGAGAAAATCAGTTATATGCAAAATTCAGTAAATGTGAATTTTGGTTATCAGAAATCCAGTTTTTGGGGCATGTCATTTCTAAAGGAGGAGTGTCAGTTGACTCATCAAAGGTTGAAGCTGTCCTTAATTGGGCCAGACCAACGAATGTAACAGAGGTTCGGAGTTTCCTGGGTTTAGCAGGTTACTACCGAAGGTTTATTATGAGATTTTCACAGATTGCTTTGCCATTGACACGCCTCACAAGGAAAGATGTGCCTTTCGTCTGGGACGAAGATTGTGAGAAAAGTTTCCGGACTTTGAGGAAGAAATTATCCAAGGCTCCAGTTTTAGCAATACCTGACCCTGAAAAGAGATATGTGGTTTATTGTGATGCGTCCTCTAAAGGACTGGGCAGTGTGCTCATGCAAGAAGGTAATGTGATAGCTTATGCTTCTCGACAGCTTAAATCTCATGAGGAGAATTACCCCACTCATGACCTTGAGTTGGCGGCAATAGTTTTTGCTTTGAAAGTGTGGAGGCACCATTTATATGGAGCACAATTCGACTTGTTCAGTGACCACAAAAGTTTAAAGTATTTGTTTGATCAACGGGAACTGAACATGAGGCAGAGAAGATGGATGGAATATTTAAAGGATTTTGATTTTGAGTTAAAGTATCACCCTGGAAAGGCGAATGTAGTTGCGGACGCCTTGAGCAGGAAATCTTTGATTAAAGCAGAAGTATTGATGCATACCTGTGGTTTGTATGAGAAATTTCGAGATCTCAATCTCAGCGTTACAGAAATGGATGATGGCGTCTTGTTGCAAAGATTAGAGGTTACTTGTGATTTACGGTCCCGAATCGCGCAAGCTCAAGAATCAGATGTGAATCTTCAGAGGAGGTTTGGTCAGCCAGAATTTTCAAGGGCTTCAGATGGTATTCTGCTGTTTGAAGGTAAAGTTTGTGTTCCAAATGATACTAGTTTAAAGAGGTTAATCTTGGAAGAGGCGCACAAGAGTAGTTTCAGTATTCATCCGGGTACCACTAAAATGTATCAAGACTTAAAGAAGGATTATTGGTGGCCAGGGATGAAGACTGATATTGCAGAATTTGTATCTCGTTGTATTGTGTGTCAACAAGTGAAAATTGAACATCAGAGGCCGGCAGGGATGCTTGTACCATTGGAGATCCCTCAGTGGAAATGGGAAGAAATCTCTATGGATTTTGTGACAGGGTTACCCCGGACTCAACGGGGACATGATTCAATTTGGGTAGTTGTCGATCGGTTAACTAAGTCTGCTCACTTTTTACCGGTTAGGACTACTTACAGGGCTGCTCAGTACGCAGAATTGTTCATAGCGGAGATTGTAAAACTTCATGGTGTTCCGACCAGCATTGTGTCAGATAGAGATCCTATTTTTACTTCTCACTTTTGGAAAGCTTTTCAGAAGGCTTTGGGGACAAGGTTAAAGTTGAGTACGTCTCATCATCCTCAAACAGATGGACAATCAGAGAGAACTATACAGACATTGGAGGATATGTTACGTGCATGCATTTTAGAGGATGGAGCAAGTTGGAATAATCATCTGCCTTTGATAGAGTTTTCGTATAATAACAGTTACCATTCTAGCATCGGAATGGCACCCTATGAGGCATTATATGGCAGGAGGTGTAGGACACCGCTTTGTTGGTCAGAGGTTGGAGATAAAAGTATTTTGGGACCTGAGATTATCCAGGAAACCACTTTAAAGATTAAATCCATTCAGGATAAGATTAGGACTGCTCAAAGTCGACAGAAGAGTTATGCGGACAAGAGGCGAAGACCTCTAGAGTTCGAAGTGGGAGATCATGTTTTCCTGAGAGTTACCCCTAAGCTAGGACTACGAGGCGTTTTCAGGACTAAGAAATTGAGTCCAAGGTTTATTGGACCATTTGAGATACTTAAACGAGTCGGACCAGCAGCTTACCAATTGGCTCTGCCACCGGCGATGTCAGGATTACATGATGTTTTCCATGTTTCACAGTTAAGGAAGTTCATTCCTGATCCTCATCAACCAGTGGAGTTAGAGACTATCGACTTGAGATCGGATTTGACTTTTCGACCCGAACCGGAACGGATTATTGAACGTGATGTCAAAGCATTGAGGAATAAAGATATTCCAATTGTTAAAGTCATATGGAAAGGATCTCCCTATGGCGAAGCCACATGGGAATTGGAATCCGAGATGATGGAGAGCTACCCGCATCTTTTTACAGGTAATTTCTAAATTTCGAGGACGAAATTTCTTTAAGGGGGGTAGAGTGTAATATCCCGCTTAGAAGTAGCAGTTAAACGTGTTAGAAGCTTCGTTGGTAAGCAGTGGCATAGTCGTAATTAAAGGCAATTGGACATTTGAATATATATGAAATATGTTGAGTTTCTACTCATTTTCCTTTACTTCCAAAATCAGAAAATTTCTCCCCTTCCTTCTCCCATTTTCGCCCTTCTACTTCTTCATCATCATCTCATCAATCATCACCCAATAATCCATTTAAACTTCACTTAAACTTATGTGTGGCAAGTGAGCTTGATTTAAGAACTTGGAGTAAGAAGAATCAAAGGAAAGAATAGAGATCAAGTGAAGAATAGGCTAGAGTTTGGATTTTATCAACTTAGCAAGCTTCTTGTGGGATTAAGGTGAGCTCTCTTGGGTTATAGAACCCATTTTGAGAATCATTTGTTAAGCTTTAAAGTTTATAGTGTTTTTGAACTAGTTTGAGATTTTGTGCCCTATTTTCCTTTTGATTAGAAATCCATGATTAATCAAGTTGTAATCTATCTCTATGCCTTAGAAATTCGTCTCTTGGGATGTTTTGATGCCTGGGTATGAGTGGTTCAACCCAAAGGGGTGGAAATCACGTTTTGTTCATGTCCTGTGCTGTCTGAAGCTGAAAATCGGGCCCCGATTTGGTGCCATCGGCCGCCGATTTAGAAGTGTGAAAATCCAATTTTTGTTGCGTGAAATTTCGGCCCCCGATTTTAGCAAATCGGCCCCCGATTGTTCAGCCACCCAAATTCATGTTTTTAAGTATAGAAATGCATATAAGGTTGGATAGGTAATAGGAATGGCATAGGGGGATGATTACTCAATGTTTTAAGTTATGTAGAGGAGTTTAGAAGCTAGTAATGGGATTATCTCTTACTAGGCAACTCCGTATACATGTTAAGTATGTGCAAGCCTATGAACAATGAGAGTAGGATGCTTTGATAGTTATAGTTAAAGACAAGTTTATAGTATTAGTTCCCCCAAGATCATAGTTGGTTTATGGAAACGATAAACCGAGGATTTATAGGTTACAGATCATAGATTACAGGATATAGATTACAGAAATGTTATTAGGATCAAAGTAACAGGCAAGTATATATGTTTATACACTCTTTATCAAAGTCAAAGTATAATAATAATTCAAAGTCAAAGGCATGTTCAGCAGACTCCGGGATTCGCCGGATGGGATCTCTCCGAGAGGGTTATCCACATGCAATTTCATAGGGAGTCCGGTGATAGCCTGATATGATAGGAGTTTCACCGGTTCATAGGGAGCTGTCCTCGGGGTTACTCCACCCGGGCCGCACTCCGTAAAACGAACTCAGATTAATTGTTTGTTCAACGCTAACAGCTAACATAAAACACTTTATTGCTTTATGTTATACAGTCATAGTAAAAGTTATAGTTACAGAGAGTTTTACAGTTAAAGCTAGCTTATAGTTAAAGTCATAGGCAGGTTTAAAGACTTGGCGATTCTAGAATTCCCCTAAATTGCCAAGGTAGGCATGGCGACCCTAGGTTCCCTGTGGTCGCCTAACAGTAGGTTGGGTAGAGCTCACTGAGACATTATGTCTCATCCCATTCCTTCTGGTGCAGGTTCACAGGCAGGATCGCAATCAGCACGCAACAAGGGTAAGGAGAAGGCTACGGACTGATCGTGCTGTTGTTTTATGTTATGGTTGTTTGTACTATATGGATTGTACATCTGATGTATATGTTTTTTTTTGAGATGTTGTATAAGCTTTGGATTTGAAATATTACAATATTATGTAATATGTGGATGAATTTTATATTGTAAATTAATGTATCCAGTACGAAATTTTAATACTCGTATAAGATCCTAGGCAATCTTATTATGGGTGTTACACTCTCTCTCTCTGCCTTCGTTGTTCTCTCTCTCTATACTTGACTCTTTCCTTCTTTCTTATTTTTCCCCTTCTCTGCAACGTCTCTCTCTTTCTCTCTAAATCTGTTTTTTTTTTCTTTTTCTCAATTGAGTGGTGGTGAGATCAGTGATAATAAGAGGAAGGGTGGGTGTGGATTTACCTAAAGTGCCCTTAGTCTAAGGGGGTAATTCCTCATGTATCGTATCCTATATTTTTGGGCTAATTAAAAATTTGGCTTGGTTCACTCTAACAATCTACTTGGTCTAATTTTTCAATACTAACCTATAATCAAAACATTTATGGTTTTGTTAACAATATAAATAATCATACATTAAAGGATAATAATAATAATAATAATAATAATAATAATAATAATAATAATAATAATAAATACTTGGTCATGAAATTTCGGGATGTTACACTGATGTTTGCAAATATATTGATTTGCATTATTGTTAGTTCTCTAGCCTCTTGTTTGGATAAAAAAAAAAATTGTTCCTTTATGGTTTGTGGGGGTGTCGCTTGCTCAAATAAGTAGGATTTGCTTAACTCCAGTTGTGTTTGATTAAACCTACTTCCCAAAAAAAATTCCCACCTTTAACCCTAGCCCCATTATAACATTAAAGTCCTTAAAAGTGTGTATTGTGATGTAATTTTGATTGATGTTTAGAAATTTTTCAAGTCTTGGTAATATAGTAGTTGGCATGTCGACTGTGTGAACCTTGTAATATTCATATTGTTGCGAGAAGTTGTGGGATGGATGTATGGCAAGCTAGTTAGCACGTCAATTGCTAACAAGGAGATGAGCTCTCGAATTATACCATTGGTGAAGGAACTGTTATTTTACTGTTGAATTTCATTTCAAAAGTTTGTTCCTTGAGGACAAGTAACGATGCAAGTTTGGGGTTGTGAAGACACTAGGTCAAATACCATTTTATTAGTAGTTTTTGTTCAATTTAGTGGAGTTCATATGATTTTGCATGAGTAATGAGCCACAAAAGAACAATTTTCATGATTCCTGGGATCAAAGAAATCGTGCCACGATCTGTAGCATCAGAGCACGATTTGGAGCAGATTTGAAGGGTTTTGGTTCGTAAAATATCGGACTACGATGGCTTGTCATCGTGCTACAATTTGGAGACGCGTCAGGCTTTAATTTGAATTTATCGGAGCACGATTTCTTAGCATCGGAGCACGATGTGTGCGTTTCTGAATTTTTCCTATAAAAGCCAAAACATTTTCTGAAGCAAGGGTTCTGATTTTTTGGAGATTGAAGACACTTTTGGAGCTGAGGATTGCCGATTTCGTGGTGGCTTGCCATCCAACTCATAGTCAGTCCAAAATTCTTGTAATGTTGTTTTCTTTTAATCTAGTTATTTGTGCATTAGCTATGAGTAGCTAAGTTTCAATTGATTAGGTCTGAGATGATTCTGTTCTAGCTTTTTGACCATGTAATCTGTAAACTCTACATCAGTTATAATTGTTATTCTAGTTTATTCAGTATAAATTGTGCGTAATGCTTTTATGATTCTAACCCAATATAATTTAAATTAGAGATTGTATGACTGCTGACACCAGCTTATAACTTTGACCTATTTATGCTGTTCAACTTAACGGACAATCTAGGGATAGAAAGTTGTTAATTTGTGATTTTGAAATTAACGAACTTTAAAACCTTTGATGATTATAGGTTCACCTAAGGGATTAGGGAATTATAATTAGAAAAGAGGGCTCCGAGTCAAGGGATTGACCTGAGCTATTTTGTTAATTATCGTAAACTAGAGGAACAATTAAAAGGTGTAGGTTCAGATTGTCAATTCGTGATGAACAGATGATTCGAAAGACCTGATCATGTTTCCTATAAATTTATTACCAATTTTATAATTAATTTGTCTATTTATTTTATCTTGCAAACCAAACCAATTGCCTCAGTGCAACCCCCATTTTACAAACATCCTTAATAATAACGACACTACCGAGTTGAAGTTGAAACAGTCCCTGTTGATACGAATCTTATAAATTTTATTACTTCGATATAAATTAGTACACTTGCTAAAAATGTATCACACACTCTTCTCAATGCCCATTCTTTAATCGGTTGAAATTCAAATGAGTTGCAGGATTTTATGCTGCTAGCATAATTCTTGATGAGTATAAAACATACAAGGAGGTATTGTAAGAGGATCAAGTATATGGTGAAGAATAAAAAACACAAAGCTGACATATGATGAACGTAGGACAGAGACAAATATCTACATACACTATGATACACCACTCAACAAACCATCATCGTCCACCTGAGCTGCTTTCAATCTCCTACTCAAGCTAAACAAATTTTGGAGAACAAAATTTGTGCCCACAAATAATAGAATCGCAATTTGCTGCCCAACATGAAATAAGCGTCATCATATCATCCAACTATTTTGCCCCCAAAATGAATACAAATGTCACACAGGTAACCATATTTTTAGCAACAAAATACGAAGAAACAGCAGAAGTGTGAAACAATTTGCACAAACCCTGAACAAATTGATCCGTATAAAACACACAAAGATGTATTCTAAGAGGCTGAATCAAGCACATGGTGAAGGAAAAAAACACAAAGCTGGCATATGAAGGTAGGACAGACAACACATATCCAATCACCTAACAGTAGCACATGCCATAAAATTGGACTAGAGCTATATATCTATAATCATTAATCATACATTATTATTATACTCCACTCAACAAATCATCATCATTCACTTAGGCTACTATCCTTCTTCGACCAAAACTAAACAAATTTTGTTCACTTGGGCTAGAGCTAAATGAATATGAATGTCATGTCAAAAAATATAAATGGATTAACAACTAACAGAAAAGGAAAGCTGCAAATGAAAATGGAAGTATAAGCCGAGTTTTTGGGAATTTTTTAAGGAAAAAGAAATATTCCTAAGTTTATAACTTGACTTAAATTTTTAATAGTATTGATTAACAACTCCATAAAAAGAAAGCTACAGCTAAAAATGGATGGTAGTAGACAAATGTCATGTCAAACAACTTAAATGGATTAACAACGAACGCAAAAAGACGTATAAACTGAGTTTTTGGAAAATTAAGTTGCTTCTAATTCTCAAAACATGAACAAATTGATAAGTAGGTGACTACTATTAGAAATTTTGTTGCTAGAATAATTCTTGATGAGTATAAAACACACAAAAAGGTATTGTAAGAGGATGAATTAAGTACATGGTGAAGGAAAAAAAAACACAGAGTTGGTATATGATGAAGGTAAGACAGACAGAGCACATATCCAATCACCAAAGAATATCTAAATGAGCTGCTTTCCATATCCGACCCAAGCTAAACAAATTTTGTTCTCCAAAAGTTGTGCCACAAATAATAGAATCGCATTTCTAGCCATTTGCAGCCCAACATGAAATAAGTGTTATCATGTCAAACAAACTTCCTGAAGACAGTTTTAAGAATTTGAAAGTATAAACAGAGATTTCGGGAAATTTAGATTGAAAAATAACTATTCTTATGTCTAATGCTCTCATGAATATGTATGAAAAATTCTCTTACGATTCTCCATATTATCAAGGATCGTGACTCAACTGTAATCATTACCGCAAGCACTATTTAAAATTCTAATTATGACAGTTACCACAAAGTCACAAACATCTAGCAAAACGCTAACAAATTCAAGTATTCCTTTTTTTCAAAATTGTTAATTGTTCATATATATATATATATATATATATATATATATATATATATATATAGCAAATTTAATTTAACGCTTAAATTGAAATTTCAAATCTGTGGATAAGGACCCAGCAGTTCATGTTCCACCAACAAATGATGCCGATCCAACACCAGCAAGTATTCCAAATGCTGATGCTTGTTTCCAACTGGATCCTTATCTGTCTAATAATAAGTAAATCAAAATGGTAACATATTTAAAAAAATATATATATTTGAATCAATTAAGTGCTATCAATTATTTTTAGATAAGCAAAGAATTGTTTTTCCCTTTCCACCCATAGTTAATGAAGTGTACATTTGAAGTAGTTCCAAATTAAATCAAGTCAAATGAGGCAAACATGGGGGAAGTGACAATGTGACATGCTTACAGCAGCAGTAGATGGTTTAGAATAATTTAGGCCTTAACAAGATCAACTTTGAGAAGTAACTGTTTGTATTGAAATGTTTAGCAGTTAGCATAACATGGACTCTGAAAAGTTTCTAAAAGTTTTATATAATATCAACTTGGATTGAAACACTGTCTCCTTACCCTAAAATTTGTTTTACTAAAGAATAGCAAATTTTATTACCTTAACGAACAACCAATAAAGGGAATCACACTCTTCTTTGAAGGATGTTATTGAACATGTTGTTTTTGGATTTCCAAACTGTTGTATTTGGATTTCCAAATTCTATTTTGAAATAGAATATCTACCGAAGTTGTTACTAGGTTGAGTCACGACCAGGTCGCTCTCTTTAAAACATTTCGTGGCACTGCCCAAAATTGTGCAAGGCAGACTATCAACCACGCCGCCTCCAGGATAAAACAAGTCCAGCTACAACTGTGCGGTTAACTACTGCACTGTAGAAAACCGTTCGAGATTTACACCTCCAATATGGTACTAAGACCATTCTTTAATACTGAAACCACTTTCTAATATGGTACTGTGACCACTCTATTATGGTGCTAAGACCACTCAAATATGGTGTTATCACCATTCTAACCTTTAAGTTCTCCAAAATGTCAATATGGTACTACGACCACTCAAATATGGTGATACCACCTGTGCGCTCTCGTTAAAAAAACGCAAACTTCTGAGCGTATGCGAACGCTCAAAAAGTTGGGTGAAGTCGCCACCAAAGTTTTTGTTTAAAGGGAACATTGATAAACCCTTAAGTTTTTTGTTTTGAAGGGAAACGATAATAAAACCCTTGACGATGAGGAAAGGATGGTCATCGCAACCATTACCGGGTTCGGGAGTCGATTACGCAAGGGGAAGGTATTAGCACCCCTCACGTCCGTTGTACTCAACGGGAACCTCCTAGTTAGCTAAGGCTTAGAATGTTTTTAAATGTTTTGCTTGCATGCTTGAATATAAATAAAGATAATAAAGATGAAAGGGGAAAAAGTTTGTTTTTATTATTGTGCTTGACAAGATGACGATCTTGCTCCTACGTATCTCCTGGTGCGATGGAGAATTCAAAGCTACGTAGTTCTTTGGTAGAAAAACGTATTTGTTGGTTATTTTTTAATGAACGATGTTTTGATCGAATTCTTACGATTAAACGTAGCTTGTATGCTCGCGCATGGGAGGCTTAAGCGTTTGTTTGAAATCGCGCTAGAATTGATAAAAACATGTCCGTTGGGGAAAAAGAGTTTGAATTGGCCGCGAGGGGACCAAAAAAAGATTAAAATGACTCAACCGAGTCGAAAAAGGGTCGATTGATCCAACTCGATCAAGAAAGGGTGCAATGGACTCAACTGAGTCGAACATTGACCAAAGTGACTCAACCGAGTCGAAAAAGGGTTCGATTGATCCAACGGGATCAAGAAAGGGTGCAATGGACTCAACCGAGTCGAACATTGACCAAAGTGACTCAACCGAGTCGAAAAAGGGTTCGAATTGATCCAACGGGATCAAGAAAGGGTGCAATGGACTCAACCGAGTCGAACATTGACCAAAGTGACTCAACCGAGTCGAAAAAGGGTTCGATTGATCCAACGGGATCAAGAAAGGGTGCAATGGACTCAACCGAGTCGAACATTGACCAAAGTGACTCAACCGAGTCGAAAATTGAATCAAATGGTCACGGGGGACCAAAAGGTTCAAATTGACCACAAAGGGCCAAGAATTGGTTTGGTGTGGTCGAAAATAGAATGACGATTGTCCGAACGACGAGACATACGTCACGCATTCGTTCAATCGGGGAAATGGAGAGACATACGTCAAACCACCCTTTTTTCATTCAAGTTTTGTTCGAATTTTAAGAAATCCCAAAGTTATCAAAACACTTGGTTTGAAACTCAAATGAAAAGGTTTTAATTGCTCAAATTAGTTGTTGCAACCTATGAACAAGTTTGCCTTGTTTATGTGCATGAAAAATGAGCAAGTTATGCACCAATTTGTGAAAAACGCACAAGTTCGGCTCAAGTTTGAAAAAGGTTTTGAAAAGTGAACAAGTTCGGCTTAAGTTCACGTTCGATTGAAAATCATGAACAAGGTTTTTGTTCAAGTTTAGTTTTGAAAATGATGAACTTAGCTTATTGCTCAAGTTCGATTTTGAAAGTTTATGAACGTAACTTGTTTCGCAAGTTATTCAAAAAGTGTTGCTCAAACTTGTGAATTTTCCAATATCATGCAAAACTCTTGATATGGTTTGAATAAAATGAGTTTCAATCCTCTTAGGTTCTGAGTTCTTGGGCTAGAACCTCAAAAATTGGCTTTTTAGGAGCCTGAACTCAAATTCTGAGTTCTGTCATGGTCGCACTGCGACCAGAGCTTCGCACTGCGAACACTGCGAAATTTTGAGTTCAGAAGCAACTTCTGAACAATCTCAGAACCTTTAGGGGATTAAAAAGCTTTGAAAATTGGCAATAAAAGGAGCTGAACAACCCAGTTTAAATGTTTTGCAACTTTGGGATTCCTTTTTAGGTTCCAAAGGGGTTTTTTGTGCAAAATGAAATTAAACAAAATTAAAGATGCAAATAGCAATGCAAAATGAAAGATAAAGGATTCAGAACACTTACAGAACTCCTAGCCAAAGCTTGTATTGCAGGAGAATGAAGGAGCCTTGAATGTTTTTGGTTTTTTGCAAAAGTTGGAATGTTGATGAATAAGAACAATGAGTTTGTGTAATTGCTCTGTGTTTGAACTGGTTTTTGCTATGTTTTTGTGCTGTGTTTTTGCTCTCAAATCTTTGTTTTTTAATTCTTAAATTGTTGTTATTAATCCTCTTGCCTTGCATCCCTTTTATAGGCAAAAACTGTAACACCCATATAGAGATTGCCTAGGATCTCTTACGAGTATTAAAATTTCGTATTGGATACATTAAATACAATACAGAAAATTTGCTTATTAATTATACAATACAAGAGTTTCTGATACAATCTGCAAATCTGATACATAACATCCTCGATAATACACATCATAGTACATCATCAATATACAACATCCATATAAAACATAAGCAGCACGGTCAATCCATAGCTTTCTCTTTACCTTTACGTCGTGCTACCTGCGAAGAACCTGCACCAGAAGGAAAGGGATGAGACATAACGTCTCAGTGAGCTCCTACTGTAACATCCCGCTTAGATGCAATTATTATCAGTATTAGACGCGATTAAGAAGCATGGTAATTTAGTAATGCTTGGAGTGGCATTATGGTAAATAAGTTAATAAGGGAGAATGTTTTAAAAACAAGAGGTAGAAAGATTTTTCTTAATCTTCTACACTCTTCCTTTCCTTCCCATTTTTCAGCCCATTCTCTCCCACTCTCTCCCCACTCTCACGCCCTCACTCCCTCTCCATAAACTCATCTTTCATCATCCAATTCTTAAGAGAAAACTTCACAAGCAAGGTTTGGGTAGTAAAGCTAGAACAAGAGCAAGAAATAAGGAGAAACAAGGAAGATTTTTGAGAGAAGTAGTAGAGTCAAGTCAAGGCTTTGGGGAATCAGAAATAGCAAGCACCAATAGGAGGATTAAGGTGAGCTCCACAGGGTTTTATAACCCGATTGAGTAAGTTTATGAGTTTTAGCTTTTGAGCAAGTTATAAACATTGAACCCTAAGTTAATTTAGATAGCAATTCTTGATCATTGTGTGTTGTATCCTGTTGATATGTCTTTGAATTTATTATTTAAGTTGTTATGATGCCTGGGTAGGTTTGAATAAGCTGAATTGGTGAAAACCACGTTTTAAACTTGCCAAAAACTGTCCAACTGCAGGTAAAATCGTGTCACGATTTATCAATCGTGTCACGATTTCACAGGCAGTGCCAAACACGATTTCTGGGTAAGAAATCGTGACACGATTGCCCAATCGTGTCACGATTTTGGGCTGGACAGGATAACCAAATTTTTCATCTTTTCTTGCACCGTTTCGGCTATTCAAAACTGCTTCGGACTTAAGGATCGACATGTAATGATCAAGCATTGTTAAAGAGCATATAAAGACCTATCCTTGAGATGTGTAAACCAACATTATAGGGTGAGGATAGGCATAAGCTTGAGAGGATACATAACTTAATCCTCAAGTCATTATAGAGATTATAAGAACTAGTTTTGGGAATTATCCCTTACTAAGCAATTTACCATACACAACTAAGTACAAGCAAGTTCAAGAATGATATAGGCTTTAAGTCTAGAACCTTATATAGGTTAAGAGTACACAATTAGTAAGATTAAGCCGTGGCCTTCGATGTTCACGCCAGTGGGACACGAATGGTTCACGTAGCGTACAGACTAAGAATAATACCTTTAAGTCGTGACTTTCATCGTTCACGCCAGTGGAACATGGAAGGTTCATGCATAAGACTAAAGAATATTAATTGCGTCTTCCGTTGTTCACGCCAGTGGGACACGGGAGGTACACGCATCAGTTAAGATTATTAAGTCGT
This sequence comes from Medicago ruthenica, assembly GCA_018208015.1. Lineage (NCBI taxonomy): Eukaryota > Viridiplantae > Streptophyta > Magnoliopsida > Fabales > Fabaceae > Medicago > Medicago ruthenica. Next base: position 9,899,588 of record CM031372.1, read on the forward strand.
TGTAGTACCCTAATTTTGTCCTACGCATTTTAAAACAAAAATCAAAAAAAATCAAAGAGAGGAAAAAGTCAAAAGTCAACAAAAGTCAACAGAAAAGTCAACTTTTCAAAATTGAGGACTTCGCAATGCGAAGCTCACTTCGCACTGCGAAGTCTGCGATTTTTCTGCAGATTTTTGGTTTCTTGGATTTAATTCCAGATTTTGTTGCACATCATTTCCATAATTATTTTAAGTAGCATTCATGGCCAATTGGGCCAAGCAAAGCCAGAGTTGAAAGACTTGCCATTAATGCCAAGGTTAGAAGCTTTTTCTTCCAACCTAGCATGTGACAAGCAAGTGGGCTTGCCCTTGGGCAGCTCTAGCCCCTCCCAGGTGACCTGCTAACCACCACAAGGTTGCCAGCCACCTGCTTGAGGACTTTCCTCCTGCTTGCTGCCCCAAAAACCAGTCAAACCAGCTGGATTTTCTCACTTGAAAAGCCATGAGTGCCTACTCTGTTTTGCAGCAGCTTTTCACCCTCTCACACCAGCCAATTTTAGCCTTTTCATCCCTCAATCTCTGCACAATACAGTGCACGTTTTTATTGACCAACCATTGAGATTGCAAGGATTGATCCCCAAGCATTAGCCATTTGCAAATCAGCTTTGTTCTTCATCATTACCTTCTAGAATAAGTTGAATTTGTGGCTGAAATCAAGCTGGAACTTGCCCCTTGGCACAAGGCAGGGTTGCCTCTATCCATTAGCATTTAATGCAAAGGGATTCAGCTTAATCTTGGCCACAAATCAGCTGAATCAAAGGATTGTGTAATGATGACAAAGATTTGATCTTGGCCTATAAATACAAGGCAATGCCCAAGGTTACACACACACAATTAGACAGAAAACACAACATTAAAAGAGCAGAAACTCTACTCATTTCAACCTACAAATCTCCACAAATAACCAGAAACAATCCATCCACACAAAGCTTTCAAAAGTTCAAGTTCATCACAAATCTTCAAACCTTTGTGAAAGCCTTCAACCAAATCAAGCCAAGTGCAGCTGGAGCTTTGCTAAGGAGTCCTGTAAGTTACTAAGCTCTTTATCTTGCATTTCTAATTGTGTTTGCATAGCTATTTTGGCTCAAAACCTTTTGGTCCTAAAAAAACCCTTTTGAATTTCAAAGAAATCCCAAGGTTTTCAAAACATCAAATTTGGTTTGTACAACCTTTTTCATCCCAAAAACTCAAAGCTTTTCACCCATATATAAGGTCTTGAGTGTGTTCAGAAGTTGTTTCTGAACAAATGTTCAGAAACAGCTTCTGAACCCAAAATTTCGCATGCTTCGCAGTGCGAAGTCATGGTCGCAGTGCGACCATGACAGAACTCAGAACCTGAGTTTTTGTGTCCAAACAACCAATTTTTGAGGTTCTAGCCCCAGAGCTCAGAACCTAAGAGTTTTTAAACCTATGTTCTTCAAATCATAACAAGGTTTTTGCATAATTTTGGCAAATCACAAGTTCGTATAACCATTTTGTGGGTAACTTGCAAAGCAAGTTATGTTCCCAAACTTTCAAAACCACATGAACCAACAAGCTATGTTCAGCTTTTCAATCTAAACTTGAGCAATAAATATTGTTCATGATGTTCAAAACTCAAAAATGAACATACACCGGTAATGTGCGCATTTTCGCAAAATGAGACGAACTTGCGCGTTTTCTAGCAAATTTGCTAAACCTTCCCATTTTGGGTTTTCAAACCAAATGTTTTGACTTACCTTGGGATTTCTAAAGAATTCAACCCAAAAATATGAATGAAAAAGGGATGGTGTGACGTATGTCTCTCCATCGCCCCGATTGTACGAATGCGTGACGTATGTCTCGTCGCTCGGACAATCGTCATTCCCCTTTTAATATGTACAACCCTAACCAAACCAAATCTTGGCCCCTTGTGGTCAATCCAAACCTTTTGGTCCCCCGTTGGCCATTAGACTCAACCCCCCGACTCGTTAGAGTCCACTCGGTCAATGTTCGACCTCTAGAAGCAGTACCTAGAGTAGTCCATTGTACCCGTTCTTGATCTCAATGGATCAATCGAACAATCGCCCGACTCGTTTGAGTCCACTCGGTCAATGTTTGACTCGTTTGAGTCCATTGTACCTCCCTTGGTCCCATAGCGACCAATTCAACCCTCTACCCTAACGGACGTACCTTTTAACAATTCTAATGTGATTCGCGAACGAACGCTTAATAAGTCTCCAAGTGCGAGCATACAAGCAACGTTTAATCACAAGAATTCGGTTAAAACATCGTCCAATTAAAATTAACCAACACACATACGTTTTTCTACCAAAGAACTACGTATGCTTTGAATTCTCCGACTACCGGGAGATACGTAGGAGCAAGATCGACATCTTGTCAAGCACAATAATAAAAAAAACTTTTTCTTCGTTTGTTTTTATCTCTTTCCCCCCCCTTTTATTATATTTTTAGCATAAATGAACAAGAACGCAAAGTATTAAAAAGCAATTCAAGTTTTAACCAAATAGAAGGTTCCCGTTGAGTACAACGGACGTGAGGGGTGCTAATACCTTCCCCTCGCGTAACCGACTCCCGAACCCGACAATGGTTGCGATGACCTAATCCTTATCCTCATCGTCTAAAGGGTTTTATTATCGTTTCCCTTTACAAACAAAAAAAACTTAAGGGTTTATCAACGTTCCCTTTACACAAAAACTTTGGTGGCGGCTTCACAAAGGCACCCTCCGAGCGTCCGAGGACGACCTCGGAGGATCTGCGCGTCTTTTCCCCGAGGGAAAAAACGAGGTGCGCACAGCTGGCGACTTCACTGGGGACCTGTTCCCACTAGCGAGTCAAGCCTAACCTATTTGGGTTAAAAACAATTGCTTTATTTTCTTTGCGTGCCATGTTTATTTATTTTATTCATGCATGTTATATTTATGCTTTATGTTTATATTTGCTTTATTTGCTTTATATTCATATTATATCTCAAATGTGGGGGTTACTTGAGTGATGTTACTCCACATTGTTCGGGTTAATGCCGGACGTGTGAGGCTCTCTACCCGAGCTTGAGAAAAACACTAAGTTAGAAGGAGGTTGTGTGCGGAAGCCCGCGTTGACGTATGTCCGTGAGGTAGGATGTCCAACCCCGCTTAGATGAGATTTTCATGTGGAATTAATTGAAGTCATGTCGACGTATGTCCATAGACAACCCTAATTCCATATGAGATCTATGACTCTAGGGACCTCTTCTTAGGAAGTATCATCTTTAGAGCCTACACGTGAGGATGGGGGGAAGTTCCGAACCTTCATATACCAAACCCCTGCATACCATGCATTTGCATTCATGAAAAAATTTACGCATAAACAAAATAAAGGGGCATATTTTTGCATACTCATTGCATTCATACATTTACATGCATTTTCATTTCAAAGAAAAAACCTCACATCATTCCCTCACCAAACACCAAAAAAAGGGGAAGTACCCGACCCGGTGTACAGTAGCGTTTCGGAAGAGATCCGAGCAACCGGAAGGCCATCGAAATTTCGGAAATCTTTTTTTGTCCAAGTAATTTATCTTGTTTTTCAAAAAAAAAAACAAAACAATCACTTTGCTCTTCCCAAGGCAAATGATTAATTTTTAGGGGATCCCCATATTTCAAATCATTTTCGTCATTAATAAAGTTGCAGTTTATGTTCAAAAGAGTTCGTTTTTCTTTCGTTCTCAAATAAATTTTCATAAACCCTACAAAAAAAATCATCATAAATACACCACCAAAAATAACACTGCTACAATCCCTTTTGACTTCAATCTTCAAATTAACCAAACGGAAGATGATAATAAGGACGATTTTGAACCTCCTGAAGGATTGTCCAGACTTGGGGATCAAGAGGATAGGGTAATACAACCTCACCAAGAGAGCCCTCAAAAGAATGGCACTACAGTTTTCCCTCTGCCGGGGCACACTCTACAAGAGAAATTAGGTCTTACTCAGATGTGCGGATAAACGTGAAGCAGTCATGCTCACCGAAGAAATCCATGAGGAGTCCTTCCAAACCCATGCCAAGACATGTCACAAGTGACAAAATTATGCCAACAAGGGGCACATACCACAAACACCTCTGAGTGTCATGACATCACCCTAACCTTTTTCTATGTGGGGCATAAACATGTTCGGAATGATTGAGCCAAAGGCTTCAAAAAGGGCACTAGTTCGTACTAGTTGCCATCAACTGTTTCACCAAATGGGTCGAAGCAGCTACCTATGCAAACATGACCAAACAAGTGGTCGCCCAATTCATCAAAAAAAAAAGCCAAGCCGTTACGGCACTCCCCACAAATTCCCACAAAAAGCCAAGTCGTCATTGGCATTCCTCACATCACCCATTTCCAAAAAAAAAAAAGCCCAATTTTTATTGGCATCCCCAAACACAAAAAGCCAAGTCATCATTGGCATTCCTCACATCTCCAACAAAAGACCAATTTTCATTGGCGCACACAATTTCCAAACAAAAGCCCAATTTCCATTGGCCCTCACAAACCCCATTTCTAATAAAAGCCCAATTTTCATTGGCATTCCCATCCAAAAAAAACAAAAGCCCGACCTTGCTCGGCAACCAAAACAACAAAAGCCCGACCTCGCTCGGCATCCCATCATAAAAGCCCGACCTCGTTCGGCACCCCATCATAAAAAGTCCGACCTTATTCGGCATCCAAACACCCAAAGCCCAATTTCCATTGGCATTCAAACACAAACAAGGTTCGACCAACTGAACCTCATAAAAGAGAAACACCTCACAGCATTGGGGCATGGACAGCTCAAAAAGGAAGTTCATTCTCGAGAATTTAGAGAAGAAGACTTAATGCTTGAAAAAGGTATTACCCGTCCACAAGGATCCCCCTATCAATAAACTCCGGCGCAGTCAAAAAAAATATATATGCCAAAAAGAAAAAAGAGCTCGCTAAATCGAAAACCCGAAAAGGGCGGTTTAGGCAATAGAGAGCGTCCTGGTAGATCGAAAACCTGAAAAGGCGGTCTAGGCAAAAATTAAGGACATCAAAAAAAGGAAATATACCCCAGTGGACTGAAAACTCGAAAGAGCGGTCCAGGTAAAAGTTAGGGGTTTCAAAAAAAAAAGGGCAAAAGACTGCGGCACGTGAAGTCCGGACAGAATTCAAGAGGGAAAGAATCAACCTCATTATCATCTTTCAAAAAAAAGGGTTATTTCAAAGTCATAGGGAAAGTAGCACGTGAAACCCAAGCAAATTTCCATTTGCCTTTTTGTTTCTTCTTTTCTCCCTATCTCAGTAATCACCTCTTATAGGGATTACATTTTCACGAATAGTTACCCACACAAGGGACTAAGTTTCGTTGAATCAAAATCATCTTTAAATCTTTTCATTGTTATGCGTCCTTACTTGCTCATAAAATGTGTTTTTATTCATGATAAATAATGCATTGAAATATGGGAATAACATAAAAAAAAAAAAAACAAAAATGTGTGTTTTTTACTTGGACGTTAAATGTCGAAAGAATTTCGTTGGTCCCCGTTATTGCATCAGAGGACTCAAAACTTGAAGCTCAGCATCAGTCATTTTAAGACTCATGCTCTTCAGCAGAAACAAGTGCGTAGCTCACGACGCGTAAAACGCAAAGATCCCGGGTGTCGGAGGAAACAAATTTCCCAAATAAAGCTCACCCCCATACATCTTTTTTATCCACTAAGGCCGGATATCGATCATGCTTCCAGAATGATCCTTATATCCCCAGTGAGATCACCAAAATCAAAGAGCCCGACCTCGCTCGGCAACCAAAATCAAAAAGCCCGACCTCGCTCGGCAAGCCAACCAACAAAAAGCCCGACCTCGCTCGGCAACCAAACAAAAAGTCCAATAATCATTGGCGAACCAAAGTCCAATATTCATTGGCAAGGCAAAGAACTACGTAAGCTTTGAATTCTCCATCCCACCAGGAGATACGTAGGAGCAAGATCATCATCTTGTCAAGCACAACAAACCAAAGCTCAATTTTCATTGGCCCACAATAAAGCCCAAATTTTATTGATATTCCCCAGGGAGTCTCAACCCAAAACAAAAAGTCCAATCATCATTGGCAGACAAACACAAATCCCCAGTAAACACCCTAAACATCCAAACACCAACAAGGCTGGATATCGATCATGCTTCCAAAATGATCCTTATATCCCCATAAGCCAAACCTCATTGATATTCCCCAGGGAGTATCAACCCCAAACAAAAGTCCAATCATTATTGGCAAACCCACACAAATTTCGGGCTTAGGCTCGAACTACACCGGTTTTGATCCCATTTGGGTATGTAGGCAAAGGACCTCGTCCTTCCAAACCGACCAACCAAAAAAGAAAGCCCAATTATCATGAACACACCCACAAACAAAGACCGACTCTGCTCGGCACCCAACTAACATTATTCATGCATGCATATTTTAAAACCATTCATACACATGCATTTCATTTCATAAAACCTGCAACAAGGATCCTCCAGTGAGTATCACTTATTCACCAACATCCATTAACATTCAACCAGGGGCACCTATTTAGGGTAAGACCGCAGCTCGTTAGGAATCGATATTCAGAAGCAGTTCCTGAATAAGATCACCTAGCTTAGGTATCAACCTCTAGAAGCAATTCCTAGAATAGATCACCTACCTCATTGTTCGACCTCTAGAAGCAATTCCTAGAGTAGATCACCTCCCCCAGTGTATCGACCTTCAGTGTTAGCGGCTGAATAAGATCACAGCTCGTTAGGAATCGATATTCAGAAGCAGTACCTGAATAAGATCACCTAGCTTAGGTATCGACCTCTAGAAGCAATTCCTAGAGTAGATCACCTCCATCAATGTTCCACCTCTAGTGACAGTGCCTAGAGTAAACCACTACCCTTAGGTATCGACCTCTAGTGACAGTGCCTAGAGTCGATCGCCGCCATCAATGTTCAACCTCTAGTGACAGTGCCTAGAGAAGATCACCTACATCAACGTTCCACCTCTAGTGACAGTGCCTAGAGTAAATCACCACCCTCAGGAATCGACCTCTAGTGACAGTGCCTAGATAAGATTACCTTCATCCCCCCAGTGGATCTACCTCCAGTGTTAGCGGCTGGATACGATCAAACCCTACCAACCCATTGCATTTGCATTTCGCGAAGGACAAAATTCGGGTCCTTCTTTTTCTTTTTACTTAATTGATCTCCGCAAAGAGTTCATGAGATGCCCTCGGCACTCACGTACTCTATGCGAAGACACAATTAAGTAGGGGCAGCTGTAGTACCCTAATTTTGTCCTACGCATTTTAAAAACAAAATCAAAAAAAATCAAAGAGAGGAAAAAGTCAAAAGTCAACAAAAGTCAACAGAAAAGTCAACTTTTCAAAATTGAGGACTTCGCAATGCGAAGCTCACTTCGCACTGCGAAGTCTGCGATTTTTCTGCAGATTTTTGGTTTCTTGGATTTAATTCCAGATTTTGTTGCACATCATTTCCATAATTATTTTAAGTAGCATTCATGGCCAATTGGGCCAAGCAAAGCCAGAGTTGAAAGACTTGCCATTAATGCCAAGGTTAGAAGCTTTTTCTTCCAACCTAGCATGTGACAAGCAAGTGGGCTTGCCCTTGGGCAGCTCTAGCCCCTCCCAGGTGACCTGCTAACCACCACAAGGTTGCCAGCCACCTGCTTGAGGACTTTCCTCCTGCTTGCTGCCCCAAAAACCAGTCAAACCAGCTGGATTTTCTCACTTGAAAAGCCATGAGTGCCTACTCTGTTTTGCAGCAGCTTTTCACCCTCTCACACCAGCCAATTTTAGCCTTTTCATCCCTCAATCTCTGCACAATACAGTGCACGTTTTTATTGACCAACCATTGAGATTGCAAGGATTGATCCCCAAGCATTAGCCATTTGCAAATCAGCTTTGTTCTTCATCATTACCTTCTAGAATAAGTTGAATTTGTGGCTGAAATCAAGCTGGAACTTGCCCCTTGGCACAAGGCAGGGTTGCCTCTATCCATTAGCATTTAATGCAAAGGGATTCAGCTTAATCTTGGCCACAAATCAGCTGAATCAAAGGATTGTGTAATGATGACAAAGATTTGATCTTGGCCTATAAATACAAGGCAATGCCCAAGGTTACACACACACAATTAGACAGAAAACACAACATTAAAAGAGCAGAAACTCTACTCATTTCAACCTACAAATCTCCACAAATAACCAGAAACAATCCATCCACACAAAGCTTTCAAAAGTTCAAGTTCATCACAAATCTTCAAACCTTTGTGAAAGCCTTCAACCAAATCAAGCCAAGTGCAGCTGGAGCTTTGCTAAGGAGTCCTGTAAGTTACTAAGCTCTTTATCTTGCATTTCTAATTGTGTTTGCATAGCTATTTTGGCTCAAAACCTTTTGGTCCTAAAAAAACCCTTTTGAATTTCAAAGAAATCCCAAGGTTTTCAAAACATCAAATTTGGTTTGTACAACCTTTTTCATCCCAAAAACTCAAAGCTTTTCACCCATATATAAGGTCTTGAGTGTGTTCAGAAGTTGTTTCTGAACAAATGTTCAGAAACAGCTTCTGAACCCAAAATTTCGCATGCTTCGCAGTGCGAAGTCATGGTCGCAGTGCGACCATGACAGAACTCAGAACCTGAGTTTTTGTGTCCAAACAACCAATTTTTGAGGTTCTAGCCCCAGAGCTCAGAACCTAAGAGTTTTTAAACCTATGTTCTTCAAATCATAACAAGGTTTTTGCATAATTTTGGCAAATCACAAGTTCGTATAACCATTTTGTGGGTAACTTGCAAAGCAAGTTATGTTCCCAAACTTTCAAAACCACATGAACCAACAAGCTATGTTCAGCTTTTCAATCTAAACTTGAGCAATAAATATTGTTCATGATGTTCAAAACTCAAAAATGAACATACACCGGTAATGTGCGCATTTTCGCAAAATGAGACGAACTTGCGCGTTTTCTAGCAAATTTGCTAAACCTTCCCATTTTGGGTTTTCAAACCAAATGTTTTGACTTACCTTGGGATTTCTAAAGAATTCAACCCAAAAATATGAATGAAAAAGGGATGGTGTGACGTATGTCTCTCCATCGCCCCGATTGTACGAATGCGTGACGTATGTCTCGTCGCTCGGACAATCGTCATTCCCCTTTTAATATGTACAACCCTAACCAAACCAAATCTTGGCCCCTTGTGGTCAATCCAAACCTTTTGGTCCCCCGTTGGCCATTAGACTCAACCCCCCGACTCGTTAGAGTCCACTCGGTCAATGTTCGACCTCTAGAAGCAGTACCTAGAGTAGTCCATTGTACCCGTTCTTGATCTCAATGGATCAATCGAACAATCGCCCGACTCGTTTGAGTCCACTCGGTCAATGTTTGACTCGTTTGAGTCCATTGTACCTCCCTTGGTCCCATAGCGACCAATTCAACCCTCTACCCTAACGGACGTACCTTTTAACAATTCTAATGTGATTCGCGAACGAACGCTTAATAAGTCTCCAAGTGCGAGCATACAAGCAACGTTTAATCACAAGAATTCGGTTAAAACATCGTCCAATTAAAATTAACCAACACACATACGTTTTTCTACCAAAGAACTACGTATGCTTTGAATTCTCCGACTACCGGGAGATACGTAGGAGCAAGATCGACATCTTGTCAAGCACAATAATAAAAAAAACTTTTTCTTCGTTTGTTTTTATCTCTTTCCCCCCCCTTTTATTATATTTTTAGCATAAATGAACAAGAACGCAAAGTATTAAAAAGCAATTCAAGTTTTAACCAAATAGAAGGTTCCCGTTGAGTACAACGGACGTGAGGGGTGCTAATACCTTCCCCTCGCGTAACCGACTCCCGAACCCGACAATGGTTGCGATGACCTAATCCTTATCCTCATCGTCTAAAGGGTTTTATTATCGTTTCCCTTTACAAACAAAAAAAACTTAAGGGTTTATCAACGTTCCCTTTACACAAAAACTTTGGTGGCGGCTTCACAAAGGCACCCTCCGAGCGTCCGAGGACGACCTCGGAGGATCTGCGCGTCTTTTCCCCGAGGGAAAAAACGAGGTGCGCACAGTCGTGTCTTCTGTCGTTCACGCCAGTGGGACACAGGAGGTTCACGCCAGTGGAACGTGTTATTCCGCAAGGATGACCGCACGACGACAAGAGGAGTCCGATGTTAGCCTGATATGATAGGAATTTTCACCGGTTATCAGGGGAATGTGCTTCGGGGTTACTCCACCCGGGGGCATTCCGTAAAATGAACTTAGATAACATTGTTTGTTCAACGCTAACAGCTAACATAAAGATCAGTTAATACTATATTACCTTATCAGTCAGAAATATTTATTCAGACAGTTATCAGTTAGCAGCTATCAGGCGGTGATCCTAGGTCTCCCCTTGATCACCAGACTATCAGAAACAGACAGATAGCCCTCTATGGGTAAGATTAAGACTTGGCGATCATAGGCATCCCCGAGTTCGCCGAGGTAGGCACGGCAACCCTAGGTTCCCCGAGGTTGCCAAACAGTAGGTAGGGTAGGAGCTCACTGAGACGTTATGTCTCATCCCTTTCCTTCTGGTGCAGGTTCTTCGCAGGTAGCACGACGAAAAGGTAAAGAGAAAGCTACGGACTGATCGTGCTGCTCATGTTTTCTTGGTGTTGTATATTATTGTATCATGATGTATATGAATGTTATGGAGAATGTTTAGTACCAGATTATGGATTGTAATCAAAGACTTATGTTTTGTATAATTATCAAACAATTTTTCTGTATTGTATTTAAATGTATCCAGTATCAGTTTAACACTCTTGCTAATATACTAGTTAAAATTAGTATGGGTGTTACAATTGGTATCAGAGAAGGTCGATTCAGACCGTGCCTTGGGTCATTAAAGTACAATCCAAGTTTCTGGACCTCTTGGATCCAGGACATTATTCTAGATGTTATGTTCAGTTAAAACTGATCACTTTGACTTGTATATGACAGCTAGGATAAGATGTCTGGGAGAAGAAGAGGTAGACCTCGTGCCAATCAAGCTAGCGATGAAAGTGGAGGACCCAGTCTTAATTCATGGGAACAGATGATGCAACAACAGCAGGCCTGGCAGCAGCAATATCAAGAGCAACAAGCTCAGAATGCATTACAGTATCAGCAAATGATGCTGATGATGCAACAGCAGTCTCAACAACAGGCCCAAGCTCAACAACAATGGATGGACATGATGCAGCAGGGACAAGGTTTCCATCCACAGCCACCACCTCCCCCAGTGATTGGTAACCCCGTGTTCCGGGAGTATAACAGACATCACCCTCCGGAGTTTAACGGAGAAGGTGAACCGCAAGAAGCCAGGAAGTGGATTAAACAGATGGAGAAGATTTTTAGAATGGCAGAATGTTCAGAAGAGGACAAAGTGGTTTATGCCACTAACCAACTCAGAGGCGCAGCAGAAGACTGGTGGGAATCTGCTCAGCGCAGGATGGAAGCCAATGGTGTAGAAGTGAATTGGGAAAACTTCAAAGGAGTAATGTTGGAGAAGTATTTACCTTTGTCTTACAAGGTAAAGAAAGAGCAAGAGTTCTTGGAATTGAAGCAAGGTAGTATGTCGGTTGCTGAATTTACAAAGAAGTTTGAAGAGTTGTCCTACTATTCCACACACAACGAGTATGCTGAGAATGAAGTGTGGAAGATGAACCAGTATAAGCGAGGTTTAAGAGGCGAGATTGACACTGCAGTAAGTCTCCAAAGAACTGCAAGTTATGATGAACTAGTACATGACAGTCTGGTGGTTGAAGCATGACTTGCTAAGACCTCTAAAGAAAGATCCGCAGCTTATGAAAAGAAGAAGAGCAGGATGTCAGATAAGTATCACGATAAGCTCAAGCCAAAAGGATCCCCGCAGAGAGGGAAGCAGACATACTCTCCACAACATAATCCTTTGCGGACTAATCCTACTTGCAAGACATGTGGTAGGATGCATAAAGGAGAGTGTTTGTTAGGTGCTGGTATTTGTTATGGATGTAAACAGCCAGGGCATTTCATATCAGAGTGTCCAAATAGACGTGGTAAAGGATCAACTGAAGGAACAACTACTAGTAGGGGCAGAGTGTACTCTCTTGACGGTGCAAAGGCTGTAGCCAATGAAGATTTAATTGCCGGTATGTGTTATTTGGGTACTAATCCAGTAAAAGTTCTTTTTGATTGCGGCGCTACATGTTCTTTTATTTCATATAAATGTGTGGAAACGCTGCAATTACCTTTGTCTCCGTTGAACCCTCCAATGTTAGTATCTACCGCTACTGAAGGCGGAATTGAGGCAAAGTATGTTTGTGAAAGTTGTCCTATCACTGTGTCTAGTAAGACCTATTATGTTGATTTAGTTTGTCTCCCGATGGAGCAATTGGATGTAATTCTAGGCATGGATTGGCTCTCCGCTAACCATGTGTATATCGGATGTTCAGAGAAAAGTATTTATATGCCGACCAGTGATACGGCGGAAGGTGTGGCTCTGTCTGAATTGATTAACCGCACCCATCAGCTAATCCAATTCATTTGTGCGCAAGATAAGGGATTTTATGTTATGCTCACTGTGGCCTCAGAATCAGAGTTAAGCCCCAGTGATATTCCTATTGTAAATGAGTATTTAGATGTTTTCCCTTCAGAAGTGAGTAGTTTGCCTCCAGAGCGCGAGGTGGAGTTTTCAATTGATTTGATTCCAGGAGCGGAGCCAGTATCTGTGGCACCGTACAGAATGTCACCAACAGAGCTGAAAGAGTTAAAGTCTCAACTCGAAGAATTAATTCAGAAACATTTTATTAGACCCAGTGTATCACCTTGGGGTGCTCCGGTCTTGTTGGTCAAGAAGAAAGATGGTAGCATGAGGTTGTGTATTGACTATCGTCAACTTAATAAGGTGACTATCAAGAATAAGTATCCACTTCCCAGGATTGACGACCTACTAGACCAACTTAAAGGAGCGACGGTATTTTCCAAAATTGATCTTCGGTCAGGTTATCATCAGATTCGTATAAAGTCTTCGGATGTGTCTAAAACGGCGTTTCGAACGCGTTATGGGCACTACGAATTTCTGGTTATGCCTTTCGGTGTAACTAATGCCCCAGCAGTATTTATGGATTATATGAACAGAATATTTCAGCCTTACCTTGATCAATTTGTAGTGATTTTCATTGATGACATTTTGATCTATTCTAAAGATCCTCAGGAGCATTCTCAGCACTTAAGAATTGTATTGGATGTCCTTAGAGACAAGCAGCTGTATGCCAAGTTTAGCAAGTGTGAATTCTGGTTATCCGAGATTAAGTTTTTGGGTCACGTTATTTCTCAAGGAGGAGTAGCTGTTGATCCATCTAAAGTTGAAGCCGTACTCAGTTGGGAAAGACCCAAGAACGTAGCTGAAGTCAGGAGCTTTCTCGGCTTAGCAGGGTATTATCGAAGGTTTATCATGAAGTTTTCTCAGATTGCTTTACCTCTGTCACGCCTCACCAGAAAGGATGTACCCTTTATTTGGGATGAAGAATGTGAAAGAAGCTTCAAAGTTTTAAAGAGGAAGTTGACTAAGGCGCCAGTGTTGGCAATACCAGATCCTGAAAAGAGATACACCGTTTTCTGCGATGCATCCTCTAAAGGACTGGGTAGTGTTCTTATGCAAGGGGAAAATGTCATAGCATATGCGTCCAGACAGCTCAAGACACATGAAGAGAATTATCCCACGCATGATCTTGAGTTAGCAGCAATAGTTTTTGCATTGAAGATATGGAGACATCATTTGTATGGTGCGCAGTTTGATTTGTTTAGTGACCATAAGAGTTTGAAGTACCTGTTTGATCAACGAGATCTTAACATGAGACAAAGACGATGGATGGAATATTTGAAGGACTTTGATTTTGATCTGAAATACCATCCAGGAAAGGCTAATGTGGTAGCAGACGCCTTGAGTCGGAAGGCTTTAGTCAAAGCTGAAGTGATGATGCACACGTGTGGATTATATGAAAAGTTTAGAGATCTTAATCTCCATGTTACTGAGATGGAAGGTGGCGTTTTGTTAAACAAGTTAGAGATTTCGTGCGACCTACGATCTAGGATTGCACAAGCGCAAAGCATGGATATGGACCTTCAGAGAAAAGTTGGTCAAGCAGAGTTTTCATGGGCACCAGATGGTGTGTTACTGTTTGAAGGAAGGATTTTTGTTCCGAACGATGAGGAACTAAAGAGATTAATTTTAGAAGAGGCGCATAAGAGCAGTTTCAGCATTCATCCAGGTACCACCAAGATGTATCAGGATTTGAAAAGAGATTATTGGTGGCCTAGCATGAAAAGAGATGTTGCGGAGTTTGTGTCGCGATGCATTGTTTGTCAGCAGGTGAAGATTGAGCATCAAAGACCTGCAGGGATGTTGGTACCTTTGGAAATTCCACAATGGAAATGGGAGGATATAACCATGGATTTTGTGAGTGGATTACCTCGAACACAGCGAGGACATGACTCCATATGGGTAATAGTGGATCGGTTAACCAAGTCAGCTCATTTCTTGCCGGTTAAGACTACGTACTGAGCCTCACAGTATGCTGAATTGTTTATTTCTGAGATAGTGAAACTCCATGGTGTGCCAGCTAGTATTGTGTCTGATAGAGATCCCATTTTCACATCCCACTTTTGGAAGGCTTTTCAGAAGGCTTTGGGGACAAGATTAAAGATGAGCACGTCCCATCATCCTCAAACAGACGGACAATCAGAAAGGACTATTCAGACGTTAGAGGATATGTTACGTGCATGTATTCTAGAAGATGGAGGAAGTTGGAACAATCATCTACCATTGATTGAATTCTCTTACAACAACAGTTATCATTCTAGCATTGGAATGGCACCATATGAAGCTCTATATGGTAGGAAATGTAGAACCCCGCTTTGTTGGGCTGAGGTTGGAGATAAGAGCATTTTGGGTCCAGAGATCATTCAGGAGACGACTCTAAAAATTAAGTCCATTCAAGATAAAATGAGAACAGCACAGAGTCGCCAGAAAAGTTATGCTGATAGGAGACGAAGACCCTTAGAGTTTAATGAAGGAGACCATGTATTTCTTAAAGTTACTCCTAAGTTGGGCTTAAGAGGAGCTTTCAGGACTAAGAAGCTTTGTCCACGATATGTAGGACCATTTCAGATACTTCGACGTGTTGGTCCGGCAGCTTATCAGTTGGCGCTGCCACCAGCCATGTCAGGAATACATGATGTCTTTCACGTCTCTCAACTAAGGAAATTCATTCCTGATCCTTTCCAACCAGTGGAGCTGGATAGTATTGATTTGAGATCGAACTTGACCTTTCAACCTGAGCCAGATCAGATAATTGATCGCGATGTTAAGACTTTGCGGAACAAAGAGATCCCTATAGTTAAGGTTGTATGGAAAGGTTCTCTCGACGGCGAAGCAACGTGGGAGCTAGAATCAGAGATGCAAGAAAATTATCCTCATTTATTTTCAGGTAACTTCTAAATTTCGAGGACGAAATTTCTTTAAGGGGGGTAGATTGTAACATCCCGCTTAGATGCAATTATTATCAGTATTAGACGCGATTAAGAAGCATGGTAATTTAGTAATGCTTGGAGTGGCATTATGGTAAATAAGTTAATAAGGGAGAATGTTTTAAAAACAAGAGGTAGAAAGATTTTTCTTAATCTTCTACACTCTTCCTTTCCTTCCCATTTTTCAGCCCATTCTCTCCCACTCTCTCCCCACTCTCACGCCCTCACTCCCTCTCCATAAACTCATCTTTCATCATCCAATTCTTAAGAGAAAACTTCACAAGCAAGGTTTGGGTAGTAAAGCTAGAACAAGAGCAAGAAATAAGGAGAAACAAGGAAGATTTTTGAGAGAAGTAGTAGAGTCAAGTCAAGGCTTTGGGGAATCAGAAATAGCAAGCACCAATAGGAGGATTAAGGTGAGCTCCACAGGGTTTTATAACCCGATTGAGTAAGTTTATGAGTTTTAGCTTTTGAGCAAGTTATAAACATTGAACCCTAAGTTAATTTAGATAGCAATTCTTGATCATTGTGTGTTGTATCCTGTTGATATGTCTTTGAATTTATTATTTAAGTTGTTATGATGCCTGGGTAGGTTTGAATAAGCTGAATTGGTGAAAACCACGTTTTAAACTTGCCAAAAACTGTCCAACTGCAGGTAAAATCGTGTCACGATTTATCAATCGTGTCACGATTTCACAGGCAGTGCCAAACACGATTTCTGGGTAAGAAATCGTGACACGATTGCCCAATCGTGTCACGATTTTGGGCTGGACAGGATAACCAAATTTTTCATCTTTTCTTGCACCGTTTCGGCTATTCAAAACTGCTTCGGACTTAAGGATCGACATGTAATGATCAAGCATTGTTAAAGAGCATATAAAGACCTATCCTTGAGATGTGTAAACCAACATTATAGGGTGAGGATAGGCATAAGCTTGATAGGATACATAACTTAATCCTCAAGTCATTATAGAGATTATAAGAACTAGTTTTGGGAATTATCCCTTACTAAGCAATTTACCATACACAACTAAGTACAAGCAAGTTCAAGAATGATATAGGCTTTAAGTCTAGAACCTTATATAGGTTAAGAGTACACAATTAGTAAGATTAAGCCGTGGCCTTCGATGTTCACGCCAGTGGGACACGAATGGTTCACGTAGCGTACAGACTAAGAATAATACCTTTAAGTCGTGACTTTCATCGTTCACGCCAGTGGAACATGGAAGGTTCATGCATAAGACTAAAGAATATTAATTGCGTCTTCCGTTGTTCACGCCAGTGGGACACGGGAGGTACACGCATCAGTTAAGATTATTAAGTCGTGTCTTCTGTCGTTCACGCCAGTGGGACACAGGAGGTTCACGCCAGTGGGACGTGTTATTCCGCAAGGATGACCGCACGACGACAAGAGGAGTCCGATGTTAGCCTGATATGATAGGAATTTTCACCGGTTATCAGGGGAATGTGCTTCGGGGTTACTCCACCCGGGGGCATTCCGTAAAATGAACTTAGATAACATTGTTTGTTCAACGCTAACAGCTAACATAAAGATCAGTTAATACTATATTACCTTATCAGTCAGAAATATTTATTCAGACAGTTATCAGTTAGCAGCTATCAGGCGGTGATCCTAGGTCTCCCCTTGATCACCAGACTATCAGAAACAGACAGATAGCCCTCTATGGGTAAGATTAAGACTTGGCGATCATAGGCATCCCCGAGTTCGCCGAGGTAGGCACGGCAACCCTAGGTTCCCCGAGGTTGCCAAACAGTAGGTAGGGTAGGAGCTCACTGAGACGTTATGTCTCATCCCTTTCCTTCTGGTGCAGGTTCTTCGCAGGTAGCACGACGAAAAGGTAAAGAGAAAGCTACGGACTGATCGTGCTGCTCATGTTTTCTTGGTGTTGTATATTATTGTATCATGATGTATATGAATGTTATGGAGAATGTTTAGTACCAGATTATGGATTGTAATCAAAGACTTATGTTTTGTATAATTATCAAACAATTTTTCTGTATTGTATTTAAATGTATCCAGTATCAGTTTAACACTCTTGCTAATATACTAGTTAAAATTAGTATGGGTGTTACACCTACCCTACCTACTGTTGGCAACCACAGGGAACCTAGGGTCGCCGTGCCTACCTTGGCGATCTTGGGGATATCTACGATCGCCGAGTCTTAACTTCACTTATGTCGCGATCAAGGGGGAAAAACTAGGATCGCTGCATATCTTAATCATATCTCATCATATGCTAACTTAACTTATCTTATACTTAGTGATCAAGGGGAAAATATCTATGATCACCTCTTGTTACTAGGAACTAATTGTCCTATTTTTCAATACTTATACAAATAAACGTATTCATCTTCTCATATCTTTAAGTTAGAGGTTAGCGTTGAACAAACAATAACTATCTGAGTTCATTTTACGGAGTGCATCCGTGTGGAGTAACCCCGAAGTACATCTCCCTTCTAACCGGTGAAAATTCCTATCGTATCAGGCTAACACCGGACTCCTCTTGTCGTCGTGCGGTCATCCTTGCAGAATAACACGTCCCACTAGCGTGAACCTCCTGTGTCCCACTAGCGTGAACAACAGAAGACACGACTTAAAAGTCTTAACTTATGCGTATACCTCCCATGTCCCACTAGCGTGAACGATGAGAGACTCGAATTAATATGTTTTAACTTATGCATGAACCTCTCGTGTCCCACTAGCGTGAACAACGAAAGTCACGACTTAAACTTATTAGTCTAAACTTGCATGGACCATTCGTGTTCCACTAGCGTGAACAACGAAGGCCACGGCTTAATATCTTAATGATTCTTGGATACTTGACCTATAAAAGGTTCTAAACTTGAATAGGGTACATACTTGTACTTATTACATATAGAGTATCTTCTAGAATTTCATTAACCTAATCAGGTTCTTGACTCATCGTTCTCATGAGCCATTCCTAGGGCTTACTTAAACTTTTAACTTTAATTCATGAATTTCCAAGCCTTGCATAGTCTTTGCTCATATGATTTCTCAACCAATGGAAGCCTTTAGAATGAACTAAAATGGTGGTTTATGTTTCTAAAATATGTTAGGAGAAAATATTTGCAAAAAGCCATGCCCGCGCGCACCAGGACCCCCAGAACAGCCCAACTAAGTGGTGTTGTTCTGGCTTGGTCGCTACAAGCGCCAAGCTGGTCGCTACAAGCGCCACTGGTCGCTACAAGCGCCAGTAGGCAGGGAGAAATCCTGCCTGGTCGCTACAAGCGACAGCTAGTCGCTACAGCGACCATGACAGCACAGTCATGTGTAAAAATGCATTTTTCCACCATTTTTGCCCATTCAAGGATACCCAAGCTTCCTAAACATGCTAAAAATGATTTTCCTTCATAAAATAACAATTATAAACATATATAAGCAAGGATTTAGTAAGCAAGGAATTAGGGTAAAACTCTAAAACTTTACTCAAGTTATAAAACACATATAATTCTCTCTAAGAGGGTTCTAAAACCCAAAATGAGCTCACCTAAACCTTAATTGGTGCTGGTTATGCTTGATTTCAAAAACCCTAGCTTGCTCCTTTACTTGTTTCTTCCTTGTTCCTTCTCTATTTGTTCTATCTTTTCACCAATCAACTTGCTAGCAACTTCTCAAGGATTATGGGTGAAAGCTTGATGGTTTGGGTGAGAGTGAGTGGCGTGAGAGTGAGGGAAATGAGGGAGAGGGGCTGGTTTTTGGAAGAGGATGAGAAGGAGAAAGATAGTAATGGAATGGAAATATCTTGTTCTATTTTTTTAAATAATCTCCCCTTTGCCTTTAATTACAAAATTGCCATCTCCACTTAATTACTAGTTTGCCACGCTTCTTAATAACTTCTAATACTGATACTTATAAGCGGGATATTACAAAAACCAAATCTATTGTCATAATGGAAAATCCCTAGAATCCAGCTGATTTGTGGGCTAAAACCAGGCTATCTTGCTTTGCATTTAATGCAAAAGTGAAGAGGTGACCTTGCCTTGCTGCAATGGTCAAGAATTTGGCAAATCCAGCCATTAATGCAACTGATTTTGGATAGAAATGATGATGAAAAAGGGGAAAAACAGGGCTGGTTTGCAATTGGCTGTCCCTTGGGATTGGTCCTTGCAATCTTGAGGGTTAAACAAGAAAAACGTGCACTGTGATGTGCAGAGGTTGGGGGAAACAAAAGGGAACATGTGGGCTGGTGTGAGGAGGAAGAAAAAGCTGCTGAAAACAGGGCAGCAATCATGGCTTTTGGGCAAGCAAAACCAGCTGGGTTTGACTGGTTTTGGGAGAGAAAGCAGGAAGAAAATGAGTAAGCTGCTTGCTGGCAAGCTCAAGGTCAGATTGTAGGCAATTGGGAGGGATAAGAGCTGCCCAAGGGCAGGCCAACTTGCTTGGCACATGCTTGGTTGGAAGAAAAAGCTTCTTACCTTGGCTTGAATGGCACATGCTCCAATTCTTGCTTTGCTGAGCCCAAACAGCCACAATTGATGATAATAACAATAATAATAATGATAGGTAATAATAATAATAACATAATGAAAATAAATCAAAGAGGTTAAAAATCTGCAAAAATTTCGCAGACTTCGCACTGCGAAGGGGACTTTGCTCTGCGAAGTCCTCAATTCTGAAATGTTGACTTTTTTTGTTGACTTTGACTTCTCTTCTTTTTTTTTTTTGGAAAAGCTTGGGACAAAATTAGGGTACAACACCACCATTCTAACTTTTTAACTTCTCCAAAACTAGAAAAATATCGAAAGAATATTTATATATACCGTTAAGATCATTCTTAATTCCGACGGGACATTATTATTTCAAAAGGGACTATGATCTTAAAAATACTCTTTATTCCGAAGGGACATATATTATCGAAGGGACTATGTTTTAAGACCTTTCTTAATTCCAAAGGGACATTATACCGAATAGGGACTAAGGTCTTAAGAACACTCTTAAATCTGAAGGGACAGAAAAATGAGATAAGGAGAAGAATAGCTCGTTAACACAAGCTGGAAGGAGAAGAGAGAAAGAGTTCTCGGCAACTCAATAGAACTCTTTGGTGTAATTTTTGAACTGAGAGGAGTCCTCTATTTATATAGAGATTTTGTAACTGTTTTAGCTAAAATTGCGGCAATAGTTACTCTAATGGATAAGATCAAAATGAAACTTAATCATTAATCAGTTCAAATATACTTGTGGATAAGATCAAAAAGAAACAAATCCACAAAGGTGGAGGAAACAAACTCATTGGATATGAATGAAGGAAAAATAGGAAGTTCAGTTGAATTCTCAAACCTTATCACAACCAACATAAACTAAAATTGTGGGAAGTGATATCTATGAATAAAAATAATAATTACTATTATTTTTATCATTATCAAGTATTTAAAATTAAATACCGCAATTTAAACACTACTAATGTGTGTGTTCTATTTTATGTGGGACCCGCACTCTCTATTTGTTCAATTCACATCACACTAGCTCAAAGTCTTATTACTTGGTGTTTAATCATTCAATTTCCTTCCAACTTCACACCAATGTTCCAACAATCCCCCACTTGAATTTAAAAAATGGTTTCAATAGTAACGTCAAAACGTTTCTATAAGGTTGCTAATAAACAAAGGTGTCGCCTACAACTTGAACCTTTGCATAGCGAATACTATTCCGATTCATCAAGAGTTGCTTACAGCATTGAACTCTATCTCAGACATAGAGTCCGCACACAAACCTTTTCCTAAGGTGTATTCTAAAAGCCCGTGCGTTTATGGCCCTGCACGTCTATCCCAGTTTTAACGAACGCTCTAGGTATTCTGCCTCAAAATCCCATAGGAACCGGCCTCAGTTCCACATTCGTATAGGTGAGTCTATCAAGAGTACTCCTGTAGCTATGTACTCCACTCAACATAGAGTATAGATCTCATTAAGAGTTTCTATTATCTCATCCTTCTGTCGCTGCAGGATTCATGCTTTCTTAATTTTCTCATAGCATGTTCTTTCACTCATGACTAGTTATTACCCATTGAACCTATTTCTTGGGATCTCCAGTCATTTAGGTCGGGTTACCATCACTTGTGATCTTTAGGCATTAGTCCCATCTTATTGGATGTGTTTATGACTTTCTTTCTAGTAATTCCTATCGTCAAAGGATTGACTAATTCTTTATCAGTGCGTACATGATCTACTTTAACCGTTCCTTTTGAGAGTAGCTAGCTCTCTAATTTGTTATGTGTTCGTGTCTTAATTATCGTCTCTTACTATTGTAGTAACGATTCTCAATTTTGTAATAGCTGCAGTACTATCATAATGAATTAACACTCCTGGCAACGATTTTATCCACTAGGGGATCTCAACTAGCAAGCATTTTCTCAACTTGCTTCTTCACTAGTTTTCTCTAGTGTTCTCATCTCAGATCATTCCAGTTTGGATTGAGTCAATATCATATGTTTCAACAAACAAATCCTCCAGTGATGCTCAATACGCAGCGACTGGTCGCTTAAGACTCATCTGAAGGATGTTCTATTTTGTACCTTGTACCATTCAAGTACAATAAGATACTCCTCATAATGTAATCCTAGAGTCATAGTCTTCTTAAGGCACCTTATGACTCTTTCAATAACATGTCAATGTTTCTCACTTGGTCTACTAGTAAACTTACACAAGAGTTCCACGACATACGCAATGTCGGGTCTAATACATTCAGTGTCTAAGGACTACCAATGATGCTCGCATATTCTATTTGTCTAACACCACCTCAAGTGTTCTTGAAGAGTTTTACACTTGGATCATAAGGTGTGCTTTCAAGTTTATAGTCAAATAATTAAATTTCTTAAGATCTTGTGAGATTGATCAAACAATTTCTTTTTTTTGATATAGTAATCTTGAAACCAAGAATTACTTCAACTTTGCCTAGGTCTTTCTTATCAATGTTGTTGACAAACAATGATTTCTCATAATTTATAGCATGAATCTTTGAAACAAATATGAGCAAGTCGTCTACATAGAGACATATGATCGTGCAAATGTTATTTACATATTTGTAGTGAATACATTTGTCACTTTCATTCACTTTATACTCATTCGATATCTTTAGGTTGTCAAATTTTCCATGACAATTCTTAGGAGGTTATTTTTAGACCATGCGAAGATATTTCTAACTTGCTGACCTTGTTTTCTTGTCCTGAATCACAAAACCTTCTGGTTGTTCCATATAGATTTCTTCTTCTAATTCACCATTTAAAGAGGCAGCTTTCACATTCATTTGGAGTACTATGAGTTATGTACATTGGCTAAAGGGATTAGTATCTCTCATGAATATGATTCAAGTGACTGGTGAATGAGTGTCGAAGAAATCTAAATTTTTTTCTTTGCCTAAAACCTTTTTCTACAAGGTGAGCCTTCTTTTTAGCAACTGAACCATCAGGTTTTAGTTTTCCATTTCCAAAATTCAAATACATTCAACTGGTCTGCAATTAGGAGGCAAGTCAACTAAGAGTCGTGTTTCGTTAGACTCTAGAGAATCCATTTCATCGTTTACTGTTTTTTTTTTCTTTTCAAAAGTTAGCATCCAATGAAGACAAAGCTTCTTGAAGGCCAGATGGATCCTCTTCCAATATACAAACCATATAACTAGGTTTATACTCTTTAGCATTTATAGCTTTCTTACCTCTTCGAGGTTCTATAACATCTCGTACGATGTTTTCATAACTATTTTTGATTACTGGAATGTGATCAGATGCAATGCCCCCACTAGCTCTCAATTTAAAAGGGAAATTATTTTGCCCCCACTAATGGCCTGCTTTCACTAGCACCCCCACTAGTGCCCCCACTATTCTTTATTTAAAGGGGTATTTATTTACATAGTAATCGGTATCGTTTAATTCTATGCTCACTTTAGCATTTAGGTCTTAAAACTTATATGCTTCGCTATTTATAGCATACCTAATGAATACACATTCATAGGCTCTACTAGTGAGTTCAACTTTCTTGGGTCTGGAATCCAAATATAATCCAGACAATCTCAAGTTCAAAAAATAAGACAAGTTGGGTTGTCTTTTCTTCAAAACTTCTTAATTAGAAATTTTGTTCTTAGACTTGGGTACTCTATTCAACATAAATTTCAATTTTTGTTATAAAAATTGAACGTATCAAGCGTATCAATTTTATTTTTCAAAATTTACAGTCATCAATAAATATGATAAAGTATCTTTTTATCATTTCTAGTTTATGTGTCGTCAAGTTCGCACATATCATAATTTATTAAGTTTAGAGGTCCAAATTCTCTAAATACTTATTTATATGAACTTTTGGTTCATTTATCTTGACTGCAAAAAAATAAAATTTTCTAGTCATATAACTTTGGAATTAAGTCCAAGTTACTCAAGTTTAAAATTAAACGCTTGTTCATATGATAAATTTTGACATGTCAAATATTAAAATCACACAACTTATAAAATAGAGGGAGAATTTAATTTTGAGCATATCATCAAAGGTGCAATCTTATCCCCACAAGAATGCATGGAGCACAAGTCTCTCTTTAAGTCTGAGTCAACTCAGTCTTATTCAATAGAAATTTGAAATTCAGGTTCTTTCTTATTTTGGAGCATGTATCACGTCCTAGAGAATAATTTTCTTTTCGGACATGATTTGCAACCTCACATCTCCAATGCCAACAAATTTAATGTTGTTATAATATTATAACAACACTTTCTTATTTTCAGCAATAGCATATTTTTTTAAACATAGCATAATCATAGCAAACACGGCGCGAGACGCTAATGTTTATCCACCATTCACTTAATTCACCAACTAGATTGACTAGTCATATCAGTGAATTTCTTTTTAGTTAGGTTAGGCAGCGGAGCAATAGTTTACTTGCGGGACATATGACATGGTTTCTCAAAATTGTATTAAAAATAAATTGCGAACCAGTGTCATTTCTTGATGGTGGCTGCTGATTTTTATTTAGGACCATTTTGAGGTTCCTATTCTGTTGGCAGTTAGAGTTACTTATTCACAGTGCGGTTCTGATTTTTGAAAATAAATTTCAAACATATTCAAAGTCGCATATGTGAATTTCTGATTTTTGTTATAACAGCAAACACTTCATTGTGTTCAATATATAGATGTATTTCTATTAGCCTGATTTATCCTTCTTTTATTTTTGGGACAATGAAATCTCAATAAGTAATTTCTTCGGTAGACATGGCAGATCGAAACGTCTTAAAATTGTTGTTTTTGGATTTCCAAACTGTTGTATTTGGATTTCCAAATTCTATTTTGAAATAGAATATCTACCGAAGTTGTTACTAGGTTGAGTCACGACCAGGTCGCTCTCTTTAAGACGTTTCGTGGCACTGCCCAAAATTGTGCAAGGTAGACTATCAACCACGCCGCCTCCAGGATACAACAAGTCCAGCTACAACTGTGCGGTTAACTACTGCACTGTAGAAAACCGTTCGAGATTTACACCTCCAATATGGTACTAAGACCATTCTTTAATACTGAAACCACTTTCTAATATGGTACTGTGACCACTCTATTATGGTGTTAAGACCACTCAAATATGGTGTTATCACCATTCTAACCTTTAAGTTCTCCAAAATGTCAATATGGTACTACGACCACTCAAATATGGTGATACCACCATTCTAACTTTTTAACTTCTCCAAAAATAGAAAAATATCGAAAGAATATTTATATATACCGTTAAGATCATTCTTAATTCCGACGGGACATTATTATTTCAAAAAGGACTTAAAAGTACTCTTTATTCCGAAGGGACATATATTATCGAAGGGACTATGTTTTAAGACCTTTCTTAATTCCGAAGGGACATTATATTGAATAGGGACTAAGGTCTTAAGAACACTCTTAAATCCGAAGGGACAGAAAAATGAGATAAGGAGAAGAATAGCTCGTTAACACAAGCTGGAGGGAGAAGAGAGAAAGAGTTCTCGGCAACTCAATAGAACTCTTTGGTGTAATTTTTGAACTGAGAGGAGTCATCTATTTATATAGAGATTTTGTAACTGTTTTAGCTAAAATTGTGGCAACAGTTACTCTAATGGATAAGATCAAAATGAAACTTAATCATTAATCAGTTCAACAATACTTGTGGATAAGATCAAAAAGAAACAAATCCACAAAGGTGGAGGAAACAAACTCATTGGATATGAATGAAGGAAAAATAGGAAGTTCAGTTGAATTCTCAAACCTTATCACAACCAACATAAACTAAAATTGTGGGAAGTGATATCTATGAATAAAAATAATAATTACTATTATTTTTATCATTATCAAGTATTTAAAATTAAATACCGCAATTTAAACACTACTAATGTGTGTGTTCTATTTTATGTGGGACCCCCACTCTCTATTTTTTCAATTCACATCACACAAGCTCAAAGTCTTATTACTTGGTGTTTAATCATTCAATTTCCTTCCTACTTCACACCAATGTTCCAACAATCCCCCACTTGAATTTAAAAAATGGTTTCAATAGTAACGTCAAAACGTTTCTATAAGGTTGCTAATAAACAAAGGTGTCGCCTACAACTTGAACCTTTGCATAGCGAATACTATTCCGATTCAACAAGAGTTGCTTATAACATTGAACTCTATCTCAGACATAGAGTCCGCACACAAACCTTTTCCTAAGGTGTATTCTAAAAGCCCGTGCGTTTATGGCCCTGCACGTCTATCCCAGTTTTAACGAACGCTCTAGGTATTCTGCCTCAAAATCCCATAGGAACCGGCCTCAGTTCCACATTCGTATAGGTGAGTCTATCAAGAGCACTCCTGTAGCTATGTACTCCACTCAACATAAAGTATAGATCTCATTAAGAGTTTCTATTATCTCATCCTTCTGTCGCTGGAGGATTCATGCTTTCTTAATTTTCTCATAGCATGTACTTTCACTCATGACTTGTTATTACCCATTGAACCTATTTCTTGGGATCTCCAGTCATTTAGGTCGGGTTACCATCACTTGTGATCTTTAGGCATTAGTCCCATCTTATTGGATGTGTTTATGACTTTCTTTCTAGTAATTCCTTTCGTCAAAGGATTGACTAATTCTTTATCAGTGCGTACATGATCTACTTTAACCGTTCCTTTTGAGAGTAGCTAGCTCTCTAATTTGTTATGTGTTCGTGTCTTAATTATCGTCTCTTACTATTGTAGTAACGATTCTCAATTTTGTAATAGCTGCAGTACTATCACAATGAATTAACACTCCTGGCAACGGTTTTATCCACTAGGGGATCTCAAATAGCAAGCATTTTCTCAACTTGCTTCTTCACTAGTTTTCTCTAGTGTTCTCATCTCAGATCATTCCAGTTTGTATTGAGTCAATATCATATGTTTCAACAAACAAATCCTCCAGTGATGCTCAATACGCAGCGACTGGTCGCTTAAGACTCATCTGAAGGATGTTCTATTTTGTACCATGTACCATTCAAGTACAATAAGATACTCCCCATAATGTAATCCTAGAGTCATAGTCTTCTTAAGGCACCTTATGACTCTTTCAATAACATGTCAATGTTTCTCACTTGGTCTACTAGTAAACTTGCACAAGAGTTCCACGACATAGGCAATGTCGGGTCTAAT
Source organism: Medicago ruthenica (assembly GCA_018208015.1). Classification (NCBI taxonomy): domain Eukaryota; kingdom Viridiplantae; phylum Streptophyta; class Magnoliopsida; order Fabales; family Fabaceae; genus Medicago; species Medicago ruthenica. The sequence continues at coordinate 9,926,799 of CM031372.1, forward strand.
ACATTCAGTGACATATCTAAGGACTACCAATGATGCTCACATATTCTATTTGTCTAACACCACCTCAAGTGTTCTTGAAGAGTTTTACACTTGGATCATAAGGTGTGCTTGCAAGTTTATAGTCAAATAATTAAATTTCTTAAGATCTTGTGAGATTGATCAAAAAATTTCTTTTTTTTTGATATAGTAATCTTGAAACCAAGAATTACTTCAACTTCGCGTAGGTCTTTCTTATTAATGTTGTTGACAAACAATGATTTCTCATAATTTATAGCATGAATCTTTGAAACAAATATGAGCAAGTCGTCTACATAGAGACATATGATCGTGCAAATGTTATTTACATATTTGTAGTGAATACATTTGTCACTTTCATTCACTTTATACTCATTCGATATCTTTAGGTTGTCAAATTTTCCATGACAATTCTTAGGAGGTTATTTTTAGACCATGCAAAGATTTTTCTAACTTGATGACCTTGTTTTCTTGTCCTGAATCACAAAACCTTCTGGTTGTTCCATATAGATTTCTTCTTCTATTTCACCATTTAAAGAGGCAGCTTTCACATTCATTTGGAGTACTATGAGTTATGTACATCGGCTAAAGGGATTAGTATCTCTCATGAATATGATTCAAGTGACTGGTGAATGAGTGTTGAAGAAATCTAAATTTTTTTCTTTGCCTAAAACCTTTTTCTACAAGGTGAGCCTTGTATTTAGCAACTGAACCATCAGGTTTTAGTTTTCCATTTCCAAAATTCAAATACAACCAACTGGTTTGCAATTAGGAGGCAAGTCAACTAAGAGTCGTGTTTCGTTAGACTCTAGAGAATCCATTTCATCGTTTACTGTTTTTTTTTCTTTTCAAAAGTTAGCATCCAATGAAGACAAAGCTTCTTGAAGGCCAGATGGATCCTCTTCCAATATACAAACCATATAACTAGGTTTATACTCTTTAGCATTTATAGCTTTCTTACCTCTTCGAGGTTCTATAACATCTCGTACGATGTTTTCATAACTATTTTTGATTACTGGAATGTGATTAGATGCAATGCCCCCACTAGCTCTCAATTTAAAAGGGAAATTATTTTGCCCCCACTAATGGCCTGCTTTCACTAGCACCCCCACTAGTGCCCCCACTATTCTTTATTTAAAGGGGTATTTATTTACATAGTAATCGGTATCGTTTAATTCTATGCTCACTTTAGCATTTAGGTCTTAAAACTTATATGCTTCGCTATTTATAGCATACCTAATGAATACACATTCATAGGCTCTACTAGTGAGTTCAACTTTCTTGGGTCTGGAATCCAAATATAATCCAGACAATCTCAAGTTCAAAAAATAAGACAAGTTGGGTTGTCTTTTCTTCAAAACTTCTTAATTAGAAATTTTGTTCTTAGACTTGGGTACTCTATTCAACATAAATTTCAATTTTTGTTATAAAAATTGAACGTATCAAGCGTATCAATTTTATTTTTCAAAATTTACAGTCATCAATAAATATGATAAAGTATCTTTTTATCATTTCTAGTTTATGTGTCGTCAAGTTCGCACATATCATAATTTATTAAGTTTAGAGGTCCAAATTCTCTAAATACTTATTTATATGAACTTTTGGTTCATTTATCTTGACTGCAAAAAAATAAAATTTTCTAGTCATATAACTTTGGAATTAAGTCAAGTTACTCAAGTTTAAAATTAAACGCTTGTTCATATGATAAATTTTGACATGTCAAATATTAAAATCACACAACTTATAAAATAGAGGGAGAATTTAATTTTGAGCATATCATCAAAGGTGCAGTCTTTTCCCCACAAGAATGCATGGAGCACAAGTCTCTCTTTAAGTCTGAGTCAACTCAGTCTTATTCAATAGAAATTTGAAATTCAGGTTCTTTCTTATTTTGGAGCATGTATCACGTCCTATAGAATAATTTTATTTTCGGACATGATTTGCAACCTCACATCTCCAATGCCAACAAATTTAATGTTGTTATAATATTATAACAACACTTTCTTATTTTCCGCAATAGCATATTTTTTTTAACATAGCATAATCATAGCAAACACGGCGTGAGACGCTAATGTTTATCCACCATTCACTTGATTCACCAACTAGATTGACTAGTCATATCAGTGAATTTCTTTTTAGTTAGGTTAGGCAGCGGAGCAACAGTTTACTTGCGGGACATATGACATGGTTTCTCACAATTGTATTAAAAATAAATTGCGAACCAGTGTCATTTCTTGATGGTGGCTGCTGATTTTTATTTAGGACCATTTTGAGGTTCCTATTCTGTTGGCAGTTAGAGTTACTTATTCACAGTGCGGTTCTGATTTTTGAAAATAAATTTCAAACATATTCAAAGTCGCATATGTGAATTTCTGATTTTTGTTATAACAGCAAACACTTCATTGTGTTCAATATATAGATGTATTTCTATTAGCCTGATTTATCCTTCTTTTATTTTTGGGACAACGAAATCTCAATAAGTAATTTCTTCGGTAGACATGGCAGATCGAAACGTCTTAAAATTGTTGTTTTTGGATTTCCAAACTGTTGTATTTGGATTTCCAAATTCTATTTTGAAATAGAATATCTACCAAAGTTGTTACTAGGTTGAGTCACGACCAGGTCGCTCTCTTTAAGACGTTTCGTGGCACTACCCAAAATTGTGCAAGGCAGACTATTAACCACGCCGCCTCCAGGATACAACAAGCCCAGCTACAACTGTGCGGTTAACTACTGCACTGTAGAAAACCGTTCGAGATTTACACCTCCAATATGGTACTAAGACCATTCTTTAATACTGAAACCACTTTCTAATATGGTACTGTGACCACTCTATTATGGTGTTAAGACCACTCAAATATGGTGTTATCACCATTCTAACCTTTAAGTTCTCCAAAATGTCAATATGGTACTACGACCACTCAAATATGGTGATACCACCATTCTAACTTTTTAACTTCTCCAAGAATAGAAAAATATCGAAAGAATATTTATATATACCGTTAAGATCATTCTTAATTCCGACGGGACATTATTATTTCAAAAGGGACTATGATCTTAAAAGTACTCTTTATTCCAAAGGGACATATATTATCGAAGGGACTATGTTTTAAGACCTTTCTTAATTCCGAAGGGACATTATACCGAATAGGGACTAAGGTCTTAAGAATACTCTTAAATCCAAAGGGACAGAAAAATGAGATAAGGAGAAGAATAGCTCGTTAACACAAGCTGGAGGGAGAAGAGAGAAAGAGTTCTCGACAACTCAATAGAACTCTTTGGTGTAATTTTTGAACTGAGAGGAGTCCTCTATTTATATAGAGATTTTGTAACTGTTTTAGCTAAAATTGCGGCAATAGTTACTCTAATGGATAAGATCAAAATGAAACTTAATCATTAATCAGTTCAACAATACTTGTGGATAAGATCAAAAAGAAACCAATCCACAAAGGTGGAGGAAACAAACTCATTGGATATGAATGAAGGAAAAATAGGAAGTTCAGTTGAATTCTCAAACCTTATCACAACCAACATAAACTAAAATTGTGGGAAGTGATATCTATGAATAAAAATAATAATTACTATTATTTTTATCATTATCAAGTATTTAAAATTAAATACCGCAATTTAAACACTACTAATGTGTGTGTTCTATTTTATGTGGGACCCCCACTCTCTATTTTTTCAATTCACATCACACTAGCTCAAAGTCTTATTACTTGGTGTTTAATAATTCAATTTCCTTCCAACTTCACACCAATGTTCCAACAGAACAAGATGCTTCCAATATGTCAAGCTAGCATAGGCATATCTCGGTAAAGTTGAAAAGAACTTGGTTGCATTGCAGGCCATTAAAAATAAACTTGGTTGCAGCTGTGAAGTTGTATAAAGAGGACAAATTAACAGAGGCGACATCTTTGGAGGGACATACTAATTGGTAGAAGTTAAGAGACACATTAGAATCCTTAATAGACAACGTTCCAGGTTGGGGAGAAATCCCTCTCTATAGGAATCAATAAGGAGGTCTTAACCGTTAAGTGGACTCAAAAGGAAGGAACGCTGATTACCGAGCAATTTCTCATAAAGATGCTAGTCAAATTGCTCAAACAGGCTTCTGAAGATGCTAAAAAGTTGCTTAAACAAGATAAGTAGATAAAAAAAATCTAAATCAATTAGTTACTTGAGGAACAAGAAATAAGTTAAAAAGTTTCTAAATAATTAGTTACAACCACCCTTTCATTGCTAAATCAATACACTACAAGTACTGAGCTAACAACTAACTGTTGTTTCTGAGGTATTCACTTTCATAAATAGTGATGCCCTTACAGAGGCATATATAATAGGCTTAATGTACTTTTGCCCCCCTAACTTTTCTATAATGAGGCCCATGTGTCAATCAGGACTCGTCGAACATCAAAATTGGCCATGTACGCCAGAACCAACAGAGGTATGGCTGAATTAGGAGCTCCTTCGGGCAGCTCATGGTCATGGAACGACAGTGGTGGTCGCCCCCCAGACGGGATGTTGGGGAGGACCAGCTGGTTGACGCTCATGAGTTCTTCAAATTTCCTCTTCATGCTTCCCATGGAGAGTTTAATCGCTCCTCTAGAAATCACGTTGACGGAAGGGAACTGTTCCCAAGTGCACGAGTAGGGAGTTATCTCCATGTGCTCCGGGAAGCTCTCCAGCACTTTGACAGACATGGCAACAACAATGTCTTGATTGTTGCCATCAGCGATCTGATCGACTGTCTTCCTTTGAGGAGAAGTAGTTTTGGTGAACTACTTCAACCGACCTCGTTGTATGAGGATTTCGATTGCATCCTTGAGGTGGATGCAATCGTCCGTGAGGTGCCCGTGGCACTTATGGAACCAGCAGTACCTCGTCTTGTCGGCTCCCTTTTCTCTTGTGTTGGAGGCTTGGGGTATTTGATGCCCGCCTCCTTCAGATCGGCTGCTGCGATCTCCATGAGGATTTTTTCCCTCGATGCAGCAAGGGGTGTATATTGCGCAAAATGACCAATAGGCCCTTTTCTATCTCGAACAAGATGTTTACCCTCACGAGCAGCTTGCTTGCCTTTCCTCTTTTTCTCTTGGAAGGGCTTTTTGGAGGATTCAGCAACAGACTTCTCCTTCCTGGACTTATTCAGTTTATCGGCGTACAAATCTTCTTCGTACCTGATGTAAGTCTTTGCAATCGCTAGGAACCCGTTTAGAGTCCTTGGGCGATCTAGATGTACGACCTTCTTCATATCGGTGTCGTGGCGAAGTCCCTTAGAGATAAGGTACTTCTTCATTGTCTCATCTGCACATTTGACCTGTACAGCTTCTTTGTTAAACCTCTCAATGTAGTCTCTGAGGGGCTCATTCTTTCCTTGCACAATAGCTTCAAGGGACGCCATAGTTTTTGGTTGGGTCCTTGAAGCGGTGAAGTGCGCGGTGAATTCGTGGCACAGATCGTTCTAGGAATCGATAGAGTTCCTACGGAGACCCTTGTACCATGTCATCGTTCCTCGCCTTAGAGTGGTAACGAAGAGCTTACATTTGATGGCCCCCCGCACCTCTCTGTAGGTGAGGACGGCCTCAATGTTCTCTATGTGCTCGTCGGGGTCGGTCGTCCCGTCATACGAGTCCATTTGTGGGGGCTTGTGCAGCCCCGGTGGGATGCGAGCCTCGCGAATATGCCTTGTGAAATGGCCGTATGCGAGGCGTTCTTCATCAGATGCGGAGGCAGATGTCGAGCACCTTCTTCGCCTGGGTGGATTCCTTTCAGGTGATTGTCTGGAGGATCTCCTGGTAAGGGACCTTCGACTAGGCGATCTCCTGGTTGGAGATCTCCTGCTGACTGAATGTTTGGGCGACCTTGATCTGGAAGGACGCGGGCTCCCTCCCCTTCTTCTACGGGGTGAAGAGGGAGGCCTTCTGGGCGATGGATGTTGTCGTTGCAGACGCTCATTCTCTATCTCCATCAGACGCTGATTCTGCTCCTTGATGATCAACGTTTGACGTTGCACCGTGCGGAGGATATTGGTCAGCATGGCGTCCACGGGGACGAGTTGTTTGCTTCCTCGCTAGGCCGATGGGGACCGTAGAGAGGTTGCTCTTGCAATGGTACGACGACCTGAGGGATTTGGTGGTGTGCCTCTTCCCTAGGACTATCTGTAGGGGATGGAGTAAAAGTGTGCCCGTCACGGTGGACGCGGTGGACCTCACTCCGTAGCTGAGATGTAGCACCGTTGGTAGCCATGGTTTATATGAATGTATATATTTATGGAAGCTTTGGTTTTTTGTTGGATAAAAAACGGGGATAGCTTATTTTTTTTCCCACAGACGGCGCCACTGATCTTACCTGATCAAAAATGGGCTGCCGGTGCAGTAGAAGGATGATATTTGTGAATGTTCGCTGTGGTTGGAACGATTGGGGGGTGTGTACCTGTATGCACTCCGACGCTCAAGTCAGTATGAGTGTAGAGAGGGAGGTTAAGAGAGTAAGGAGAATCTAACCTTGGGGACTACTCAGAGTCCCTGTTTTATAGAGATGGGTGGTGCAGGAGTCGTTGTATGGAACACGTGTGACTCGGTGGTTACGAATTCGTAAGAAGTGTAACCGCCGAGGAGAGATTTGCGGGAACGTGCGAGAGACGTTACAGAACGTTTGAACCAGCCTCTGGGGACGCCCTCAGCAACCTGTAAGGAGGTGTGTTGCGAGTAATTTTGTTAGATGTTGCGAGTAATTCTGTCAGATGTTGGATCTGGGCTGGTTTGTATTGGGTCTAAGTAAATGGGCCTACTTGCTATTCGTTTACTCTAGAACAGGTTAGAAATAATATGATTAGCTTGTGTGTCGTGGTGAAATTAAGTGATTATGAGAAATTAATTGAACTATGTTAAAATGATTGAATTGAGTTAATTATGATGAAATTGATGTATGTTAGATTGAATAACATGAGTATGATGATTTGGGTTAAGTTTGGTGTGTTTGAGATCGAAAAATGGGGTCGAAAGGGGTGTCCCCATTTTTAAAAAACGAGAAAAACGTATTTTTTTCCCACCTGAGTATCACGCACGACCGTGCGCCTGGGAGGCACGGACTGTGCGTGTGTCTCGACATTGGATTACACAACTGTGTGCCCACGAGTGCCCTCTGTGGTGCGAAAACTCCAATTTTGTGATTTTTAAAGGTATTTAAGATACATGGTTGGGTCCCAAACCCCTAAACTTAATCTATAGAAGTATGATTTGGGTTGTATGAGTATTTGATTGAGGATATGATTGGATTATGCTTAATGATTGGATTGATTATTGTGTTGGACTTATAAATTGAATTAAATCGATGTATGAACTTAATAGATGTGTAAGAAGATGATGCAAGCAATGTAGTATGCTTAACGATGTAGAAATGACATGTATGATTATAAGAAGATGTGATATGATTATGGAATAATGTGATTATGATTTGATATGTTTAATAAGGCGAATTGATTATAGGAGGAATGTTACGGTGTAAATGAATCATTGATGTGATTAAATGTTGGTGTGGTGATAATATGACTTGTGGTGTAGACTTGCAGGTTGAGGACGCATAGATTGCCGTGAGTTTTCCCGAGGATGGCTTTGGAGTCTACTTGTCTCTCATTGCTTTTCCTTTGGAGTCTAGTTAGTGATGCTCTGATTAGGACTGTTGGGATTGTATTTTGTTGAACCTTGAGTTCGATGATGATGTATTTATTATGAGATATGCTTATCTGACTATGTTGTTGAGATTATTCCGCTGCGATATTATATTATCTGTTGAAGTTTTGAATTGTGCTGAATGTTGGAGAATAACACCTTAATGTGTGTGTGTGTGTGTGTGTGTGTGTGTGTGTGTGTGTATATGTTGCATATTTATTTGAAAATAGTATGTGAGTTTTTGGGGTGTTACAAGTGTGCTGCAAATATTTAACAATGTTTTAAATATAACAAAGAAATTTATTTAATAGAAACACTACATTAATTTTTATATTTTAAAAATAGTCACGAGTTTTCAAAATTTTATCATATTGAATTTCTAATATATGTACATAAAAATTTGTTTTCACATATAGAAGTAAATAAAATTCACAACTGGCGCGATTCAACTATTTAACAATTTTTTGTATATATAAGAGAAAAATATTTAATTGAAACATTACATTAATACCAATAATTTTTATTTAATATCTTTAAACATTCGACAATATTAACAATCTAATTATTTTTATATAATTACCGGAATGTTACATGACCCGTACGAAAGCACGAATCTTTACTGGTTTTTAATATAAAAATACATTTATCAAACAAAATTTAGTTTACATAAAATCAATAAAAAAAATCATTCACTTTTTGTATAACCCAAAATTTAAGTCTTTTTGAAAAAATACTGATAAGTGTAATAATTATTTTCTTTAAAAAAAGTATAATAATTTTTTTGAAGGAATTTTCAAAATAATCGACTTTATGTAAAATTGAGAAATGTTAGTAACACTTTTTTTAACAATCATTCCAACAATCACTCTTTTATTTGAAGGAAAATCGTATGGGTCTCACCACTTTGTGTTAGATTTATTTTCAAAGTGTGATGATAATATAGATGTCATTCAATAAGAAAGTAAATATTAGAGGGTATTATAAAGAGAGTGTTGGTACAACTCTCATGTAAAATTATACCTTTAATATAGAATACTTCTTTGAAATGAATACTGCAAAAATTTCCCACCCCCCGTTTAGTCTCTTGACTCTATTTCCCAATCTTTAATTATGTGGTTCCTTTCAAGTTAAGACAAAATATATCGTGCATTATTCCAGCTTCATCACCTCTGTTATTTGTCTGTTCTCGCCAATTTAATTTGTTGTCATCATCATCACAAAATCTCACTAATTTGTTATCAACACCAAGTCAAGTCTACAGTCTGCAGCATGCATGAAGCCATATTCATGATAATTATATTTTGAATGAATTTTCAAAATAATCATTTTTTTCCAAAGTAATTATTATCAGAGGTACACATTTTTTTGTATAAAATAGAAAGTACACGGTATTATGTAAAACTATACCTTTAATATATGATACTACTTGTTTAAAATGAATGATACAAAATCACTTCCCAATCTTCAATTAGTCTCTATGACTCCATGCATTCCCCAACTCCAACGTTTTTCCAATCTATAATTATGTGATTCCTTTCAAGTTAAGACAAAACATAGTATTGTGTATTATCCCAATTTCATAACCTCTGTTATTTGTTTGTTCTCACCAACTTGTTATCATCTGCATCGAAAAATCTCTCTTATTTATGTGGCCTCCAACGCCGGAAAGACTTTGGTTTAGCCCCCCATTGACCGGCTTATCAAAACCAAGTCATTATATCACATTATACTTCCTTCCGTTACTGTCTTTTAGGTTTATTGAATAAATAATATATCGAGTCTATAATATAGATCAAATACATCATTTATTCAATGAATTTAAAAAGTGTTTTTTTTTGCTTAAAAATGCTGAGAAATGGAACATTGTGAATTGAAACCCACACCCCACGGTATTAAATGTATATGTTGTCTTTTACTCCCTCCGTTCTTTTTTAAGTATCTTTTTTGAAGAAAATTTTTGTTTCTATTTAACTGTCACTTTCAAAGTTCAATGCAACATTAAATGTTGTTTTACTAATATTACCCTTAGTTATTTATTGCAGAAAGAGAAATATATGAAATGAGATATTAAATGAATAAGGTCATTATAGTAAAAGTATAACTTATTGTATCAAAAGTATTAACATTTATTGATTGTTTTGGTTTGTGTAAAATGTTAAAAAGTGACAATTAAAAAGGAACGGAGGTAGATACTACTATTTAAACGGTACTAGCGGGACAAACGACACTTTGATAATTGCGAAGGAAAAAATAACGTACTCCCTCCGTCCCAAAATATAAGCAAAAATTGGTCAACAAAAGTTAATGTATTTGGTTCAAAATTTGTACCAAATACATCAACTTATGTTGACTCATTTTTGCTTATATTTTGGGACGGAGTAGTATGCCGTATATATTAGTATAAATATCCTCCTCGGTGCTTAGACTCTCATGCATCCTATTGAAAATGGCCAAGTTATACTCTGTTCACTCTTGGCTCTGTATTCTCTCTGCCTCACTCTATTATTACTTCTTCACTTGCTTAGTTGTGAGTAGTGAAAAAAACATCACCACCGATGAATTTGCACTTCTTGCATTCAAATCCTCAATTACCTTAGACCCTTATCATATGCTTAGACCCTTAATATTTAATAGAAACATTACATCAATACCAATAATTTTTATTTAATATCTTTAAACATTCGACAATATTAACAATCTAATTAGTTTTATATAATTACCGGAATGTTACGTGACCCGTACAAAAACACGAATCTTTACTAGTTTTTAATATAAAAATACATTTATAACTATTATCAAACAAAAAAATTAATTTACATTAAATCAATAAAAAAATCCATTCACTTTTTGTATAACCCAAAATTTAAGTCTTTTTGAAAAAATAATTATAAGTGTAATAATTATTTTCTTTAAAAAAAGTATAATAATTCTTTTGAAGGAATTTTCAAATTAAATAATCGACTTTATGTAAAATTGATAAATGTTAGTAACACTTTTTTTTTAACAATCATTCCAACACTCACTCTTTTATTTGAAGGAAAACCATATGCATCTCACCACTTTACGTTAGATTTATTTTCAAAGTTTAATGGTAATATGGATTTAATTCAATAAGAAAGTAAATATTAGAGAGATTATTATAAAGAGAATGTTGATAAGACTCTCATGTAAAATTATACCTTTAATATAGAATACTTCTTTGAAATGAATACTGCAAAAATTTCCCACCCCCCATTTAGTCTCTTGACTCTATGCATTCCCCAAGTTATACGTTTTCCCAATCTTTAATTATGTGGTTCCTTTCAAGTTTAGACAAAATCTCACCAAGAATTTCTTCTCGCCAATTTGTTGTCATCTTCATTTCAAAATCTCACTTATTTACGCTTGAAAGACTTGTTTAGCCCCCAATTGACCGGCTTCTCAACACCAAGTCAAGTCTACAGTCTGCAGCATGCATGAAGCCATATTCACGATAAGTGCGATTGTTACATATTCTGAATTTCCACCAAATCCAGAATTAAAGTGAATGAGACTGTTTTGTCATTGAGTCCTGTTCAACCCCAGCAAAGGTTTCAAGAGATTTCACGAACTATTCATTCGTTATGTATAATATGTCATATGTGCTTGTAATTTGGGACGGAAAAACGGTGAAAGTCTCTTGATCTTGCAACAGAATAAGGGTCTTCTCACTTCTGATGAGTTCTGCCTTGTTTAAGATTCCAAATTCTCTTGACTTTTACTAAGTTTTCTAGTGCAACAAGGCCGAGAGACACTCATAACAAAATTTTCCTATACTCCCAAAATTATAAGCACCTATTAAGATAAAAACAATTGTCCAGAAATATAAGTGCCTTTTAAATTGTAAAATGTATTCAATTATTATTTTTAAGTTTATTGAATAAGTGATGTATCTGGTCTATAATATAGATAAATTACATTACATATTCAATGAATATAAAAAGTGATTTTTTTGCCTATAATAATAACAAGATGAAGTACATCTATGACAATTGTTGATAATCAATAGTTAATGGGAACAATTTTATAAAACTATTACTTTAACATCCCGCTTTTAAGTATCAGTTAACAGTATTATATGTGATTAAGAAGCATGACCAATTGATAGAATGAGTAATGGCACAATGGTAATTTTCAGCCAAAAGGGAGATTGGTTTTAAAATGGGAAAACTAGATATTTTCACAATCTTTTTCTTCTTTCCATTCCTCATTCCAAATCAACACATTTTCTTTCCTTTCTCTTCCAAACCACACGCCCCCATCTCTTCCCCCATCCTTTACTCAAACTTCCATTAAAACTCTAGTAAGAGACCTTGCAAGACAAACTTGAGTAGAAAGCTTGAACAAGGGAAAAGAAAAGAAGAACAAGGAAGAACTAGAGAAGAGTCAAGCTGGGAGTGTTGTAGAGTTGTTGGAATCAAGTTTAATCTGCACCAAACTGAAGCTTAAGGTGAGCTCCAATGGGTTTAGAACCCATTTTGTGTAAGCTAGCAAAGTTTTACAAGTTAAGAGTAGAATTTAGGAATTTTGTCATGAAATCTAATAGTTTGCTAATCCTATGTCCAAGCATGTTTTTATCTATTATTATGTCTTAGTAATTACTCCCATAAGCTGTTTGTATGTTTGGGAGTGTTTGGATTAGCCTAGGAAGCAAGAAATTGAACCCTGCATATGTCAAAATCGGCCACCGATTTGGAGGATTCGGCTCCCGATTTTAAGACTCATTTTCTAAGTAACTTACGGCAAAAATCGGGCCCCGATTTATACCCATCGGCCGCCGATTTTGCTCTGGCCCAAACTCATGTTTTTCTTGATTTTAAGCAAGGTTTAAGATAGGATGGGTTAGGGGTACTATAATGGAAGATGATTACCCAACTTCTAGGTTATATTAGAGGAGTATATGAGCTAGTTTTGGGTTATCCCTTATTAAAACAATTTATTCATAGACAACTATATATATGCAAGACCAAGTATGATATAAGCTTAAGACTAGAACCTTTTATAGGTTAGAAGTTTAAGAATATTAAGGTATAAGTCGTGGCCTTCGTCGTCCACGCTAGTGGGACACGAATGGATCACGCAATAGTAGAACATTATGAAATCCTAAGTCATGACTTCCGTTGTTCACGCTAGTGGAACACGAGAGGTTCATGCATAAGTTATGATATATTAAATTGCGTCTCTCATCGTTCACGCTAGTGGGACATGGGAGGTATACGCATAAGTTAAGATTATTAAGTCGTGTCTTCTGTTGTTCACGCTAGTGGGACACAGGAGGTTCACGCTAGTGGGACGTGTTATTCCGCAAGGATGGCCGCACGACGACAAGAGGAGTCCGGTGTTAGCCTGATATGATAGGAATTTTCACCGGTTAGAAGGGAGATGTACTTCGGGGTTACTCCACCCGGATGCACTCCGTAAAATGAACCCAGATAATTATTGTTTGTTCAACGCTAACCTCTAACTTAAAGATATAAAGATTAATACATTTAGTTACATAAGTATTGAGAGATAGGACCATTAGTTCCTAGTAAAAGATGTGATCATAGCTATGTTTCCCTGATCACTAAGTATGAGCGATCCTAGTTCTTTTCCTTGATCGCATAATAAGTAAAGATAAGACTTGGCGATCATAGGTTTTCCCCAGATCGCCGAGGTAGGCACGGTGACCCTAGGTTCCCTGTGGTTGCCAAACAGTAGGTAGGGTAGGAGCTCACTGAGACGTTATGTCTCATCCCTTTCCTTCTGGTGCAGGTTCTTCTCAGGTGGCACGACGCAAAGGTAAAGAGAAAGCTACGGATTGATCGTGCCGTATTATGTTTGTACCATGTGAATGTTGTATAAGATTATTGTACATGATGTATATTATGAGGAATATTATGTATGGGATCTTGAGTTGTATCAAAGACATATGTTTGTATATTAATAAACAACTTTTCTGTATTGTATTTAATGTATCCGGTACGAAATTTTAATACTCGTAAGAGATCCTAGGCAATCTCTCTATGGGTGTTACAATTTGGTATCAGAGCAGGTCGATTCAGACCGTGCCTTGGGTCATTAAAGTACAATCCAAGTTTATGGACCTCTTGGATCCAGGACATTATTCTAGATGTTATGTTCAGTTAAAACTGATCACTTTGACTTGTATATGACAGCTAGGATAAGATGTCTGGGAGAAGAAGAGGTAGACCTCGTACTAATCAAGCTAGCGATGATAGTGGAGGACCCAGTCAGAATTCATGGGAACAGATGATGCAACAACAGCAGGCCTGGCAGCAGCAATACCAAGAGCAACAAGCTCAGAATGCGTTACAGTATCAGCAAATGATGCTGATGATGCAACAGCAGTCTCAGCAACAGGCCCAAGCTCAACAACAATGGATGGAAATGATGCAACAAGGACAAGGTTTCCATCCACAGCCACCACCTCCTCCAGTAATTGGGAACCCCGTGTTCCGGGAGTATAACAGACATCACCCTCCGGAGTTTAACGGAGAAGGTGAACCACAAGAAGCAAGAAAGTGGATTAAGCAGATGGAGAAGATTTTTAGAATGGCTGATTGTTCGGAAGAAGATAAAGTGGTCTATGCCACAAACCAACTCAGAGGCGCAGCAGAAGACTGGTGGGAATCTGCTCAGCGCAGGATGGAAGCCAATGGTGTAGAAGTGAATTGGGAGAATTTTAAAGGAGTGATGTTGGAGAAGTATTTACCTTTGTCTTACAAGGTAAAGAAAGAGCAAGAGTTCTTGGAATTGAAGCAAGGTAGTATGTCAGTTGCTGAGTTTACGAAGAAGTTTGAGGAGCTGTCCTATTATTCCACACACAATGAATATGCTGAGAATGAGGTGTGGAAAATGAATCAGTACAAAAGAGGTTTAAGAGGCGAGATTGACACTGCTGTGAGTCTCCAAAGAACGGCAAGTTATGATGAACTAGTACATGATAGCTTGGTGGTTGAAGCAGGACTTGCTAAAGCTTCAAAAGAAAGAGCGGCAGCTTACGAGAAGAAGAAGAGTAGAATGTCTGATAAGTACCATGACAAGCTTAAGCCAAAGGGATCTCCGCAAAGAGGGAAACAGGCATACTCTCCACAACATAATCCTTTACGGCCTTATCCTACTTGCAAGACGTGTGGTAGAATGCATAAAGGAGAGTGCTTAATGGGAGCCGGTATTTGTTATGGATGCAAGCAGCCAGGACATTTTATCACAGAGTGTCCTAATAGGCGTATTAAAGGAGCAGCTGAAGGGACAACCACTAGTAGAGGAAGAGTGTATTCCCTTGATGGTGCAAAGGCCTTGGCAAATGAAGATCTGATTGCCGGTATGTGTTATCTTGGCTCATACCCAGTAAAAGTCCTTTTTGATTGTGGCGCTTCATGCTCTTTTATTTCATATAAATGTGTGGAGACGCTTCAATTACCTTTGTCTCCGTTGAATCCTCCCATGCTAGTATCCACCGCTACTGAAGGCGGAATTGAGGCAAGTTATGTTTGTGAAAACTGTCCTATCACTGTGTCTAGCAAGACCTATTATGTTGATTTAGTATGTCTCCCGATGGAGCAACTTGACGTGATTTTAGGCATGGATTGGCTCTCTGCTAACCATGTATATATTGGATGTTCAGAGAAAAGTATTTATATGCCGACCAGTGATACGGCAGAAGGTGTGGCTTTATCAGAATTGATTAACCGCACCCATCAGTTAATCCAGTTTATTTGTGCTCAAGACAAAGGATTTTATGTAATGCTCACTGTGGCTTCAGAGTCAGAGTTAAGTCCCAGTGACATTCCTGTGGTGAATGACTACCTAGATGTTTTTCCTTCAGAAGTCACGAGTTTACCTCCAGAGCGTGAGGTGGAGTTTTCAATTGATTTGATTCCAGGAGCGGAGCCAGTGTCTGTGGCACCGTACAGAATGTCACCAGCAGAGCTGAAAGAGCTGAAATCTCAGCTCGAAGAATTAATTCAAAAGCATTTCATCAGACCCAGTGTATCGCCTTGGGGTGCTCCGGTTTTGTTAGTCAAGAAAAAGGATGGAAGTATGAGGTTGTGTATTGACTACCGCCAACTTAATAAGGTGACTATCAAGAACAAGTATCCTCTTCCCAGGATTGACGATCTTTTAGATCAGCTAAAGGGAGCAACAGTATTTTCCAAGATTGATCTTCGATCGGGTTATCACCAAATCCGTATCAAATCTTCAGATGTGTCTAAGACAGCGTTTCGAACGCGTTATGGGCACTATGAATTTTTGGTTATGCCTTTCGGTGTAACTAATGCTCCAGCAGTATTTATGGATTACATGAACAGGATATTCCAGCCTTACCTCGATCAATTTGTGGTAATTTTCATTGATGACATCTTGATCTATTCTAAGGATCCTCAAGAGCATGCTCAGCATTTGAGAATTGTATTGGATGTCCTTAGAGACAAGCAGCTGTATGCTAAGTTTAGTAAGTGTGAGTTCTGGTTATCTGAAATTAAGTTTTTGGGTCATGTTATCTCTCAAGGAGGGGTAGCTGTTGATCCATCTAAAGTCGAGGCTGTTCTTAATTGGGAAAGACCAAAGAATGTAGCAGAGGTCAGGAGCTTTCTAGGCTTGGCAGGTTATTATCGAAGATTCATTATGAAGTTTTCTCAGATTGCCTTACCCCTGTCACGCCTTACCAGAAAAGATGTGCCCTTTATTTGGGATGATGAATGCGAAGAAAGTTTCAGAGTCTTAAAGAAGAGATTGACTAAGGCCCCTGTGTTGGCAATACCAGATCCTGAAAGGAGATACACCGTTTTCTGCGATGCATCTTCCAAGGGACTGGGAAGTGTTCTCATGCAAGGAGAAAATGTAATAGCCTATGCCTCTAGACAGCTCAAGACTCATGAGGAGAATTACCCCACACATGATCTTGAGTTAGCAGCCATAGTTTTTGCATTGAAGATATGGAGACATCACTTGTATGGTGCGCAGTTTGATTTGTTTAGCGACCATAAGAGTTTGAAGTATTTGTTTGATCAACGAGATTTGAATATGAGGCAAAGACGATGGATGGAGTATTTGAAGGATTTTGATTTTGATCTGAAATACCATCCGGGAAAAGCAAATGTGGTAGCAGATGCCTTGAGTAGAAAGGCTTTAGTTAAAGCTGAGGTGATGATGCATACATGTGGATTGTATGAAAAGTTTAGAGACCTTAATCTACATGTTACAGAGTTAGAAGGTGGCATCTTGCTGAACAAGTTAGATATTTCGTGCGACCTACGGTTCAGGATTGCACAAGCTCAAGCTGTGGATATGGACCTTCAGAGGAAAGTTGGCCAAGCAGGATTTTCATGGGCACCAGATGGTATGGTATTGTTTGAAGGAAGGATTTATGTACCGAATGATACGGAATTGAGAAGATTGATTTTAGAGGAAGCGCACAAGAGCAGTTTTAGTATTCATCCAGGAACCACCAAGATGTATCAAGACTTGAAAAGAGATTATTGGTGGCCTAGCATGAAAAGAGATGTTGCGGAGTTTGTGTCGCGATGCATTGTTTGTCAGCAGGTGAAGATTGAGCATCAAAGGCCTGCAGGAATGTTGGTACCTCTAGAAATTCCACAATGGAAATGGGAAGATATAACCATGGATTTTGTGAGTGGATTACCTCGAACCCAGCGAGGACATGATTCCATATGGGTAATAGTGGACCGGTTAACTAAGTCAGCTCATTTCTTGCCGGTTAAGACCACTTACCGAGCCTCTCAGTATGCCGAGTTGTTTATTTCAGAGATTGTGAAACTCCATGGTGTGCCAGCTAGTATTGTGTCAGATAGAGATCCTATTTTCACATCCCACTTTTGGAAGGCATTTCAAAAGGCTTTGGGAACCAGACTAAAGATGAGCACGTCCCATCATCCTCAGACAGATGGACAATCCGAGAGGACTATTCAGACGTTAGAGGATATGTTACGTGCATGCGTCCTAGAAGATGGAGGAAGTTGGAATGATCACCTCCCGTTGATTGAATTTTCTTACAATAACAGTTACCATTCTAGTATTGGGATGGCACCATATGAAGCCTTATATGGTAGGAAATGTAGAACCCCACTTTGCTGGGCTGAGGTTGGAGACAAAAGTATATTGGGACCTGAGATAATACAAGAGACGACCTTAAAGATTAAATCTATTCAGGATAAAATGAGAACAGCACAAAGCCGTCAGAAGAGTTATGCTGATAAGCGGCGAAGACCATTAGAGTTTGAAGAAGGAAATCATGTATTCCTTAAGGTTACACCTAAGTTGGGGTTAAGAGGAGCGTTTAGAACCAAGAAACTTTGTCCAAGATATGTTGGACCATTTCAGATACTTCGTCGTGTTGGTCCGGCAGCTTATCAGTTAGCGCTGCCACCAGCCATGTCAGGATTACATGACGTCTTCCATGTCTCGCAACTAAGGAAATTCATTCCTGATCCTTTCCAACCAGTGGAGCTGGATAGTATCGATTTGAGATCAGACTTGACCTTCCAACCTGAGCCAGAACAAATAGTTGATCGTGATGTTAAGACTTTACGGAACAAAGAAATCCCTATTGTTAAAGTTGTATGGAAAGGTTCTCCCGACGGCGAAGCGACGTGGGAGCTAGAGTCAGAAATGCAAGAGCACTATCCTCACCTATTTTCAGGTAAATTCTAAATTTCGAGGACGAAATTTCTTTAAGGGGGGTAGATATTTAACATCCCGCTTTTAAGTATCAGTTAACAGTATTATATGTGATTAAGAAGCATGACCAATTGATAGAATGAGTAATGGCACAATGGTAATTTTCAGCCAAAAGGGAGATTGGTTTTAAAATGGGAAAACTAGATATTTTCACAATCTTTTTCTTCTTTCCATTCCTCATTCCAAATCAACACATTTTCTTTCCTTTCTCTTCCAAACCACACGCCCCCATCTCTTCCCCCATCCTTTACTCAAACTTCCATTAAAACTCTAGTAAGAGACCTTGCAAGACAAACTTGAGTAGAAAGCTTGAACAAGGGAAAAGAAAAGAAGAACAAGGAAGAACTAGAGAAGAGTCAAGCTGGGAGTGTTGTAGAGTTGTTGGAATCAAGTTTAATCTGCACCAAACTGAAGCTTAAGGTGAGCTCCAATGGGTTTAGAACCCATTTTGTGTAAGCTAGCAAAGTTTTACAAGTTAAGAGTAGAATTTAGGAATTTTGTCATGAAATCTAATAGTTTGCTAATCCTATGTCCAAGCATGTTTTTATCTATTATTATGTCTTAGTAATTACTCCCATAAGCTGTTTGTATGTTTGGGAGTGTTTGGATTAGCCTAGGAAGCAAGAAATTGAACCCTGCATATGTCAAAATCGGCCACCGATTTGGAGGATTCGGCTCCCGATTTTAAGACTCATTTTCTAAGTAACTTACGGCAAAAATCGGGCCCCGATTTATACCCATCGGCCGCCGATTTTGCTCTGGCCCAAACTCATGTTTTTCTTGATTTTAAGCAAGGTTTAAGATAGGATGGGTTAGGGGTACTATAATGGAAGATGATTACCCAACTTCTAGGTTATATTAGAGGAGTATATGAGCTAGTTTTGGGTTATCCCTTATTAAAACAATTTATTCATAGACAACTATATATATGCAAGACCAAGTATGATATAAGCTTAAGACTAGAACCTTTTATAGGTTAGAAGTTTAAGAATATTAAGGTATAAGTCGTGGCCTTCGTCGTCCACGCTAGTGGGACACGAATGGATCACGCAATAGTAGAACATTATGAAATCCTAAGTCATGACTTCCGTTGTTCACGCTAGTGGAACACGAGAGGTTCATGCATAAGTTATGATATATTAAATTGCGTCTCTCATCGTTCACGCTAGTGGGACATGGGAGGTATACGCATAAGTTAAGATTATTAAGTCGTGTCTTCTGTTGTTCACGCTAGTGGGACACAGGAGGTTCACGCTAGTGGGACGTGTTATTCCGCAAGGATGGCCGCACGACGACAAGAGGAGTCCGGTGTTAGCCTGATATGATAGGAATTTTCACCGGTTAGAAGGGAGATGTACTTCGGGGTTACTCCACCCGGATGCACTCCGTAAAATGAACCCAGATAATTATTGTTTGTTCAACGCTAACCTCTAACTTAAAGATATAAAGATTAATACATTTAGTTACATAAGTATTGAGAGATAGGACCATTAGTTCCTAGTAAAAGATGTGATCATAGCTATGTTTCCCTGATCACTAAGTATGAGCGATCCTAGTTCTTTTCCTTGATCGCATAATAAGTAAAGATAAGACTTGGCGATCATAGGTTTTCCCCAGATCGCCGAGGTAGGCACGGTGACCCTAGGTTCCCTGTGGTTGCCAAACAGTAGGTAGGGTAGGAGCTCACTGAGACGTTATGTCTCATCCCTTTCCTTCTGGTGCAGGTTCTTCTCAGGTGGCACGACGCAAAGGTAAAGAGAAAGCTACGGATTGATCGTGCCGTATTATGTTTGTACCATGTGAATGTTGTATAAGATTATTGTACATGATGTATATTATGAGGAATATTATGTATGGGATCTTGAGTTGTATCAAAGACATATGTTTGTATATTAATAAACAACTTTTCTGTATTGTATTTAATGTATCCGGTACGAAATTTTAATACTCGTAAGAGATCCTAGGCAATCTCTCTATGGGTGTTACAATTACAATTGTTAATTCATTTATTGTTTTCTTGATCTATCTGAAGGAACATTAAACGACACTCTTTGTTTTTGTTTCAATGAGTCTTTCGTTGAAACACACACAAACTAAATGCAGAGATATAAAACATTTCAAGTTCAAATCCAAATCCAAACCCCAAGATATTAAATGTGTATGCTGACATTTACTATCTGAAATACACTTACGGGACAAACGACATTGGTAACTGTGAAGGAATTAATAATTATATTTTGAATGAATTTTCAAAATAATCATTTTTTTCCAAAGTAATTATTATCAGAGGTACACATTTTTTTTTGTATAAAATAGAAAGTACACGGTATTATGTAAAATTAGACCTTTAATATATGATACTACTTGTTTAAAATGAATGATACAAAATCACTTCCCAATCTTCAATTAGTCTCTATGACTCCATGCATTCCCCAACTCCAACGTTTTTCCAATCTATAATTATGTGGTTCCTTTCAAGTTAAGACAAAACATAGTATTGTGTATTATCCCAATTTCATAACCTCTGTTATTTGTTTGTTCTCACCAACTTGTTATCATCTGCATCAAAAAATCTCTCTTATTTATGTGGCCTCCAACGCCGGAAAGACTTTGGTTTAGCCCCCGATTGACCGGCTTATCAAAACCAAGTCATTATATCACACTAGACTTCGACCCGTGCGATGCACGGGTTGTTTTAGAAAGTCATAATTAAAACACACTGCACATCTAAAAAATGTAACATGGACTACACCTTAACTTCAAAACACCAAGTAAAAATGGCTCCCTCATAACATCCCTACACAAACATCATGTCTTTGATGATATCTCTTATATCAGTAAATTATGTCTTTGCAGTCCAATATAAAGTTTAACGTCATATTTCCCTAGTCATGGATGTTACCCAATGTGAGCATCTTTCAAAAGTGCACCGTCTACAAAAAGAATGCAGGAAAAATTAATTAAAACAAAGAACAAATTAGCAAAACAAAAAGCAAATACATGGTTCAAAAATAAAATAGAATAGAAAAATTGTAAAAGAAGAATTAACATAAATTGCTCGTTGAACTTATGGTTTTTTGTTCCTGTTCATACTTTCTGCTCCAAGAATTAGCATTTAAGGGGATTAATTTTATTTAGTTATCAGCTAGAATACGATTAAATTCTTCAAAAGAAAAAAGTAGAATACGATTAACGAAAAGGATACATAATATAAAATCCATTGACTACCTTCATTCCAATTTTGGTGTGTTGAGTCTCTTAAATATTGGACATTACTACTTTGCTGTAAAAAAAACACACACAACAATGAGTTGTGAGCAGCAAATTTGTAGATAGAAAAATTAACAAATGAATAAAAATCAAGTTGACGTAGATTGTTCTGTCCGACACAATATTGTATTTGACCGTCACAATAAGACGAGGATAATTAAAAGAAATCCAACATTATAAATGGTTCTCCAAAAAATCATAAAAAGATGCAGAGAAAAATCAGAGGGAAAG
This sequence comes from Medicago ruthenica, assembly GCA_018208015.1. Taxonomy (NCBI): domain Eukaryota; kingdom Viridiplantae; phylum Streptophyta; class Magnoliopsida; order Fabales; family Fabaceae; genus Medicago; species Medicago ruthenica. Next base: position 9,948,707 of record CM031372.1, read on the forward strand.
TGGCATCAACGATGATATGAGAGAACCAAACCATAAGGAAAGTCACATCAACAGCCATAAGAAACATCATTTTCAAAAAATAAAATGAGAATGAGAAGTAGAAATAGTTAAAGAACATACCAAATAACACATACGCCATAAATATCTAATTTGCATGGCTTGATTGCTGCCACGCCTATTATAAAGTATCCCAGTGGTTGAAACCTTATTTTAGATTAAAGACAAAAGCAGAACAACTAAATAATTGTTACTTTCTAGAGCTTAACAGGACCACCATATCAAAGTAAAAAATAATTCATGCTACACTATAAAAGTTCAAAGTAACAAATAAAATAGGAAAAGAAATCGAGAATCTAATGTAGAAGAAGATGAAGGTACAAACCTTGTGCAACAGAGACACTCATATTTAGTAAAATCCAAACAGGAGCAGAACAATGATGAATTTTAGAGATAATCTGTCTATAACAACCGCATAAACAACATGCCTTCAACAATCTATTTATCTGCATTTTGTAGGAACTTAGCAAAAATAAATGAATGCTTTAAACTGATTCATATAAACGTCAATTGCAAGAACATATTAATATATAATATCAAAACAAAACAGAATAAGCACCATTACCTTATCCTCATATTCTCAAAACCTGCAAAAGAAAGTTCATTTCGGAAAAATTACCTTTTTTTCTTTTTTGAATCATTGTATGCATGCAGTTACTAATTTATGTGTTGAAGTTGTTAATTGCTGAATTATATTTGGGGAAAGAAAGAAAGAAAGTGGGGGGCGGTAGTGGGGTAGTGGCAAATAGGAGTTCTTTTTTTCCTTCTCTTTAATTGCATATCTCATTTGACGGTTAATTGCTGAATCAGATTTGGGGAAAGAAAGAAAGTGGGGGGCGGTAGTGGGAAATAGGATTTCTTGTTTTCCTTCTCTTTAATTGCATATATGTTTTGGAATCAAACATGTAGACATTATAAACATTAATGTCGTATTGGCAAATCATTGGATCTAGATCATCTTCAACCCGGTTTGTTATGAAACGATTGAAAAAAAAACAAAAGAAAAGGTGCAAAAATTACACCAATTTAAGTTATTAACTTTATTTTGTTACCAAATAATATTACCAGTTTGTGTTTCCGAATTCCTTCTTTATCAACCTTCATATTCGATTACATTCATGTTAAAAGAACAACTAAAATAAGCAAATTGAAAATAGTAAACATGTTTCAAAAGTCAAAGTGAGAAAACAAAGTAATGTTATAATCTAATGTAGTGATTTTTGCAAATAAAAAGGCAGAATAAATAACTTCAAGTAATTAATATAATATAGGAGAAACAAAGAGGTAGACAAAATTACACTAAAATTGTATCGATAAAAGTATATGAAAAGGAACTGCTATCAAAAAAGGAATTGCAATGACGTTAGTGACTTTTAAAAAAATGACATTTTCATGTGCTACCTGATTCAATTCCTTGCAGACCTTTTTTTCATAAAAATTAATTAGGTCTGTCAAAAAGTGCGGGGTTATGGTTATTAGGTTCAATTGCATGATGGCGAGAGAGATGAAAATGAGTGAGAAATGATTTAGGAATTGTGAGATTGAAAGAAAGAGGGCCCAGAATTTGTGTTGAATACATAACATTGAAGCAATTGCATGTCATAAAAAAACATCAGTACCTTGGTGGTAAGAGTTGTGATTTGGAAGCATGTGGTACCTGGTTCGATCCCCACTAGGAGTCTTTTCATAAATTTTTTTCAAAACCAAAAATTAGGGTTAGTCATTAGGGTTATGTCAAACTACTTAACATTTAGTATTATAAAGATAAAAATAATGACTAGACTTCGACCCGTGCATCTATTAGAAAGTCATAATTAAAACACACTGTACATCTAAAAAATGTAACATAGACTACACCTTATCTGACTACACCTTATCTTCAAAATACCAAGAAAAAATGGCTCCTAAATTATGTCTTTGATGGTATCTCTTACATCCCTACACCAAGTCATTATATGACATTATACTTCCTCTTGTCACTGTATTTTAGGTTCATTGAATAAGTAATTTATCTTGCCTATAATATAGATCAAATTCATCATTTATTCAATTTTAGGTTCATTGAATAAGTAATTTATTTTGCCTATAATATAGATCAAATTCATCATTTATTCAATGAATTTAAAAAGTGATTTTGTTGCTTATAATGTGACCAAAGAAAGCTAAATGCGGAGAAATGGAACATTGTAAATTGAAACTCACCCCACAATATTTAATGTGTATGTTGTCTTTTACTATCTAAAGTGTACTCACGGGACAAACGACACTTTGCTAATTTTGAAGGAAAAAATAACGTATGCCGTATATATTAGTATAAATATCCTCCTCGGTGCTTAGACTCTCATGCATCCTATTGAAAATGGCCAAGTTATACTCTTTTCACTCTTGGCTCTGTATTCTCTCTGCCTCACTTTATTATTACTTCTTCACTTGCTTAGTTGTGAGTAGTGAAAAAAACATTACCACCGATGAGTTTGCACTTCTTGCATTCAAATCCTCAATAACCTTCGACCCTTATCATATGCTTAGTAATTGGTCAGTTTCCTCTTCTACTTCTTCTTTCTCTTCATGCAATTGGGTTGGTGTTACTTGTGATGAGCATCATGGAAGAGTAAAGGCTTTGAAGCTTAGTAACATGGGCCTTGAAGGTACAATTTCTTCTCAATTGGGCAATCTTTCTTTCCTTGTTGTTCTTGATCTACATGACAATAATTTCCATGGTGAGTTACCACATGAGTTACTTCAGTTGAAGAGATTGAAATTGTTGAATTTGAGCACCAACGATTTTGTTGGAGAAATTCCTTCAAGGATTGGGGACTTATCAAAACTTCAACAATTGGATATTGGTTATAATAATATTGTTGGGTTTATTCCTCAATCGATATCCAACTTGTCAATGTTAGAGTATCTAAGTTTGAAATCAAATCACATCAAAGGAACCATTCCACATGTTATTGGTCAACTTCGTCAGTTGAGGTTTTTGAGTCTTAGTATTAACAAGCTCTCTGGAATCATACCAACAACAATTTCCAACATGACTTCACTTGAAGATATTCGTTTAGCAATTAACTCCTTATCGGGTATGATATATTCACTGTTCACACCATTACATGTTTTTTTTAAAGGTGACACCATTATATAATCACATGCATGATTGAGGTTTATTAACTTTATTTGTTACCCGTGTGTGGATACTTTGGAGTGCACTGTGCAGGAAACCACAAAGTCGTTGATCTAAGTGAGACAAATTCCAATTTTTTTCTCATTTCGATCTAACGGCTGTGTAAGTGCGGGCAGTGTAGGTGTCATAGGAAAATTCAATTCAATTTTACACACCAAATGAACCTTTCATTTATATCATGAAGGACGGAGAAACCGCTAATTAAGCCTTCTTTAGACCATTGAATATAAATTAAATACAATGAAAAGGAATCGCTAACAATGAAAAAGAACTACAATCAAAAAAGGAATTGTAATGACGTTAGTGACTTTTAAAAAAATGACATTTTCATGTGCTACCTGATTTAATTCCTTGCAGACTTTTTTTTTCATAAAAATTAATTAGGTTGGTAAAAAAGGCGGGATTATGGTTATTAGGTTCAATTGTAGGATCGTGAGAGAGATGAAAGTGAGTGAGAAATGATTTAGGGATTGTGAGATTGAAAGAAAGAGGACCCGAGATTTGTGTTCAATTCATAACATTGAAACAATCACATATCATAAAAAACATCAGTATCTTGGTGGTAAGTGTTGCGAATTGGAAGCATGTGGTACCTGGTTCGATCTCCACCAGCAATTTTTTCATAAATTTTTTCCATAACTAAAAATTAGGGCTAATCATTAGGGTTAGGACAAAATTAGGGCTAATCATTAGGGTTAGGGCTACACTACTTAACACTACTATAAAGATAAAGATAAAGATCAGGGTCGTTCTTTGGAGGGTGCAACGCCTCCCAAATTTCGGGGCCCAAAATATTTTTTTTACATATAATGAATGTTAGAAGTGAATATAAATCATTAAAGCGGTAACAATTTTAAAGTCATACAGTTGTCCCATTGGTGATAAACTACCTTGGTTTTCCCACTGTTCTGGGTTCAACCCCAGCAATCATGTTTTTATTTTCTTTCAAACAACAAATATTTTAATTATTCTTTCAAAAAATAAAATAAAACAAACATTATAAATATATTTTTTCCTCTTCAAAAAAAAATTTATGCTTTTTTTCTCCTAGGGGCCTATCTATACTTTTGAGAGTCGGGTCTCCAATTTCATAAGAACGGCTCTGATAAAGATATTATGACCTTGTAGCTTGCTAACAACTGTGGTGTTGAGTGATGAGATATTGTTTCTACTGATTCATGCGATGTACATAAATTCGTAAGAAAAATGTACTATTGATGTAAATTGGTTCGAATGGTGTCAACATTTTAAAATTAAAAAACTAATTTAAAACGAAAAAAGAAAGAATCTCTCACACATTAAATTTAGTTAACTATCGTCTAAGTTTTCCATAAATCATAGCTCAAACTTTAATGTTAATACAGGTGAAATTCCATTGTCCCTCTTCAACATCTCTTCCATATGGACCTTTCAACTTGACTCGAGTTCAAACGTTTCGTTTGCTCGAGTTTGATTTGTTTAAAGTTCACGAACAACTCAGTTTGATAGGTTAGGTTCAACTCATCTATTCGAATCACATGATTCAAATTATTATTATTTTTTTTATCAAAAAAGTCAATATATAAGTTTATGGTCTTATAAATATCTACAATTTCGTTTTTTTATATCTTTAAAATATTTCCGCAAGTTTTGGTTTCCCAAATATTTTTTGTCAAGATTTTTAGTTTCCGCTTTTAAGTAAATTAATGTGTATCATTCAAATTTTAAATTATTTTGCACATTCATGTTTTCCACACCTAATCGACGGTTCCATTATATGTTATAATATCAAATCCAACATAATTAATATTATGTATTTTATTTTTTATCTAATATTATGACCTTGTAGTTTGCTAACAATTGTGGTGTTGAGTGATGAGATAGTTTCTACTGAATCATGCGATGTACATAAATTCGTAAGAAAAATGTACTATTGATGAAAATTGGTTCAAATGGTGTCATCATTTTAAAAATAAAAAACTAATTTAAAACGAAAAAAGAAAAAAGAAATGATCTCTCACACATTAAATTTAGTTAAATATCATCTAAGTTTTCCATAAATCATAGCTTAAACTTTTATTATTACCGAAAACAATCATTTTATTTATTTTGACAAAATTCATTAATTAAATAATTTTGTATAACTGAATGTGCATTGCATGCCAACTAATATATGAATCATTCTAACTAATGTCTTTCCTCTCTCTATATGTATTGAACTAAAGGAGAAATTCCGAAAGGAATTGGTGATCTTACACAATTGAAAACGGTCAAACTTCAAGATAATTTCCTCACAGGCAACATATTAATGTTCAACAACTCATCGTTGCAATACTTATATCTTGATAATAATAACATGACTGGCATTCTTCCATCAAATGTTTGTCAAGGGCTTCCAAACCTTAGAGAACTCTATCTTGATCATAATGATTTTTCTGGTGAGATGCCAAATGTTTGGCGTGATTGTAAAGAGTTGGAAGATTTGGAACTATCCAGAAATAATTTTGACAAAGGACGTATGCCAGCTGACATTGGAAAATTGACCAAGCTTCAATTTTTGTATCTCGTAAACAACAACTTGGAGGGTAAGATATATTTGCAAATATAGTAAGTTTTTATTTATTGTTTCTTTAAACTTAACTAAATTGCCAAAAAGTAAACTCTCATATACAACATGAAGGAAGGTATTTAAGGAATTTGCATAAATGAAATAAACGTGTTCACTATACTACTTACTCTTTGCAATACTTTGAAAATTTCAAAAAGAGATTTTAATAAAAGACATATGTAGTATTATATTATCTTGCCTTTTTTTCCGTTCAAAAAAAAAAATTGCCCTTTTTTTGGACTGGATATTGTCTTGTCTCTTATTATAAAGAATATTTGAAAATTTAACATGTATTAAGAAAATTAGGCTGTGTTTAATTTATTTATTTTGCATGTAGATATTCCAAAATTATACTTTATTTTTTTGGTAATAAAAGAGAGCTAACACCAAAAATATAAAAGAACTATAAAACTACATGAATGTTTTTAGGTATGTAAGTCTCATAAATGTCATCAAAAAGGAGACTAGAGACCTCACTAGGAGGTGTCTTCGTAACATGAATGTTAAAAGAATCTAGAGATAAGCTAAGATTATAGCCAATCAGTACTCAAACGCAATGTTGTAATGCTTTATCCAACAAAGAGATGATGACGATCAATGACTATATTGAAGGAGAAGAGAGAGACGGAGAGTGTGAGATATGAAAGGAGAAAAGAGATAACTATGATAAGTGAGTGTCGTTTGAAAGACTGAGACTCTGTGTGAGTGAAATGATTTAGGGTTTGAGTTTCTATTTATATAAAAGGGGTAATAAATTGATTTTCTACATTCGGGACGAGTTTGGGTATGGGTTCGGGGTGGGTATCTATATCCCAGTTACCCGTCCCGTACCCGTGTTTTAAAATCGGGGAAAACTCAAACCCATACCCAAACCCAGTCAAAGCGGGGAAAACCCGTCAAATTGGGTTTGGTTCGGGCGGGTACCCGCGGGTATGGGTTTTATTGTCATGTCTACCACAAAGTCGTTGATCTTATTGAGACAAAATCCAAATATTTTTCTCATTTCGATCTAACGGTTGTGTAAGTGCGTGCAGTGTAGGTGTCATATGGACATTAAATTCAATTTTACATAGCATATGAACCTTTCATTTATTCCTTAAAAAACTGAACCTTTCATTTATATCATGAAGGAGGGAGAGATCGGTAATTAAGCCTTCTTTTACACCCTTAAAAAAATATTTTTTTTTTAATAGAAACAATACGGGTTAAATAATATTTCCCCCTTGCCATATCAAGATTTTGTCAAAAACAATCAACTCTCATGTCATCTGACTGTGCAACTAATTCTATTATTAAATAAATTAAAAGAATTATACAAAAATATTATCAAAGTTTTTCGTAAATTAGAATTTAAACTTTTATGTTGCAAACAGGTGAAATTGCATCCTCCCTCTTGAACATCTCTGCTTTGAGAGAGATCGACCTATTTGGTAACAATTTAAATGGAAGCCTCCCAGACGAGATGTGTCTTCAACTTTCTCAACTTGAAATATTTGTTCTATCCAATAATCATTTTGAAGGAGCCATTCCACGATCCATTGACAAGTGCACATCGTTACAAGAGTTATATTTAGGAAATAACTTTTTTACAGGTATACTCGTAACTTTATATCTTCATTTTATACCTTTAATTAAGATTTTTACCGTTTTAATATTATCGGTATTTGATTTTACACCACGTTTCATCATCATATAATAATAGACAGAACTATATATATAAGGGTTCTTTAACTTAACATTAGCAACTGCACATCGTTACAAGAGTTACATTTACAAAATAACTTTTTTACAGGTATACCCTTAACTTTTTTACACCATGCTTCATCATCATCATTTTATTTATTTTGACAAAAATCATTAATTAAATAATCTTGTTTAAATGAATGTGCATTACATGCCAAATAATATATGAATAATTCTAATCAATGTTTTTCCTCTGTCTTATGTATTGAATTAAAGGAGAAATTCCGAACGGAATCGGTGATCTTACACAATTGAGACTTGTGAACCTTGAAAATAATTTCCTCACAGGCAACATATTAATGTTCAACAACTCATCGTTGCAATACTTATATCTTGGTTATAATAATATGACTGGCATTCTTCCATCAAATGTTTGTCAAGGGCTTCCAAACCTTAGAGAACTCTATCTTGATCATAATGATTTTTCTGGTGAGATGCCAAATGTTTGGCGTGATTGTAAAGAGTTGGAAGATTTGGAACTCTCTGTAAATAATTTTGACAAAGGACGTATTCCGGCTGACATTGGAAAACTGACCAAGCTTCAATCTTTGTATCTCGCATACAACAACTTGGAGGGTAAGATATATTTGCAAATATAGTAAGTTTTTATTTATTGTTTCTTTAAACTTACTAAATTGCCTAAAAGTAAATACTCATATACAACATGAAGGAAGGTATTTAAGGAATTTGCATAAACGAAATAAACGTGTTCACTATACTACTTACTCTTTGCAATACTTTGAAAATTTCAAAAAGAGATTTTAATAAAAGACATATGTAGTATTATATTATCTTGGCTTTTTTTCCGTTCAAAAAAAAAAATTGCCCTTTTTTTGGACTGGATATTGTCTTGTCTCTTATTATAAAGAATATTTGAAACTTTAACATGTATTAAGAAAATTAGGCTGTGTTTAATTTATTTATTTTGCATGTAGATATTCCAAAATTATACTTTATTTTTTTTGGTAATAAAAGAGAGCTAACACCAAAAATATAAAAGAACTATAGAACTACATGAATGTTTTTAGGTATGTAAGTCTCATAAATGTCATCAAAAAGGAGACTAGAGACCTCACTAGGAGGTGTCTTCGTAACATGAATGTTAAAAGAATCTAGAGATAAGCTAAGATTATAGCCAATCAGTACTCCTATTTCCTTCTTGCCAGATATGATTGAAATGCACCTGTCAATTCAAATTTAAGAGCTCTTGGATATAGCGCACCAAGGTGGACGGATTGCCGTTGATTTTGATTTTCCTATGATCTTGTCAACCATAGTTTTTTTTAGTCAATATCCACTCAATGATAGTGGAAACCATGTTTCCAAGCAAGTTGCATTCCCAAGTACATTCCCCACATTTTAACGCAAAGTGTGTCACATGTTCCAATTTTGCAAGAGTACTCCTTAAGCCGTATGCCATATGAGTTTCGAAATAGACTACCATAACCAAATAGACCCAAAGAATCCTCGTATGCTATGTCACAGTTATAATTTATTTAATATGTTAGATAAAAAAGCATGACTTAGAGAATTTCATTCAAAAATGTGTTCCCTTCAAAAATAATTGTGTGTTTTTTTTTGACGCAGTTAAGTATATTATAGGGAAAACACTAATAATTTCATTCCTTAAAGAAAAACTAATAACTTCTTCAATATTTATTAATTTTATTGGTGTGTACATAAATAACTTTAATAAAATAATTAAAAGAGAATGAATATAATAATAGACAAAACTATATATATATATATATATATATAGGGGTTCTTTAACTTAATTTAAAGTTTCAAACATATCATTTATATTTTTTTCATGTCAAGTTAGTCCTTTATGTTAAGAAATGTTCAAATGTTGGACCAAACTTTATTTTTACCAAAAGTCTTACTTGAATATTCTAAGAATATAAATTTCATTTTTAATTTCTAAGATAACATCTAAATCATATCATCACTTTATAAAAAACAAATTAAATCATATCATCACTTCAAGAATTAGGTGTGCTGCTGCACGCCCTCGACATTTACAACTTACATTCGTAATTCATATATTAGCTTGGATTGACCTTTCAAATCAATTTTACAGTTACTTTTTTTTATTGTTTTTGTCTTGTGCTCCTTCCATGTTGGCTCTTTTTTTTTTTCGTGTAGTGATATTTGTACAACTATTTTGTGACAATTTTTAAATCAACATTTTTTTATCTCTCTTTTTATTGGTCTAAAACAATAAAGAGAGAAAAGAGAAGAAAAAGATCTAACACACAATGTGAGTATGAGAGAGGGAGTTGTCCAAAAGTTATCTCAACTTGTTGTACAAATATCATTTCTCATTATTTCCGCTCACTTGTTTATTGTTACATTATATACATTCATGGTGTGTTTGATTTGCTAATAAGACTTAAAATGAGTCGAGTCAAGTTGAATTCATCTCAGCTTGATTCGAGTCAATAAAATCGGTTCAGTTCATAACTCAACTCAAAGTTCGAAGCGAACCTTTCTTTCGCTTGAGTTTGACTTATTTAAAGTTCACGAGCAACTTGATTCATCTCGTTAGGTTCAACTCATCTATTTGAATCACATAATTCAAAAATCATTTTTTTTATCAAATTAAAAAAGTCAAAATAAGTTTATGGTCCTATTAATATCTACAATTTTTTTATATCTTTAAAATATTTAAACAAGTTTTGGTTCCACAAATATTTTTTGTTACGACTTTTAGTTTATGCTTTTAAGTAAACTAATGTGTATCCTTTAAAATTTTAAATTATTTTTCACGTTCATGTTTTGCACCCCTAATCGATGGTTCTAGATCCTCCGCTATATGTTATAATATCAAATCCAACAAATTAATATGATCTATTTTAGTTTTTATCTAAGATTGTGACCTTCTAATTGTTAACAATTGTGGTATTGGGGGATGAAATATTGTTTCTACTATATAATGTGATGTACATAAATTCATAAGAAAAATGAACTATTGATAAAACCTTGTTTAAATGGTGTAAACATTTTAAAAGATAAAAACCTAAAACGAACAAAAAAGGATCCCTCAAACTTAATATTTAGTTAAATATTATCAAAGTTTTTCGTAAATCATAGCTTAAACTTTTATGTTACATACAGGTGAAATTCCATTGTCCCTCTTCAACATCTCTTCTTTGAGAGGGATCAGCCTTACAGATAACAATTTAAATGGAAGCCTCCCAGACGAGATGTGTCATCAACTTCCTCAACTTCAAATATTTGGTCTAGACAATAATCATTTTGAAGGAACCATTCCACGTTCCATTGGCAACTGCACATCGTTACAACAGTTAAATTTACATAATAACTTTTTTGCAGGTATACCCTTAACTTTTTTACACCATGCTTCATCATCATATATGTAACTCCCCGATTTTTAACACTAAAAATTGTGTCTGTTTTTTTTTTAAACGAAAGAAAAGTGTTAAACCCTTTTTAATCACAAGTCATAAACTTTTATTAACAAAATAAATTAAAGGTTCCTTTTCAAAATGAACGTCAGAGTTATATAGAGCTTTGTATGACAACTGAATAATTTACAAGATACAAGTACATCTTTATTTCTCCTCTTACACATTTCCCCAACTCTCACTCACAATCTCACTTTTATCTCAAAGTTTACGATACCAACGCTCAAGAGAAAGAAAAAGAAAACTAAAGAAGCATAGAGAGACTACCAGACTTGAGAGAGGGAGCAAGAAAACAGGATTATTGAGTATAGCAAATAAGAATTCGTGAGTGTTCAAATCTTAGAATCACTGGATATGCTAGAAATCGAATAGGAACACCAAATTAGCTAGATTTTTGTTTCCTATTTCAATTCAAAGTAGAAATTATTCTAATTTAAAATTACAAAGTATAATGTCAATCAGAATCAAAAGTGATATCCTTGAATTAAAGCAATTAATATTATCATTATTAATTTAACAAAAATGTAATTATAGCCATTATCTTAATTTCAATATTTATTTCCATAAAAATCAAATTAGTGCTCAGGGTTTACAATTCATTCTATTTACAAAATTAAAGACACTCACCCAGACATCCAAAGCTCGGTCAACAAAACCATAAGTGGCTCTATATTATTGCAAGGGATATCCATCTATATCTAAATAAAGTGAAGAAGGATATAAGGCCAAAAATATAGTGAATATCAAAGAGGAAAAGATCCGTGTGCCCTTTCTTTTTTTTTTGGAAAATGGACTTTATCTTGCTCTATTTTTGTTTTTATTTTTACATTATTTTTCTTCTTCTATAATACTAACAAGATAAGAACAAGGGTAAAATAATTAAAATAATCTTTTGTTGAAATATCAATTACTCTTCTTTTTATTTTATTTTAACGATTACATGAAAGTCTCATCTAAAAATAAAATTTATAAAATCATCTCTCACAGTCTCACTTATTTCTATTATTTGAGTTAGTTTTCGTTGTTAATAAACACATTGATACGTGGTACAGTATTCTATATGACGTGGTTGGATAATAATTTTATTACGACCAGAAAAATTATTTTTACTTCATTAATCTATCATAAATAATTTTATGAGTCTATACAAAAAAAAATCATAGAAAACGGGGTTTGCTTCAAAAATCAAAAACGGTGAAATTTTCGTTTGTTGAAGAGACCGCAAATTATGTTTTAGAAAAAGTTTCTGAAAATTTAACCATGAGTCACTTTCTCGACAAAACCTTAAAATATTCCAGCGGAGATTAAATTTCATCGTTAAAGGTATTATTTATTTTTATTTGATCTTAAATTAAGATAGTCGTATGAACATAATATTATATTATTAATATTTATTTATTTTTAAATTTACGCGTCCTACAATATACATGTGGCTTTGTTTATTTGTTGTTTCTCTATGATATGTGATGTTAGGTTCGATACCAATGGAGATTGGCAGTCTTAGTCAACTTCAGGTTCTAGTAATGGCAAATAACAGCTTGAGTGGGCCGGTTCCTTCAAAAGTCTTCAACATTTCAACATTGGAACTTTTGGAACTTGAACTAAATTCTTTCTCAGGCATGCTTCCATCAAATTTGGGATTTGGCCTTCCTAACCTACAACATCTGGACATGTATGGAAACAAATTTGTTGGAAAAATTCCAAATAGTATATCCAATGCTTCAAATCTCGTTGCAGTTAGCTTTAATGATAATGGATTTAGTGGAATTATACCTAATTCTTTTGGAGATTTAAGGTTCCTCAATTTTCTCGAAATAAGTGGCAACAACTTGACATTAATCGATGATTCTCCTGAAATAAACTTCCTTACTTCACTTACAAGTTGCAGATATCTGAAATATCTAGCAGTATCAGGGAATAGTTTACTATCAAAACTTCCAAAGTCCGTTGGAAACTTATCCGTAGAACACTTTGTGGCAAATTCTTGTGGAATTAATGGAAATATTCCACTAGAAATCAGAAACATGAGCAACCTGATTAGATTTTCTTTGTGGGATAATGATTTAAATGGATCAATCCCTGGTGTAATTAAAGGGTTACATAAACTTCAATATTTAGATCTTGGTTACAATGGACTGCAAGGATCCATGATTGATGAGCTTTGTGAAATTAAGAGTTTGAGTGAGTTGTATTTAACAAGCAATAAGCTTTTTGGAGTGTTACCAACATGTTTGGGAAATATGACTTCACTTAGAAAGTTCTACATAGGATCTAATAGGTTAACGTCTAGGATACCTTCCTCCTTTTGGAATCTTAAAGATATTTTAGAGGTAAACCTATCCTCCAATGGTTTAATTGGAAATCTTCCACCTGAGATTAAGAATTTGAGAGCTGTTATACTGTTGGACTTGTCAAGAAATCAAATTTCAAGCAACATTCCAACAGCCATAAGTTTCTTGACAACTTTAGAAACTTTTTCCTTAGCATATAACAAATTGAATGGGTCTATTCCAACATCACTTGGTGAAATGTTAAGCTTAAGTTTCTTGGACTTGTCTCAAAATCTTTTAACCGGTGTGATCCCAAAATCCTTAGAGTCACTTTCTGATCTTAAATACATAAATTTTTCATACAATAGATTGCAAGGAGAAATTCCTGATGGAGGACCTTTCAAAAGATTCACAGCTCAATCTTTCATGCATAATGAAGCCTTGTGTGGCAGTCCTCGTTTAAAAGTACCTCCATGTGATCAACATAGGAAAAAGTCAAAGACAAAGATGCTATTAATCATATCCATATCACTCATAATTGTTGTATTGGGCATTTTGATTGTTGCATGTATAATGCTTCAAATGCATAAAAGGAAAAAGGTTGAAAGTCCACTTGAAAGGGGTTTATCCACTATAGGAGTTCCAAGAAGGATTTCCTATTATGAACTCGTCCAAGCAACTAATGGATTCAGTGAGAGTAATTTACTTGGAAGGGGTGGATTTGGATCTGTGTATCAAGGAATGCTTTCTAGTGGGAAGATGGTAGCAATTAAAGTACTTGACTTGACAATGGAAGCAACATCAAGAAGCTTTGATGCAGAATGCAATGCAATGCGCAACCTTCGACATAGAAATCTAGTTCAAATTATCAGTAGTTGTTCAAATCCTGACTTCAAATCTCTAATGATGGAGTTTATGTCAAATGGAAGTGTGGAAAAATGGTTATACTCTAATAACTATTGTTTGGATTTCTTGCAAAGGTTGAACATAATGATAGATGTGGCATCTGCATTAGAGTATCTCCATCATGGTTCTTCAATTCCAGTGGTTCATTGTGACTTGAAGCCTAGTAATGTGTTACTTGATGAAGATATGGTTGCACATGTGAGTGATTTTGGGATTTCCAAGCTCTTAGACGAAGGACAATCAAAAACTCATACAGGGACTTTAGCTACGCTTGGCTATGTTGCACCAGGTAATAATTTATTCACTTCTAAGTCATATTATATCTTATATAATTGTCTAAATAGCAATAATATTGACTTTTTTAGACCTAGTTGTCTAACCATCAAACATTTATATGATTTTCTTGTGTTTTGTTTTTGGGGCAGCAACAAAAAACAAGTATGATTGAGAATTTTTTTTATTACGTGTGATTAATGTGTACATACAGAGTATGGGTCTAAGGGAGTCATTTCAGTTAAAGGAGATGTCTACAGTTATGGAATAATGCTAATGGAAATGTTCACTGGAAAGAAGCCAACAAATGAAATGTTTTCAGAAGAATTAACCTTGAAAACTTGGATTAGTAAATCAATGGCCCATTCCAGTATGGAAGTTGTGGATTACAATTTAGACTCACAACATGGGAAAGAAATTCATGATATCTTAGCTTTAGCATTGAGATGTTGTGAAGATTCACCTGAGGCACGAATTAATATGACAGATGTAACTGCGTCATTAATCAAGATCAAGACCCCATTCATCCGGTGAAAAAGGAAATCAAGAAATAAAATTAAGTTGTGACTTATAAAGCACACATTATTATATGCTTTGGAAACATCCCCTTGTCCCTTTATTCCAAATGATATTTGAATCTAGATGTTGTTTAATCGCAAATTATATCTATTTGTTGCGATATGATGCTCTTGTCATGGTCTCATCAATTAAAAGTTGTATTTGAGTCTCATGTTGTCAAGGTTCCTAGATCGTGCAATGTATATTCGTGTTTGAATACCGCAATTATTTAAACTAGTTCTTTTGGAACAAAATTGAAGTTCATTTAACATAATATCAAAGTTTGATTTTTTAGGCATGCTATGAGAATTGAACCCAGATCCACACTATAGATGAGGGTAGATAATGAAGTTGAATATGAGTCTCACATTGTTGAAGTTTCTGAGTTGAGAGTTTAGACTAATCTCTCACCTTTAAAATTAAACTCAGATGGTATTATGAGGTTGAGTCTAGACTAATATGTCGAGGTACAAAAATCCATTTACATCTCCCAATAGATGCTATTTCACGAGTACTAGCTAGAAAACGAATCTCTTATTGTATAACTAAGGGACCTGACTAGCTAGA
Source organism: Medicago ruthenica (assembly GCA_018208015.1). Lineage (NCBI taxonomy): Eukaryota > Viridiplantae > Streptophyta > Magnoliopsida > Fabales > Fabaceae > Medicago > Medicago ruthenica. The sequence continues at coordinate 9,964,277 of CM031372.1, forward strand.
AAATGAATGATTTGTTTTCCTCAAGCTTTTCTATTGCAAAAATAATGTTAGTAGGAAAGAGAAGGCATTATAGAGAAATAAAATTAAGAAAAAGGTTGGGAGGATGGAGAGACACACAGAGATTGACATTGAGAGAATCCATGTACATTATATTTAACCAGCGAAACCTCGTGTTCGTCTTTCCGCTCTTTTTATTGCGCTAACGCATGTAAATTATGAACGGTATTTTTAAAATAATAAGTACAAATATTTGCGACTTTCAAATTGTAACAAACTCTCAGACTTATACAATTTGTTACATTTTGTTTTAATATTTGAATTTATTCTTATCTATTTATTATATGTGGTATGTATTAAAAGATGAAGGTAATTTTGGAAGGAGAAAAAATCAGTCCAAAAAAGCCAAAAAAGACTATTTTCTTTGTATATAGTATAGATGAATTTTACTCTTCTTCCTTTTAAAATTGCTCATTCCCTTTCAAAACATGAACAAATGGATAGGTAGATGACTACTATCTACACACTCTCTAGCACACTGATGACACTAGGTCATATACCATTTTATTAGTAGTTTTTGTTCAATTTAGTGGAGTTCAGATGATTTTGCATGAGTAATGAACCACTAAAGAACAATTTTCATGATTTCTGGGATCAAAGAAATCGTGCCACGATCTGTAGCATCGGAGCACGATTTGGAGCAGATTTGAAGGGTTTTGGTTCGTGAAATATCGGACTATGATGGCTTGTCATCGTGCTACGATTTGGAGACGAGTCAGGCTTTAATTTGAATTTATTGAAGAAATCGGAGCACGATTTCTTAGCATCGGAGCACGATGTGTGCGTTTCTGAATTTTTCCTATAAAAGCCAAAACATTTTCTGAAGCAAGGGTTCTGATTTTTTGGAGATTGAAGACACATTTGGAGCTGAGGATTGCCGATTTCGTGGTGGCTTGCCATCCAACTCAAAATTCTTGTAATGTTGTTTTCTTTTAATCTAGTTATTTGTCCATTAGCCATGAGTAGATAAGTTTCAATTGATTAGGTCTGAGATGATTCTGTTCTAGCTTTTTGACCATGTAATCTGTAAACTCTACATCAGTTATAATTGCTATTCTAGTTTATTCAGTTTAAATTGTGTGTAATGCTTTTATGATTCTGACCCAATATAATTGAAATTAGAGATTGTATGATTGCTGACACCAGCTTATAACTTTGACCTATTTATGCTGTTCAACTTAACAGACAATCTAGGGATAGAAAGTTGTTAATTTGTGATTTTGAAATTAACGGAATTTAAAACCTTTGATGATTATAGGTTCACCTAAGGGAGTAGGGAATTATAATTAGAAAAGAGGGCTTTGAGTCAAGGGATTGACCTGAGCTATTTTGTTAATTATCATAAACTAGAGGAACAATTAAACGGTGTAGGTTCAGATTGTCAATTTGTGATGAACAAATGATTCGAAAAACCTGATCATATTTCCTATAATTTATTACTAATTTTATAATTAATTTGTCTATTTATTTTATCTTGCAAACCAAACCAATTGCCTCAGTGCAACCCCTATTTTACTAACATCCTTAATAATAACGACACTACCGAGTTGAAGTTGAAACAGTCCCTGTGGATACGAATCTTATAAATTTTATTAATTCGATATAAATTAGTTCACTTGCTAAAAATGTATCAAGTTTTTGGCGCCGCTGCCGGGGACTGTTGAATCATTTCAACTTGGAAATTTTGTTATTGTTTAGGATTTCTATCATTTAAATTTTTGTCTATATATTGAAAAAAAATTATGAGTTATGCTCTTCATGTCTATTTCATTGTTCTTTGCTACTGAAAAGTTTATTTGAGTTGTGTAGCAATGATAGACAAGATCTTCCTAGGTGATGCAGAAGAGGTTATTGCCCTTTTGTATGAAAAGTACTTGCTTTCTCGTAAGATAAAACATTGGGATGACAAAATCTCAAGATCAAATGTGAGAAGTGATTTTTATGGGGCGAATCATCAGAGTAGAAATTGGGAAGGGCATAAAGAGATAATCAACATTGATTACAACATTGAATTCTTAAGATCAAATCGAGTTTTATTTGATATATTTGAGGTTCGGTGTGGTGATCTTGTTGGGAAAGCAAATGAATGTGAGAAGCAGCTGGTTGAGATGGAGATTGGGCGTCGTGTTGTTGTGGTGGAAGAAAATCCACAAGTGAGTGTAGTACCCCAATTTTGTCCTAAGCCTTTCAAAAAAAAAAAATCAAAGAGGGGAAAAAAGTCAAAGTCAACCAAAGTCAACAAAAAAGTCAACATTTCAAAAATGATGACTTCGCACTGCGAAGGTCACTTCGCACTGCGAAGTCTGCGATTTTTCTGCAGATTTTTGGTTTCTTTGATTTAATTCCAGAATTTGTTGCACATCATTTGCATATTTATTTTAATCAGCATTCATGGCTAATTGGGCCAAGCAAAACCAGAAATGAGAGACTTGCCATTAATGCCAAGATTGGAAGCTTTTTCTTCCAACCTAGCATGTGACAAGCAAGTGGGCTTACCCTTGGGCAGCTCTTGTCCCTCCCAAGTGACCTGTGAACCACCCCAAGGTTGCCAGCCACCTGCTTGAAGTCTTTCTTCCTGCTTGCTCCCCCAAAACCAGTCAAACCCAGCTGGATTTTTCACTTGCAAAAGTCATGAGTGCCTACCCTGTTTTTGCAGCAACTTTTCACCCCTCACACCAGCCATATGTAGCCTTTTGCATCCCCCAATCTCTGCACATCACAGTGCACGTTTTTATTGATCAACCATTGAGATTGCAAGGATTGATCCCCAAGCTTGGCCAATTGCAATCCAGCCATATTCATCATCATTTATATCCCAAGGACCTTTGATTTTGTGGCTGAAATCAGTCAAAGACTTAACCCTTGGCACAAGGCAAAGTTGCCTCTATCCATTAGCATTAAATGCAAAGCCAAATAGCCTGAATTTAGCCCACAAATCAGCTAGGTCCTATTGGATTTTCATCATTACTTGAGATTGCATTTTGGCCTATAAATAGAGATGCAAGGCAAGGGGAAATGCAGCATTGTAGAGCATGAATTAAGCAGAAAAATACAGCAATTCAAAGAGCATTTACACACAAGGAAACACTACTCAAACAACCAGAAAAAACCAATCAAATACAAAGCCTTACCAAGTTCAAAGTTCATCACAAATATCCAAAAACCTTTGCAAGAATCTTCAACCAATTCAAATCCACTGCAGCTGGAGCTTTGCTAAGGATCTCTGTAAGTTTCTAAGCCTTTGTTTTGCATTTTCAATTGTGCTTGCATAGCAATTTTGGTCCAAAACCCTTTTGTTCTAAAAAACCCCCTTTTGAATTTCAAAAGAAATCCCAAGGTTTTCAAAACATCAAAACTGGTTTGTCCAGCTCTTTTCATTGAAAAAACTCAAAGCTTTTCACTCACCTAAAAGGTCCTGAGTGTGTTCAGAAGTTGTTTCTGAACAAAAGTTCAGAAACAGCTTCTGAACTCAAAATTTCGCATTGTTCGCAGTGCGAAGTCATGGTCGCAGAGCGACCATGACAGAACTCAGAATCTGAGTTTAGGTGCCCAAATGGCCAATTTTTGAGGTTCTAGCCCAAGAGCTCAGAACCTAGGAGTTTTAAAACTCATTTTATCCAAACCATGTCAAGGATTTTGCATAATATTGGAAAATTCGCAAGTTCGGGTAACACTTTTTTGGGTAACTTGCAAAACAAGTTATGTCCCCAAACACTCAAAACAACTTGAACAAATAAGCTATGTTCATCATTTCAAATTAAAACTTGAACAATAAACATTGTTCATGATTTTCAAAACCCCAAGCGTGAACATACGCCGAATTTGTTTGCTTTTTTAAATCGTTCGCAAAACGAGCCGAACTTGTGCGTTCTCTAGCAAAATTGCTAAAATCTTTCCATTTTGGGTTTTCAAACCAAATGTTTTGATAAACTTTGGGATTTCTAAGAAATTCTACCAAAAACTTGAATGAAAAAGGGATGGTTTGACGTATGTCTCTCCATTGCCCCGATTGTACGAATGCGTGACGTATGTCTCGTCGTTCGGACAATCGTCATTCCATTTTCAACGTATCCGACCATAACCAAACCAAATCTTGGCCCCTTGTGGTCAATCCGAACCTTTTAGTCCCCCGTGGCCATTAGATTCAATCCCCCGACTCATTGGAGTCACCCCGGTCAATGATCGACTCGATTGAGTCCATTGTACCTCTTTTGGTCCCAACGCGACCAAATCGAACCCTCTTACCCAAAGGACATGTTTTACCTATTCTAAACGCGATTCGTAAACAAACGCTTACGTCTCCCATGCGCGAGCATACAAGCTAATACGCTTAAGTCTCCCATACGCGAGCATACAAGCTACGTTTAATCGCAAGAATACGGCTAAAACACCGTCCATTTAAAATTAACCAACATATGTATGTTTTTCTACCAAAGAACTACGTACGCTTTGAATTCTCCGACTACCGGGAGATACGTAGGAGCAAGATCGACATCTTGTCAAGCGCAATAATAAAAACTTTCTTTTTCCCTTTCGTTTGTTTTCATCTCTTTTTCCCCCTTTTAGTATATTTTCCTTTGACATAGATAAGCATACGCGCAAAACATTTAAAAACAATTTAAGCTTTAGCCAAATAGAAGGTTCCCGCTGAGTACAACGGACGTGAGGGGTGCTAATACCTTCCCCTTGCGTAACCGACTCCCGAACCCGACAATGGTTGCGATGACCAATCCTTTTCCTCATCGTCAAGGGTTTTATTATCGTTTCCCTTTCAAATAAAAAACTTAAGGGTTTATCAACGTTCCCTTTACACAAAAACTTTGGTGGCGACTTCACAAGGCCCTCCGAGCGTTCGCGGACGTCCTCGGAGGATTGCGCATTTTTTAAACGAGGTGCGCACAGCTGGCGACTTCACTGGGGACCCTTTTCCCACTAGCGAGTCAAGCCTAACCTATTTGGCTTTTAAGCCAATTGTTTTTATTTTATTTGCGCGCCATGCTTTTGTTTTATTTATCTACACCATATCTATGCTTTATGTTTATAATTGCTTTATTTTGCTTTATATTCATATCATATATATATCAAATGCGGGGGTTACTTGAGTGATGTTACTCCACATTGTTCGGGTTAATGCCGGACGTGTGAGGCTCTCTACCCGAGCTTGAGAAAAAAACTAAGTTAGAAGGAGGTTGTGAGCGGAAGCCCGCGTTGACGTATGTCCGTGAGGTAGGATGCCCAACCCTGCTTAGAGGAGATTTTCACGTGGAATTAATTGAATTCATGTCGACGTATGTCCATAGACAACCCTAATTCCATGTGAGATCTATGACTCTAAGGACCTCTTCTTAGGAAATTTCACCTTTTAGAGCCTACATGTGAGGATGGGGGGAAGTTCCGAACCTTCATAAACCATACCCTTGCATATCATTTGCATTCATGAAAGTAATTTTCGCATCATTTTGCTTTATAGGAATTTAAAAAGAACAACCAAATATTAGCAAAAAGAAATATGGATTCCGGGAACAAAAATACGCTCGCCTTCAAGATTAAAGCTCCTAGGGTGGAAAGTTTGTTAGCTCTAAGCAAAAGGCTCTCCTCGGTCAACAAGAATATTTTCGAGGCAAGCTATGGGCTAATCCTTGATCTCCTACCCGTGAGAATAGATTCAACGGCCTTAACCACTTTGGCGCAATTCTTCGACCCACCTCTACGGTGCTTCACATTTCAAGACTTCCAACTAGCGCCGACTTTGGAAGAGTTTGAAAAGATTTTGGGTTGTAGCATGAAGGGTCATGAACTCTATCTCGGTCCGGGAAAGGACCCCACATTAGAAGCCATCGCCGAATCCTTATACCTTGACACCCAAGAAGTGGCATCTAACTTGGAATTTAGAGGAAACCTTAAGGGATTCGCAAGAAAGTTTTTGGAAGCCAAAGCTCGGGAAATGTTAGCCAACAAAGAGGGAAGGGCATTCAACGCCATCTTAGCCCTCTTAGTCTACGGAATTGTCTTATTCCCCAACATGGATGATTTCATAGACTTTCCGGCTTTAGAGGTATTTATGACTAAAATCCGGTTCCCACAATTTTGGCGGATTTTTATCATACCCTCTACTCTAGGCATGAACAAGCAAGGGGACGCAAAATTTCTTGTTGTACTCCTGTGGTGCAAATTTGGATGATGTCCCACATGCCAAGAAACCGAGACTTTGTGGAAAACCGGGCCAAGCTCAAATGGTCGCAACGGATGACAACCCTCGCCGAGAAGGACATCCATTGGTTTTCACCAAATTTAGAGGACCCGGAAATCATCCTCAGTTGCGGGGACTTCCCTAATGTACCCCTCATTGGTACTAAGGGATGTATTAACTACAATCCGGTCCTCTCTCTCCGACAACTAGGTTTTTCAATGGAAGATAAACCTAATGACCTTTTGTTGGAAGCTTTCTTCTTAAGGGAAGGCGATCAAGACCCGGCATTGCTAGAAAGAATCCGGGGAGCATGGAGCCAAGTGCGCAAAGGAAGGGTCGGCAAGAGAAACTGTGTCGCCAAACCCCTTTATACTCAATGGGTGAAGGAGAGGGTCAAAGCAATCAAGTTACCCTTTGTGGTCATAAGCCCTCCAAAACCTCCTACACCTAAACCTATTGCAACCATTCCCAACAAAGAAGTGGAGGAACTCAAAGCTAAAATTCAAGAACTCCAAAACAAAAACGGAGACTTAGAATTGAAGCACCTCCAAGCTTTAGGAGAAATCACTAGGACGAAGAGAGATCGTGATGAAGTGACAAATTCTCTCCTAGTATGCCAAAAACGGCTAAGAATCTCCGAAGGGAAGAGAGATTGGATAGGAGGCGGCTTGGTTAGTGCGGATGCCAACCTTGTGGCCAAGGACGAAGAGTTGGAAAGAATCTTGCATTCCAACCAAGAGCTCAAGAAGTTTGGCGAACTAGCCATCGAAGCTCAACAGAAATGGAGGTTGAAATTTCAAGAGAAAAATCAACAGCTCCAAGAAGTAGTTAAAGACTACAAAGAGCAGCTTCAAGCCGAACGCGTCCAGCGGCAAAGACATGAGAGCCTTTCTCATCAAGGGAGGCTAAAGTGCAATCGTCTCGAAGAGGACATCAAGAAATTCGAAGAATACTTCGACAAGATTGCAAGAGCTCACGGGGACCATATTGCACAACTACATGATGAAATTAGAAGTGCAAGAGTCAAGCTAGACCAACGCAAGGAAGTGATTGAGTGTGTATGGCAAGACGCCACCCGGTTAAGTGAGGATTTCACTAAATTGGTTGCATTCTCGAATTTGGTAATCACCCAACTTCCAAAGAGGCTAGCGGAGGCCGAGATGGTCATGCCCTACTTTGTCATCCCTATGGAGATCCAGAAGTTTATGAAGTTCTGCAAGGACACCATAGATTTCTATAGGGAGGAGATGAGCAAAGCCGAGAAGCGAGCGGCTATTTGATTTGTAATAGCATTAGTTACACTTTGTAAACAAATGTTATTTAATCAAATATATTTTGGAGCATAATCAATTTCCCGGTCTTTAATATTTCAAATTGCTAATATTAATTGTGCACCTTTAAATTCTTCCATAAAGCAAAATAAAAAAAAACACGCATATTTTGCATACTCATCGCATACATACATCCACATGCATCTTCATGCATTTTTTCAAAAAAAAAAACTCATTCATTTCCCTAAAAACAGTTCAAAGCAATCATAGCCCGAAAACCCCGAAAGCCCTCGGTCCAAGAACCAGATCTCCAACACTCGTACGGAATACTGAAATTCTGGGCAGGCAATACTTAAGAGATTTCAAGTTCTGAACCAAAACAGGTTCTGAACAATGACTTAGCACAATTTAAAGTAGATAAATAGCAGAAATAAAAAGTGCAGGAAAGCTAAAGAACACAGAAGGTTTGTTAACCCAGTTCGGAGTAAACACCTCCTACTCTGGGGGATACCAATCCAGGAAGGAAATCCACTATTGGATTTAATCCTTAAGACTCAGACACTGACTCCCAGTTCTTATCCCAAGCAATTAAACTCCACCTAGTAAGACTTCTACCCAACTCTGAGTAATAGAATCCACTATCTTCCTATTCAAGTAACTAAACCCAGTTACTGAAACCCTTAATCAAAGACACTCTGTTTTTCAGAAAACTTCAAAAACACAAAGACTTCATTCGTACCTAAAGGCTTAGAATGAATTACAACTCTATAAAACTCTAAACCAACTCAAACTGAGTGGTGCACAATAAAGCTAAAAGCTTAAAATACTAAGACTCAATTTCCTGATTTTAAACTCTATGAATCGTACTTTGAATAGCAGCAGCCCTCCTCCTTATATAGCCTTCAGTCTTGCAGCATAAATAACAAACTAATCTTTCTGATTTGATTTGTTACTGAAATAAGATTGGTCCAATAATGTAACAAATAAAACTGTACTGAATCTTTTAAAGATTATAACAGGAAAATATGAATTTCATATCTTTGAACCAAATCTTCAATAAAATCTTCTCCAAATAAATCAACATTCTAGAAGCCATATGCGTGGATAAATCTTCAATAAATCTTGCAAAGATTCGCATAGAAAAACCTTGAAAATAACCAGCTTCTGATGAAGTCAACATAAGTCAACGCTGGCATCAGAACCTGAAATCAGCTTCTGAACTGCTACAGTGCATTCAGCTTCTGATGACATTTTCAGCTTCTGAATGACTTCAAAACACAAAACTTGCAACTGAAGAAATGTTTCAAATATGGAGATGCTTCTATTCAATACTTTGGTTTTGCCAAAACATGCAGCCAACACCAAAAGACTCAACAATCTCCCCCTTTGGCAAATTTTTGGCTAAAACCATCCAAGTTCTTCAATCTCCCTTATAAACAACTCAGCAATGAAGAACTCCACAATAATATATCATAGCATAAACATAAGCAGCGGACACAACTATGAATAACACAAACCATCTTCAGTTCTACAAAACATCACAGCTACTGAAGCACACAACCACCAAGTACTGATCAACTTCTGATCACAACCATGGTATCAGAGCTACTGATCAACTCCTGATCATCACAAACACTCCCCCTTACTTCTGAATCTCCACAACACTCCCCCTGCAACTAATCTTCTCATACAAACTCCCCCTTACTACTGAACTACTGAACTACTGAATCTCCACAACACTTCAGGATCACATAAACACTCAGGATCATAACAATCTTGTACTCCCCCTGAGACACATATTCCCCCTTGATCATATCTGCATATAATGCTTTGGTATCAGAGCAAAACAAACACCTTCTGAAACAAAGACACACATATCTGAAATGCAGCAATACATCTTCTATTTCTTGATATCAGAGCCAACAGAGCCAACACACTGCATAAGATTTTCTCCCCCTTTTTAGCCATAAAATTCTGACAAATCATAGTCTTCAAATAGGGAATAAAATCAAAACAGGTAGCACAGATCCTTGAAAACTTGTTAGATTCAGACTCAGGTTCAGGATCACACTTAGCATAGGCACAACTGGCAGGTACTCTATCTTCCTCACATCCAGTTTGCAGTAATTGCTATAGTTCTTCATGCAAACACACACCTAACTTGCTCCTTAAGTTTTCAAACTGCTTAGCATCCAAAGCCTTTGTGAAAATGTCAGCAACTTGTTCTTCAGTAGCTACATGTTCCAGCTGAATAATCTTGTCCTCCACAAGGTTTCTGATAAAATGGTGTCTGATGTCTATGTGTTTGGTTCTACTGTGCTGAATTAGATTCTTAGAGATGTTGATAGCACTCAAATTGTCACAAAACAATGTCATAGTTCCTTGATTAATGTTGTACTCCTCAAGCATCTGTTTCATCCAAACCAGTTGTGAACAACTACTCCCAGCAGCAATATATTCAGCCTCAGCAGTTGACAATGAAACACAATTTTGTTTCTTGCTGAACCAGGAAATTAAATTATTTCCTAGAAAGAAACATCCTCCTGAAGTGCTCTTCCTGTCATCAGCACTTCCAGCCCAGTCAGCATCACAAAATCCCATCAGTTCAGAACTTGAACTGTGTGAATACATGATTCCATAGTCACTTGTGCTATTCACATACTTCAGGATCCTTTTAACTTGTGTCAGATGACTCATCTTAGGATCAGCTTGGTATCTTGCACATACTCCAACAGCATAAGTGATATCAGGTCTGCTTGCAGTTAAATACAATAAGCTCCCTATCATGCTTCTGTACTGACTTTGATCAACTGAAACTCCATGTTCATCTTTGTTCAACTTCAGATGAGTAGCAGCTGGTGTCTTCTTATGAGCAGCTGATTCCATACCAAACTTTTTCACAATGTTCTTGGCATATTTACTCTGAGAAATGAAGATTGTATCTTCCATTTGCTTGACTTGTAATCCAAGAAAATATGTCAGCTCACCAACCAAACTCATTTCAAATTCTGATTGCATTTGCTGAACAAACAGTTTGACCATCTTCTGAGACATTCCTCCAAACACTATATCATCCACATAAATCTGAGCAATCATCAGGCTCCCATTTTCATCTTTCACAAACAAAGTCTTATCAGAACCTCCTTTTCTGTATCCTTGAGCCACAAGAAACTGAGTTAGCCTGTCATACCATGCCCTTGGTGCTTGCTTCAATCCATATAAAGCCTTCTTTAACTTGTAAACATGTTCTGGAAACTTAGGATCCACAAAACCTTTAGGCTGTTCAACATACACTTCCTCTTGCAGATATCCATTCAAAAATGCACTCTTCACATCCATCTGAAACAGTTTGAACTTGAGAATGCAGGAAACACCCAACAGCAGTCTTATGGACTCTAGTCTGGCTACAGGTGCAAAGGTCTCATCAAAATCCAATCCCTCTACTTGAGTATAACCTTGAGCAACCAACCTTGCCTTGTTTCTGACTACAGTACCATTTTCATCTGTTTTATTCTTGAATATCCACTTAGTGCCAATCACATTCAGCCCTTCTGGTCTTGGAACTAGATCCCACACTTCACTCCTTTTGAATTGATTCAACTCATCTTGCATTGCTTCAATCCAAAATTCATCAGTTAGGGCTTCTTTCACATTTTTAGGTTCAAGCTTTGACACAAAGCATGAATCAGTAGCAGCAGCATCTGATCTTCTGGTTCTGACCCCTTGATCCAAACTCCCAATGATAAGCTCCTTAGGATGATCCTTCTGAATTCTAATAGATGGCCCTTTATTGGTAGGATCATGTTCTGGATGTACATCTGCTTCTTCAGACTCTGGATGAATTTCTGCTTCTGAAGTTTGTTCTTCTGATGGTTCAGACTCAGGAACAACTTCAGACTCACTTCTATCTTTCTCAGCAGTCAGATCATCAATTACCACATTAATGGACTCCATCACAACTTTAGTTCTTGAATTAAACACCCTATAAGCTCTGCTGTTTACTGAATAACCCAGGAATATGCCTTCATCAGACTTAGGATCCAGCTTTCTCCTATTTTCTCTATCAGCCAAAATATAGCATCTGCTCCCAAAAACATGGAAATATTTGACAGTAGGCTTCCTCCCTTTCCACAGTTCATACATTGTAGATGATGTTCCCTTTTTCAAAGTGACTCTATTGTGTATGTAACATGCTGTGTTCATTGCTTCAGCCCAGAACATATATGGAAGTTTCTTAGCATGCAGCATTACTCTTGCACATTCTGCCAAAGTCCTATTCTTCCTCTCAACTACACCATTTTGCTGAGGTGTGATGGGTGCAGAAAACTCATGCTTTATACCTTCAGAAGCACAGAATTCTGAAAAGCTCTTGTTTTCAAATTCTTTGCCATGATCACTTCTGATTCTGATAATCCCACTATCCTTCTCTCTTTGTAGTTGAATGCACATCTCTTTGAAGACTTCAAAAGTGTCAGACTTTTCTCTAACAAAGCTGACCCATGTATATCTAGAGTAGTCATCTACCATTACAAAAGCATATCTTTTTCCTCCAATACTTTCTACTTGCATAGGCCCCATTAAATCCATATGAACAAGTTCTAGTACTTTGGTAGTTACCTGGTGAACTAATCTGGGATGAGACTTTCTTGTTTGTTTACCAATCTGACAATCACCACAAACACTGTCCTCATTGATCTTCAGATTAGGCACACCTCTGATAGCTTCAGTACTTAGGATTTTCTTCATGCCTTTCAGATGCAGATGTCCCAGTTTCTGGTGCCAGAGCTTGACTTCCTCTTCTGAGCTCATAAGACAAGAAGTCAGACTTCTTTCTTCTTCAGAAACCCACAAATAACAATTGTCTTTGGATCTGCAGCCTCTCATCTGAATCTTATCTTTCTGATCAGTAACAATGCATTCTTGCTTGTTGAAATTAACCTTCAATTCTTGATCACAAAGTTGGCTGATACTGATCAGATTAGAGGTTAATCCTTCCACCAGTAGCACATCATTAAGTCTGGGCAAACCTTCTCTGATCAAATCTCCAATACCCAGAATCTGACCTTTTACACCATCTCCAAATGTCACATAACTTCTGGAGTATGATCTGATATTGCTCAGTAGCTTCTTCACACCAGTCATGTGCCTTGAACACCCACTGTCAAAATACCAGTCTTCTTTTGAAGTAGCTCTCAAAGAGGTATGAGCAATCAGGCCTACATTCTGAACTTTGGGCTTCCACACCTTCTGAACATTGTGACTGATAGTAGCTGGTTCAACTCTTCTATATTGGAAGTGTTCAGGGTAACCATACAATTTAAAGCAGAATGGTTTGATATGCCCTCTCTTTCCACAATGATGACAGACCCATGGATGATTCCTCCTCCTTCTGTTTCTGAACAATTTCTGGGGTTGCTTCTGAGGTAGCATCTGAACATGTTTCTGACCTTGCATCTGAACATACTTCTGACCTTGCATCTGAGGTTTCTTCTGAGCTTGCATCTGGGCTTGTTTCTGAGGTCTCCTCTTTGATGTTCCAACCATAGAGTCATGAGTTTGAGTAGCAGGAACAAAACTCATCTGTTTAGGAATCTGAGTCTGATCAACAAAACCTAAACCAGTTTTTCCTTGTTGCTGATTCCCCAAAATGTCCTCCAACTTATCAGTAGCAGAATTCAACATCTTCACTTGCTTTTTCATTTGATCGAGTTGGGAGTTCAGTTGCTTCACTTCTTCTTTTAAATCTGAATTCTGCACTAACAGTTCACCTTTTTCAGCCTCCAGTTGAAGAATAGTCTCCTTCTGATCCAAAACTTGTTTGCAAACCTCAGCACTTCTGGTATACAGCTTCTTGTAGTTATCAGCTAGTTCATCATATGAGGTTTTAGCAGCTTCAGACACATATGAGGCTTCAGACTCTGAGTCAGACTCTGAAAAGGTCTCAGACTCTAAAACAGCTTCCTTCTTCAAGATAGCTCCTGACCTCACAACTAGACCAGTATCACACATATCAGATTCACTAACATCATCATCTTCAGAACCATCATCAGACCATGCAACAGCTAGGCTCTTCTTCTGCTTCTTAAGAAAAGTAGGACATTCAGACTTGATATGCCCATAGCCCTCACACTCATAGCACTGCACACCTTTGGCTTGGTTGCTTTTCTCCTCAGACTTGGTCTTTTTCTCATCAGTTTGTTGCTTTTTGTTATTGAATCTGAAATTCTGACCTTTGGCTTTGGCTTTTCTGTTAACATTCTTCAGAATCTTGTTGAATTGTTTTCCCAGCAACACCAGAACTTCTGATAAGTCATCCTCTTCAGACTCTTGTTGATCATCAGCTTCAGAGTTCACACTAAAGGCCACACCTTTTCCTTTCTTCTCAGTCTGTTTACAAAAGGCAGTTTCAAAGTTGAGCAATGACCCAATCAGTTCTTCAAGCTTCATGGCAGAAATATCATGAGCCTCCTCAATTGCAGTGACCTTCATGTCAAATCTTCTGGGTAGGGACCTGAGGATTTTTCTCACCAACTTCTCATCAGACATCTTCTCCCCAAGTGAATCAAAAGAATTTTCCATGTCCAGTACATTCATGTAAAAATCCTGAATGGATTCATCCTCCCTCATCTTCAGGTTCTCAAATTTGGTGGTCAGCAGCTGCAATCTGGACATCTTCACTTTAGAGGTTCCTTCATGAGTTGTCTTCAAAATTTCCCAGGCCTCCTTAGCAACAGTACACTGTTTGATAAGTCTGAACATGTTCTGGTCCACACCATTAAAGATTGCATTCAAAGCTTTTGAATTTCCCAGAGACAAGTCATCTTCAGCTTTGGTCCACTCCTCTTCAGGCTTCAGTACTCCAGTTTTGTTACCATCTTTGTCCAAAACCTCAGGATGATCCCAGCCTTTAATCACAGCTTTCCAAGTCCTGCTATCAATAGATTTTAAGAATGCACACATCCTAGACTTCCAATACTCGTAGTTTGTGCCATCTAGTAGGGGTGGTCTATTGACATAGCCTCCTTCTCTATCCATGCTTGCCAGAAATAAACTCCTCTGGATCTCACCCAATTTACAGGCAGGGTGCCTGCTCTGATACCAATTGAAATTCTGGGCAGGCAATACTTAAGAGATTTCAAGTTCTGAACCAAAACAGGTTCTGAACAATGACTTAGCACAATTTAAAGTAGATAAATAGCAGAAACAAAAAGTGCAGGAAAGCTAAAGAACACAGAAGGTTTGTTAACCCAGTTCGGAGTAAACACCTCCTACTCTGGGGGATACCAATCCAGGAAGGAAATCCACTATTGGATTTAATTCTTAAGACTCAGACACTGACTCCCAGTTCTTATCCCAAGCAATTAAACTCCACCTAGTAAGACTTCTACCCAACTCTGAGTAATAGAATCCACTATCTTCCTATTCAAGTAACTAAACCCAGTTACTGAAACCCTTAATCAAAGACACTCTGTTTTTCAGAAAACTTCAAAAACACAAAGACTTCATTCGTACCTAAAGGCTTAGAATGAATTACAACTCTATAAAACTCTAAACCAACTCAAACTGAGTGGTGCACAATAAAGCTAAAAGCTTAAAATACTAAGACTCAATTTCCTGATTTTAAACTCTATGAATCGTACTTTGAATAGCAGCAGCCCTCCTCCTTATATAGCCTTCAGTCTTGCAGCATAAATAACAAACTAATCTTTCTGATTTGATTTGTTACTGAAATAAGATTGGTCCAATAATGTAACAAATAAAACTGTACTGAATCTTTTAAAGATTATAACAGGAAAATATGAATTTCATATCTTTGAACCAAATCTTCAATAAAATCTTCTCCAAATAAATCAACATTCTAGAAGCCATATGCGTGGATAAATCTTCAATAAATCTTGCAAAGATTCGCATAGAAAAACCTTGAAAATAACCAGCTTCTGATGAAGTCAACATAAGTCAACGCTGGCATCAGAACCTGAAATCAGCTTCTGAACTGCTACAGTGCATTCAGCTTCTGATGACATTTTCAGCTTCTGAATGACTTCAAAACACAAAACTTGCAACTGAAGAAATGTTTCAAATATGGAGATGCTTCTATTCAATACTTTGGTTTTGCCAAAACATGCAGCCAACACCAAAAGACTCAACAAACACGAGCTAACAAACAAAGGATCATGGACAATTTGGAACAAACTCAAGCGGCTTTGAGAGATGAGGTTGATGGAATGAAGGGGAAGATGGATCAGATGCTAGAGTTAATGCAAGCTCTATCGGCACGAGAGAGCAATCCTCGCCCAGCAACGGATGCGGCCAATGTGCAATGGCCTCTTTACGGTTTACCTCTGGGATATACCCCACCATTTGAAAATGAGGGCCATGGACCACCTCCACCACCGCTCACAATCCCCGTAAGGAACGAAGAGCGTCGTCCTCAAGGAACTTCCACTACTCAGCATGAGGTGATTTCCCATGATGTGGAAAATAATCAGCCAAGACAGTCTGCTCCCGACACCACCCACCAAGACAACGATACCACCCAAATGTATCAAGTTTTGGAAGAAAGGTTGAAAGCTGTCGAGGGATTCAGTTCATACGGCGCCCATAACGCTTTGGATATGTGCCTAGTGCCCGACGTGGTAATCCCTCCGAAGTTCAAAGCACCGGATTTCGAAAAGTACAAGGGAATACAATGCCCTCGGAACCATCTACGGATGTTCTGTAGGAAGATGGCAGCTTACGCAATGAACGAGAAACTCATGGTGCATGTGTTTCAAGATAGTTTAAACGGAGCGTCCTTGGATTGGTACATGCAGCTCGAGCGTACCCACGTCCAAACTTGGAAAGATCTAGCCGATGCTTTCCTAAAGCAATACAAATATAATTTGGACATGGCTCCAAATAGGATGCAACTGCAAAACCTCTTGCAAAGAAGCAACGAGTCCTTCAAGGAGTACGCTCAACGGTGGAGAGAACTAGCTTCTCGTGTACAACCACCATTATTGGAAAGGGAGCTTGTCGACACCTTTATGAGCACACTTCAAGGCCCATATTATGACAAGATGATTGGAAGCACATCCTCCGGCTTTTCCGATCTCATCATGGTTGGTGAAAGAATAGAGGACGGAGTAAAGAGGGGAAAGATCCAAGGCCCTCTAGAAGCTCAAAGTGGAGCTAAGAGACCTCCCGGCAACTTTCACAAAAAGAAAGAGGGGGAAACAAATGCTGTTCTAGTAGGACCATCTTGCCCACCACCAAATCAAATGCCTCACTACCACTATCCTTATGTGGCAGCAGCAGCGGCTCAAGGGCATTACTCACCTCAAGTAATTCCCACAACTCCACGACAACCAGCAGTGTTGCCTCATCAACAGCAACAACAACAAGGCGGGTACCCACCAAGGAACCAAGCGGGCCCGAGGAACAACTACAACAATAGACAGTTTGATCCCGTACCTATGCCATATGGTCAGATTTTGCCATATTTAATTCAAAAGGGCATGGTCGAGATAAAACCATTACCAGCTTTGGTGCCACCATATCCACCTTGGTATAATCCCAACGCAAGATGTGAATACCATGCGGGATCCCCGGGGCACAATATTGAAGGATGTAAAGCACTCAAATACAAGGTCCAGAGCCTCATTGACAAGAAGCTGTTATCCTTCAAGGAGGAGAACCCCAATGTAAAAAATAACCCATTGCCGGAGCATGCGGATCCCTCTGTAAATGCGGTGGAAGAACAAGAGGACTTTGGTCAAATCAAGAAGGTAGCCAATGTTAAAACCCCCCTGTCAATCATAAGGGAGCGTTTAACCGGTTTTGGTTTGTTCGAGGAGATGCACGCCAACTGCGAAGCCTGCAAAATCAACCCGGACAAGTGCGGGGAGTTGAGGAGTTGTCTTCAAGAGCTAATGGATCAAGGTTGGATCCAAATGGGCTACATAAAGGACGGCATGGACGTTGCTACCTTGGAGTCTCACGACCCAAAACCTCTCGAAATCCCTTACCAAAGGAGAGAGGTACCAATGCCTATACAGCCCATAATATTCCACGTACCTGCACCCTTCTCTTTTGAAAGCACGAAGAGGGTACCATGGAATTACCAACCTGTGGCCTATGTGGAAGGAAAACCACTAGCAAAAATTGAGCCCAGCATCACTAACAGTACCGGTGTTGGAGGAATAACCAGAAGTGGTAGAGTCTTCGCTCCGAAAGAACTCGGAAAGACGCCAGCCATTTTACCAGGAGAGCCGCTCAAAGAAAAGAGCGCGGAGGAAAAGAAGAACCAAGCGGGGCCCTCTCAAAAGGAAACCCCACAAAAAGAGGCCGAAGAGTTCCTAAGGATAATCCAAAAGAGCGAGTATAAAATCATTGACCAGCTAGGTCAAACTCCCTCCAAGATCTCCATGCTATCCCTACTACTAAGCTCGGAAGCACACCGAGAAGCATTGCTGCGGATCCTCAGTGAGGCACATGTCACCAAGGACATTCCTGTGGACCAATTCGACGGGATAGTTGGAAATATTACCTCAAGTAGGTACTTGGGTTTCAATGGCGATGAGCTACCCGACGAGGGGCACATTCATAACCGCGCCTTACATATCTCCGTGAAATGCATGGACCACATCCTCTCTCGAGTGTTAGTGGATACGGGGTCATCTTTGAATGTCATGCCCAAGACTACCCTCCTCAAGCTATCATGTGGAGGGACAGTAATAAAGCCCAGCGCCTTGGTCGTAAAAGCTTTCGATGGGTCAAGAAGAGCCGTCGTAGGGGAGATCGACTTACCAGTCCAAATCGGACCTAAGGTTTTCACCATAACTTTCCAAGTCATGGATATTAATCCAACATACAGTTGTCTTCTCGGACGACCATGGATTCATGCAGCCGGAGCCATCACCTCTACCCTACACCAGAAACTTAAGTTCATCATTGATAACCAAATGATCGTATTTTCCGGGCAAGAGGACATGATGGTAAGCAATCTCTCATCATTCCGTTATATAGAAACGGACGAAGAAGCTGTGGATGTTCCCTTCTAGTCTTTGGAAGTGGTGAATGTCGTGACTTTGAGCTCAAAGCCCAAGAAAGAGGCTAGGACAGCCATGTCATCATGGAGGGCAATAAGAGAGGCCCTAGAAGAAAGTCGACCTGCCGGATGGGGCAAGTTAGTGGACATACCGGAGAAGAAGAATCGCTTCGGGTTGGGGTATCATCCATCAGCCGAAACTTTCTCAAAGCCTCCAAAGCAAGGGATCCTCCCTATTTCGGAAACATTCATCAGTGCGGGATTTATCAATGAAGATCAAGTGGCTCTACTTGAAGACGTAGATGAAGACGTGCCTGATTTGGTGTACCGTTGCGCTTCGGATGAAGCTTTGAACAATTGGAGGGCTATCGCAATTCTCGAGATCATTACCAAGATCAAGTAATAAACCATGTTTGTATTTTGCTTTTGAAAAAAAAATCATTTAGCTCTGCCCAAGGCAAATGATTAGTCGTGTGGGGCCCCCATGTTTTAAAGTTATTTCCAATCATGAATAAAATTACTCTTTTATGTTCATTTGAGTCTTTTTTCTTTTTGCATTTGTTTTAAAAAAATTTTTTACAAAAAGCCTAAAAAATCATACTCATGCAGATCTACAAATCCACCCTCCAAAAACAACACTACCTTAATCCCTTATGACTTCGATTTCCCGATTAATCAAACGGAAGATGATGAAGAGGACGATTATGAACCGCCTGAAGAATTGTCTAGACTTGCAAATCAAGGGGATAGGGTAATACAACCTCACCAAGAATCAGTCGAAAAGGTCAACTTGGGGACCGAAGAGGATAAGAAAGAGGTCAAGATAGGAGCCTCCCTGCATGAAGATGTGAAAGGAAGGTTGATTAAGCTTCTGCAAGAGTACGTGGACGTATTCGCTTGGTCGTATCAAGACATGCCGGGTTTAGACCCTAACATTGTTGTACACAAGCTGCCACTCAAGCCGGAATGCCCGCCAGGGAAGCAGAAATTGAGAAGAACTTGACCCGATATGGCTCTCAAGATCAGAGAGGAGGTCAAAAAGCAATTCGATGCCGGCTTCTTAGCCGTAACCAAGTATCCAACATGGGTTGCCAACATTGTGCCAGTTCCGAAGAAGGATGGCAAAGTTAGAATGTGTGTGGATTATCGGGACTTGAATAGAGCAAGCCCAAAGGATGATTTCCCGCTGCCACATATCGACATATTGGTGGACAACACAGCCCAATTCTCAGTCTTCTCCTTTATGGACGGCTTCTCGGGATATAACCAAATCAAGATGGCTCCAGAAGACATGGAGAAAACTACATTCATCACCCCGTGGGGGACATTCTGCTATAAGGTAATGCCTTTCGGATTAACAAATGCCGGGGCAACATACCAAAGAGCGATGGTAACTCTTTTCCATGACATGATCCATATGGAAATTGAGGTCTATGTCGACGACATGATTGCCAAATCCCAAACGGAGGAGGATCATCTAGTCCATCTACAAAAGCTTTTCGAACGCCTAAGAAAATTCAAGCTGCGCTTAAATCCTAACAAGTGCACATTTGGCGTTAGATCCGGGAAGTTATTGGGTTTCATCGTCAGCCAAAGAGGTATCGAAGTGGATCCCGACAAGGTAAAAGCCATCCAAGAAATGCCAGCACCAAGTACCGAGAAAGAGGTCCGGGGTTTCTTAGGAAGATTGAACTACATCGCTAGGTTCATGTCACATATGACAGCTACCTGCGAACCAATCTTCAAACTGCTAAGGAAAAACCAAACCGTTCATTGGAATGAAAATTGCCAAGAGGCGTTTGACAAGATCAAACAATACCTGCAAGAACCACCAATTTTGATACCTCCGGTTCCGGGTAAACCCCTCATCTTATACCTAACCGTAATTGAAGGATCAATGGGTTGTGTGTTAGGACAACAAGATGAAACGGGAAGAAAAGAGCACGCAATCTACTACCTAAGCAAGAAGTTTACCGATTGTGAAACAAGGTATACTTCACTTGAAAAGACTTGCTGCGCTTTAGCATGAGCTGCTCGACGCCTAAGGCAATACATGTTGACCCATACAACTTGGTTGATATCAAAGATGGATCCCATCAAGTACATCTTCGAAAAGCCTGCCCTCACAGGAAAGATAGCTCGTTGGCAAATGCTGCTGTCTGAGTACGACATCCAATACGTTGCTCAAAAAGCCATCAAAGGGAGTGTTTTATCCGAGCACCTTGCTCACCAACCATTGGAGGATTATCAACCCATACAATTCGACTTCCCGGATGAAGATGTCGTAGCTTTGAATGACGAAAAGGTCACAAGCGATGATGAAGGGCCAGAATCGAGAGCTCGATGGAAGCTCGCTTTCGACGGCGCCTCAAATGCCATGGGGCACGGGATCGGGGCAATTTTAATCTCCCCAAGAAATGGATACCAACCCTTCACAGCAAGGTTATGCTTTGACTGCACCAATAATATGGCGGAATATGAAGCATGTATCCTAGGCCTCGAAGCAGCAATTGATCTAGGGATCAAAACCCTTGAAGTATACGGTGACTCAGCCTTAGTCATCTATCAGGTCAAAGGAGAATGGGAAACAAAACATCCCAATTTAATCCCCTACCGAGCCCGGGTTGTAGAATTGATTGAGCACTTTGATGAAATCAACTTCCATCACATACCTCGAGAAGAAAACCAGGTCGCGGATGCTTTGGCTACATTATCATCAATGTACCAAGTCAATTTCCACAATGAAGCACCAATCATAAGGATGGATCGTAGAGACAAACCAGTTGTATGTGCATTAGTCGAAGAAGGACTTGACAACAAACCCTGGTTCTACGACATCAAGCGATACCTTGAAGAGCAAGAGTATCCAGAAAATGCCTCGCACACCGACAAGAGAACCCTCAGGAGATTGGCATCCCAGTTCTTCCTCAGTGGAAATACCCTCTACAAAAGAAACTACGACATGGTCCTGCTCAGATGTGTGGATAAACATGAAGCGGACATGCTCATCAAAGAAATCCACGAAGGATCTTTTGGAACCCATGCCAATGGGCATGCAATGGCAAAGAAAATCCTAAGGGCGGGCTATTATTGGCTAACCATGGAAGCTGACTGTTTCCACTACGCCAAGACATGTCACAAGTGCCAAATTTATGCCGACAAGGTGCATGTACCACCAACTCCCCTGAACGTCATGACCTCACCTTGGCCATTCTCTATGTGGGGCATAGACATGATTGGAATGATCGAGCCCAAAGCATCAAATGGACATCGCTTCATCCTCGTTGCCATCGACTACTTCACCAAATGGTTAGAAGCAGCTTCGTATGCAAACGTAACCAAACAAGTGGTAGCCCGATTCATCAAGAAAGAAATCATTTGCGGTTACGGCACTCCCCACAAAATCATCACCGATAATGGGGCAAACCTGAACAACAAGACAATGAAGGAGTTATGCAAAGATTTCAAGATTGAGCACCATAATTCCTCCCCTTACCGACCAAAGATGAACGGTGCGGTAGAAGCAGCCAATAAGAACATAAAGAAGATCATCCAAAAGATGGTAACAACATATAAGGATTGGCACGAGATGCTTCCCTTTGCGCTACATGGCTACAGAACAGCCATTCGCACTTCAACTGGGGCAACCCCTTTCTCCTTAGTATACGGTATGGAAGCCGTGCTTCCCGTAGAGGTGGAAATTCCTTCGTTAAGGGTCTTGATGGAGACCAAGCTAGAAGAAGCTGAATGGGTCCAAACAAGGTTTGACCAACTGAATCTCATAGAGGAAAAGCGTCTAACGGCACGGACAACTCTATCAAAGGAGACTCAAGAGGGCATTCGACAAGAAGGTCCGTCCTCGAGAATTCAAAGAAGGAGACCTAGTGCTCAAGAAGATATTACCTATCCAAAAAGATCCCCGAGGGAAATGGACTCCCAGCTATGACGGGCCGTACGTGGTAAAGAAAGCCTTCTCTGGCGGAGCCTTGATCATCACCACTATGGACGGAGAAGAGTTCCCACTCTCAATAAACTCTGATGCAGTCAAGAAGTATTATGCCTAAAAAGAAAAAGAAGAGAGGAAAAAAGAAAGCTCGCTAAATCGAAAACCTGAAAGGGCGGTTTAGGCAATAGAGAGCGTCCTGCTAGATTGAAAACCTGAAAAGGCGGTCTAGGCAAAAATAAAGGACATCAAAAAGAGAAATACATCCCGGTGGACTGAAAACTCGAAAGAGCGGTCCAGGCAAAAATTAGGGGTTAACAAAAGAAAAAGGCAATGACTGCAATATCCAAGCTCCGGACAAGATTCAAGAGGAGAAGAATCGGTCTCGTCAGCATCTTCCAAAAAATCTCGAAGTCATAAGGAAAATAGCATGTGTTGTGCCAAAACCAACAAATTTCTTTTTGCTTTTTTCTTGTCTTTCTCTATCTTTTTCCCCAGAGAAGTAATCACTTCTCACTTCATGTATTTTTACCCATTCAAGAAGTCAAATCTGCATTGAATAAATTTCCTTTTATTATTTTGTGTTCTCATTAGCGCATAAAATTTTTGTCTTATTCATGATAAAAATGCATTGAAACATGGGAAATAAACAAAAGGAATTTCTTCCAAAAAAAAAACAACAAAAACAAACAAACGTTGTTTCTATTTGAGTTTTCGTAAATTTTGAAAGAATTGCGATAATTCCCCCCAAATATTGCACCAAAGGACTTATGCTCTTCAGCAAAGGCAAGTACATAGCTCACGGCACGTGAAGCGTAAAGACCCCGAGGGTTAGAGGAACAAAATTCCCCAGTCGAAGTACCCCAAACATCCAAACACCAAACAAGGCTGGATGTCGGTCATGCTTCCAAAATGATCCTCATATCCCCATGAAGCCAAAACCCTATTGACATTCCCCAGGGAGTCTCAACCCAAAGCAAAAAGTCCAATCATCATTGGCAGACCAACACAAATCCCCAGGAAAAGACCCGACCTTCTCGGCATCCAATCTTAACTCCCAGCATTCAACATGCATCCCACATATCATGCATAACATAATACACGCATCATGACAATTTCATTCATGCATGCATATCCAAATCATGCATCCTCAACAAGGGTTCTCCAGTGAGTATCACATATTCACCAGCATCCATCAACAGTTAAGTAAGCGTTCCCCAGTGAACCTCCTTCACAAACTGTCCCCTATTCCCCCAGCGGGAATCTTTGATTAAGTCTATCTCATATCATATTGCATTGCATATCATACTGCATAAAACAACATGAGGCATGTCATGCATCATACAATCATGTTTCCTTTTTAACAATCTAAGTACTAGCCATGCCTAGAGACGATTACACTATCCCAACAGTGGTAGATCCTATTTCCCCAGTTAAGTCTAAGCACCTGTTCAGGCGACGACTTTTTCAGATCCAATCACCTAATTAGGTGATGATCATGTCAGATTAAGGCCACCTGTTTAGGTGACGATCCTTTATCTTTCCAGATTAAGGCCACCTGTTTAGGTGACGATCCTTTGTCTTTTTCAGATCCGATCACCTGTTTAGGTGGCGGTCTTTTCCTTTTTGAGCGTTCATACACGTCTCGTAAAGCTTTTTTTCTTTTCACCTTTCGAGCGTTCATACACGTCTCGTAGGCCTTTTACCTTTCGAGCGTTCATACACGTCTCGTAAAGCTTTTTTTTTCTTTTCACCTTTCGAGCGTTCATACACGTCTCGTAGGCCTTTTACCTTTCGAGCGTTCATACACGTCTCGTAAAGTTTTTTCTTTTACCTTTCGAGCGTTCATACACGTCTCGTAGGCTTTACCTTTCGAGCGTTCATACACGTCTCGTAAAGTTTTTTCTTTTACCTTTCGAGCGTTCATACACGTCTCGTAGGCTTTACCTTTCGAGCGTTCATACACGTCTCGTAAAGTTTTTCTTTTACCTTTCGAGCGTTCATACACGTCTCGTAGGCTTTTACCTTTCGAGCGTTCATACACGTCTCGTAAAGTTTTTCTTTTACCTTTCGAGCGTTCATACACGTCTCGTAGGCTTTTACCTTTCGAACGTTCATACACGTCTCGTAAAGTTTTTCTTTTACCTTTCGAGCGTTCATACACGTCTCGTAGGCCTTTCCTTTTCGAGCGTTCATACACGTCCCGTAAAGCTTTTTTTCTTTTCACCTTTCGAGCGTTCATACACGTCTCGTAGGCCTTTTCCCTTGCGAACGTTCATATACGTTTCGTAAGTCTTTTATTTTCGAGCGTTCATACACGTCTCGCAGATTGAAATCACCTGATTAGGTGACAATCTTTTTCTCTTCAGATCTAATCGCCTAACTCTTTGAGCGTTCATACACGTCTCAAATGTTTAAGTGACGATCTTTTACTTTGCTTTCGTACCGCGAAGGACAACATTCGGGTCCTTCTTTTACTTAATTGATCTTCGCAAAGAGTTCATGAGATGCCCTCGGCACTCACACTCTATGCAAAGACACAATTAAGTAGGGGCAGCTGTAGTACCCCAATTTTGTCCTAAGCCTTTCAAAAAAAAAATCAAAGAGGGGAAAAAAGTCAAAGTCAACCAAAGTCAACAAAAAAGTCAACATTTCAAAAATGATGACTTCGCACTGCGAAGTCTGCGATTTTTCTTCAGATTTTTGGTTTCTTTGATTTAATTCCAGAATTTGTTGTACATCATTTGCATATTTATTTTAATCAGCATTCATGGCTAATTGGGCCAAGCAAAACCAGAAATGAGAGACTTGCCATTAATGCCAAGGTTGGAAGCTTTTTCTTCCAACCTAGCATGTGACAAGCAAGTGGGCTTGCCCTTGGGCAGCTCTTGTCCCTCCCAAGTGACCTGTGAACCACCCCAAGGTTGCCAGCCACCTGCTTGAAGTCTTTCTTCCTGCATGCTCCCCCAAAACCAGTCAAACCCAGCTGGATTTTTCACTTGCAAAAGTCATGAGTGCCTACCCTGTTTTTGCAGCAACTTTTCACCCCTCACACCAGCCATATGTAGCCTTTTGCATCCCCCAATCTCTGCACATCACAGTGCACGTTTTTATTGATCAACCATTGAGATTGCAAGGATTGATCCCCAAGCTTGGCCAATTGCAATCCAGCCATATTCATCATCATTTATATCCCAAGGACCTTTGATTTTGTGGCTGAAATCAGTCAAAGACTTAACCCTTGGCACAAGGCAAAGTTGCCTCTATCCATTAGCATTAAATGCAAAGCCAAATAGCCTGAATTTAGCCCACAAATCAGCTAGGTCCTATTGGATTTTCATCATTACTTGAGATTGCATTTTGGCCTATAAATAGAGATGCAAGGCAAGGGGAAATGCAGCATTGTAGAGCATGAATTAAGCAGAAAAAAACAGCAATTCAAAGAGCATTTACACACAAAGAAACACTACTCAAACAACCAGAAAAAACCAATCAAATACAAATCCTTACCAAGTTCAAAGTTCATCACAAATATCCAAAAACCTTTGCAAGAATCTTCAACCAATTCAAATCCACTGCAGCTGGAGCTTTGCTAAGGATCTCTGTAAGTTTCTAAGCCTTTGTTTTGCATTTTCAATTGTGCTTGCATAGCAATTTTGGTCCAAAACCCTTTTGTTCTAAAAAACCCCCTTTTGAATTTCAAAAGAAATCCCAAGGTTTTCAAAACATCAAAACTGGTTTGTCCAGCTCTTTTCATTGCAAAAACTCAAAGCTTTTCACTCACCTAAAAGTTCCTGAGTGTGTTCAGAAGTTGTTTCTGAACAAAAGTTCAGAAACAGCTTCTGAACTCAAAATTTCGCATTGTTCGCAGTGCGAAGTCATGGTCGCAGAGCGACCATGACAGAACTCAGAATCTGAGTTTAGGTGCCCAAATGGCCAATTTTTGAGGTTCTAGCCCAAGATCTCAGAACCTAGGAGTTTTAAAACTCATTTTATCCAAACCATGTCAAGGATTTTGCATAATATTGGAAAATTCGCAAGTTCGGGTAACACTTTTTTGGGTAACTTGCAAAACAAGTTATGTCCCCAAACACTCAAAACAACTTGAACAAATAAGCTATGTTCATCATTTCAAATTAAAACTTGAACAATAAACATTGTTCATGATTTTCAAAACCCCAAGCGTGAACATACGCCGAATTTGTTCGCTTTTTTAAACCGTTCGCAAAACGAGCCGAACTTGTGCGTTCTCTAGCAAAATTGCTAAAATCTTTCCATTTTGGGGTTTTAAACCAAATGTTTTGATAAACTTTGGGATTTCTAAGAAATTCTACCAAAAACTTGAATGAAAAAGGGATGGTGTGACGTATGTCTCTCCATTGCCCCGATTGTACAAATGTGTGACGTATGTCTCGTCGTTCGGACAATCGTCGTTCCATTTTCAACGTATCCGACCATAACCAAACCAAATCTTGGCCCCTTGTGGTCAATCCGAACCTTTTGGTCCCCCGTGGCCATAAGATTCAATCCCCCGACTCATTGGAGTCACCCCGGTCAATGATCGACTCGATTGAGTCCATTGTACCTCTTTTGGTCCCAACGCGACCAAATCGATCCCTCTTACCCAAAGGACATGTTTTACCTATTCTAAACGCGATTCGTAAACAAACATTTAAGTCTCCCATGCGCGAGCATACAAGCTACGTTTAATCGCAAGAATACGGCTAAAACACCGTCCATTTAAAATTAACCAACATATGTATGTTTTTCTACCAAAGAACTACGTACGCTTTGAATTCTCCGACTACCGGGAGATACGTAGGAGCAAGATCGACATCTTGTCAAGCGCAATAATAAAAACTTTCTTTTTCCCTTTCGTTTGTTTTCATCTCTTTTTCCCCCTTTTAGTATATTTTCCTTTGACATAGATAAGCATGCGCGCAAAACATTTAAAAACAATTTAAGCTTTAGCCAAATAGAAGGTTTCCATTGAGTACAACGGACGTGAGGGGTGCTAATACCTTCCCCTTGCGTAACCGACTCCCGAACCCGACAATGGTTGTGATGACCAATCCTTTTCCTCATCGTCAAGGGTTTTATTATCGTTTCCCTTTCAAGTAAAAAACTTAAGGGTTTATCAACGTTCCCTTTACACAAAAACTTTGGTGGCGACTTCACAAGGCCCTCCGAGCGTTCGCGGACGTCCTCGGAGGATTGCGCGTTTTTTAAACGAGGTGCGCACAGTGAGGAGTGCTGGTCTCTACCTGAAGTCTCAACCAATGGGGTTGAAAGAAACCATTCCTTTGCAAAGATATATCCATTCTTCTTTATGGTGGGAGAACTCAAATGCCAAAAGTCTAGCAATTGGAGCATGGGAGCATCTGCTGCATTGTATGAAGTTCATGAAATTCCTTCCAAACAAGAGGAAAAAGAAAGATGATATATTTTTTATGTCATATTTGCCGCCCTAACAGTGGTTGCAGCGTCAAGCTCAATGACGTAAAAGAAAGCGCTTGATGGGATGCAACCCGTCATTTTTCTAATATTGGTTATTTTGCAGGTGTTTATTTTCAGTAAAAAAAAAAGAATGAAAAGATGGACGAAAAAAAAAGAAGTTATGTCCACAATTATCTTTTTCAATAAAATGTCTTTGGTAATGTGTCTATTTTGAATTTTAGTTATATGCCCCCTATTTTTTGTACTGCATCTGATTTTGTTTATTATTAATGAACTTGCTTTTTCTTGAAGTTTACCAGTCTACTAACAATTATTTCACCAATGGTATTTCAAAAGTTCAAAGGAGGCAGAGGCTTGCATGGATGTTCAACGGCGAAGTGTACGGCAGCTGGAATGTTTAGGTAGCCACAACTTCCATAAATCTCAGCTTGTAAGTTCCATAGCCAAATTTTATTTTTCCATTTTCACAAATATGAGTGTTCCATGTTGATGCTATTTCTGGGTCTTGCGATTTTTCTTTGTGTCAATTGGTTATGTCTTATACACACTAAGGCAAAGTGCTTGTACCTTGAGCCTTTGAAGCCAACCTGTTGTTATATTGAATTATCCTTTTTCAAGCCAAGTTGAGCCTATAGGTTAAACCCCTTGTTTCGGTGATAAACCATGTTACAAGCCTAGAGACCTTAGAGTATGTAACCCAATTTATTTTGGAGTTAGGCATTGTGTATGTGTGTTTAATCTTGTTAAAAGTTCAAGTTTGGGGTTGTTCTTGGAACTAGCAACACTTTAAGTTAGGGGTAGGGGTACTAGAGAACAAGAACTGAAAAGATTACTTTTGTCTCATAAAAAAATGAAAAAAAAATAATAATAACAAGTTGAACTCAAAATCAACTTACAAAAAATTTTTGAGACTGATTTTAACATCTAGGAAGACGTCTGATACTAGAGACCAAAATAAATTTGAAGAAAAAAGATTTCTGATAAATTACTGAAAATTTACATGTTTTTCATAAAATAATTACATAATTGCAATCAAGCCATACAACACAAAACAACTTCTAATCTATGACACTGATTGTGATCCGGTAACGGATAAGCTCTACATTGAACTGTTGACAAGTAGTCCGGACATACTTTTCAACTTTCCAATGTCAAGCTAAACCTGAAAACATCACCCGAACATAGCGAGCACTAAGACTCAGTACCATAGAATATAAAAAGTATTTTGATGTTCCCAGCCATGCCTGGGTACTAGACATGGAGAAAATCCTCTCATTAATATTACTAAATAATAAATTCTTATACCTATTAACCACATTACAAAATAACAATGATTTCTATACATAGGTTTCTTTATTCTTAAATTAAATGTAGTTGTTAATCACTTTAGCTGGACACTCAGGATTTGCCTTTCCACTGGAATTCCATCGTTTCCCAGGTTTGCCCTGCAGTATTATTTTATAATCTTATTCTTTTTAATGTTTAAGTAGTCTAGAGCGTGAGTGTATTCAAAGATTATTCAAGTCCAACCACAATTATGTCACAATAGCCTAGACCAATTTCAACATGATATCATCATCAATTAAACAATAATCGAAGGGAATATTTACTGATACAAACAATGGTTTAATCATCCAACTCAGGCTATACCAAAGCAACAACATTCCCAATTAAGGAATTACATACATTGACAATCATTAGCAGAATTATTTTACTAGTTACAAGTCAACTTTGACAATTTTATTAGAATATCAAATGACATCGGATTTGAGTAAATAACCACTCTTTAGAAAGCTTAGTATGTCTAATTTACAAATATAATTTTTATTTTTCACAATTTGTAGCCAATTAGTACAGTTCTTGAATTGAAGACATAAAGGTACAAAAAATAGGACAATGATTTTTGTCTAACTTGTAACGCAATTTAAAGTATCAATACTCACCCAAATCCAACGAAATTTGTGCTCAACCGAAGGAAAAAGTGTGTAGTTTCTAACAAAACAATAATCATTTAAAAAGGAGGTCTAAGGAACACATTATGAGCAAAACACTACACATAGGTCATACGAATTTTAAGGGGACAACAACCACAATTCAACCAACTCACCTAGCAACAAGACAAAAACAATATCTAAAGCATATCAACATCGATTTCCTTCCAAATCAATTATCAAAAACAAAATCGACACATGCATTTTTTTAATAACCAAAAGTCCTAAGTACACCCTAGAGAGGTTTAAAGTTTGGGTTAAGACTATGTTACCTCAAGGGGTTTTAAACCCAAAGCTTGGTCATTTCCTCTTCTCTTCCCCAATTTGAAACCCTAGCTTCCCTTTTTAAAATATCTCTTCTCCTTCATCCTCCAATTTTTCTTCTCAATCACCATGAGTTCTCATACCAGGCATGCAATTGAAAAGTATAAGACTTGGATTATTCTAAAAGTATGTGGTTTAGGAAAAACTAGAAGAAGAAATTATTTTACCTTCTTGGATTCTAGCATTCTCTCTTCTAATTGTCTTTGAAACTTCTCTTCCTCTCCCTTTGTCTCTCTCGGCCCCCTGCTCTCTCTCTCTCTCTGCCTTCGTTGTTCTCTCTCTCTCTATACTTGACTCTTTCCTTCTTTCTTATTTTTCCCCTTCTCTGCAACGTCTCTCTCTTTCTCTCTAAATCTGTTTTTTTTTCTTTTTCTCAATTGAGTGGTGGTGAGATCAGTGATAATAAGAGGAAGGATGGGTGTGGATTTACCTAAAGTGCCCTTAGTCTAAGGGGGTAATTCCTCAAGTATCGTATCCTATATTTTGGGCTAATTAAAAATTTGGCTTGGTTCACTCTAACAATCTACTTGGTCTAATTTTTCAATACTAACCTATAATCAAAACATTTATGGTTTTGTTAACAATATAAATAATCATACATTAAAGGATAATAATAACTACTACTACTACTAATAATAATAATAATAATAATAATAATAATAATAATAATAATAATAATAATAATAATAATAATATAATAATAATAAATACTTGGTCATGAAATTTCGGGATGTTACACTGATGTTTGCAAATATATTGATTTGCATTATTATTAGTTCTCTAGCCTCTTGTTTGGATAAAAATAAATAAATTGTTCCTTTATGGTTTGTGGGGGTGTCGCTTGCTCAAATAAGTAGGATTTGCTTAACTCCAGTTGTGTTTGATTAAACCTACTTCCCAAAAAAATTTCCCACCTTTAACCCTAGCCCCATTATAACCTTAAAGTCCTTAAAAGTGTGCATTGTGATGTAATTTTGATTGATGTTTAGAAATTTTTCAAGTCTTGGTAATATAATTGTTGGCATGTCGACTGTGTGAACCTTGTAATATTCATATTGTTGCGAGAAGTTGTGGGATGGATGTATGGCAAGCTAGTTAGCACGTCAATTGCTAACAAGGAGATGAGCTCTCGAATTATACCATTGGTGAAGGAACTGTTATTTTACTGTTGAATTTCATTTCAAAAGTTTGTTCCTTGAGGACAAGTAACGATGCAAGTTTGGGGTTGTGATGACACTAGGTCATATACCATTTTATTAGTAGTTTTTGTTCAATTTAGTGGAGTTCAGATGATTTTGCATGAGTAATGAGCCACAAAAGAACAGTTTTCATGATTCCTGGGATCAAAGAAATCGTGCCACGATCTGTAGCATCGGAGCACGATTTGGAGCAGATTTGAAGGGTTTTGGTTCGTAAAATATCGGACTACGATGGCTTGTCATCATGCTACAATTTGGAGACGCGTCAGGCTTTAATTTTAATTTATTGAAGAAATCGGAGCACGATTTCTTAGCATCGGAGCACGATGTGTCCGTTTCTGAATTTTTCCTATAAAAGCCAAAACATTTTCTAAAGCAAGGGTTCTGATTTTTTGGAGATTGAAGACACATTTGGAGCTGAGGATTGCCGATTTCGTGGTGGCTTGCCATCCAACTCATAGTCAGTCCAAAATTCTTGTAATGTTGTTTTCTTTTAATCTAGTTATTTGTGCATTAATGAGTAGCTAAGTTTCAATTGTTAGGTCTGAGATGATTCTTTCTAGCTTTTTGACCATGTAATCTGTAAACTCTACATCAGTTATAATTGTTATTCTAGTTTATTCAGTATAAATTGTGCATAATGCTTTTATGATTCTGACCCAATATAATTGAAATTAGAGATTGTATGACTGCTGACACCAGCTTATAACTTTGACCTATTTATGCTGTTCAACTTAACGGACAATCTAGGGATAGAAAGTTGTTAATTTGTGATTTTGAAATTAACGAACTTTAAAACCTTTGATGATTATAGGTTCACCTAAGGGATTAGGGAATTATAATTAGAAAAGAGGGCTCTGAGTCAAGGGATTGACCTGAGCTATTTTGTTAATTATCGTAAACTAGAGGAACAATTAAACGGTGTAGGTTCAGATTGTCAATTCGTGATGAACAGATGATTCGAAAGACCCGATCATATTTCCTATAAATTTATTACCAATTTTATAATTAATTTGTCTATTTATTTTATCTTGCAAACCAAACCAATTGCCTCAGTGCAACCCCCATTTTACAAACATCCTTAATAATAACGACACTACCGAGCTGAAGTTGAAACAGTCCCTGTGGATACAAATCTTATAAATTTTATTACTTCGATATAAATTAGTACTCTTGCTAAAAATGTATCACACACTCTTCTCAATGCCCATTCTTTAATCGGTTGAAATTCAAATGAGTTGCAGGATTTTATGCTGCTAGCATAATTCTTGATGAGTATAAAACATACAAGGAGGTATTGTAAGAGGATCAAGTATATGGTGAAGAATAAAAAACACAAAAGCTATGATGAACGTAGGACAGAGACAAATATCTACATACACTATGATACACCACTCAACAAACCATCATCGTCCACCTGAGCTGCTTTCAATCTCCTACTCAAGCTAAACAAATTTTGGAGAACAAAATTTGTGCCCACAAATAATAGAATCGCAATTTGCTGCCCAACATGAAATAAGCGTCATCATATCATCCAACTATTTTGCCCCCAAAATGAATACAAATGTCATCCTGTTGATTTTTGTAATAAAATAACCTACAAAGTTCTCTGTATAAAAACCATGGGGCAGTCCTGTACTCAAGGCTCAAGCCAGGACATGTTCTTCTCTTCTCATATAATGAATGACTTATATAATTGAATTGTAAGTTAGGACATATAGTTGACAATGTTGTTGAATAAATGACAACACATTTCATCACACAGGTAACCATATTTTTAGCAACAAAATACGAAGAAACAGCAGAAGTGTGAAACAATTTGCACAAACCCTGAACAAATTGATCCGTATAAAACACACAAAGATGTATTCTAAGAGGCTGAATCAAGCACATGGTGAAGGAAAAAAACACAAAGCTGGCATATGAAGAAGGTAGGACAGACAGCACATATTCCTAAGTTTATAACTTCGCTTAAATTTTTTATATTGATTAAAAACTCAGATAAAAGGAAAGCTACAACTAATAATGGATGGCCATAGACTAGACACTGCAGTTGTAACAAAGTGAGGCTTTTTTTTTGTTTCTAAAAAGACTATCAGCGAAACTCGCATACACTAAGTGTTGAAAATCACAGGTTCAAACTCGTGTCTGAGCATATCAAATGTCCCTACAACCTTTTAACATATGAGTTGTACTTACAGGACAAAGTGAGGCTTCTTTATTTGTACAAAAAATGTTAATGCTAATATATATTAATATACCCCTAACAAGATTTCAGAATAGAATAAAATTTGAGAATTAAGACAAAAATTCTAGTGTAAGTTGCTGGCGAAAGACTAAGCATGAGCTACTGTGGAAACTAGAAAGCAAGTAAATACAAACAAGGTTGACAATAATGCAACAAAATAAACTTAATGTAATGCACAAATAAATGATTCAATGACTTGTTTCTTCATTTTTTTTTCTCTGCTCCTTTTAGTGGACATATTTTACATAAATCAATTCCTATCAAAATGTAACAATTCCTTCTTTTTTTTTTTTTGGTGTTTTCCATCTTTGTTCTCACTAATCATTGTATAATGATAAAATAAATATTAGTAAATATATTAAACAATCACTGAACTCAACAGTAACCAAATTTCCTAATCTAAAAACCCAAAATCAAAATCATCTTCCACGACAACATTTTGAGCAAACAATTAAAAAAACAATTAGAAAAACAATGGAAGAAAGTGCAATAGCCACACCAAGAACAAACTTGTTTGGTCCATGATGTTGATCCTTCTTGTGCTTGCTGCTACCATCATCATCATCACTATCATCATAATCATCATCACTACTATCATCTTCAGAAGAATCCTTAGCAGCCGGAGGAGACACCGGCTTTCCATACTTATCACAATGAGAAATTCCCAGCTTCAATTTCGAAGACAAAACCGAATGATTATAGCACAAGTTACTATTCCCACCAACGTTGAACACTTCCAAACCCTTTATAAAACTTTGATTAAAAGGAACAACACCATGAAGATTATTGTTAGCTAGATTCAAGTGCTTGATGTTCTTCATTTGAGAAATGAACTTTGGAATAGTTCCATTAAGCTGGTTTGAACTCAGATCCAAATGAACCAAACCAGAAACAGAAGAAAATGAATCTGGTATAGACCCAGAAAATGAATTTGAAGCTAAAGATAGATTTTTTAGAGAAATCAAGTCACCAATGGAAGAGGGTATTTCACCAACAAGCTTATTAGAAGAAAGATTCAAACTTTTTAAACTTTCAAGCATTGTTATTGAAAAGGGTATATTTCCTTTGAGGTTATTACCTGAAAAATCAACATGGGTAAGATTTGAATGAATGTGACCAGGTAAAAAGCCAGTGAGATTTGTATGAGAAATGGTCAAAGAGTTGAGGTAGTTCATGTGACCAAGAATGACATAAGGACCAGAAGCTTTGACTTGAACATTGGAGATAGTAAGATCAGTGAGATTGTGAAGCTGAGAGAGCCAAACACCAGAGATTTTGTTGAAGCTGTTCATGAAGGTGAAGGTTTTGAGAGAGGCGATGAGTTCTTGAGGGAAGTGGAAAGGGGTTATAGGGCAGTTGATGAGGTTTAGGGAGGTGAGAGTGGAGAGAGATTTGAGGGCTGTGAAGGAGAGAGAAAGATGGGAGGTGCAGTTAGAGAGAGTTAGAGAGATGAGATGGCGGAAGGGTTTGGAGGAATCACAGAAGGTGGCATTGTGGTAAGAGGGTTGTGTGCATGGGTCTTTTGAGGTTGGGATGTTGAGGGATTGTAAGGCTGTGATTTGTTTTGGGTCAAGAGTGGTTTTTGAGGTGGTTGGGGAGGAGGGGGGTGAGGTGGGAGATGGGGTTGGTGGGAGAGGGAGAGGGAGAGAGGGAGAAGATGCTGGGGTTGTAATGGTGGGGAAGATGAAGAGGAAGAGAAAGAACAAGAGTGGAAATTGTGGATGTGGTTTCATGGTTCAGACACACATGTGTTGTTGTTTGTTCATATGCAGAACAAATGAATTTAGGATTGTGTTTGTGAGAAATTTAATTTAATGTGGAAAAAATGGTTAATGTTGTACTCTTTTAAGTCTATTTTTTGGTGAAACTCTCTCTCTCTCTCGAGTTTCTAGTTACTGATGTTGTACTCTTTGATAGGAGTGACCTGGTCACAGTTGGAGCTTCAACTTGGAACAGAACTTGTTTGTTCCCTTTGATTTGGAGATATTTACAGAATTGCACCTGTCATTTTATTATTCTTAAAGAATTATAAATTTATAACGGTTCAAAATTGAGAAGAATTAGATATAGACAAATAAACAACACTCTTCCCAATTTACAAAGGATGGGAAGGAAATCAAGTGTTTTTATATACTAGTGATTTAAGTTAGTGCATGGGGTGCACATGCAAATGCAATGTCATCATATTATCAGCAATAAATTAGTAGTACATTGTTTTAGAATATTAAAAAATTTAAGATTTAATAAAATATTTCAGTACTATTTTGATAGATTTTTTTAAGGATGTAGACATCTATCGATAAACTAAAATGGGAAGTTGTAATATTTCGAAGCGGATAGAAATACAAGAGTAAAGTTCTCTCTCTTGAGAGTTTTAACGTCAATAGATTCTCTTAGATTCGACTTACAAAGTCATGTACTTAAATTTTTAATTCATTTTTTATGGTATTATGTGAAGTAGAAATGTTTCTCTTACACAAAATCCGACATCAACATTTAATGTATATACGGATTCCGACTTTTATATAGTATTTTTCTCTCTCCTCTCACTTTAATATGACATACATTCTAATCATATTTTATACGGTGTTTGACTTTTGTGCATCTAAATAACACATCTCAACATAAAAAGTGAAATATTTAAGTAAAGTAAACTAGCTGCGTATTCCAATAAGTGGAGTTACATCTTTATAATTGCAAAATCATATAACAAGGTAGATAACATGAGTATGGCAAATATTCATTTTCTCACTATAATTTCAATTTCTAGATTAAAAGAAAGAAAGAAAAAACCACCATTATTACATTGATATCTATATAACAAGTCAATTATTGGTCTCTTTACACAGAAAAATTGTCCAAAGCATGGAATAAAAGTACACAACCTTATAATTCAAAATGCTTACACATTTCAACAAAGAACTATTGCTAATGATTTGCATACCTTGCAGATTGAATCATCATCAACATCTTCACATATAATCCATATCTTAACATATGGTCAAAACTTTGGCAAGCACAATTCTTGGTGTTATGAGACTTAACAATCAATAGAAATACAAGTCTGAGAAATAGCTGAACTATCAACTTTGCTCACAAATGGATTAATTTTAACCCAAACAAGTGAGAAGACAGAAGCCAAAAGCACTGACCAAAGAATAACAATGGTTGGAGTACGGTTTTGGCGACCCATAAGACCCTTAAGGAATGGATAAAGATGAAAAATCACCCAAAAAGCAAAGAAAACCTTTCCAATGAGTGGTCCCCAAGATTCATATCCACCATTAAGTGCATCAGAAAATCCAGCTACAACACCAACAAGGTTAATAATGATAAGACTTGTTGGAGGAATTAAGAGTGTTGTCCATTTGATCATATATAGTTCACCAAACTCTGCATCATCAGCAGCTTTTGCTGTGACAGTGAAGTTTGTATCAACACCTGCTAACATCTTTAGGAATCCTTGGAACACTGCAAAAAGATGAGCTGAAACACCTCCAATCACCCAGAACTGCTCGTTACGCCATAAATCTTCTATGGTAACACCGCTCCACCTCAGCTCAAGTACACTGGTCAATATAATAGAGATGAAAAGTCCAAGAAAGAGTGCACTTGCAATGTTTGATAGCTGCATCAAATTAGCCACAACAATTTGATGTAAGAACTTAGAATCATTAATAATGACTTTATATTATATAATGTTACATTTTCTTCTTATTTTTTTATTAGTTATTGGAAGATACTATATGAAACTATATTTCTAACACATGGTCTTTTATTGACTTTATAATAGAGGATAACAACACACTTTCTAACACTATTTCTATTGCATTCTTTCATTGATTAAAATTCTTATGAATTGCTGCAAAATTCGTAGATCTTTTATGTTGGACCAAAATAAAGATGAGAAAATTACCGTTGGTATGATGAATTTTCCTGTGAGTAAGCAAATTGCAGGCAAAGTACAATAAGCAACGAGAGGAAGGGATGTGAAAGGGTAAACAATGGTGTTTATATAAGCCAGTCTCTGCAGCAGTTTCAGACGACCACCAGCAAAACCATACCAAAGAGGACAATGTCTACTAAGGAAAATTTCAACTGATCCAAGAGCCCATCGAAGAACTTGGTGCAAACGATCAGAAAGATTGATAGGCGCTGACCCTTTGAATGCAGGCCTTAAGGGCATGCAGTAAATCGACCTCCATCCACGACATTGCATCTTGAACCCCGTTAAGATATCCTCAGTCACTGAACCATATATCCAACCAATCTGAATACACAACACATCAAGGTATTTGATTAATTAAACTACAAGTAATCTTACAAGACACAGAAAGGAACTGAAAAAGCATACACAAGAACATGAATTCCGAACCTCTTTTCCCCATGCTGTCTTTTCTTCGTAGCCACAACCGATTACATGAATGGCCTCCTTGATCAGCATTGAGGGATCAGCAGATTCAGACACACCACCATTCTCCATTAGTGTAGATTCAATGAAAACAGTGGACAAACCAAATGTTTTTTCAAAGCTAAGTTGTGAAATAAGCATTGACCTCTCATACTCATCATAGTCTGCAACAAAGAAACGAAACCGAAAGATATTCCTTATTAAGGAGTCTATAAAGTAAAACTAACAAAAAAAAAATACTGTGCTTACTCTCAATCTCCCTGAGATTAAAAATAGCAGCATCAAGCTCTTCCCTCTTTGCATCTTTATAAAGCTCTGAGACATCTTTGGCAGGCTTCTTTGAGGGGAAGCAACAACAAGATGAAGATTTTGGTAATGGGGGCATAGAAGGTGGACTGTATCCATAAAGGGCTTGTCGATTGAAAACACATCCAGTCCCCACATATACAGGTCCTTGAATGCCATCAAGTCCTTTCATGTTAACCTGAAATGTGTCAAGGTTAGAAAACACATAAAGAACTATGTCCATGATTTTCACCTCATAATTGTTAAATTCAGGGCATACACTAAGTATAGATGGTAAAACTCTTCATTTTCATTTAAACTTACATCGAAGAAAACTGTGTTGCGGTTGGCATATCGATCACTACGATCAATACCATCAAATCTTTGGGGGAACTGTACATAACAAACATCTCTACCGACTACTGGATCCATCAGAAAACACATCGCTTCTCGAACAGCCTTGCTATTGTTAACATAATGATCACAGTCAAGATTGAGAATGTAGGGAGCGTTTGTGAGAACTGCAGACACCCTCACCTATAAAATTGAAATAAGTGTCAAGCCCTGCAAAATCTTGACGAGCTTATATAAATCGTTGATCTTAAGTATCTATTGATCTTACCAGTGCATTTTCAGCACCAGCCTTTTTGTGGTGTTGGTAACCTGGCCTTTTCTCTCTGGAAACATAGACCAACCTTGGAAGTTCATTTCCTTCTATGTCGTGAGCACCACTGTGTCCAAGGAAAACCTGACAATGATAACGGATATCAAAATGAAAGCTGAATGGGTGAAGAACTGCGTCTGTGCAAAGTATACAATTAGCTCTATAAATCCAATTAATTATAACGATGTCACATACTTCAACAGTGTTTGGTCCTTTCAATAGCCAATTTGCAAAAACGAGGTATCTGACTAATCGACTGTGCCACTCATTATTGAGATTTGATTTCAAACAAAATGAGTGGATATACCTGAATCATGCCAGGATGGTCGCGTGAATTATTTCCTGGCCAAGAGGTTCCATCTTGCATAGTCCACCCTTCATCTGGTGTTTTCTGAGCCTTAGCTACCAAAGCATTAACTCTGACTTTATACTCTTCATATTCTCTCTGATAGAAATGAAAGATACTCATCAATAGATTTCTCTAAGTACTCAGTGTCAGCAAACAAGGTGGTGAATCCAGCGTATCAGAGACAAATATATAATTTCATTTTTGCAATCATACAATTTCAATATAATTTCATTCATACAATTTTTAGATATTTAACAATTACATGACCGTATTAAACAATTCAGTACTACAGAAAAGACTTTTTAAGTACAGTTGCTTACTTTCATTGCTCTACGTTCCTTCACAAAAGAAGGTTGAACTTTGTCCTTCAAATAGTCAATCTTCTGAGAGAAGTAAAACTCAGGTGCGCGCGGTTCAATCTCAAACTTTTTGCAAAATGGAACCCACTTTCTTGCAAAGTCAGCTGTCTCCACAAGGGATTCAAATGTCAGCATTGCAGCACCATCATCTGAAACATAACATGATACTTTTTCCACAGGATAGTCCACGGCAAGGATAGAAAGAACTGTGTTAGCTGTGATCAACGGCGGTTCTTTCAACGGATCAACCGTACTGACAAAGAAATCCACAGGAGCAAGCTGACAAGGTTCACCCTCTCTTTCAAACCTGACATGGCAATATAAAGTTTAGCACTCAGCATCCAAAGTAAATACTAGAATACTACATATTAAATATCAGTTTTGGCATTCCATTTAGATATTACTTTACTGTATATTTTCCATTGATTTCATTTTCTTGAAGTATAAGGAACAAATTTCCAAATAGCTTCCAATTACCTTGCAGAGAGCCTGTCCGTAAAAGCAACCCTATTGATAGGAGACCATTTAGGGAACTGATCTAACACCCAGGAAAAAGCAAACCAGATCTCACAGATGATAGATGTCAACCACAGACCAAAAGCACTATCAACTGGATGTGTAACTCTATAATGGAAAAACAGACCCAATATTACGAGTCGCATGATTATAACAGTTCTGTATGGTCCGAGTTTCGATTTTGAGACTGGAATTATCACTGAAAGTGGCTCAGCAGCTGCAGCCTCTGAGGAGGGCCTGCAAAATAGATCAGAATAAATATGGAGCAAGGCCAACAAAAATAATAAACAAGTGAAAATGTTCATTAGCAAATTTATTTGTGCAATTACAATTTACAATGACTTGATCCATAATATGTTGATGAAAAATCAACAATTAATATTTAATATTATGGATTTAATTCATATTCACTTTTTAGTGTAAAGATTTGCTACATTGTCAATCAATCGTAATCGTCATATCATAAAAAAAACGTTTGACCTTAATCATAGATACTTCTAAAGTCACACAATGAAAACATTAAAAAAAAAAATTACTTCACAGTATGCACTTTATATAATTTTGTTCAGGAAAAGTGTTTCCTTTCTCAATGAACTTACTGCATTTCATCCATCTGCTGTTCATGTGGAACTGGAGTCTCATTTCCAGCCTTAGGTGCTTCCTTTTTCTTCTTGTTCTTTTTGTCCTTCTCCTTCCAACTTTCCACTCTATTTTTCCAGATAGGATTCCCAGACTCATCATTTAATTCTACAAAACAAACCAACTTATGACTATCAGTTTGTACTTCTAAAGATATTGTTACAAGAAATGTAAGCTAAAGTCTCTCTTCTTTACCACTGTCCACTGTGGACACTGTACTGATATGCCTAGCATGGAGTCCAACATCCTACATAATGCAAGCAGAGGCTGTTCAGTGAAAATTTGAACAACTAGACAATATTTTTGAATTAAGTTTAAAGTATATACAGACAAAAAATTCCTATTGTCCTTCAAAATTTATAGTTTCCCAAAAACTGGACCTAGATTCTCTGCAGTCGCTGTAGACTATGAATCTTAACTGTTAGGTGAAAAGATCGGATGAGTCATACTAGGACTTCACCAAACTTTGATATCTGCGATCGTCGAAATTGTGACCGCAGAGAATCCAAATCTCAAAAACTAAGGTTAATTACTATGTGCACCTATTGTAATGTACTAATGTTAATGTAAATTCGTTACCTGAGAAGTGGTGATCTGTGCAGCCGTTGTTGTGGATTGATTTGCAGGAACTTTGGTGTCATCCTTACCTCTTGTTCTATCTACAAAATATGCAAAATGAAACAAACTTCAGGATATTTCACACAAAAATTCATGTGATGAACCTAAGTGAATGAAACAAATAATTCACAATAGATGAGAATGCTTAAAATCGTCGAATGGATAAATAAAA
This sequence comes from Medicago ruthenica, assembly GCA_018208015.1. Lineage (NCBI taxonomy): Eukaryota > Viridiplantae > Streptophyta > Magnoliopsida > Fabales > Fabaceae > Medicago > Medicago ruthenica. The sequence continues at coordinate 10,005,999 of CM031372.1, forward strand.
AATGACAAATGATTTATTTCTGCCTCTTTTAATTAGAGCGTACAATTAATAAAATAATTATTGCTATGTGGAAAAGATAAAATGAAATTTATTTTGAAACATTTTTTCTTTGTAAACATGACTTATAATAAGACGTAGAGAGTGTTTTTAATTCTTGAAAGATTGCAACTCTAATACATCCATGCCGCGAAAATTAGAAGGTAGAGTACAAAAGAAGTTACAGATCCATAGATATTAAATTGGAAATATAAATGTGTAGAATTAGACATTGGACTAGTGTTACCATACCAGCATAGGGATTGCCACATCTCAAGCAAACACTACGTCCCTCACTGGTTTCATAATCAACACAAGCCTTACAAATTGGGAAATAACACTCATGACAGGCCACAAACACCTCTCCATTACCATCAACTCCAACTTGTTCACCACAAGAGTTACAAAAGCTAACTCCAGATTCCATCATTTTTGTTTATGTCCAACTTCAAGGACCATAAACTCTATGACCCTTAACTTCTCAATCTATACTCTTTTATGGCTTTATATGAAAGTGCATAGAGTCAATGAAGCAATCCTTAAGGGAAGAATTAGTTGGAAATAAAAATTGAAATATTATTGGTGAAGGTGATTGTAGTATGGTGGGTTCATTTTCAGAAGTTAAGTGGTTGGTGTAATTCATTCATTGTTTAGCTCACACACAAAGTCACTACTGTTTAGTATTTACAAAGACACATACATAGATCAGAAGCAACGTGTGTTTTCTTTTGTTTTGTTGTATGTTTGTTTTTCATGTGAAAATGATAAAGATTTGAATTTATTGCGGGAAGTATAAGGAAGGATTTGGTTGGAACATGTACGTCTTTTAACTAACAACAACGCTTCAACTACAAGTTCATGACCACTGACCAATACTCTTCAACCAAACTAATATTTCAAGGGATGCTTTTTAATGAAGAAAAATGGATGGGAAAAAAAAAAGTCATTTTAACCTTATAATAATAATCATTCTGATAAAAGGTTTCTGATTTTTATTTCGCAAAGTGATCAAATTGGAAATGCAAAACTGAATAAATATATTAGCACTATCGGATCTATTTTTCATAATTTAGGACATTGATTTAAAAATACAAAAACAGTAATAAATATAAATATAATATACATAACTTGATACATAAATAAACTTTTTTTTACTCTTACAAAAAACAAATATTTTTATTTAAAACTTTTATTTCGATCCTTAGACCAGTGATGTTAAAATACTTATAAAAAAAAGCATAAGATTAGTATATAATATTTTGAAGATGTGATTGTACATTAGACATTTATTAGAATTTAGAAGCAGGGGCACAATTCCAAATTTTATAATGTTTTTAACAAACTGTAAAATTATTAGTGAGTCTATTAAAATTGGTTTGAAAACAAGCTTCTGTAAAAATAAAATAAAAAAACTGTCGGTAACTTGTTCTTAAAATTCAGGGATTAATTAAGGCAGCTAATATTAACGTTCTTAAATATTACTTTATTTTAAAAAAAAAAAAAAAAAAAAAAAAAAAAAGCACGCAATATATATGAAAGAATTTGACTTTCAATGGAAGAGTAGGACTCAAGGCCCTCAACTGATGATGAATGATACTTGACAGTTTACTTACAAGGTTTCGTGCATCTCATTATCCTTACCATATTCAGCTTAAATCTTAGCATTTATTATCTATAACAAAGGCCTTAACTTCATGTTCTCAACAAGTTAAAATACAACCATAGTAAATTAAGGTCTTTAACATTTCAATAGTTCTACAAAGTACCTTTTCAAGCTGTGGTCCTTAAAACCAGCCAGTTATATGACTAATCTACAGTTGAGTGTTTAGGTTGTAGCTTAAAGCTTTTTACCCCACCCCAAAAGCATGTTATGTGAAAATTGAACTGTAGTCCTCGTATCAACCGCTGCTAAACTCAAAACACAACTCTTTATATGTGTCTATGTAAGTATATATGTCATTTATTGAGTGACCCTGACCCGACTTAAGTAATTTGTATATCTCAAATTTCTGAGTTCAACCATAAGTAAGTTGGCACCAGCGACGATGCATGAATAAAAATAACAGAAAAGGGAAAAGAATGCATGTGTAGTATCAATTTCTCGATATTTTACACAAAAGTGGTTAACAGAGTAGCTTCTAAGTTAGGATAGAACAAGTGAGGATGATATAAATCATCATATCATGTGAATGAGCTAGCATAGGCCATCATTTACCCATCATCAGCAGGGACCCTAAAGCATGAAGCTACGTGTCTATTCACAAATGTTCTTTTAAGGATTTGACATCTCGTACGGACGTCCTTTTGTATGCGCATCATATCAAACTCATGACGACATGTTTAAAAGATCAAGTTATCTGCCAATTGTATCATACCATCTAGATTATTCCCATTGGAATGAATCATCTTTTTATATCACCTTGTGATATTAAAAGTAGTGTAAATCCAGAGATTGAATAGGTAACACTCATGAAAAGGAAACACAGTTTTCACATGATTAAATCAAGTGAAATTTAACATGAGAAATGTATTTTCCTATTTAGCTTTTTTTCTCACATTATTGTGTTTGAAATAGGCAATTTCCACCACAATAATGTGGATAAAAACCATAAGGTTAAACAAAAGAAGTTAATAAACCTAATTATCCAGATATGAATAGAAGATAAACATATACACAAAAGTTTTTCTCATTCAAAATAGTTAGACTTACTAGCTTGTGCATATTTCTGTCAAATTTAAGACAAGACGAACCAGAAGAAGAAAATTAGTTAAGTGGGACCATAGTAGAATGTTGTCTTCCTCTTGATAACAGTCCAGATCCATAGGATTCATGAATCAGTTACTTTTGTACAAGTAGATATTTATCCAATAATTAGTTGATAATATGTATGATATCTCCGATGTGTACAGCTTCTATTATATCCCTTAGCAAATCTACAAACTACTAAGCACTGGTAAGTGTCACCTCCACAACTCCTGAAAATAGAAATACACAATCCATTCATCACCCATGTTAGTATCCATATTACAGCAGCAGTTGTTAAGAGATTTTAAGAGCACCAATGCTAATTATATTCAATAAATACACGCTTATATGCATATGCATGCATGTATCTATCACCTACAGACCTTGTTTGGATATACAGCTTAATTAAGTGTTTATTATAGCATAAGCACTTATCATATATGCTTATGTATAAGCTATTTCTATAACAAAAGAGAAAATAAAGATAAACTTTTTATATAAGATATAAGCTGTTTTCAAAAGTTATCCAAAAGAGCTTATGGAAATAAGCTGAAAATAGTTTATGACCATGTCATAAGTTGTTTCCATAATCCCTGTCAAACAGTCTCACAAGTGCTTATGTAAGTAGATAAGTTCAAATGTGTCAATCCAAACAGTCCCAGAGAAGGAAATATAAGGTTGCTACTTGCTATAGTATTTTTAGGCAGAGGGAAAATACCGTAACATTTTTGCAATTTACATCCACACCAGCCTCCATAAGCCAATGATAAGTTTTAAATTTCCTATAACAACGTTCTGCTTCAGAATCAAGCCATAAATTCCAAAACAACAATTCCTCTGGGTGCATTTGTTTGTCAAAATCCAGATTTTTCCCTAGACTTCTCCGAATGACTTGAAGCTGCAAGAATTAAGACATTTATTTCAGATTTAAAAAAAAAAAAAAAAAAAGATTTGATTCTGGTTACTATCGCATGCAGCCATGAGTACCTGACCGACATCAATGCCATTCTTGGTGCCTCCTCCACTGCTAGATGCAAAAGAACTCAGTCCACTCTGACCAACCACATTAGAAACTATAGTTTTTTCAGTATTATTTTGCAGATAGAGCTGGTTTGGAACAGTAAGGGTCTCTACATTTTCCATTTCGAGTCCCTTGAATGTCAGCATAAATGCATCTCAGTTTTCAGAACAATAAATATTGAGCAGAGAATGAAATAAAAGGGCACCGTTAGGCTGCTACTGTGCATAAATTGGTTAGAAAAATATACATCATACATACCTTGGTAACCTTTAATGATCTATCAAGACAAAGAGAACTATTTGCAGGAGTTGAGTCAAGGGTTGAAGTTGAAATCCTTTCACCGCCTACTTTTGCATTAAAATCATTCAGATTATTGATTATTTGCAGGATTGTAGTCGTACTAAGATCATGTTCACAATATGAATCAACTCCGTCCACACAGGTTTTTGCAAGCAATTCCGAAAGAACATGCATTGCGCCAACCATTACCTTAATGTTAGGTTTTGGAGATTCGATTAAAGACTTGGAGAAACCTTCAAATCTTTTTAGAAGATCTGTAAGAACATTAGCTTGGGATGATGATGTCGGTGATGTTGGAGAACGACCCTTTGCAGGGAAAACCTCATTCGCTGACCTACTAGCGCTGGGATTTTCAGTTCCCTTTACAAAGTTATCAACATCACCTATAGTTACAAGCTTTCCTTTTGAAGTTGCTTCTATTGATGAAGACTGAGTCATCATAGAATGTGAATTTAGCAGAGGATCCACAGAGATGCTTCTTGGATCATTAATCATATTAAATGGCATTTCTATTCCGTTGATGTAGGTTGAATACTGAAACTCTCCCATATTAAAATCTACTAGGGATTCTTCCATGACAGTTTTCATGAGTATGTCCTCTCCCGACAACAAATTAGTAGTTACAGGCACACTAGAGTTCAAAGAGACAAAATCATCCTTAACATATCCAATACCAGGAAAGAACTGTGGAGCTCGAGGATTTAAAGTGTTATGTTTTTCTGTTGGTTTCTCAACATGATGAAATTGTAAAGATTGTGAAATTTCTGATGGAATTAAACTTAGAGCCGTTGTTCCCTTCCAACAAGGAGAATCCACATCAGTGTCACTATCACCCAAATTATTGGAGGACGGATTTTGAGGAGTGCTTTTAGCAGAAGACATATCAGTTGATATCTTCAGTGGGACAACCTTGTTTTGTGCCTTAAGAAAGGAGTTAGACTCGTCAACAGCATGTTTTGTGCCTTCGGAATTCGATAGAATGTCTTTTCCCCCAATTGTACCGGTGTTGTTTTCAAAAATGCCATCAGACACTTTTAGAAAGGGATTCAACCCATCAACGGCAGGCTTATCTGCACAAATCATTCCCCACAGTTTTCTCATTTATTTGTCTTATTTTTTATTCTAAATAAAATTTTAAAGGAAGCAAGAAGTCAAAACTAGTCATTAAACATCAAATTCAAAATTTAACTAAAAAAACACTAGTGGTCAATCCCAAATTGGCGCAAGATTTTGATGTCGTAAATCAAAAGCATAACTGAGTCAGTTCAAAGTACGACAAAACAATACTAGACATAAGAGCATAATTGGAACAACAAAGACAATGATTTAGCCGTAGCTAAAACATTTCAATCACGTCAGATATCAACATTGTAAATTTCTTTATGTGATATATGCATAGGACTACCAATTTACCACTGAATAGACAGACAGTGACACGCATGGATATAGTTGATCTTAAAAATAATTTCAAGAATAGGAACCAATAAAAGAGTCGTTTTATTTCTATCTTAGACATTCACGACAACATTGAGTGAAATAAAATAATAGCTTTCTTATCTTTCAACTAACCAATTTTAAGATGGAGAGAAGCACAGGGGCTTAGGGAGAAAACATCACTAACTTCTCTAGACCTCCGAATGTTATATTTGCAGATAAGTGAATATAGTTAATTTTGATTTCTAAAGGAAACTGAGCCTAAATAATTTCTGTAGAGCATTTATGTGCAGAGCCTTTGTAATTCTTCACTCTTAAAGAGGAAAGAATTGAAATCTCAACTCTTTAAGCATGAATTTTATTGCTGAAAGGTTTCTACAAGTCATGGCTAAACGATCACATTAGTGAGATTCGAATGTAATAGGGAAACTAAGATAATAAAACAAAACAAAAAAATATAGTGTTGTCCAGCTTATGATGATATATAATAACTGCATTTCATGAAGCAGAGGTCTAATATAAAAGTTGTCTACTTTTTCTAATTGATAGTTTACTTGAACGTATCATGCAGAAGTAGAGGTAAAAGTCGACATGAAAAATAAAAAGAACAAATTTTTTAACAATGAAAGAAAATTTACTTTTAAGAGTCCCATGTTGGATGACATATGGCCTGACAATGTGTTTGTAAGTGGGAGTAGTCTTCACTTTATAAGCCAGTTTTGTAAGTTTGAGTTTAGGGACAACCCGAATTCTAAGATGGTATTAGAGCTTATCCAAGGTCCATTGAGACACGACACCTACTATCAGGTTTCCGCTATCAAGTCACCCAGGTTATGCTCCAGATGTCCAGTTTTGGGCATTGGATGAGATGTGGCATGACAATGTATTTATATGTGGGGAAGTCCTCACCATACAAGCAGGTTTTGTATGGTTGAGTTAGGTCCAACCCAAATTCTAAGAGTTACTAGAAAAATACTAGAGAAAGTAATGTTGATGTTCAATCCTGGTAGGCTAGCTATTAATTCAAAGAACAGATAAGGATCATCATGTTTCCATCCATACTAGTGAGCTAAGAAGCTATTTTAATTTAAGGAAAGCTGGCATGTTTTTTTATGAAAACAGTCAATTTCATTTTAGTTATTCGTTCGTTGTTAGAGGAATGATTAAGGAAAAAAATAACACTAAGTAATACAAAAAAAAAAAAAAAATCAGCTCTAATTGTAAACTGAAACATCCAATAGACGACTCAACAAATGCTTCATATTTGTCAATATTCAAAATTCCCTAAAAAACGACTAAAGTAAGGACTTAACAATCAATAAAAACAAGCACATCTAATTAAAATTTCATAAAAAAGTTACCTTTCTGAAACATGCTCACATCACTAGCTGAATTAGCAACCTCAAAGTGTGACCAATTAAGCTCATCAACCTCAAAGTCACCATTTTTATGCAATTCCAGAAAAGGGTGTCCTTCAAAACGCAAACTTTCATCACCTTCAGCTGGCAAAGTTGAAATTTTGACAGTGTCATTCAACGATACAGAACGACCCTTTGAACTGAAGTTACTTTTTCGAAAAGAATCAAGCAAAGAACTAAAAGGGTCATCATGATTCTCAGAATTGGAAGAGTGTTTTGGTGAAGAAGAGCGATTGAGAGTGAAGGGTTTTGCAAGTGGTGACAAACGAGAAGTGTTTTGATTCATAATATCTTTGTTTTGTTTGGTTATTGTGTCTCTTCTGTTTCCTTTTACAATTGTTGGAGATGTTTTGATGAAATGAAAGTTGGTTTTATCATCATCAACCAAACATCTTCCAAGTCAATACCTTGAAGTTTCTTCACTAAATACTCCTTGTTTTCTTGCTTTTTTCTCCCCTGGTTTATCTAATCAAATACTTGTATTGTACTAGTAGACTTTTGAATTTCTGTTAATTATTTATTTTATTTTAAAAAATGCTTTAATTAAGTTTTTTTAAGAATATTATTCAATGTCAAATCTAACAAAAATTAAAAGATCTACATTCATCAAAAATACACTTGAATTGATTTATGACTCATGCATATTGAAAAAAAGTAGTTGGGAGAAAAGAACTTGCATTGTGTGCGTCGTAGATTCCTCGACGAAGATTAGCTAGCGCTAAGCGGCAATGAAAACTTCGTATCAATATAATGTTAAAAAAAACTACATTCTTGAATTATTTCTTAACTTTAAATTAATGATGAGTTCTTTGATAAAAAGACAAACCTTATACAATCTTGATTCAGATTCTCTCTTTTCTATTTGTCTCATTATTTGGTGGAGAATGTTCCTTTTAGATACACGAGCGTTATTTGGATAACCATTTATTTGTCTAACAACATATTTATATACAGTATCGATACAATTTGATTGTTTTATTAGTTTTTTCTCTCTCCTCGAATCAAATCAATAATTATAAATTAGGTTTAATTGGTCTTTTGGTCCCCTAATTAATTTAGTTTTCATTTTGGTCTCATAACTCGTAAAATCAATGTTTTGCTCCCTTATGTTTGTCTTCGTTATTCAAATAAATCTTTGGCTGTTAACTTTAACTCCAAATGTGTAAAGTGGAACACAAACAATGTTGGTCCACCATAGACGTTATTAATTCTTTTAATTTTAACCATTCGATCTTTATCAAAAAGTAAATGTTGGATCGTGAAGGTTCATTATATCTTATGGTATACCATCAATAGCTAATTTTTTTGTCCATTTCTTCATCTTCTTCCTCATCTTCATCATCAACCTTCTTACAAAATCCAAAAAAAAAAAAAACTCAAACAAAAAACAACAACATCCCAATCACTCAACTTCTTCAGGTTTTTGAAACACTATGAAATTAGCTCCGCAAGCATAACTAACATTTTCAAAAAATACAAGTTTTCAAGATTTATCAACTCAAATCAATTGCTATAAATATGTATGCATATTCACAAAAGAATCAATAAAAATTAGAACAAAACTGAATAAAACTAAATTAAAAAGAAGAAGCTTAAATATAGAAGAAAAAAATCCATTATATACTAGAATCAATTATAACAAACATAATACTCCTCAAGTCACAAAGGAACCATAAGATTTAAACAAGAAAACGAGAGTTTTATATACTACTAATCTAGTAGAATCGCATCCTCTACTAAAAATACACACAGGTACAAGTTAATTCAACATCAAGAAAGTATAATATTCGTAGAAACGGTGAATGAAAAGTTTTCCGGCACGGTTGCGGCAATTTTTGGCGCGGTGGTCACGTCGGTGAAGTTGCTCCGATTATGAAATAAATATAGGGCTTTTGTAGAGGTCATCTTTGAAGGTGAGAAAAACACAAGAAGGGGGTTGAATTGTGTTGGCCTTTTTCTTTCTAAAAAACTTATGTTAGTTCAGAGTCTGATATTGATCAGATTCTGAAGCTATTTTCAGAGTTGTTTTGCAGCGGATATAAAGTAAATGAGAGAGAGAAAGAAGGACACAAGCAATTATCCTGGTTCCTTCCACAACCCGGAAGTAGTCCAGTCCCCTTGTCACTTACAAGAGATTTTTCACTATAATCACAAAGATTACAATTGCTCAAGCACAAAGCAAGAGACTTCCTATGCTCAAATACAAAGGAAGAGACTTTCAATGCTCAAACACAAAGTAAGAGACTTCCTATGCTCAAACACAAAGTAAGAGACTTCCTTGCTCAAACACTAAGTAAGAGACTTTCTATGCTCAAACACTAAGTAAGAGACTTTCTATGCTCAAACACAAAGTAAGAGACTTCTGATTGTTCAAGCACACAGGCCAGAGACTTTGAATCAAACAGATTTACAAAAGAATGTGTTTGAGTTGAACACTTGATATACTATCAGTGGTGTTCAAAAAATACAACACAGATTCAGACTCTATACTTAAGAAATTCTAAGATACGAAAGTTTGTAAGAAATTCTAAGTTATTTGATGACTTTCGAATTTGGCAGAGTATATGCGCTTTCAGAAAAAAGAGTCTTATTTTCTTCTTCAAATCTCCAGTCCTTTATAGAGGAACAAAGAGCTGTTGAGAAGATGTCAGGTCATTAATTAGAGTCGTTAGTATTGAAGCTTCAGCCAACGTTAGTTCTGTTGGAACAAAATGTGTTAAACAATTCTCTTCTGAATTAAAGGGGGAGATTGTTGAAACATTATGTGTAAACATATCTCTCTTTATGGTTTTGATGATAACAAAAGTGTTAAATAGAAAATTGGTTATTTGTTAATGCTTTGTTCAAGTGATTTCAGAACCACGTGTTTATTGATTGGAAATTAATAATGGTTATGGAAGAACAAGCTTAGAGCAAGAAAGGAAAGCTTAGAAGCAAGTTGCAAAGCTGGAAGAAAACTGGGTGCTTCTGAAGTGGTGCTTCTGAAGAAGTGCTCCTGAAGTGGTGCTTCTGAAGGGGAGTCTGAAGCCTGAGTTTGAAGGCAGCTTCTGAAGTCTGAGTCTGAAGGTCAACGCAAAGTCAACGTCTGAAGAAGTGCTTCTGATGAACAGTGCTTCTGAAGAAGTGCTCCTGAAGAGAGCTTCTGATGTACTGTTCACGCAGAAGCTTCTGAAGGCTGATGTGGCATGGAAAGCAACTGGTACTGTGCGCATTTAATGCCTGGATGTGTCAGAACAACTCAATGGAACAGTTGTCTCCCTAACTCAAACATTCCCCAGCTTTTAAGGAAAGCAAATTCAAAAATGGTTGCTGCTCTGTTTTCTGGAAAAAGTTCAGTACACAATTGCAGCAAACCTAGCTATCAACTTGCAACGGCTCTTTCCTCAAATTATGCAAATCTTCAACAGCTCTAATTTCCTCTATAAAAGGAAGAAGATTTGAAGAAGATTTTTGCTAAGACTCTTGGATAAAATCTGTCTGAAACTTGCTCTGTTTTGCTGTAAAAACTCAAAATTCACAAACCTCTTAGAAATTCTTTTATCTGTTGTAACTTAGAATTTCTTAAGGTTAAGAGTCTTAACCTGTGTTGTATTAAGAGAACACCTCTGATATTTTATCAAGTGTTCAACCCAAACTCATTTCTTTGTAATTCAGTTTGGTCCCTAAGTCTCATTCTGTATACTGAGCAATTGTAACCTCATTCCTTTGTGGTCTGAGCTGTTAGTCACATTCCTGGGTGGTCTGTGCAGGGAGTCTTATTCCTTTGTGGTCTAAGCAAGGTTGGTTCATTCCTTAGTGGTCTGAACATTAGAAGTCTTATTCCTTGGTGGTCTAAGCAACTGGAAATCTCATTCCTTTGTGGTCTGAGTAATTGTAATCATCTGATTATAGTTGAAATCTCTTGTTGGAAAACAAGGGGACTGGACTACTTCCTACATTGGGAAGGAACCAGTATAAATCTTTGTGTGTCTCTATTCCCTTCTCTATTTACTTGTTAATCCGCTGCAAACACTCTTTGAAAATAGTTCAGAACTTGCTTCTGAACTAATCTTAAGTTTTGAGAAGAAAAGAACCAAGTTTTTGACTCACACAATTCAACCCCCCCCCTTCTTGTGTGTGTTTTTCTCACCTTCAGTTGGTATCAGAGCTCCGGTTCTGATATTAACACTTAACAGTGTGTCAGTAGGATCCTGAGAAAAACATGACCTCAACTAGTGGTTCACCTCCACCCTCTCCCAGAAATCAAAGAACTGTATCATATGACTATGGTACAGATGACAGAAAATCTAGATCACACAATAAACCCCCAATGTTTACTGGTGATCCAGAAAAGTTCTCATGGTGGAAGAGCAAAATGTACAGTCACATAATTGGCATTGATGATTCTCTATGGGACATTATTGAAGATGGAATCACAATCCCAGTTGATGAAGAAGGTGTTGCTGTCAACAGAAGAGGACTCAGTGATGCTGAGAGGAGGATATATAGAAAGCACCATAATGTCAGAAGCATTATTGTGGATTCATTACCTCACACTGAGTATCAGAAGCTAAGTGACAAGTCAACAGCCAAAGCAATATTCACATCCCTTTGCTCTAACTATGAAGGTAACAAAAAGGTTAGAGAAGCTAAGGCAAACATTCTTGTTCAGCAATATGAATTGTTCAGAATGAAAGAGGATGAAAATATTGAGGCAATGTTCTCAAGATTTCAGACTCTGGCTTCTGGACTTCAGATTCTGAAGAAGAGTTATACCATAGCTGATCATGTGAATAAAATCCTTAGAAGTCTGTCATCTAAATGGAGACCTAAAGTGACTGCTATTGAGGAAGCTAAGGATCTGAATACTTTAAGTATTGAGGATCTTATAAGCTCCCTCAAGGTGCATGAACTGGGACTCAATGAGGATGAGTCTGTTAGAGAACCAAAATCATTAGCACTAAAATCTAAAAGAAAGCCTGCTAAAGCTTTGAAGGCTATTGAATCTGATGAAGAATTTCTTGAGGGAAATTCTGATGAAGATTCAGATGCTGATGAGCTTGCAATGCTTTCTAAAAGAATTCAGTATCTAATGAATAGAAAGAAAAAATTCTCTAACAGAAGCAGTAACTTTAGAGGATCTGGTTCAAAGAGGGAAAACCAGAAGGAATGCTACAACTGCAAGAAACCTGGCCACTTCATTGCTGAATGTCCTGATCTTCAGAAGGAAAAATCAAAGGAAAAAGCAAAGAAGTCCAGCTCAAAGTCTAGTAGTTTCAGAAACAAGCTTAAAAAGAGTCTTATGGCAACATGGGATGATCTGGACAATGAGTCTGAATCTGATGAAGAGGAAGCAAACCTAGCCTTGATGGCAACTGCATTTTCTGATGCAGAATCCTGTTCAGATTCAGATGAAGAAGATGAGGTATATTCTGAACTCACTAGAACTGAATTAATTGAAACAGTTAATGATCTTATGAGTCATCTAAAAAGCAAGTTAGGAGAAATTAAATCTTTGAAAAATAAATCTAACTTGCTGTCTGAGGAAAATCTTAAACTTCAGAATCAAATATTTGAATATGATGAAGAAGTTGAAGAACTTAGAAAAGAGGCTCATAAGAAACCTGAAGCAGTTCCTAATGAACATGAAATAGCTCTTCAGGATTTCATTCTAACTGGATTCAATAGAACTAAAATTGCCTCTATGCTTTATAATATGGTCAGAAACAAAGGTGAAGGCATTGGCTATGATTCATTCAAACCTTCAAATGAATCAAACTCACCTTCCTGTTCTGGAAATATTTTAAAAGGCAATGGTATATGCTTTGTGCCTGCTTCTGATAACTCTGAGAAATTGAAAATGTCAGAAACTGAGACTGAGTCTGAAGTTCTGAACAGCTCAGACTCTGAAGCTTCTGAACCTAAGGGTAAGATGAAGGCAGATGTTAAAAACTTGCCTAAATCTAAGCCAAAAGGTCCTAAGCCTAAGAGTAAGAGAAAATCAGACTCTGAACCTGAAAATGTTCAGAATCTGAAGAGTTCAGAACCTGGAACTAGTAAGTCTCAGAATCTGAATAATTCAAATTCAAAATTTTCTAAGACTGAGTTTATTAAAACTTCAAAATATATTAAACCAGTCAATACAAAGCATTTTCAATCTCAGAATCTTAAGTAAAGCAAGCAAAAGCAAACCAATCAATTTTCTGCTTCTAATTGTTTTAAGAAAGGCAAAACTGAAGCTTGCCTTGTGCCTAAAGCTAACAAAGTTAGAATTCTGAGGAAATCAGAACCAAAACACTCAAAGTGTCAGACTCTAAACAAATCAGAACCAAAGACCTTCAAGTCTCAGGTTCTGAAGAAATCTGAGTCCAAACCCTTGAGAACTCAGGTTCTGAAACTCATACTTATTCAAGATACAAGGACTCATATCCCAAGTATCAGAACAAGTCTGAATATCATAACTTCAGACACAAGATGAAAAAGCCAAAACCTTTCAGGACTAACCCCAAAGGACCCATGAAAATTGGGTACCTAAGTCTGAGATCATTTCTATTGCAGATATGCTTGTCATCCAAAGAAAAGGAAAGGTCCTGGTACCTGGACAGTGGATGCTCGCATCATATGACAGGGGACAAGTCTATGTTCCAAACCCTGACTCTGAAAGAGGGAGGAACTGTGGGATTTGGAGGAAGTCAGAAAGGAAAGATCATTGGTACTGGTAAGATAGGTAATTCTTCCCTGTACATTGATGATGTTTGGCTGGTAGATGGACTTAGACATAATTTACTTAGCATAAGTCAATTATGTGATAGTAATTATGAAGTCTTGTTCAATAAGAACACATGTACTGTAATCAATAACAAAGATAAGTCTGTAGTGTTCAAAGGTAGCAGGAAAAACAATGTTTATAAAATAAACTTTTCTGAATTGGTTCAGCAGAAGGTAGTTTGCCTTCTGTCTGTGAGTGATGAGAAATGGGTTTGGCACAAAAGGCTGGGACATGCTAACTGGAGACTCATCTCTAAGCTTAGCAAGTTACAGCTGGTCAGAGGCCTACCTCAGATTGATTATCACTCAGATGCACTGTGCAGTGCATGCCAAATTGGAAAGTTTTCAAAAACTTCTTTTAAATCTAAGAACATTGTTTCCACCTCAAAACCTTTAGAACTCCTTCACAGTGATTTGTTTGGTCCTGTTGGAACAGCTTCAATCAATGGGAAGAAGTATGGACTTGTAATTGTTGATGATTACAGTAGGTGGACTTGGGTTAAATTACTTAGAACCAAAAATGAAACATATGATGTGTTTTACAAATTTTGCAAACAAGTACAAAATGAAACTGATTTGAAAATTTTTAAAATCAGAAGTGATCATGGTGGGGAATTTGAAAATGAACCATTTGAAATTTTTTGTGAAGATCATGGAATTCTCCATGAGTTCTCATCTCCTAGAACTCCACAACAAAATGGAGTTGTAGAGAGAAAGAACAGATCTTTACAGGAAATGGCCAGAACCATGATCCATGAATCCAAAATTGCTAAGTACTTTTGGGCAGAAGCTGTAAACACAACATGTTATATTCAGAACAGGATCTATATCAGACCTATTCTGAATAAAACAGCATATGAACTGTTTAAAGGAAGAAAACCAAGTATTTCTTATTTTCATCAGTTTGGTTGTACATGTTACATACTAAACAATAAAATCTACCTAAAGAAATTTGATGCCAAGGCTCAAAAGGGTACCTTTTTAGGATACTCAGAGAGATCTAAGGCATACAGGGTGTATAATTCTGAAACACATGTTGTTGAAGAAGCTATACATATTAGGTTTGATGATAAGAATCCTGGTAATGAAATACCAGAGCTGGTTGAGAGTTTTGCAGATGTCAGAATCTCAGAAGAACCTTCAGAAGCTGAACCCAGTTCAGAGTCTGAAGAAGGTTCAGAAGCTGAAAACAATGAAGAATCTGAGAAACTCTCTGATAATGACACTACTCCTGAAGCAAACCAAGACCAGCATGGTTCTGAACAAATCCCTGATGGTTCTTCAGAAGCTAATCCACCCAGAACCTCATTCAAATACAAGTCTTCACATCCTGAGGAGTTGATCATTGGGAACAAGAACAGTCCAAGAAAGACAAGATCAGCATTCAGTCAGAATGAGTCTATGCTTGGCCTGCTATCCATGATTGAGCCCACAACTGCTGATGAAGCACTTGCTGATGATGGTTGGATTGTAGCAATGCAAGAAGAACTGAACCAGTTTCAAAGGAATGATGTCTGGGATCTTGTTGCAAGACCTGATCATAAGAACATCATTGGAACAAAATGGGTGTTCAGGAACAAGCTCAATGAACAAGGAAAAGTGATCAGAAACAAGGCTAGATTAGTAGCTCAAGGGTACAGCCAGCAAGAAGGAATTGATTACACAGAAACTTTTGCTCCAGTTGCAAGACTGGAAGCAATCAGGTTACTTCTTTCTTATGCTGTTAACCATGATATCATCTTGTATCAAATGGATGTTAAGAGTGCTTTCTTAAATGGTGTAATCTCTGAAGAAGTGTATGTAAAACAACCTCCTGGTTTTGAAGATGTTAAAAATCCAGATTATGTTTTTAAACTTAAGAAGTCTTTGTATGGTCTGAAACAAACTCCCAGAGCTTGGTATGAAAGACTAAGCAACTTCTTGATTAAAAATGATTTTGTAAGAGGTCAAGTTGATAATACACTCTTTAGAAAAAAAATGTTAAGAAAGAAATCTTAATTGTACAAATATATGTTGATGATATCATATTTGGTTCTACTAATGCCTCCCTTTGCAAAGAGTTTTCAAAGTTAATGCAGGATGAATTTGAAATGAGCATGATGGGTGAGCTAAAATTCTTTTTGGGAATTCAAATCAACCAATGCAAAGATGGTGTCTATGTTCATCAGTCCAAATACACTAAGGAGCTTCTGAAGAAGTTCCAGCTGGATGATTGCAAGCTGATGACCACACCAATGCATCCTACCTGCACCTTAAGCAAAGAGGACAATGGCTCTAAAGTAGATCAGAAGCTGTACAGAGGTATGATAGGTTCTCTTTTATACTTAACTGCTTCTAGGCCAGATATTTTATTTAGTGTATGTCTGTGTGCTAGATTCCAGTCAGATCCTAGAGAATCTCATATGACTGCTGTCAAGAGAATCTTTAGGTATCTGAAGGGAACAACTAATTTGGGACTTCTGTATAAGAAATCTCTAAATTATAAGCTAGTTGGATTTTATGATGCTGACTATGCTGGGGACAGGATTGAAAGAAAGTCCACCAGTGGAAACTGTCAGTTTCTTGGTGAGAATCTTATATCCTGGGCCAGCAAGAGACAAGCAACCATTGCTTTGTCAACAGCAGAAGCAGAATACATCTCAGCTGCAAGTTGTAGCATACAACTGCTCTGGATGAAACATCAATTAGAGGATTATCAGATTCATGCAGATAACATTCCAATTTATTGTGATAACACTGCTGCAATATGTCTATCTAAAAATCCAATTCTGCATTCTAGAGCCAAGCACATAGAAATAAAACATCATTTTATAAGAGATTATGTTCAGAAGGGTGTTTTAGATATTCAGTTCATTGATACTGATCATCAATGGGCTGACATATTCACAAAACCCCTAACAGAAGAAAGATTCAATTTTATTAAAATGAATTTGAACATGCATTTTATCTCTTGAAAAATGTGCTTGAATCTGAATGAAAACCTTGATTCTGAGTTTATCATAAGCTAAGACTTATCAGACACTCATTTTCTGAAAGTCTCAAGAAAGTTAAGCCTGAAAAACTTCAGAGTCTGAAGGTTCAGAACCTGGATTTTCTGACTTCTGAATCTGATAGGAATCTAATGTTTGGTCAGAATCTGATACGTATAACCCTTGGCAATGATGATTAAAGCTTTGAAAGTTTATACTATATCCCTCCCAAAGTCATCAATTTAAAAATGTGATTTTCTGTTTTGATATCAACTACTAAATTTGCTTTAATTTAGATTGGTATCAGTTTGTTTTTAAACTATTTAGCACAGACACATTTTTTAAATGCTCAATTTGTATCAGACATGTTCAGTTTTTAGAACTTATTTCAAATGTTATATCTTGGTATCAGCATTGAACCATATTTTGGTATCAGGTTCTGATATAAGTTCAGCAGTATTAAAACTTTCAATTGGTATCAGGCTCTGATATAACCTTTCAGTTGGTCTATGATCTGAACAATTTTGTTTTAAAAATGAGTTAGACTTGCTCTGATACTGAACAAATTATACTGAACAACTATGTCTAAACACAGAATGCTCTGATCAGAAGCTCTGAACTTTTTCTGCTTCTGAACAACATTCTCTTTTCAATGCAAAGTCATATACTCATTGAAAATCAAGTATGCTCTGATGCTCATCTTTGCTGCTTGATTATCTATATGATTGCATAATTATCTCACATGTTTTTCAAACTCTATCAAAATTCTGGAATCCTTTTTGAAAGGGGAAGAAATGTTTTCTTTAAACCTTCTTAAATAGGGGGAGAAAGTAAAACTTTTTGTTGATGACAAAAGGGGGAGAAAGTAAAACAAGTATTAAGGCACCTGATCTCACAATATAAGTTCAATTCTGTCAATATATTAACTTATGAAAGGGGAGTAAAAGGTATTAAAGCCTGAGGCTCTGAACATAAGTCAAAGTTCTGATTGAATTTAACTTATGAGAACTGATTTTAACTCTTAGCCTCTGAATTCAAATTCTGTGAGATACATAACTCTTAGTGAGTTAAAGAGAATTTAAAATAACTTGGATAAGACTCAGGGAGCTTACAAAACTCATCCTGTGGATTATCAGACTTAGGGGGAGAGCTTACAAACCTCAGAACCTGAAGTCAGCAAGTTATTTACAATTCTGAGTGATAATTTCACTTGATTGTTTTGGGTTGAGCTTAATTAAGTTGGATAAGAATCAGGGGGAGCTTACAAACCTAACCTTGAGGATTGTCAGACCTAGGGTGAGCTTACAAACCTCTCCTGAAGTCAGTTTGTTAATTAAACTTAACAACAATTATGAAATTTTCACATTTGTGTTTTAAACTGAACTTAATTAACATGGATCAGACTCAGGGGGAGCTTACAAACCTCACACCCTGCAGTTAACTTGTTAATTAAGTTAACAACAATTTTCTGATTAATACTTATGTTTGTCATCATCAAAAAGGGGGAGATTGTTGGAACAAAATGTGTTAAACAATTCTCTTCTGAATTAAAGGGGGAGATTGTTGAAACATTATGTGTAAACATATCTCTCTTTATGGTTTTGATGATAACAAAAGTGTTAAATAGAAAATTGGTTATTTGCTAATGCTTTGTTCAAGTGATTTCAGAACCACGTGTTTATTGATTGGAAATTAATAATGGTTATGGAAGAACAAGCTTAGAGCAAGAAAGGAAAGCTTAGAAGCAAGTTGCAAAACTGGAAGAAAACTGGGTGCTTCTGAAGTGGTCCTGAAGTGGTGCTTCTGAAGGGGAGTCTGAAGCCTGAGTCTGAAGGCAGCTTCTAAAGTCTGAGTCTGAAGGTCAACGCAAAGTCAACGTCTGAAGAAGTGCTTCTGATGAACAGTGCTTCTGAAGAAGTGCTCCTGAAGAGAGCTTCTGATGTACTGTTCACGCAGAAGCTTCTGAAGGCTGATGTGGCATGGAAAGCAACTGGTACTGTGCGCATTTAATGCATGGATGTGTCAGAACAACCCAATGGAACAGTTGTCTCCCTGACTCAAACATTCCCAGCTTTTAAGGAAAGCAAATTAAAAAATGGTTGCTGCTCTGTTTTCTGGAAAAAGTTCAGCACACAATTGCAGCAAACCTAGCTATCAACTTGCAACGGCTCTTTCCTCAAATTATGCAAATCTTCAACAGCTCTAATTTCCTCTATAGAAGGAAGAAGATTTGAAGAAGATTTTTGCTAAGACTCTTGTATAAAATATGTCTGAAACTTGCTCTGTTTTGCTGTAAAAACTCAAAATTCACAAACCTCTTAGAAATTCTTTTATCTGTTGTAACTTAGAATTTCTTAAGGTTAAGAGTCTTAACCTGTGTTGTATTAAGAGAACACCTCTGATATTTTATCAAGTGTTCAACCCAAACTCATTTCTTTGTAATTCAGTTTGGTCCCTAAGTCTCAGTCTGTATACTAAGCAATTGTAACCTCATTCCTTTGTGGTCTGAGCTGTTAGTCACATTCCTGGGTGGTCTGTGCAGGGAGTCTTGTTCCTTTGTGGTCTAAGCAAGGTTGGTTCATTCCTTAGTGGTCTGAACATTAGAAGTCTTATTCCTTGGTGGTCTAAGCAACTGGAAATCTCATTCCTTTGTGGTCTGAGTAATTGTAATCATCTGATTATAGTTGAAATCTCTTGTTGGAAAACAAGGGGACTGGACTACTTCCTACATTGGGAAGGAACCAGTATAAATCTTTCTGTGTCTCTCTTCCCTTCTCTATTTACTTGTTAATCCGCTGCAAACACTCTTTGAAAATAGTTCAGAACTTGCTTCTGAACTAATCTTAAGTTTTGAGAAGAAAAGAACCAAGTTTTTGACTCACACAATTCAACCCCCCCCCTTCTTGTGTGTGTTTTTCTCACCTTCAAGTTCCTTCCTGATATGGTATACGAACAGAGGAACAGAGGAATAACGTTTTGAATTGTTTCCTTAAAACAGGGTTGAATGCTTCGTCCAAGGAGACAAAGTTGCAGAGAGCGGTTCTGACTCTGAGATTTCTGTCGTACTGTACTGTTGACAGTGACAGCTGTTGACTTCTGAGTTTCCTTCAGACTTCAGACTCCAGACTCTCAGTCTTCAGACGTTGTTCTTCAGAAGCTGGTCTTCAGACATTGTTCTTTAGACGCTGTTCTTCAGACGCAGTTCTTCAGAAGCTGGTCTTCAGACACTGTTCATCAGCGCTGTTCTTCAGACGCTGACCATCAGACGCTGACCTTCAGACGCTGCACTTCAGACGTTGGTCTTCAGACGCTGACCTTCAGACGCTGGTCTTCAGATGCTGGTCTTCAGACGCTGATCTTCAGACGCTGATTGTCTTCAGACTTGCAACACAAGCTTCAATATTTTCTTTTGCTCCTAACTTGTTCTTTCAGAACCACTATTAGATACATAACTTTCAGCGTATGGTCATGCACACTTAGAGCAAGCATTAGCATATCCAATTTTCTTTTTAACACATTGTTATCATCAAAACTCAAAAGGGACTTGTTCATACATTTTGTTCCAACAATGTCCCCCTTTTTGATGATGACAAACACAAGTATTAATAGAAAATTGTTGTTAATTTAATTAACAAGTTGACTTCAGGGTTTGAGGTTTGTAAGCTCCCCCTGAGTATGATAATCCACAAGGTGAGGTTTGTAAGCTCCCCTTGACTCTTATCCAGGTTAATTAAATTCAATTTAAATCAAACAGGTGAAAAATCCAAACTGTTTCTGAGTGATTTTTCACAGAATTATCTCACAAAGAATTAATCAGAGGCTAAGAGATGAGAAGATGTTCTCCTAAGTTAATTAATTTTCAATAATTAACTTATGTTCTGATATGGCTCAGAGCCTGGAATACTTGTTACTTTTACTCCCCCTTTTGTCATCAACAAAAAGAAAATTCAAGAATTTAAGACACAAGAGAGTTAAAACGTGAGATAAAAATGTTCGGAGCATATTGTTCAGTACCACTTAACTCTTTCAGACATAATTATTCAGAGCATATGGTTCAGTACTGCTGAACTTTTTCAGAAAACGTTTGAGAGTTTTTAAATGGGTCTGAAAACTAAACGTGTAAGATGAGAAAGTGAAAGTGTGACTATGTTTTGAGTGTTTTTGTTAAAACGTTTCAGAAACTGAAAAGAGAAAAACATTAAACACAACTGCACATTAATGACTTTAAGAGGGCCACAAAGTACAACTTTCAAAACTAACTCATCTTCCTTCATAGTCTCAATGTTTTCATCTTCCTTCATTCTGAATAGCTCATACTGCTGAACCAGATGATTTGCTTTTGCTTCTCTAACCTTCTTGTTTCCTTCATAGTTAGAGTAGAGAGAGGTGAAGATGGCTTTTGATGTTGATTTATCACTCAACTTCAAGTATTCATTGTGGGGCAGAGAGTCCACAATGATACCTCTTACTTTTTGATGCTTTCTGTAGATCTTTCTTTCAGCATCAGTAAGGCTTCTTCTATCAATAACTGCTCCTTCTTCATCAACTGGTATAGTTATACCATCTTCAATGATGTCCCACAGACTATCATCTATTCCAATGATATGACTATACATCTTGCTTTTCCACCACGAAAATTTCTCAGGGTCACCAGTAAACATAGGAGGTTTATGGTGTGAGTGAGATTGCTTGTCATCTGTACCATATTCACCACCACCACTTCTGGATGTGGATTCACCAGATTCACCAGAAGACATGTTTTTCTCAGGATCTTTACTGACTCACTGTTAGGTGATTAAATATCAGAACCGGAGCTTGTTGGTAGAACAAAAGTAAGTATTTTTTATATCGTCTCCACAGGGACTAGTGCGCTATCTCAAGCCGTTCAACAATCGTTATCATTTTGAGTAAAGGTTTATAAGTTTGTTTGCATATAAACTATTGGAATCTAAAAGCGGAAATAAAGACGACAACTAATAGGGAATAAAAGCGTTGAGATCGAAGTTCGTCAATCTAGCCTCGAATATATTCTAATGATCAAGCATATGAACTCTAGCTATTTAGCAAAATTATCACGTATCACTCGACAAAGTCATTCGTGTCCAAATGACGTCGTGAGATCGATCGTATCGTTTAATCGACGATTTCTCAATCTATTAAACGATCTGAAAGCATTACGTTCCGACACTTTATGCGATTATCAAAACCCAATTCCATGTCTAGAATTTCTTATTTTGATAGAAGATTATTCTAAACCTAGATTCAAAAGTATTTGTCAATTACAATTAAATCAAGCATAAGAATGAAAAGCAAGAATAACTTCAATTATCACATAAGTTACTAGAATCATATATTTTGCAAAATCAAAGATTACATATAAGCTATATTGAGTACCTACAATCCCAACAAGGGAAGGTTAGTTGGTCATTGTCATGACAACTATACAAAAGTGGAAGGAAAATGAAGATCCAAAGCTAAGTTCTTGATTTCCCAAAGAGTCTTAGTTAATCCACACTTCAATCACTCTTGCTCCATGAAGATCACCTCTTTTAATCCTATTTTATGTCTAAAACTATATCCTAAAATATTACTAAACTGTAATAATAATCCTAATAATTCTGAAAATGAGCTGAAAGGCTATAAATAGAATCTGGTTTTTTTAAGGCTCGCTACAGCGATGAGCTGGTCGCTGTAGCGATCTAAGCTTTCTTGGCCATTGGGTTTGCTCCACGTCAGCCAAACGGGGTTCGAACCGCCTTTGGTTGCTATAGCAACCAGTTCCATCGCTGCAGCGATGGAAACTTGATTTCTCCCTGCCTATGCGCGTTGTAGCGACCAATCCTCCGTTGTAGCGAGCATTTACATTTCTTCATGTTTCTTTGCTCAAATCATGTCATGGCTTGCATTTTCCTGCACAAATGGATGGGGTAAGAAGTAAAAGCATAATTTGGCATTTGATCAGTGATTCTGAGCTTTTCCTATGATAACTTGCAAAACAAGCAACTTAAGTGCTTAAATTAAATATTCATTTTAACTAATTTCTGGCACTTATCACTCTCCCCAAATTAAATCTTTGTTTGTCCTCAAACAAAGGACTCAAAAAAGGAAATGTTTACAAACCTAGGACTCAAGTACAATACAAGCAAAGAAATGAAAAGTTTTCAGATCGCATAATTCAAATGTGGATTGCGCGGGCAAGTATGAAGTTTCTCATTAATCCAGATATATACTATGAATGCGACATAAGTCCTAAACACAAAATTCATATCACACAATGCAAGACAATAACATAATTAACAATGAACCACACCTAACACACTTCTTTGAAAGTAAATGAAACAAATTGAAATCATGAAGTGAGGGTTTTGAACACACATCCGACAATTTTTCTAACATCTTGATTAAGTTATGTGTCCATCCAAATATCATCTCAAAAAGCACAAAAGCATAGATCAAAAGGTCTTTGAGGGTTGTAACTTGGCTTGGTTTCCAAAAGAAATGTCATATGTGGGAAAAATTGAATTCAAATGGCCAAGCATAGAGGAACATTCTTTCTATTTACACAACTTCCTCCAAATTCTCATTATCAACCCTTGGTGATATACAAAAAGTACTTTGATCTTGACAACTTTTTTTGATTTATTGAATTTTTTTCTCTTTTTTCTCTTTTTTCTTTTTCTTTTTCTTTTTCTTTCTTTTGTATTTTTCTTGTTGTCAAGATCAATTTTCAAATTTCACCACTACTTGACATACAATACCTCCCTTTTCTCCCCAACTTATTCAAAATAATACCCTAATTGAATGTTCCCTTATCATCAGGCAAGGGACAAATAAACATGATGGTTTAGGGTTCAAAATGAAGGTAAGAATATCAGAATCTAATAGTGATTTAACTATGAACTGATTTTGAAAAACTTGGGCAAATTCATTAAGCATTGTGCTTATGAATATTGACAATTCAAAGTTGTCGCGTCGAATTTCGGAGATCAAGCTATGGATAAGCGTTGACTCACTAATTTTGTTTCACGACTGAACTTTTAATTTTTCGGGGAAAAGGGGAAAAAGTTCTAAATTACCACGTTTTTAAAGATTTTGGGTTCGGGAGTCGATTATGCGAGGGGAAGGTATTAGCACCCCTCACATCCGTTGTACTCAACGGGAACCTCCTAGTTAGTTAAAGCTAAAGTGTTTTTAAAGGTTTGCTTGCTATGCTTAAATATGTATAAAGGGACTAAAGAAAAAAGGAAAAATGATATTTTTTATTAATATGCTTGACAAGATGTGAATCTTGCTCCTACGTATCTCCCGGTGCGATGGAGAAATCAAAGCTACGTAGTTCTTTGTAGCAAATGTTTGTCTGTTGGTTGATTTTAATTATGAAAAATGATTTGATCGCGCTCGGGCGAAAAAGTTTGCTTTTAAAGGAAAAAGAACATGGTCTACTATCGTTGTGATGATAGCTTAATGAAGACCGATAAAAAAGTTTTACCTACTACAGTTATGAGGGTAGCTTAATGAAGGTAAAGAGGACGGACTCGCACTCGGGCGATGGTATCCGTTTGAAAATGCGCATGGGCATAAAAAGTTTGAATTTACCACGGGGGCCAAGAAAGGTTTAAATTGACCAAAGAGGGCCAAGCACGGTTTTGGTGTGTTGGATGCGTTGAAAATAGAATGACGGTTGCCAGAACAACGAGACATACGTCAAGTATTCGTGCAACCGGGAAATGGAGAGACATACGTCAAACCACTCCTTTTTCATTCAAGTTTGATGATGAAACTTAAAATGTATTTTCTTGGTGAAGTTTGAAAAGAATGACGATTGTCTAAACAACGAGACATACGTCAAGTGTTTATTCAATCGGGGAATGGAGAGACATACGTCAAACCACTCTTTTTCATTCAAGTTTGTTAATGAATATTAAGAAATCCCAAAGAGAGCAAAACACTTGGTTAAAAACCTAAGAAAAGTTTGTTGCTAAAATTAGTTGTTGCAACTCATGAATAAGTTTGAGAAAAGAATGAACAAGTGTTGTTCAAGCTTGTAAAATGAACAAGTTTATAAAAAAAATGCACAAGTTTATGGAAAATGCACAAGTTTGGTTGAAATTCATGAACAAGATTATTGTTCAAGTTTGGTTTTGAAACTTATTGAGCGTAGCTTGTTGCTCAAGTTTGATTTTGGAAAATGAACAAGTTCGTTTCAATTTCAAGTTTGTTTTTGAAATTTAATGAACATAACTTGTTGCTCAAGTTACTCAAAATTTTTGCTCAAGCTTGTGAAATTTCCAATAACATGCAAAAACTCTTGTTATGTTTCTGGACCAAAATGAGTTTTAATCCTCTCAGATTCTGAATCTTCAAGTCAGAACCTCAAAAATTAGTTTTCAGAAACTTGAACTCAGAAACTGAGTTCTGTCACGATCGCAGAGCGACCTGAATTTGGCTCTGCGAACCTGAGTTCTGTCATGGTCGCAGAGCGACCAGAACTTGGCTCTGCGAAGATGACAGAAACTTGAACTCAGAAGCTGCTTCTGAACTTCTGTTCAGAAGCTGCTTCTGAACAAGCCTCAGAACCTTAAGAGGATTGAAAAACCTTTGAAATTAGCAAGAAAAGGAGTAAAACACTTCAGTTTGTTGTTTTGCAAACTTGAGATTTCTTTGAGGTTTCAAAAGTTGTTTTTAGTGCAAAAATGATTTAAACAAACACTAATAAAACAGAAAAATGCTGAATCAAACAGGAATCAAAACAAATGGTGGCAGTATGCAAATGAAATATAAAAGGTTAGAATGACTTACAAACTCCTAGCAATGGTTTGGGATGCAAGAAATAGAAAAGGACTTGAATGATTGTGATTTTGCAAAGTTGGAATGTTGAAGATGATGGATGACAGTAACACTGGTGTTTAGCTATTATCTTTCACTCTTTGTATGATGTTTAGGGAGGTTTAAATGCTGTTTTGATTGCTTGGTTACTTTGTGCTGGATTTGTAAAGAAAGCAATAGAATTTCCTCTTAAATTCTCTCTAAACTTGCTAAAAAAATTCAGTTCTGGACTCAAAAGAAAACTGCCTCAAATGTATGTCAAAGAAGGTTTGAAATGTGTAAAATTCACTACTTCAGAACTTCAAAAATTTGTCCATAATCCTGCAACAATGCATGGCTTTTATAGGCAAAATGAGATCAAATGTCATCATAAAAAATCTCCTAAAACCAGCTGCTTTGTGGGCTATGATCATGACTATTTGCTTTGCATTTAATGCAAAAGGGAAGAGGTGACCTTGCCTTGTGATCTTGGTCAAGACTTTGGCCAATTTCAGAACCCAAAGCAGCTGATTTCTGACAGAAAATGCTGGAACAATGGAAAAGCAGCTGCTGTTTGCAAACAGGGGCAACAGTTTTGCTGCAAATTTTGAATGATTTTGATAAAGCCTATGGCAAGGTGGATGCTGGAAAGTAGCAGGGTCAATAGCAGGCAAAATGGTAGGGGAGAAGTGCTGCCCAAGGGCAGCCACTTGCTAGGTTCCTTGCTTGGTTTTGCTTCCTCTTCCTTTCTTTTCTTGCTTGGCAATTGGCACATGTTTTCTTCCTTTCTTTGTTGAATTAGATAGTAAAACATAATAATAACAGTGATAATAATAATAATAGATGATAATAATAATCATAATTGTAAAAATAAAAGAAAGATAAATCATAAAAATCAAAATCTGCATTTTTCGCAGAGTTCGCAGAACGATAAGAACTTCGCTCTGCGAAATCCCTTTTTTCTTTTTCTTTTCTTTAAAATAAACAATAAAACAAATAATAATAAAAGTAAATGATAATAATAAAACAAAACAAAATAATAATAATAATAATAATAATAATAATAATGATAATAATAATAATAAAGATGATAATAATAACGAAAAAGATAATAGTAGTAATAATAGTAGAAATAAAAGTAAAAATAAGAGTAGAGAATAGAAATAAAATAATAATAAAATAGTAATAATATTAAAAGGAAAATAACAATAAAAAATAAAAAATAAGAAAAGAAAAAAAAAATGAGTCAAAAAATGGGGTATGACAGATGCCCCTATTTAAGTTTCCTCGCCACGGAGATTAAAAGTGAAATTTTAAATTCGACGGTCGAAGAGACTTAAATACAGAGTACACCGTTTTTGACTAATTTTTTTGTTGGAAATGCTATGGATGTACGCATGCAATGCTGTGAATGCTTGTGATGCAAGTATGAATGCAAAGACGTCGAAGATTACCTGACTGGGGATAAAATAAACAAAGGGATACCCGGGTTCGTTAAAGAAACGGGATCCGACTCTACTGGGGATAACGTGGTTCCACTGGAGAAGGGATTGTCTACTACCATATTGATTCAGAATGATAGCTTAATAAAGACAAAAGACCAAAGTTACCTTGGTGGCTTCACCGGGGATTTTACGTTGTTCTTATCGCTACTATCGTGTAAATGATAGCTTAAATAAGGTAAAAGGAAAAAGACACTGTCTACTATCGGTGTGCGGATAGCTTAATGAAGACAGATGACATCACTGGGGAATATGACAGGTAAGTATATGGTTGATAGCTTTAGAAAAGGTAACATAAAAAAGGAAAGACTTCGCCTACTATCGGTGTTTGGATAGCTTAATGAAGGCGGACAAAACATTTTACCTACTACCGTTGTGGGGGTAGTTTAATGAAGGCAAAATGTAAAGGAAAAGACAAGGTCTACCCTTTACTGGGGAAATTATTTTACCTACTACCGTTGTGATGGTAGCTTAATGAAGGTAAAATGTAAAATGGAAAGACAAAGTCTACTATCGTCGTATAGATAGATTAATGAAGACTGTCACTGGGGATTTTACCTACTACCGTTGTGATGGTAGCTTAATGAAGGTAAAATGTAAAGGAAAAGACATGGTCTCTACACTAGGGATAAATGTCAGCTGTTTGGGTTATTGCCGAACTAGCCACAGGAAACAAAGATAAACGTCAGCTATTCGGGTTACTGTCGGACTAGCCACTGACGACAAGAGACAAAGATAAATGTCAGCTGTTCGGGTTATTGCCGAACTAGCCATTGAACCTCACTGGGGATGTTGCTGACAAGCTGTTCATTAAAGAACTGCCACTTGGCATAATGACAGGATAAAAAGTACACAAGCTGTTCGTTAAAGAACTGCCACTTGGCAACAACGCTGGGGAGTATGCACAAGCTGTTCATTAAAGAACTTGCCACTTGGCATAACGACAGGATAAAAATGCACAAGTTGTTCGTTAAAGAACTGCCACTTGGCTTAATGACATGATAAAAGATGCACAAGCTGTTCGTTAAAGAACTGCCACTTGGCATAACAAGATAAAAAGATGCACAAGCTGTTCGTTTGTAGAACCTGCCACTTGGCAACAATGATGAAAATAAAAGATATGCGCAAGTTGTTCGTTTGTAGAACCTGCCACTTGGCAAAAAGAGGGTGACATCTCTGGACCAGACACACTGGGGATGACACTTGGGGGGAAAAAAGTTACAAATTGTTTATGATTGATTGGTGTGAGAAAACAGTTAAAGCAAGATTCATGGTGGTTAATGCAGCCATGTATGAATGATATTGTTTGTATGTCGTATATGCATGAATGTGTATATGCATGAATGCGTGAATGTATGAACGTACGAATGACAATACGACTCGTATGACTTGTATGACTTGTATGACTTTCACTGGGAATGTTGTATGAGTATATGAAGGATTGACTTGATTGATTGTATAACTGATAAACTTGATGAGACAAGATTGGACAGGTGAGATGGAAAGTGGACCGAGGTCGCATTACAAACACTCGGCAATCTTCATTGGGGATGATGCCACTAGGGGCATATCAAAATGCTGACGGGGTAAAGCCCGACATATACAGTAACTGATGGGGAGTAAACACCTCCTGGGGAGATCGTGCTAATCCACTGGGGAAATCGTGCTAACTGGTGACTCTGCTGGGGATGTTTATGTTTTGGTTTGCTAATCTTTGTCTGAATCGTCCTTTCGGGTTTTTGATTCACTGGGGATATTCCCTTTTGATTCACTGATGACTTCGCTGGGGAAATCTTTTTAGCAATTGACCATATTCGGCCTGCGAAGTTTATCCGCTCTCAGGACAGATGTTGCCGCACACTTCACTTATTCATGAGTTCAGAGAGAATGTGTTTGTTGTTTATGTTTTCCAAAAATATAAAAGATTTATGATTTTTTTCTGAAAAAGTTTTGCTTCAAGTACTACCATCAAAAATAGAAGAAATGAATAAACAGAATAAATGGGAATTTCATATAAAAGGCAAAAGACTTCACTGGGAAGAAAATTTATTAATGGGGTGGTGGCCTGCCAATGGCGTGGTTCCACGGATCTTACAAAGTTTGAAAAAATGGTAAACATAAAGGGAAGGTACATTGAACACAATAACCGCTATTCTCCCTAACAACTTTGAATTTCACTGTTTGGGTACTTCAGATTCGGAGTCTCTAGACAATTAATATGCCCCAAGTGAATCACGGCCAACCCGATGCAGTTACTTTGCCTTTTGATCCTTAATTTTTGCCTAGGTCGCCCTTTCGGGTTTTCGACCTATCAGGATGATTATTTCTGTTTTATGTCTCTAATTTTTGCCTGGACCGCCCTTTCGGGTTTTCAGTCCACCGAGACGCTCATTTTTGCCTAAGCCGCCCTTTCGGGTTTTCGACTTACCGAGCTGTTCTTTTATTTTTTAGACAAAGTATTTCTTGACTGCATCACCGTTCACAGGACGGGGAAACTCATCATCATCCATGGTTGTAAGAGTCATTGCCCCACCGGAGAAAACTCTCTTAACGACATACGGGCCTTCGTAGTTAGGCGTCCATTTGCCCCTAGAATCGGGTTGAAAAGATAAGATCCTCCTGAGCACGAGGTCTCCTTCTTTGAATTCCCGTGGGCGAACCTTCTTGTCAAAAGCTTGTTTCATTCTTTTTTGATACAGTTGTCCATGACACAAGGCGGTCATGCGTTTCTCTTCAATTAAGTTCAACTGATCGTATCTGTTTTGACACCATTCAGCCTCAGATAACTTAGCTTCCATCAGAATTCTCAATGACGGGATCTCGACCTCTACGGGGAGCACTGCTTCCATGTCGTATACTAAAGAGAAAGGAGTTGCCCCTGTTGATGTATGCACTGAAGTACGATACCCATGCAAGGCATACGTTAACATCTCATGCCAGTCCTTGTAAGTGACCACCATCTTTTGCACTATTTTCTTGATGTTCTTGTTTGCGGCTTCAACTGCGCCATTCATCTGAGGCCTATAAGGAGAAGAGTTATGATGCTCAATCTTGAACTCCTCGCATAGCTCCTTCATCATTTTGTTATTCAGATTGGTCCCATTGTCTGTGATGATCTTACTGGGAATACCATATCGACAAATGATATGATTCTTAATAAATCGGACCACCACTTGTTTAGTGACATTGGCATACGATGCAGCTTCGACCCATTTGGTGAAGTAATCAATTGCCACTAGGATGAAACGATGCCCATTTGAAGCTTTGGGGTCGATCCTACCAATCATATCGATGCCCCACATAGAGAAAGGCCAAGGTGAAGAAAGGACATTCAGAGCCGTTGGCGGCATATGGATTTTGTCGGCATAAATCTGGCATTTATGGCATTTCCTGGCATGCTTATAACAATCGCTTTCCAAAGTCATCCAGTAATATCCGGCCCTCAAGATCTTCCTAGCCATTGTATGCCCACTGGAATGAGTTTCGAAGGAATATTCATGTATCTCATGCATTATCAGATCTGCTTCTTGCTCATCCACACATCTGAGTAGCACCATATCAAAATTCCTTTTGTATAAAACCTCTCCATTCAGAAAGAAGTTGCCAACCAATCTTCGCAAAGTCTTCTTATCCTTGTTGGATGCCCCATGTGGGTACTTTTGCTTTTGGAGGAAACATTTGATGTCATGGAACCATGGTTTGTTATCTATGACCGCTTCGACTGCAAATGCATGTGCGGGCCTCTCTAGGCGTTAAACCTTGATTGTTGGAATCTCATTCCGACGGCTGACCTCGTACATAGAAGATAAAGTTGCCAAAGCATCTGCCATTTGATTCTCATCCCTAGGAATGTGATGCAACTTGACCTTGTTGAAGAAGGTTAGTAAACGCCTTGCATAGTCTTTATAAGGAATCAAGCCGGAGTGGCGAGTTTCCCAATCTCCATTGATTTGATTAATCACAAGTGCTGAATCTCCATAAATGTCCAGGTTCTTGATCCTTAGATCAATGGCTTCTTCAATTCCCAGAATACATGCTTCATATTCTGCCATGTTGTTTGTACAACCGAATAATAGTCTTGCAGCAAAAGGGAGATGTTTGCCCTCAGGAGTAACGATGACTGCCCCTATTCCATTACCATAGACATTAACAGCCCCGTCGAAGATCAACTTCCATCTAGACTCGGGATCTGGACCTTCGCCAAGCAATGGCTCGTCACAATCTTTCATCTTTAGATACATGATTTCTTCATCAGGAAAATCAAACTTAATTGGTTGATAATCTTCAATCGGTTGATGAGCCAAGTGATCGGCAAGAATACTGGCTTTGATGGCCTTTTGAGTGTGGTACTCAATGTCATATTCTGACAACAACATTTGCCAACGAGCGATTCTTCCTGTTAAAGCAGGCTTTTCAAAGATGTATTTGATTGGATCCATTTTGGATATCAACCAAGTAGTATGATTGAGCATGTAATGACGAAGACGCTTAGCAGCCCAGGCTAGTGCACAACATGTCTTCTCAAGTAAAGAGTATCGGGATTCACAGTCCGTAAACTTCTTGCTTAGGTAGTAGACGGCATGTTCTTTCCTACCGGTCTCGTCCTGTTGTCCGAGTACACAACCCATGGAGTCTTCCAATACGGTTAAGTACATAATTAAAGGTCTTCCTTCAACTGGAGGGGTAAGAATTGGCGGTTCTAGCAAGTAATCCTTGATGCTGTCAAAGGCTTTTTGGCAATCCTCTGTCCATATTACTTCTTGATTTTTACGAAGTAACTTGAAAATAGGCCCACACGTGGCTTTCATATGGGATATGAATCTAGAGATTTAATTCAAGTGTCCTAGAAATCCTCTTACTTGCTTCTCAGCTTGCGGAGCAGGCATTTCTCTGATGGCTTTGACTTTGTCGGGATCTACTTCGATTCCTTTTTGACTGACGATGAAACCTAGGAGTTTTCCAGATCTCACCCCAAATGTACATTTATTAGGATTCAGGCGAAGCCGATACTTTCTCAATCGTTGGAACATCTTTAGCAAGTACTCGACATGCTCCTCCTCGGTGCCTGATTTGACAATCATATCATCGACATACACCTCGATTTTCTTGTGCATCATGTCGTGGAAGAGAGTGGTCATGCCTCTTTGGTAGGTGGCACCCGCATTCGTTAAACCAAAAGGCATCACTTGATAGCAAAAAGTACCCCAAGGCGTAATGAAAGATGTCTTTTCTCTATCTTTGACAGCCATTTTGATCTGATTGTATCCAGAGAAACCGTCCATGAAGGAGAATACTTTGGATTTGGCAGTACTGTCGACCAATATATCAATGTGAGGTAAAGGGAAGTCGTCTTTTGGGCTAGCTTTGTTTAGATCTCTATAATCAACGCACATCCTGACTTTACCATCCTTTTTGGGAACAGGCACTATGTTGGCCAACCATTGAGGATACTCTGATGTAATGAGAAAACCAGCATTAATCTGCTTTTGCACTTCTTCTTTGATCTTGAGGGCCATGTCAGGGCGAGTCCTTCTCAATTTTTGCTTGACTGGAGGACATTCATGTTTCAAAGGTAAACGGTGTTCCACAATCTCAGGGTCCAATCCTGGCATATCCT
The DNA here is from genome assembly GCA_018208015.1 of Medicago ruthenica. Lineage (NCBI taxonomy): Eukaryota > Viridiplantae > Streptophyta > Magnoliopsida > Fabales > Fabaceae > Medicago > Medicago ruthenica. The sequence goes on from CM031372.1 coordinate 10,038,594, forward strand.
GATACGACCATGCAAAGATGTCTACATATTCTTTGAGAAGCTTGATTATTCTCTCTTTGATAGACGCATCCAACAATGCCCCAATCTTGATCTCTTTCTTGTCTTCTTCAAAACCCAAGTTAATAACCTCCACTGCCTCTTCGTGAGGCTGAATGGTCTTCCTCTCTTATTCTAACAAGCGTCTGATCTTGTCCGGAATTTCTTCATCCTCTTCCTCTTCAGCTTCGTAAACAGGAAACTCAAAGTTGGGAGAGAGCCTAGGGGTACGGTGTTCAACAGGCTTATTGACGTTTAGTCTGTATATGAATGATGATTGATTTTAGTAAAATGAAGTGAAAAATGCAGACCTTTTGAAATTTAATGAAAAGAAAATATATTTATTATTATTTTTGGGTTTTATTGTATTACCATTTTTTCGAAAAAAAAGACAACGATAAAGACAACATAAAAATAACGCAAAGGTCGTGATAGAAACGACGATTTTTATTGATGATAATAGTACTTTAAAACAAAGCCCTACATTAATCACTCTTCGCTTTGGGCAAGACGAAGGGAACTTTTGAAAAAGACAAACTAAACAAACACATTACTTTGAGGAATGAGTAACAGAAGGCATGTCAACAGTGACCCAATTGCAGCAAACTCCTCCTGGTGCTACAAGAACAGGTGTCATTTCTTCAGGCCCGTCTTCAGTGATGGCATTAGCTTCTGTTGGGGAATGAATGAACCCGGCACTGTGAAAAGCGTCCTTGATTGGTTCAATGCTAGTGCTTGGTTCGGCAATTCTTGCAGAGGGAGTAAAACCCAACCCTTCTTTATGCTTGTGTTCTGGCATACTTATCACTTTTCCCCATTCCGGGAGCAGATCATTTTGCACCACTATTTGTGCACTTTTGAAGGAAGACATGGATGCCCCACTCCTCGTAGTGTTCTCGTCCTCTATGGAGAGACCTTGGAACGACGTCCCATCGACATTATTAACGCCGATGAAAGAGAAAGCCGACAAATGGCTTACCAACAAAGCTTCTTCTCCTCCCACGGTTATCAGCTTCCCGTTCTTCACGAATTTTAACTTCTGGTGCAGTGTAGACGTCGCTGCCCCGGCCTCATGGATCCATGGTCGGCCCAACAAACAACTGTACGCTGCTTGTATGTCCATTACTTGGAAAGTGATTTGAAATGTGTGCGGCCCGACTGTGATGGGCAGATCCACTTCTCCAATAACTGACTTCCTTGAACCATCGAATGCTTTTACCACTACCCCACTTTGTCTCATGGGTGCTCCTTGATAAGAGAGTTGATCTAGGGTAGTTTTGGCCATTACATTCAGGGATGATCCGGTGTCCACCAATACATTGGACAGAGCGTCTGTTTGGCAATTTACCGATATGTGCAATGCCAAGTTGTGGTGTCTCCCTCCTTTGGGGAGCTCTTCATCACTGAAGCTCAGGTTGTTACAAACAGTGATGTTTCCAACTATGCTTCCGAACTGGCCAAGGGTTACGTCGTGGTCTACGAAAGCTTGGTCCAAAACCCTCATTAATGCTTCTCTATGGGCATTAGAATTTAGTAATAGAGACATCATTGAAATTTTCGAAGGGGTTTGCATTAGTTGGTCCACCACCTTGTACTCGCTTTTCTTAATCATCTTCAGCACCTCATCAAAATCAGAATTGGCACTAGTCCCGCTGGGTTGGCCCGCATCTTTGCTTGTACTGGGGTCTTGTATTTGTTTTGGTTCAAACACCAGAGTACCAATCTTCTCTTGAACTGGCGTTGGAAGAACACGTCCACTTCTTAGCATTTTGCTACTGTCTGTAATATTACCGACATGGGCTAAGGGGGGGATAGGTACCTCTTGACCATCGCTCAACATGGTTGCATTATATTTGTAAGGAACTGCTTTGTTTGAAGTGTATGGTATAAATCCTGGCAAACATATCACTAGTGGAGTGGCAACAGGCTTATGGCTGCTGAAAGTTAACTCCAAGTGCTCCGGGAGATTGAATTACGGGGTAATAACGCATACACTTTTGTCTTTTCTTGTAATAATAAGCTCCCTTCTGTTCATCAATCCTTGTATGTCATTTTGAACTTGTAGACATCCACGAGGATTTTCTGAACATTCTTTGCAGTGAGCGTGGTCATGGTTGAACAAGGTTACTTTACACATCTCGATGTGCATCGGAACCAAAGGTGTCCGGATATCTCGGGCACTGGAGATAGGACTGGTTTCCTGATGTTCTTGAACCATATTAACGGAGGACCCATGGTTTGGCAGGGGGTTAGATTGGACATTTGGATTGGAGTCCTTAAAGGTTAGAAACTTAGCACGGATTAATTTCTGAACCTCATTCTTAAGAGCAAAGCAATGCTCGACATCATGACCCGGTGCTCCTTGATGGAAGGCACAGGTGAGGTCAGGTCAATACCATACATGTAATACATTTGGCACGGGAGGAGGTGCTCTTGTTTGAACAAGATTCCTTGCAATCAGAGCAGGGAGCAGATCCGCGTATTTCATTGGTATGGGGTCGAATGCCGTTTTTTGGCGATTTTGTTGAGTGAAGGGTTGTTGGGGAGTTTGAGGTCGAAGTTGTTGTTGACCTTGTGGGTGAGGTTGTTGACGATGTTGTTGTTGATTTTGTGGGTAATATTGTTGATATGGTCGGGGATAGTGGGATGGAGGCCTTTGTGGAATTTGAATTTGATAGCTGGGATTTTGCGGTGTAGGGATGGACGGTGAAATGGCGGAGACGTGTGGGTAGGCTGGGTACCCTTGGCGAGGTCCTCCATGGACAATCATGCCAATGTCCTGCTCCCTCTTTTTTGGGTAGCTGCTCCCAAACCTTTTCGTGCTGCTGGATGGAGCACTTTCCTTCCCCAATCGTCCTTCCCGGACTGCATCCTCTAAGCGCATGCCCATGTTCACCATTTTCGTGAAATCGCTGGGTGCGCTTGCAATCATCCGCTCATAATAAAATGAACCAAGAGTATTTAGGAAAATCTTGGTCATTTCCTTCTCTTCTAGAGGTGGGCTAATCTTAGCAGCCACCTCTCTCCACCTTTGGGCATATTCTTTAAAGGTCTCTTTATCCTTTTGGGCCATGGCCCGGAGCTGGTCTCGGTCCGAGGCCATGTCCAGATTGTACTTGTATTGGCGAACAAAGGCCTCTCCCAAGTCACTGAAAGTTTGGATTTAGCGCTGTCCAAACCCATGTACCATTTTAAAGCAGCACCAGTTAGACTGTCTTGGAAGTAGTGGATGAGCAGTTGATGATTGTCGGTTTGAGTAGACATTTTCCTAGCGTACATCACTAGGTGACTTTGTGGACAGGTGTTTCCCTTGTATTTTTCAAATTCCGGGACCTTGAACTTAGGTGGGATCTTGACGTTTGGCACAAGACAGAGGTCGTGGGCGTTCTTCCCAAATAAATCCTTCCCGCAGAGGGCCTTGATTTCCCGTTGCATTTCGTCAAATTTCTCTTGGAAATCATCCATCCGATCTTGTGCACCTATACTTTCGGCGTGAAAGATAGGTCCATGGTCATACGGGGTGGTATGAACTACTGGCGCTGAAAAGGCCGCAGTAGCCTGGGGAAAGGTAACCTCGGGTTGAGGAACCGGAATCTCTTGATGTGTAGTGGGAATGGGGATGAATTCCTCACCAAAGCTGAGGGGCATGCCCCAGGTACAACCGGGGGGCCTATCGGCGTGCACTGTTGGAGCCGAAGTATTCGATGCTTGAGCTAGAGAGCTGGAGGGAGGAGGAGGTGTTGGCGGAATTTGTGCGGCCGCTAATAATTTTACCAACTCCGTTAATTTCTCCATCTCGGTCCGCATGGATGTTAACTCTCCCTGGAGTTCTTGGTTCTCTTGTTCTAAGTGGTCCATCTTCTTCCTTATAGTTGCTCGAGTGTTATATGTGTAGGCTGTTTTGGGACGTCGAGCCACTTTCCTTGATGGGATGACGCGTAGTGTTTCAAGCATAATGCGAACGTCGAGAAATACTGGTGATAAGAAGGGAAATGAGTTTTGTGTATAAAAACAAATGTATGCATGTTATGAATGATGTTAATACATGTATGCGATGTATATGAAAAAACATGCGTTTTTTCATTTTGCATTGCGAGGAAATTAAAGGCGCGCAGTTAATATTAGCGATTAGAAATATTAAAGGCTGGGAAATTAATATTGCTTCAAAAAGTATTATTTGATTGAATAACATTTGGATTACAAGGTGTAATTAATGCTAATACAAATCAAACAGCTGCTCTTTTTTCCACTTTGTCCATTTCTTCCCTATAGAAGTCTAAAGTGTCTTTGCAGAACTTCATGAATTTCTGGATCTTCTTAGGGATGACAAAGTATGGCATAACCATTTCGGCTTTCGCTAGCTTCTTCAGAAGTTGGGCAATGACCAAGTTTGAGAATGCGACCAATTTTGTGAAGTCTTCACTTAATCGGGTGGCGTCTTGCCACACAAACTCAATTACCTCCTTGCGTTGAGCTAGCTTGGTGTTTGCACTCCTAATCTCATCAAGTAGTCGTGCAATATGGTTCCCGTGCTCTCTTGCAATCTTGTCGAAATATTCTTCATATTTCTTGATATCGGCTTCGAGATGATTGCATTTTAGCTTCACTTGATGAGAAAGGCTCTCATATTCTTGCCTTTGGACGCGCTCGGTTTGTAGCTGCTCTTTGTAGTCCTTGACGACTCCTTGGAGTTGTTGATTTTTCTCTTGATATTTCAACCTCCATTTTCTTTGAGCTTCAATGGCTAGCTCCCCGAACTTTTTGAGTTCTTAGATGGAATGCAAGATTTTCTCCGAACTTTTTGAGTCCTTGCTTTCAAGGTCCGGGTTCCCCAGTGAAGTCGCCATTTTTGTCGCGTCAAATTTCGGAGATCAAGCTATGGATAAGCGTTGACTCACTAATTTTGTTTCACGACTGAACTTTTAATTTTTCGGGGAAAAGGGGAAAAAGTTCTAAATTACCACGTTTTTAAAGATTTTGGGTTCGGGAGTCGATTATGCGAGGGGAAGGTATTAGCACCCCACACATCCGTTGTACTCAACGGGAACCTCCTAGTTAGTTAAGGCTAGAGTGTTTTTAAAGTTTTGCTTGCTATGCTTAAATATGTATAAAGGGACTAAAGAAAAAGGGAAAAATGATATTTTCTATTAATGTGCTTGACAAGATGTGAATCTTGCTCCTACGTATCTCCCGGTGCGATGGAGAAATCAAAGCTACGTAGTTCTTTGTAGCAAATGTTTGTCTGTTGGTTGATTTTAATTATGAAAAATGATTTGATCGCGCTCGGGCGAAAAAGTTTGCTTTTAAAGGAAAAAGAACATGGTCTACTATCGTTGTGATGATAGCTTAATGAAGACCGATAAAAAAGTTTTACCTACTACAGTTATGAGGGTAGCTTAATGAAGGTAAAGAGGACGGACTCGCACTCGGGCGATGGTATCCGTTTGAAAATGCGCATGGGCATAAAAAGTTTGAATTTACCACGGGGGCCAAGAAAGGTTTAAATTGACCAAAGAGGGCCAAGAACGGTTTTGGTGTGTTGGATGCGTTGAAAATAGAATGACGGTTGCCCGAACAACGAGACATACGTCAAGTATTCGTGCAACCGGGAAATGGAGAGATATACGTCAAACCACTCCTTTTTCATTCAAGTTTGATGATGAAACTTAAAATGTATTTTCTTGGTGAAGTTTGAAAAGAATGACGATTGTCTAAACAACGAGACATACGTCAAGTGTTTATTCAATCGGGGAATGGAGAGACATACGTCAAACCACTCTTTTTCATTCAAGTTTGTTAATGAAACTTAAGAAATCCCAAAGAGAGCAAAACACTTGGTTAAAAACCTAAGAAAAGTTTGTTGCTCAAATTAGTTGTTGCAACTCATGAATAAGTTTGAGAAAAGAATGAACAAGTATTGTTCAAGCTTGTAAAATGAACAAGTTTATAAAAAAAAATGCACAAGTTTATGGAAAATGCACAAGTTTGGTTGAAATTCATGAACAAGATTATAGTTCAAGTTTGGTTTTGAAACTTATTGAGCGTAGCTTGTTGCTCAAGTTTGATTTTGGAAAATGAACAAGTTCGTTTCAATTTCAAGTTTGTTTTTGAAATTTAATGAACATAACTTGTTGCTCAAGTTACTCAAAATTTTTGCTCAAGCTTGTGAAATTTCCAATAACATGCAAAAACTCTTGTTATGTTTCTGGACCAAAATGAGTTTTAATCCTCTCAGATTCTGAATCTTCAAGTCAGAACCTCAAAAATTAGTTTTCAGAAACTTGAACTCAGAAACTGAGTTCTGTCATGATCGCAGAGCGACCTGAATTTGGCTCTACGAACCTGAGTTTTGTCATGGTCGCAGAGCGACCAGAACTTGGCTCTGCGAAGATGACAGAAACTTAACTCAGAAGCTGCTTCTGAACTTCTGTTCAGAAGCTGCTTCTGAACAAGCCTCAGAACCTTAAGAGGATTGAAAAACCTTTGAAATTAGCAAGAAAAGGAGTAAAACACTTCAGTTTGTTGTTTTGCAAACTTGAGATTTCTTTGAGGTTTCAAAAGTTGTTTTTAGTGCAAAAATGATTCAAACAAACACTAATAAAACAGAAAAATGCTGAATCAAACAGGAATCAAAACAAATGGTGGTAGTATGCAAATGAAATATAAAAGGTTAGAATGACTTACAAACTCCTAGCAATGGTTTGGGATGCAAGAAATAGAAAAGGACTTGAATGATTGTGATTTTGCAAAGTTGGAATGTTGAAGATGATGGATGACAGTAACACTGGTGTTTAGCTATTATCTTTCACTCTTTGTATGATGTTTAGGGAGGTTTAAATGCTGTTTTGATTGCTTGGTTACTTTGTGCTGGATTTGTAAAGAAAGCAATAGAATTTCCTCTTAAATTCTCTCTAAACTTGCTAAAAAAATTCAGTTCTGGACTCAAAAGAAAACTGCCTCAAATGTATGTCAAAGAAGGTTTGAAATGTGTAAAATTCACTGCTTCAGAACTTCAAAAATCTGTCCATAATCCTGCAGCAATGCATGGCTTTTATAGGCAAAATGAGATCAAATGTCATCATGAAAAATCTCCTAAAACTAGCTGCTTTGTGGGCTATGATCATGACTATTTGCTTTGCATTTAATGCAAAAGGGAAGAGGTGACCTTGCCTTGTGATCTTGGTCAAGACTTTGGCCAATTTCAGAACCCAAAGCAGCTGATTTCTGACAGAAAATGCTGGAACAATGGAAAAGCAGCTGTTGTTTGCAAACAGGGGCAGCAGTTTTGCTGCAATCTTTAAATGATTTTGATAAAGCCTATGGCAAGGTGGATGCTGGAAAGTAGCAGGGTCAATAGCAGGCAAAATGGTAGGGGAGAAGTGCTGCCCAAGGGCAGCCACTTGCTAGGTTCCTTGCTTGGTTTTGCTTCCTCTTCCTTTCTTTTCTTGCTTGGCAATTGGCACATGTTTTCTTCCTTTCTTTGTTGAATTAGATAGTAAAACATAATAATAACAGTGATAATAATAATAATAGAAGATAATAATAATCATAATTGTAAAAATAAAATAAAGATAAATCTGAAAAATCAAAATCTGCATTTTTCGCAGAGTTCGCAGAGCGATAAGAACTTCGCTCTGCGAAATCCCTTTTTTCTTTTTCTTTTCTTTAAAATAAACAATAAAACAAATAATAATAAAAGTAAATGATAATAATAAAACAAAACAAAAAAAAATAATAATAATGATAATAATAATAAAGATGATAATAATAACGAAAAAGATAATGGTAGTAATAATAGTAGAAATAAAAGTAAAAATAAGAGTAGAGAATAGAAATAAAATAATAATAAAATAGCAATAATATTAAAAGGAAAATAACAATAAAAAATAAAAAATAAGAAAAGAAAAAAAATGAGTCAAAAAATGGGGTATGACAAAATTTAAGGATTCTGATTCATTAGGCTCAAATGGGGTTATCAAATACTCACTCTCTCACTGGGTAGGCTTTTTGTGGTCAAGTGTTTCTTCTCATTTTCAAAAGAATGCCTTGATCATTTCAGTGCTTTCATACAATTCAAACAATTATCAGATTTAACATTAAACAACCTAGTGAAACAATGAATGCCGGTCTCCTGCATATATGTAAAGCACTTGAGGATTCCTCACATTTAGGCTAGTTCTAAGTGGTTCACATAATAAGCATGTTATCGCGGAGAACTGAATGAGATAAATTTTGTGCAAAGTACTCGTTTTAAATTCAAGTACACACCTAGAAAAGCAAGAAACAAATACCTTAGCTTTGCGCACATCAAACAATTTCTATCATTATCATGCATCTGTTGGTGATTCACAAATCTATGGCTCATTCAACATTATTGAACATAAATAATAGTGCATAATTAAACATAAGTTCATCACAAGAAGTTAATGGGAGTTAGTGGCTTTGAAATCTGTACTGACAGGTTTTTCTATCATCGCTACAGCGACCACCCGTCGCTATAGCGAGCGCAAAGTCTGAAGGATCTTCAGACTCTGAATCAGAGTCTGAAGCTTCAGACTCTGAGGATCAGACGCTGAAATTTTGACTCGTCGCTACAGCGACGGAAATGATCGCTATAGCGACCATGAAATAATACATAATTTTTGAAAATTGAAATGTACCACATTCCCTTCATGTGAAAACTTTTATGAGGATTATAATAAAGCATAAATACTTACAAAATTGGGTTGCCTCCCAACAAGCGCTTGTTTTACGTCGTTAGCTCGACGCCTGTTTCGTTAGGGTGGCCAAAATGAGACGGACAACACATCAGCCTTTGTATTCCTTTTCTTTGGGAGGAATTCCATGAACTTGAAGTAGAGCTGATGTGGAGTCCATATCCTCCCTAAACAGTTTGCTGAACAAGGAACATATGTTATCTTTTACAAAACCAATTTCTGCCTTGCTCACTTTCATCGCCTTCTTTTCATAAATTTCTTCCTTGTTAAGAAACTGTTCCTTTTTCTCTATATCCATCACTTCTTCATTATCAACAGTTTTGGCCTCTTCAGAATCTGACCACTCTTGAGGAAATTCTACTTCGTGTGGTATCTCTATTTCTTCTACTATTTTCCTTATACCACATCCTTCAAACATTATCTCTTCCTCCGTTTCATCAACATCTTCTTCAACAATCTCTCCGAATTTAAGAGTGGATTGATTGTTGGTTTGAACATCCATGATTCTTGGTGAAAAATTTAAATGAACTTGCAAAATTTCCAATTGACTTGATAAAGCTCTCAATCTTTGGTTGGTATTTTGCATGTTGATCATGGATTGTTGTATGAACATATTTAAAATATTTTCCATTGTTGACATTTGTTCATCTTCAGAAGGATATTGTTGATACTGTTGATAGGATTCATACTCAAATGGAGTATAGAAGTTGAAATAATCATGATCAGCCATGATTTCGTTTATGTTGAGAATCTGAAACGAGTGTAACTAACAAGAAAATTTTCTTTGTATAACAAAGAGGGTTAATGTAAACAAAATTGAACAATGTACAAAAGAAACGAAAAATATTAACAAGATATATATATACAAATGCTTAAAACAATACAAATTGTTGCGATGCTCAAAATATCTAAACACCAGTCCCCGGCAGCGGCGCCATTTTGTTGGTAGAACAAAAGTAAGTATTTTTTATATCGTCTCCACAGGGACTAGTGCGCTATCTCAAGCCGTTCAACAATTGTTATCATTTTGAGTAAGGGTTTATAAGTTTGTTTGCATATAAACTATTGGAATCTAAAAGTGGAAATAAAGACGACAACTAATAGGGAATAAAAGCGTTGAGATCGGAGTTCGTCAATCTAGCCTCGAATATATTCTAATGATAAAGCATATGAACTCTAGCTATTTAGCGAAATTATCACGTATCACTCGACAAAATCATTCGTATCCAAATGACGTCGTGAGATCGATCGTATCGCTTAATCGACGATTTCCCAATCTATTACGCGATCCGAAAGCATTACGTTCCGACACTTTATGCGATTATCAAAACCCAATTACATGTCTAGAATTTCTTATTTTGATAGAAGATTATTCTAAACCTAGATTCAAAAGTATTTGTCAATAACAATTAAATCAAGCATAATAATGAAAAGCAAGAATAACTTCAATTATCACATAAGTTACTAGAATCATATATTTTGCAAAATCAAAGATTACATCTAAGCTATATTGAGTACCTCCAATCCCAACAAGGGAAGGTTAGTTGGTCATTGTCATGACAACTATACAAAAGTGGAAGGAAGATGAAGATCCAAAGCTAAGTTCTTGATTTCCTAAAGAGTCTTAATTAATCCACACTTCAATCACTCTTGCTCCATGAAGATCACCTCTTTTAATCCTATTTTCTGTCTAAAACTATATCCTAAAATATTACTAAACTGTAATAATAATCCTAATAATTCTGAAAATGAGCTGAAAGGCTATAAATAGAATCTGGTTTTTTTTAAGGCTCGCTACAGCGATGAGCTGGTCGCTGTAGCGATCTAAGCTTTCTTGGCCATTGGGTTTGCTCCACGTCAGCCAAACGGGGTTCAAACCGCCTTTGGTCGCTATAGCGACCAGTTCCATCGCTGCAGCGATGGAAACTTGATTTCTCCCTGCCTAGGCGCGCTGTAGCGAGCCAGCCTTTACATTTCTTCATGTTTCTTTGCTCAAATCATGTCCTGGCTTGCATTTTCCTGCACAAATGGATGGGGTAAGAAGTAAAACCATAATTTGGCATTTGATCAGTGATTCTGAGCTTTTCCTATGATAACTTGCAAAACAAGCTACTTAAGTGCTTAAATTAAATATTCATTTTAACTAATTTCTGGCACTTATCAGAGCTCTGATACCAACTTAAGGTGAGAAAAACACAAGAAGGTGGGGTTGAATTATGTTGGCCTTTTTCTTTCTCAAACACTTATGTTAGTTCAGAGTCTGATATTGATCAGATTCTGAAGCTATTTTCAGAGTTGTTTTGCAGCGGATATAAAGTAAATGAGAGAGAGAGAGAGAGAGAGAAGGACACAAGCAATTATCCTGGTTCCTTCCACAACCCGGAAGTAGTCCAGTCCCCTTGTCACTTACAAGAGATTTTTCACTATAATCACAAAGATTACAATTGCTCAAGCACAAAGCAAGAGACTTCCTATGCTCAAACACAAAGTAAGAGACTTCCAATGCTCAAACACAAAGTAAGAGACTTCCTATGCTCAAACACAAAGTAAGAGACTTCCTTGCTCAAACACTAAGTAAGAGACTTCCTTGCTCAAACACTAAGTAAGAGACTTTCTATGCTCAAACACAAAGTAAGATACTTCTGATTGCTCAAGCACACAGACGAGAGACTTTGAATCAAACAGATTTACAAAAGAATATGTTTGAGTTGAACACTTGATATACTATCAGTGGTGTTCACAAAATACAACACAGATTCAGACTCTATACTTAAGAAATTCTAAGATAAGAAAGTTTGTAAGAAATTCTAAGTTATTTGATGACTTTCGAATTTGGCAGAGTATATGCGCTTTCAGAAAACAGAGTCTCATTTTCTTCTTCAAATCTCCAGTCCTTTATAGAGGAACAAAGAGCCGTTGAGAAGATGCCAGGTCATCAATTAGAGTCGTTGGTATTGAAGCTTCAGCCAATGTTAGTTCCTTCCTGATATGGTATACGAACAGAGTAACAGAGGAATAACGTTTTGAATTGTTTCCTTAAAACAGGGTTGAGTGTTTCGTCCAAGGAGACAAAGTTGCAGAGAGCGGTTCTGACTCTGAGATTTCTGTCGTACTGTACTATTGACAGTGACAGCTGTTGACTTTTGAGTTTCCTTTAGACTTCAGACTTCAGACTCCAGACTCTCAGTCTTCAGACGCTGTTCTTCAGAAGCTGGTCTTCAGACACTGTTCATCAGACGCTGTTCTTCAGAAGTTGGTCTTCAGACACTGTTCATCAGACGCTGTTATTCAGACGCTGACCTTCAGACGTTGGTCTTCAGACGCTGATTGTCTTCAGACTTGCAACACAAGCTTCAATATTTTCTGTAATATCCCGCCTAAGACTTGAATATTTATTAATATTGAGACGTTGTATCAGAAATGTTTTAAGCAAAGGACAATTTGGTAAATTGACAGTTAATGGATTTAATTATATGGCAAGTGTATATATATATCCCGCTTAGACGTAACTTTTATCGGTGATTGAGGATTAAAATGTAAGCAATGGCAAAGTTGTAATATTCTTGAAATGAGGGAATTTTATAATGGGGAAAATGAGATATTTTCCATTCATTCCTCCCATTCTTCTTCTATCTCACGCCACTCTCCCCACCACTCCAACTCATCTTTCTCAACCAAATCAAGTTTAATTCAACATGTCATCCAACAATCATGTCCCTAGTAGCAAATAAGCCCTTTCAACAAGCCTAGATCACTCATATTCTTGTCTTGGCCGAACCTGTTTTCTTCTTTTCTTAATGTGAAGATTTTGGAAAAATCCATCATGGCTGGCTGTGCAAGTGGGAAAATCTGATGATTTGTGATGGGATTCGATGTTTAGAATCAAGGGATTGAAAGAAGCTTGGAAACTGAAGCTTGAGTGAGCAAAAGTAGCAACAAGCTGTTTCAAAAGTGATTATTTTGGGTATGTTATGCATGTTTAGAGGTGGTAGAGCTGTAAGTGATTATTTAAGTTACTGCTTATGTTGTTCTTGTAGTTTGGGTTTGGCGAAATTATGCTCTAGAAGAGGAAAGTGCACATAAGCTATTTTAAGAATTTGAGGAATAAGTTGTTTTAAGAAATTAATTTGTGGCTCAATGCTGTTTATATAGTGCTGATACTGTTGTGAGGATGAAACTAAATGGAAGCAATAAGCTGTTTTGGGAATTGCAGAAGTGATTAAGTGTATAAGCTGTTTTGACAGAATCACTATTTGGCTCGTAACTGTTGCTGTGTAACCTGGAAGTGAATAATTATTGGACTTTTAGATTCTACGTTTAATTCCCTTCAGTTCGGGTATAAATTTCATGTGATTCGGATTAATAACGAGCTCAAAAAACGCATTCGAAGCTTGGAAAATCCTGCTGGAACAGTATACGGGTTTTGGCGTAGTTTCGCGGAATAAGCTGAATTACGAGTTTAAGTGGGTGGAATGACTCCAAAAATTGTATACATGTGCTTGGTAGACTTGGTAAGAGTAAGGTTGAAGTTTGGATTGAAAATGGGACTTACAGAAGCCATAAGCTGCAGTTAAGTTGTTTTTGGATAAGTGCTTATGGAGCTTGGCAGGAACCTTGGTTGATGATTAAGCTGATTAAAGTGTCCAGAAATGTACTGGTGAGTTCCCTAGGGGTTATAGAACCCACTTTGCTGAGTTTTCATGAGTATTTAGTATTTGATCAAGTTATGAATTTTAGTGCCTTAATTTTATGTTGCTAGTAATTCTTGATCATATATGTTGCAATTTGTTAATATGTTTTAGAAATTTATCCCTGAAAGCTGTATGATGTTTGGGCATGATTGGATAAGCCAAATGGTGGAAATCTTGTTTTAAACTTGCCTTGTGTTGTCCAACTGCAGGTAAAATCGTGTCACGATTTTACCACCGTGTCACGATTTTACAAGCAGGAACAAACACGATTTCTGAGTAGGAAATCGTGACACGATTTCCAAATCGTGTCACGATCCCACAGTGGCAGCACCATATTGTTTTCTTTCTCAAAGCTTGCACCATTTCGGCTATCCAATATTGCTTCAGACTCAAGAAACAACATGTAATGATTAAGAGTCGCTAATGAGTATAATAAGACCTATCCTTAGAGAATGTATTAAGTATATAGTATGAGAATAGGTTCATATGTTAAGTATAGGGAGAATGTTTCTCCTAAGAGATGCATTTCATGCACTAAGTATAGTAGAGGAAGAAACACTTACGAGAACATAAGACGAGAATCGATGAGAATGATTCCAAGTTTAAGTTAGAACCTATTATAAGTTATACTCTCATGAAAGAATACCTAAGAATAAGAGCAAGTTAAGAATCTATTATAAGATTATGTTAACGTGTTCATCAGACTCCGGATTATGCCGGATGGGATTTCTCCGAAAGGGCTATCCACACGTAAGTTATAAGAATATGTTAAACGTGTCCAGCAGGCTCCGGGGTACGCCGGATGGGACTCTTCCGAGAGGATTGTCCACATGTATGTTAAAAGATTAAGCATGTCCAGCAGGCTCCGGGATACGCCGGATGGGACTTCTCCGAGAGGGTTGTCTACATGCAGAGTTAAGTTGTGTTCAGCAGACTCCGGATTTCGCCGGATGGGACTTCATCGAGAGAGTTGTCCACACAACGATAAGAGGAGTCCGGTGTTAGCCTGATATGATAGGAATTTTCACCGGTATGATGGGAGATGTACTTCGGGGTTACTCCACCCGGATGCACTCCGTAAAATGAACCAAGATATGTAATGTTTGTTCAACGCTAACTTCTAACTTTATGTTATGAAAGATGATTATGAATACGAATATGAATATGTATACGTGCTATGTGCTAAGAATTAAGACAAAGTAGTCATTAGACATCAGCAAGTGATCATAGACTTCCCCTCGATCACTAAGCATAAGACTATGTACATGAAAAGTATAAGATGAGGTAAGGACATGAAGCGATCCTAAGTTTTCCCCTGATCGCGAAATATTTAGAGAAAGACGGCGATCGTAGGTATCCCCAAGATCGCTAAGAGTAGGCACGGCGACCCTAGGTTTCCCCCGTGGTTGCCAACAGTAGGTTGGGCTGGAGCTCACTGAGACATTATGTCTCATCCCAATCCTTCTGGTGCAGGTTTACAGGCTAACAAGAGATGTTCATGAAGATCTTCAGGAAGACGCTGGATGGAGTGCAGTTGCTCGTCATGGACAAGCTCAGGAGGTTTACAGATTGCATAAGTATATGAAAATGTATTTTATGATATTTGGATAATTGTATAAACGAGCCAATTGTACTCATTCAGTAGTTTGTATATATGTTTATTATTGAAAATTTTAATGTATCTGGTATCAGACTAATACACATGCTAAATATTCTAGATAATTTAGTATGGGTGTTACAATTGGTATCAGAGCAGGTCGATTCAGACCGTGCCTTGGGTCATTAAAGATTCAATAAAAGTAGTGGGACCATTGGGTTCCGGATATTGTTCTAAAGGTCACATCTAGTTGAGCCTGATCAACTCAGTCTAGTATATGACAGTTAGGATAAATGTCTGAGAGCTGAATGTGACCAAGGAGGGATGAAGTTTATGAAAGGCGAAGATTAAGATGATAGAATTTTATGACGGAGTTGGCGAAGAAGTATTCAACGCCAAATGGTGGCCATCGAACCGTAAAGTGACTAAGCCTGTTTACGGCAGAGTTTCAGGAATGCCAGAAATATTTAAGGATAAGGTGAAGAACCTTAATACAGTTGGACGCGTCATTAAGAGATGTCTCATAGGATGAGACATGAATAGTAAGAAATTATGGAACCATAACCGGAACCGTAGTTGAGAAGTTAAAGTGAGGTGTAGACTAAGTAACAATTCTGAGTACAGAGTTAAGGAATTGCAATACCAAACCTAGAGACTCAAATGAGGAATTATCGGTCGGTTTTTGAAACCTCTAGATTTCCAGCAACGATAGAGTGTTGAAGAATCGAACTCAAATCGGATGAGATTTTAATGTTCAAACGGTTAAGAGAATTAATTAAGGATTAAGCGAATCATCTGGACAAATGAAACTAACCACTCAAGTGTGGTCATTGAGCGTGAATCGCAAGTAAGTTTAACCCCATCAGATCAGCTGCACCTCCCGAACCGTAAATGTTAGATTTGTGAATTAAGAAGAGAAGATGGTTACAAATTCAGGATATGGAGAGTAAAGTTAGAACCAGTGTTTAAGCGGTTTTGTCGGGGGCATTGCAGGGCTTGTAACTGTTGCTAAAAACTGTTTACAGGTTTTGGCATATTTTTGTGAAAGTAAGTATATGGTTTATGACCGAAAGGAAACATGAAGTCAGGTGATGACTAATCTGTAAGTTAAGCAGATGGTTTAAACCACAAGAGAAATAATGACGTCAGATGGTTTTGTTACGATAACTACAAAGTAATAAAGTAAAAGGAAATGGTCAAGGAGATTTAATGTGGTAATAGTGGTGTATTGCTCCAATCCAAACTCGAGCTGTTAAGAATCAGAGTGGCGCAGCGGAGTAGTAATCCAAGAATGAATTAATGAACAATGCTAAGCCGAAGCTTAGAGAATGAGAAGATGTTAAGTGCTCAATTCTTGTTATACGGAATAGCAGTAAGTATAGCCGACATGAACATATCACAAGTTCTAATAGAAATTTTTGGAAGATAAGTTGAGGAATACTTCAAACCTCGAACCTATGAGAAATGGAATATCGAAATGATTTAAGAATATATGGTAAGGAATAAGAAGGAAGTGATTCTAGCGCATTAAGTTTGAAACATTTGAAGTTATCCCTAAACTGGTAGTTTAACTATTTTTAGCTCAGTAACATCAAGTATATTTGAAGAATAAGCTCAGTCTAAAGAGAATTGAGCATGAGATAGCAGAAGTGAAGGTTGCACTCGTAAGATGAAATTGGTGAGTTTGAAGCATTAATCATAAGCGACAATGCAGTGGCAAATGAGTTTAATTTCATGTTGTACCAATGTCATGTCAACATATCTTAGCTGAAAAGTTCGGAAAGTCTTGAACTTAATGTTCACCAGTAAAGGAAGGAGAACTAAGTGTGCTATTTTTGGTAGCAATCAAGTAGAGTTTTCCATTGAAAACAAGGATTTTGAATTCGACGTCCAGAACGAGAAATAAGTTTGTGATGCCGATAGAATATAACCATAATTTACGTTACGAGTTGTTGTATACTCAAGAAATGAACATGAGTAACATTGGCGGGGCAAACCTGGCAAGCCAGTTGAAAGGCAAATCCCGGATGTTACCACATGAGTTAAGAGTAAGAAAAGATTCCCAAATGATGTGGTAGTGTCTCAAATATGTTAAGATCAAGAACGATGTCCCATTAGTCGGACAAAGATAATACGACGTGCAGTGTACCCATTAGTAATGTACACATACTTGATCATGTATGTAAGTTATGTGCTTTAAAATTGTAATGAGATATTATGTGAGACGGTTTACACCACTCATCACTTGGGCTGAACTCCTATGAGTTTTGGATTATCAGTGTAGAAATATTTACGCTACGGCTAGAACTCGAGATAAGTAATGATAAGAATGATGAGAGATTAGCAAACTCCCAGTATGAAGAATGAATTCCTAAGTTATTAAGATACGCGTTGACGCCGTAGACTAGCTGTAGTAATCTGTAGGAATTCCGCAAATCCTTGAGAATTTCATAGTGAGGGTAATGATTATGATTGTGATAAGTAGCACATCATGATGTCAAGAAGAGAGGAGCATGTGCTAGGGATGAAATTCCTGCTTGTACTTAGAATATTAAATGAAGTTGGAATGATCCTTACATTTGCAAGAAGCGTATGAGACGAAAGATAAAGATAATAATTCCTGGGAAATAAATGCAGTGCAAGAAACCCATTGAAGAGTGGGAATATTTGAGGATAATAAGAACGACCTAATGTCGTTAAAGTAAGATTACACGGACTATGAAGAAAATTTATGAAGTTCAGTATGAATGTCTAGGACTTAATAACTTCAATTTGTTTTTTTTTTTTCAAGAAGTGCATGTACAAGAAGCATAGCTAAGTGAGTCGGGTAGATTGGTTCAGACAACCGCACATCCTGCTACGTAAGAATTAAGTAAAGTATATCAGGCCTTTCTATTGAGGGAAAGATTGTCGAGTATTTTCGACTTATAGAATTGGAATTTCGATAAGCAAGTTAAGAAGAGAAAGGAATGTGAAAGGTATATTTATATATATGTGATTGCTAGAGGTTTCTAAATTTCGAGGACGAAATTTCTTTAAGGGGGGTAGATTGTAATATCCCGCCTAAGACTTGAATATTTATTAATATTGAGACGTTGTATCAGAAATGTTTTAAGCAAAGGACAATTTGGTAAATTGACAGTTAATGGATTTAATTATATGGCAAGTGTATATATATATCCCGCTTAGACGTAACTTTTATCGGTGATTGAGGATTAAAATGTAAGCAATGGCAAAGTTGTAATATTCTTGAAATGAGGGAATTTTATAATGGGGAAAATGAGATATTTTCCATTCATTCCTCCCATTCTTCTTCTATCTCACGCCACTCTCCCCACCACTCCAACTCATCTTTCTCAACCAAATCAAGTTTAATTCAACATGTCATCCAACAATCATGTCCCTAGTAGCAAATAAGCCCTTTCAACAAGCCTAGATCACTCGTATTCTTGTCTTGGCCGAACCTGTTTTCTTCTTTTCTTAATGTGAAGACTTTGGAAAAATCCATCATGGCTGGCTGTGCAAGTGCGAAAATCTGATGATTTGTGATGGGATTCGATGTTTAGAATCAAGGGATTGAAAGAAGCTTGGAAACTGAAGCTTGAGTGAGCAAAAGTAGCAACAAGCTGTTTCAAAAGTGATTATTTTGGGTATGTTATGCATGTTTAGAGGTGGTAGAGCTGTAAGTGATTATTTAAGTTACTGCTTATGTTGTTCTTGTAGTTTGGGTTTGGCGAAATTATGCTCTAGAAGAGGAAAGTGCACATAAGCTATTTTAAGAATTTGAGGAATAAGTTGTTTTAAGAAATTAATTTGTGGCTCAATGCTGTTTATATAGTGCTGATACTGTTGTGAGGATGAAACTGAATAGAAGCAATAAGCTGTTTTGGGAATTGCAGAAGTGATTAAGTGTATAAGCTGTTTTGACAGAATCACTATTTGGCTCGTAACTGTTGCTGTGTAACCTGGAAGTGAATAATTATTGGACTTTTGGATTCTACGTTTAATTCCCTTCAGTTCGGGTATAAATTTCATGTGATTCGGATTAATAACGAGCTCAGAAAACGCATTCGAAGCTTGGAAAATCCTGCTGGAACAGTATACGGGTTTTGGCGTAGTTTCGCGGAATAAGCTGAATTACGAGTTTAAGTGGGTGGAATGACTCCAAAAATTGTATACATGTGCTTGGTAGACTTGGTAAGAGTAAGGTTGAAGTTTGGATTGAAAATGGGACTTTCAGAAGCCATAAGCTGCAGTTAAGCTGTTTTTGGATAAGTGCTTATGGAGCTTGGCAGGAACCTTGGTTGATGATTAAGCTGATTAAAGTGTCCAGAAATGTACTGGTGAGTTCCCTAGGGGTTATAGAACCCACTTTGTTGAGTTTTCATGAGTATTTAGTATTTGATCAAGTTATGAATTTTAGTGCCTTAATTTTATGTTGCTAGTAATTCTTAATCATATATGTTGCAATTTGTTAATATGTTTTAGAAATTTATCCCTGAAAGCTGTATGATGTTTGGGCATGATTGGATAAGCCAGATGGTGGAAATCTTGTTTTAAACTTGCCTTGTGCTGTCCAACTGCAGGTAAAATCGTGTCACGATTTTACCACCGTGTCACGATTTTACAGGCAGGAACAAACACGATTTCTGAGTAGGAAATCGTGACACGATTTCCAAATCGTGTCACGATCCCACAGTGGCAGCACCATATTGTTTTCTTTCTCAAAGCTTGCACCATTTCGGCTATCCAATATTGCTTCAGACTCAAGAAACAACATGTAATGATTAAGAGTCGCTAATGAGTATAATAAGACCTATCCTTAGAGAATGTATTAAGTATATAGTATGAGAATAGGTTCATATGTTAAGTATAGGGAGAATGTTTCTCCTAAGAGATGCATTTCATGCACTAAGTATAGTAGAGGAAGAAACACTTACGAGAACATAAGACGAGAATCGATGAGAATGATTCCAAGTTTAAGTTAGAACCTATTATAAGTTATACTCTCATGAAAGAATACCTAAGAATAAGAGCAAGTTAAGAATCTATTATAAGATTATGTTAACGTGTTCATCAGACTCCGGATTATGCCGGATGGGATTTCTCCGAAAGGGCTATCCACACGTAAGTTATAAGAATATGTTAAACGTGTCCAGCAGGCTCCGGGGTACGCCGGATGGGACTCTTCCGAGAGGATTGTCCACACGTATGTTAAAAGATTAAGCATGTCCAGCAGGCTCCGGGATACGCCGGATGGGACTTCTCCGAGAGGGTTGTCTACATGCAGAGTTAAGTTGTGTTCAGCAGACTCCGGATTTCGCCGGATGGGACTTCATCGAGAGAGTTGTCCACACAACGATAAGAGGAGTCCGGTGTTAGCCTGATATGATAGGAATTTTCACCGGTATGATGGGAGATGTACTTCGGGGTTACTCCACCCGGATGCACTCCGTAAAATGAACCAAGATATGTAATGTTTGTTCAACGCTAACTTCTAACTTTATGTTATGAAAGATGATTATGAATACGAATATGAATATGTATACGTGCTATGTGCTAAGAATTAAGACAAAGTAGTCATTAGACATCAGCAAGTGATCATAGACTTCCCCTCGATCACTAAGCATAAGACTATGTACATGAAAAGTATAAGATGAGGTAAGGACATGAAGCGATCCTAAGTTTTCCCCTGATCGCGAAATATTTAGAGAAAGACAGCGATCGTAGGTATCCCCAAGATCGCTAAGAGTAGGGACGGCGACCCTAGGTTTCCCCCGTGGTTGCCAACAGTAGGTTGGGCTGGAGCTCACTGAGACATTATGTCTCATCCCAATCCTTCTGGTGCAGGTTTACAGGCTAACAAGAGATGTTCATGAAGATCTTCAGGAAGACGCTGGATGGAGTGCAGTTGCTCGTCATGGACAAGCTCAGGAGGTTTACAGATTGCATAAGTATATGAAAATGTATTTTATGATATTTGGATAATTGTATAAACGAGCCAATTGTACTCATTCAGTAGTTTGTATATATGTTTATTATTGAAAATTTTAATGTATCCGGTATCAGACTAATACACATGCTAAATATTCTAGATAATTTAGTATGGGTGTTACATTTTCCTTTGCTCTTAACTTGTTCTTTCAGAACCACTATTAGATACATAACTTTCAGCGTATGGTCCTGCACACTTAGAGCAAGCATTAGCATATCCAATTTTCTTTTTAGCACTTTGTTATCATCAAAACTCAAAAGGGACTTGTTCATACATTTTGTTCCAACAATCTTGGGGAAGAAGATTGTCACTTTCGTTTCTCAAAAAGGAGTCTCATGGTGGCCGAAATCAAGAGAGAAAGTAGTGATTGGGGTCTTTCAAACTCTGACCAATCTAAAAATAAGTTAATGGTTATTGAAGAGGAAGAAGAGTGAGATTTAATGGTGGTGGTGGGGTTGTCGAAGGAGGCCGGACGGAGAAGTAACGCTGGCTGGAAGTGGGTGGTGGTGGTGATGTTTGAGGAGAGAAGAAGAGCTTTTGTTGTTGTTGAGAGAGAAAAATGGAAAAAGAAGGATGAAAAACGTGTGGTTTTTGTGTGTTAATTTGTTTTGGAAGAAATAAAAAATTGAAAGTAAATAATAATGATGATGATGATGATGATGATGATGATGATGATGATGATAATAATAATAATAATAATAATAATAATAATAATAATAATAATAATAATAATAATAATAATAATAATAATAATAATAATAATAATAAGGTGTTTGATTAGAGTTTGAGTGTTTAAATTTATGTTTTTTGTTTTTTTGGGTTTTTTCTGGACATTTTATGAAAGTTAATGATGAAGATTGGGTAGAAGATGAAGAAATGGGCAAAAAACTAGCTATTGATGGTATACAATAAGATATAATGGACCTTCACGGTCCACCAGTTACTTTTTGATAAAAAAAATATCGAATGGTTAAAAATAAAAGAATTAATAAGGTCTATAGTGGACCAACATTGTATGTGTTCCACTTTACACATTTGGAGTTAAAGTTAACAGCCAGAGATTTATTTGAATAACGGAGACAAACATAAGGGACCAAAACGTTGACTTTACGAGTTATGGAACCAAATTGAAAACTAAAATTTAATTAGAGGACCAAAAGACCAATTAAACCTATAAATTATTATTGTTTTATGATTGTCAACTAAGTTGTCAAATTTTGCTCGTTCAAATAAAATTATTATTTTGGATAATTTCACATTGTTTGTTTATGACCACTATACTATCTTGTTATTTTCTTCTTTTTTAAAATAATCTTTTTGTGTATTGCAAATTGTAATTGCTAGTTGTACTTGTGGTGTTTATCATGATGATGTCTTTGAATGTCGGTGTTGCTTTAAAAAAAATGTAAGAGTACATGCAAAGAATCGTAAAAAAGTGTGAATATGTTTATTGGACAGTATAGAGAATTAATGGATATGAAGATTTATGCAAATCATAAATACCGGATTAAAGATTGTCTAATGATTAAATCAATTTGAATGATTGATATAATCACTGATTGATAGAATCACTCAATTTAATCTTATTGAAAGATAAGTTAAAATATGATGATAACTTAATTTGATATGTTGGATTAAAATCTAACTTGATTTATTAACAAACAAGTAACAAAATATGCTATTGATTCAATTTGATTTGATGAGACATAAGATGGATTTTTAGAACCATTTTTTATAAGATTTAATCTTCAATTGAGTTTATCTCAAAAATTAGGTTTTTGGCAAAACGATTTTCAAACCTAAATTGAAATTAAAGAGTTATGATATACAGAAAGAACACAAAGATTTATAGTGGGCTACTACACTCCCAAAGACAAAGTCAGTCAAGATTTGTTGAATATTAAACATTAAGTGTTTGATACAATATTTACACCAAATATTGTTTCTTGAAACTTGAAGTTTCAACCAAGAACTTCAATCCTGCAAAAATTCTTTGATGGTGACTCGATTCTTGACTCTCGAGAATCAATAAACCTTCAAATCAATTACATTTTTCCAAGCAATATGATGAGTTAATCAATCCTTAAGCCTCCTTTGATCATATGAGTCACTCAATCTTTGATCCTCCTTTGATTCTTGACAAGATTTCAATTGAAGATGTACAATTTGAATGAAGAAAACTCTCAATTTCCAATTGGAGGTAAAAGACCACAATATTTCCTTTAGGTTCCAATTGCCCCGAATTGTACAACCAAAGAAAATCATACTTTAACGTACAAAGATTCTCTAATCTAAATAACTCTTAAAAGTCTCAATTAACAATTAATGTTTAATAGTTTTCAAGGAGATGAATATAGAAGATGAATGTATGAGAGAAAAGAATGTGAAAAATTTTAAAGTTGAAAAAAATATAGTGATAGTACTTATATAGTCTTTGGAAAAGAGTAAATAAAGTTTTTTTTTAAAGAAGTAAATAAAGTTGTTAAAAATAAGTAAAAATATGAATGAAATGATTCGCTTAATAGACTGAATCGATCTGGTCCATTTTTTACCATATGCTCTATAAAAAAAAACAAGGGAGTGAAACGATTCACTCATTTGAAGGAATTGATTCACACAAAAAAAAAATGATTCACTTATCATAGTGGAATGATTCACAAAACCAGAGAGTTAGAGTAAAATGATTCACTAATTTCCACTTAAAAAAATTCTTGAAAACTCCAAAAATAAAATATAGTGAATGGTTTGACATTTTCAAAAACATGCAAATATGAGATTTAAAAAAAAAAAACTTGATTTGAGATTTTTGGAGTTATTTATTTACACTAATTATAAACCTATAATTTTGACATCTAATCAAAATTTAACAATTAAGTGAATCATCAAATTCGTCCTTGAATTTGCAAGGATCAATCAAATATGTCTCCCAATTTGTCGAAATATCACATTAGTCCCTGAATTTGTCAGACGTCCATCAAATTCATCACTCCGTCCAATCTCTCCGTTAGTGAGGCTGATGTGTCGATCTGCATGATGTGTTGTAATTGATACGTCACCGCAAGTATACTGTTATTATCGAGTAGTAAAAATATTGATCCACAGAGAGTTGTGTAAGTACCGACTTAATTTTCAGAAGATGTTAGCTGAACAAATTAAGTTTTAAGATTTGGACAATTTCTTTGGTTTAGTTTTATAAGATAAAAAGCGTCTTGGGATTATTGGTATATCTAATGACAAAATATAAACATTCATGCCTATATCTCTATTCTATATTGAATCCATTTTCCAAAGACAAGATTCACGAAGGTAATTCATGTTTTCTTTCGAAATACATGAATGTATCCCAATAACAATCACGCCTATTTTCATGGTTGATTGCTATATGAGACTCATTAAGCATGAATCTTATGGCCTCAAGACATCACAAAGCCACTCATTTGGGGTGTTCCCATCAAGCTTTGAGATGCATTGTCTAATCTCATTTGTTCCAATATCAAGCTTCCTCTTTCGATACTTCACTTGATATTTGTAATGATGAAACAGTAGTTGTTGAACTTCTCTTTTCGGTGTTTCGTTCAACACTTGCTATTGAGTTTAAAAACAATGAGATTAGATAGGAAAATAAAATTGAATAAAATAGAGTCTAGGCTTGGTTTGATTAGGATCTAGTCATTACACTTTTCCAACAATCCCAAGACTAGACAAGTCTACTCACGATTGTTCATCGTAGACGCTTGACAAATTGTAAATGACATGAATTGTAAAAGCATAAAGATAAATGAAGAGAATGTAAAAGAGCGGAAAATATAAATTGCAGGAATGTAAAAGTGCAGAAAATGTAAAGAAAATGAATTTAGAACAATGTAGCACTTGGATTTAACTGTAGTAACAATACACAAAGTCTTAGCTACTTTACAAGTCTGATTGTAGCCCTGTTTATAGCTAAAAACCTCAGACAATGTATTAAACACAGATTACATAGCAATAATGGGCATTTCCCAAGAGTTTTCAATTATTAAAAATGACTGCATAACGCCCACGGTCGTGCCAAAGGGGAGCACGACCATGCCATGTTTCAAAACTGAAATATCTGAAAATCTAAAGGGGTGCACGACCGTGCGTGGTAATTCTGCCAGAGATGGCACGATCTGGCTTTAAGGGGGCGCACGACCAGTAGAAAATGTGGCACAACCGTGCCACCTTAAAATGCCTTGGAACTTTGAGTTCTCCTCTTGCTTGGCTCTTTCTTCATGTTTTTGATCCAAGATGCTTGCTCTTCATAATTTAACCCAGAAAGGAAAACAAATGCTTTGAAGTAAAATAGTTCTTGAAAATAAAGTAAAAAGACTAAAATTGAATTAAGATAAACCCTTAAAAACCTAATAAAATATTACTTATCAGTAATGTCCACGTGTCATCCAGTCATCCACGTGTACAAGGACCATTTTGATTGAAACGATACAAATTCCATTTTTCATTTTTCACTTCCAACTTTTTCTGTTTTTCCAATTTTACCCCTCTTTTAACCATACTTCCATCCTCACATTTCACTGAGAAACATCAAACCAGTCCCTGACTGTTCTCCTTCCCGCTAAAACCTTCACCATCTTCATCTCTCCAAACGCATCATCATCTTCATCGATCAACGTTTGAAAAGATACCGTTTTGAAGGAAGATTTCGTCGTCAAGGTAAAGCTATTCATTTTCATTTTCGTTGGAAAAGATACCGTTTTTTTTTTTCGTTTTCATTTTTATCAAATCGTTTTCATTTTTAAACTTTGTTTGATGCTTACATTGTTGTTTTTTTTTGTGATTGTTGTGTTTTTGTTAACGTTTTTTTTATTATCCATTTTAGGGTTTTCAGTTTAAGACTTGAAAATTTGTTGTTTTTTTTGGTTGGTTACTAAAATTGATGAACATGAGATAAAAAGGGTATCTTTTATTGGTTGATTAACACAGTTTGCTAAAAAGGGTATCTTTTCTATGTTAGTGAATTCTGATTTGCATTTTGTTGTTGTTTTGTTTGTGATTATGACTAATGTTGACTAATGTTTCCAAAATCCGTAGGATGGAAGAAAATATCACCCTAATCCTGCATCACGGTGGGGGTTTAGAGCAAGATGAGTATCAGAGGCTTCAATATGTTCGTGGTGAATTCTGTGTTTGGGAAAAAAATGGATGCGGATGAGTTATGTTTGTGGGACATTGAAAAGATGGTGAAACATTACAGAGTTTACTTGAAGGTTACTAAATTGTGGTACTTGAAACCGTATGAAGGTGTTGCTTCTGATCTCAATATTTGCTTGAATCCATTGTCAACTGATAAGCATGTTTTGGATATGATGCAAGTTGCAAGGGCTAATGGGAATGAAGTGAAAATATATGCACAACATGTGGTTGATAATGATGAGGTTGAACTTGTACCATTATCTTCTGAAGAGAGGGAGGAGCTTGAGAGAGTTATGCAAGAGTCTATGAGAAATGTAAGTATGGGGACAATTGAAGCTGATGAAGTTATGGAGGTTGATATATTAACTGCTGAGGAAAGAAATATGATAGACTGTTTGGTTGCTAGTGTGCAAAATAGAGTATCTAATGTTGAAGAAAATGTTGATGCTACTCAAGCAATGGATGAAACAGTTGGTGCTACTCAAGAAATTCAAGAAGAAAATGTTGGTGCCACTCAAGGAACTCAAAAGGAAAATGTTGGTGCTACTCAAGAAACTGAAGAAGAAAATGTTGCTACTGAAGGAGAAAATGTGACTCAAGAAACACAACTTCAAGAAACAGTGACTCAAAAAAATACAACTGATACAACCCAACAAACTCAGAAAAATGCAGCAAATGTGGGTAAAAAAGGAGCTAAAAAAGGAGAGTTAAACAAAGGGAAAGAAATGTAGGCTTCAACACCAAAGAGAAAAGACCAGTAAGAAGGGGGAGTAAGATTGGGATCACAATTAATGAGGATCCCCCATTGGTGTTTGATTCATCTAGTGATGAGAGTGACTTTGAAGCAGAGTACGTATATGGTTGGGCATAGGGACTCTTTCTGTGAGGTTGGTGATGCTAGCCAGGTTAACATTCAAATGTCAGAGGCTAATGAAGTTGGCAGTGATAATGACAACTACGTTTTTGAGGAGTTAAGGAGTCCAATAAGCACTGATGATGAAAATGATGGAAATGGGAATATTGTTTATCCTCAATGTTGTTGCAAATGAGGCAGTTCCTGGACATGTATGGCTCATAAAATATAAGGATTGATTTTCTAGTAAGTGTAATAATTTAGGGACTGATTTGATTGAAAATTTTATTGCAGGGAGTAAGTACAGTATGGCATGAGAGGATCAGTTATTTCAACTGAGAGGTCTAAGCAAACACCAGTGAGGGGTCCTGCTCCAGCACATCCAACTGCTCCTGGACTTATTAGAGTACCATATCCTGGTTCTGGCTCATCCGGTTCTACTCACCCCAATTCATGGAGTTTATCCCAACCTCAGGATTTCCAAAGAAGTGATGCTTGATACCTGTTTACAAGTGCTTTTGGAAATGTAATATTTAGACTTGTTTAAATTATGCCCCCTAGTTGGGTTTCTTTTTGGCTATGTAATATTTAAGAACCTCCTTCTATGACTTATGACTTGTTAATGTCCCATAGTTGTGTTGCTTTTTTGCTATATAATATTTCTGCACTTGTAGTGCAATTACTTAATTATGACTTATTAATGTCCCAAATTGTGTCTCATTACTTTTTACCTTGTTCTGAACATATATGCATCAAGGATCAAAATGATATATGTTTATATAATTCAAAGACTTATTTGATGGTTTTTTCATATAATGTAAGGACCGATTTGATAGTTATTCAAGTAATTCAGGGACTAATTTGATGGTAATATTATGACATAAAAATTACATTCATTCATCTTCAACCTCTTTTGCTTGAAGAAATTTTGAGGATTTTGGATTTCGAATTCAATCAAAACAAATTAGGGTTTGGAGTTTTAGAATTGGGGAAGAACGTTGTCATTAATTAATGGAAGAAATTTTGGGGATTTTGGACTCTAGATTACATATTGAAAAATTAGGGTTCCAATTTTATAGATTTGGGGAAGAAAGAGCCGTTGGAAAACGGCCATGAACAGTCACTTTCGGTCATATTAGTCTCTGCTTGCGTGACATATAACATAACAAGCCATGTGAGTGGTTAACAGCCCACGTCAGCACCGTTAACACCACAACTTGACGGAGAGACTAAATTGATTGACATTTGACAAATTGAAGGACGAAACTGATTGATGCTTACAAATTCAATGACGAATTTGAGTAGTCACTCTTTAACAATTTAAGCAAAGAGCCTACACATGTCGAATGCTTAACAATCTAAGCAAAGCTTATCAAAATTGAAAAAGGTGTTTGTTAGCATCAACTTTCGAATGCCAACGTTGGTCGGTCGTTGTTCTAGTTTCATTAAATTTCCAAATATCAATCCTTATACCACCGCGTAGAACTTGTTTGAAAACAAAACATTGTAGATTTTAAAACAAATTAAACAAACCTCCCTACCTATATTTTTCAGTACTCGATTCCTTCTTATATATAAGTAAAAATTGAAACGTATTTGATCCAAATTTGAATCAAATTCATTACAGGAGGAAGTAATAAGAATAAAATTGTACTTAAGCAATTGTGGCTGTATAACTATTACATAGTAACGATGTTTTAGATTCATAACTTTGAATTGAATTTTATCTGTTACAACATCGTACATTAAACCTTTTTACCACCCTTTGGGATCTCTGTTCCATAGTTACCTTACCCTTATAAAAGACGGTTTAATCTACGAGCATTAGTAACATCAATTTTGAAAATATTCTCTTGTTAAGCCTTTTCATCAAAGGATCGTACAATTTTCATCAAACCTCACATAAACCATCCTTATAGTCCCAGTGTTGAGAAAATCTCTCAAAGTGTTATGCTTACAACATATTCGTCGCATTTTACCATTTGAATCTTTGCAATAATCGTAGTACTATCACAATCGATCAAAGCTCATTTTGATTTAGGGTTTGGACTACGCAATTTCTTATTCTTTTCATTATTATGTGTGCGTCCAAATCATTTATATTCGGGGTTGTCACCAAGGCCAAGGGAAGTGTTGCTGCGGAGTTGATATATGAAATGAAGTTTCTAAACAATTGTTGGCTGTACCTACAGATTGAGTACAGTGCAACAGTCAACATCAAGATTCTCAGGGTCCAACTCATAGAAAGAAATCACGAACAATCATGACTTAGTAGTACAATGATAATATTTACAATGCAGAAATCTCATATTCACATTAAAACTGGAAGAAGAAAATAACTGTAAAATTTCTGAGAATATAAAACAAAACCCGCTGTTATAGGAAGAAAAAAAAACAAATTTACAGAGGTAGGGTAAGGAACAATGACACACAAAACAAAACATAAATTCGAAACAAAAGACAAAAAGTGAAGAAACAACTAACAAGGCTGTCAAAAAAAAAAACTAATGGGGTTGTAATTGAATCATCCTAGGATGAGAAGAAACAAAGGGAAGACTCCGTAGTATGAGAAAACGAACCCTTCGAGGTACAGGTGCAGAATTGAACACCTGCTCCACCATCCTTGCGAGCAACGCCGTGTATTCCTCCATCACCTCCGCCACAATAGCCACCAGTATCATCTTTCTAGTCGAGTCGGGTTGAATTTGAATCCAAATGAAATATAAGATAACCTCATCAATGCTTCGTCGTATATATAAGAGAAAGTTGAGTCAACAAAAAAAAATTGTGTGATATAAAAGAAGAGTGATAAAAGAGTGGGTGACTTGGGTAGCTGGTAATATTTGACAGTTTTGTTAAAAGCAGCGCCCCTGTTATTGGAGAGTGATGACCCGGTTTCCGGTATTTTAAATTTTCAGGGTGCTCTCTTTACTTTAGTTTTGTTATGTTGGTGTGATTTCTGCCTCGATCTTATCCTCTTCCCTATCTTTATTTATTTATTTATTCATTCATTGTTTCTGGGAATTGTTTTTTAATGTCATTTTCAATTCATAGAATAGAAAGAGACATGTGTCTGTGTCATGTGAAGATGATGGCATGGCATCATACCATTGGTTTGTTTTTCTGATGTAGTATGCCGTTGACAGTTGTGCCACATTAACGGCTAATAATCCAACAAATTATTAAAAAAAGGAAATTATTACTCCTCCGATCTTTAATATAACAAGAAAAAACAAAAAACATCAAAACCAAGACAATCATTATTTCTTGAAACTTTTTAAATGTTTTTATAAATATATTCTCATAAAAATTTGTGAAGTATTAAATATACTCCCTCTGTCCATATTTATAGGAATAGTTTACAAAAAAGTTTTGTCTCTAAATATAAGACTATATACAAATTCCTACGTGCATTGATTACTCCTTTTCCAAATATACCACTTATTAATACTATCAATTTGTCTTGATATATGAAAAGTTAACATTAAATATATATTTAATTAAGGGTAATCTAGTAATAGTCACACACATTTGAGACAACTTTATTACTCCAACAATTTTTCTTAATACACGTGATTTTTGTAAACTACTCCTATAAAAAGGGACGGAGGGAGTACAGACTAACATTAAAAAGACAACCATTAAATGAGGGTTACAAAGGTTTTTTACGCGTTAAATACACCTTAAAAATTGTGACATTTTCTTATAAATAGGTCCAAAGATTTTTTTGAAAAGTTTCTTATAATGATGACCGGAGGGAGTATTAAATTTCACGTAGTAGAAAAAGTTACTCCCTTCGTTCTTTTTTAACTATCTCTTTTGAAGAATTTTTTGTTTCTATTTAATTGCCACTTTCAAAGTTCAATGCAACATTAAATGATGTTTTACTAATGTTACCCTTAGTTATTTATTGCGGAGAGAGAAATATATGAAATTAGATATTAAATGAATAAAGCTATTATAGTAAAAGTATAAATTATTATATCAAAAGTAATAACATTTATTGATTGTCTTGGTTTATGAAAAATGTCAAAAAGTGTCAATTAAAAGAACAGAGGTAGTAATATTTTAATAAATTGAATACACAATTTCCAAGATAAAGTTGACACTTTAAGCTTTTTATTAAGTGTCCTCACGATACTTGTTGGCATTTCTCTTAGTTTAAACATCTTGCTAATGAGTAACTTTGATCAAGTGATCAAGTGCCCTCATGCACTTATTGGCATTTCTCTTAGTTTAAACGTTTTGCTAATGAGTAACTCTGATACACTCTTGAAGTATTAGAAAAATGGTCTTGCTAAAGATTCTCTCAAGTGAAATTATCTACATTTTTCTCAACTATTTTACAACTGTTAACTATATTAACGATTTCTTTACAAAATTACCCCTATTTACTCTACATATATTTATGAAAAGCAATAAATTCTTTTTTCCTTTGATAAAGTAACAACAATAAATAGTAACGTGGGAACTTTCAATCATGAAGAAAAAGAGTAGTACATGTACTCTCATTCATTCACCATTCTTTGAAGCTGTCTTTATAAAGATATATCATGTCCCTCTTTGGCAACTTCCATTCATGGCTTTCCATAAATTTTCATGATGAATATGTTTAGTTCTCAGTATGTATATATACTCATATTTCATGCTCCTCGTTCCAAAAAAAATGGCGCCAGAAATCTGCAAAATAATTCCCACAAGTTTAAATTTTGGAGCCTTCAAAATTTAAATTTTAGGAAAAAAAAGTGATTTCAAATTTTTGTGAAAAAAAAAAAGAAGGTGAATGTTCATCCAGATTCCAAATTTTTGTGCAATGACCTTTCCAATACCAGTCTACCTTCAATCCAAACTTTGCCATCTAATATTCATTCACGTTCATTTTGTTTTTTCGGTACAATAATAAATTAATTTGGTGCATTTTTCAAGTAGTAGTGGGTAATTAATATAAGAAAATAATGAGGTGTGATTTCAATTATTAGAAGGGTACATGGAAAAAGTATCATTTGTCAACAAATTTAATACAATAATCAACTTTCTTAATATCTGTGTTTTGTCAAAAAAGGTCATGTAATAAGAGTAAGTTTTAAAAAATAAATTGGCACAATTTCTAAAGTACAATTTCCGTCTATAGCACTTTAACATGTGCTCTTTAACATGTGTCTTAAGGGCACATGTTAGCATTTCCTTTAGAAAAATAAGAAATTACTTAATTCAATCATTATTATAAACAAAAGTTTACTTTTCGAATTTATTGAATAATTGAAAATATACAGTAGTTATTCAATTATAAAAAAGTGAAATTTTGCGTATAATTACGATAAGAAGTATTCTTTAAAAAAAGTTAAATATTTCAATTTACAATACATTGAATATACAAATTTTCATAAAAACTTGCTATTTAAATTTTTTAAAGAGTGTTCTGGATGTATTTGTTAGCATTTCTCTTAGTTTAATTATTGGATTAAATTTGTTACCTTTTTTTACAAATTAATTTGATACATTATTGTGCAAATTTTATGCACGAGAGAATCACATACATGATTATGGAAATAGATAGACAATCATTTTCGTCTCTAAATGTATAACGAGTAATAATAATCCGTTAATGTACCTAAATTCTAAAATAACATTTGATCATGCATTATGTTAGTTAAAATAGTCACTGACGTTAAAATGTTCTGTTAATACTGTCATATATGCTCCTCAATATACTTACTGTCATACGACTCACTATAAAAAGAACAAAAAATTACTGTCAATATTGAAAGACTATTTTAACGTCAAAGACGATTTTGACTAAATTATTCATGGTCTATTTTAGAGTTTTGATATTGAGAGACTATTGTGTCTACTAGATACATTGAGTGACATATATTAAAAGCACTATTTTAGAATTTGGGTATCACCGAGTTTGTTTGCTACTCTGATTTTCTTCATTGTGTCAACCTCATCAATGGTCTCATTGTTAAGTATCAAGTCTAGTGCTTATTCAAGACATAAAAGAGTTGTTTCTTCAAAACAATGTCACTATTTGCCACACCATTAGAGAAAGGATTAAATGTGTAGATTTTTTAGCGAAACTTGAAGCTTCCTCAAACACTGATTTGTTAATTCATACTTCTCCTTTGAAAGGCTTGCTTAATCTTCTTCGAAATAATGTTTTAGAAACTTTCTTCCTCAAGAGTAGTTTCTTTTTCTGCCTTTGTTTTTGTTTTGTTTGTTGCTTAACCATGTAACCAAAAAAAAATGTACTAGTTTAGAGAATGAGGATAACTGTTAAAAAAATCGATCAACTAATTTATTTGTACAAGGAGAGGTGGTATAAAAAATTTTACCAAAAAAAGAAGTGGTGTGAAAATAAATTGACGGTGACAAATTCTCTACCTGTTGTCTATGTTTGGAGAATAAAATAGTAGATAACTCATACGTTAACGAT
Source organism: Medicago ruthenica (assembly GCA_018208015.1). Taxonomy (NCBI): domain Eukaryota; kingdom Viridiplantae; phylum Streptophyta; class Magnoliopsida; order Fabales; family Fabaceae; genus Medicago; species Medicago ruthenica. The sequence continues at coordinate 10,072,088 of CM031372.1, forward strand.
AGCAGATTAGCCAACAAATTAAACTTCTAGTGTTCGGTAAAATTTTTAATTTATCACTAATGTTTTTTTTTTTATATCATTATATGGTTTCATATCCAAGAGAGTGGTTAATTAGTTGATTTTTTTTTACTAAAGATAAATTATATTCATTCATTTAAATTGATAGAGTTCATCGATACAATATAAATTCGCTAAAAACAAAAAGGATGAATCTGCGAACAAATTCACAACATCCATGTTAATAGTATAAAATGACAAAGTACAACATTCTACACATATGAGTATATTCAAGTCTCCGGAATACTTATGTCTCCGGATCTGCAACGTTGACGACGTCAAAGTCATTGATTGGATCTGCACTGGATCAAAGTTGATCTGACAATCTGAATCGAACAAATACCTAAACGAAACAAAAAAGACAAATAATGCCGCACAAAGACGACGAATAAAACAATGTCGCAGTAAGACGACGAAATCATGAAAGAAAAAACAAAATAGATACCCTAAGTCACGTTTAAAGCGTAGGGGCTCGACTAGGACCCTTTTGGCCCATCTAGAGGGCTTTGTGTCCTTCTGGAGGGTGCTATGCCCTTCTGGAGGGCTTTGTGGCCTTAATTATGAGATTGATGGTTCCATTAAGGCCGTGTTTATAGGTTTTTTTATTTGAAGAGTACATCACCTTTCAAAACCGTTAGATTGATAATCACACTAGATTATACTATAGACCATGTGCACTTGATTATTTTTCATTTGTCTCCACTCAGTGGTGGGTTACATGTGACAACCACCGTATTGGACCTTCCGGTACCTCTCAGATCCCTGTTCACTCACCCTCTTGAAATCTCATGCTCTGTTTTTTTTTCTTCACTATAACAACACAATTCAGGGTTGATCTATCACTCATGTAAAAACCATTTTTTTTCCTTCATCATGTACTCCAACCTAACATTACATTACATTCAACTAATTGTGCTTATGTCTATCGAAAAATTAATTCCTAGATTTGGCATTAACTTAAAAAAAATGGTATTCAAATTTTTATATCTATGTATCCATGAGAGAAGATTTTAGACAACCCATTAAATAGTAAGATCCACACTTTCATATTCATTAAAGATAAAAAAAAAATCTCTAATATCCAATGAAGAATAAATCACACTTCCATATCCATTAAAGAGAAAAGATTACATCTACAAGAACAATACAAATGCAACCAAGAACACAACTCATAAAAATGACAACAAAAAAAAGCAAGTCTTTCAACGATTCAAGAGTGTATTTTTCTTCTTCCCACACTATTGTTGGTTCAGATTTTTGTTGGGTGTGCGCCCCCTCTCCGACATGTCCTCCATTCTACCGTGTTCCTTGTTGTTGCACCATCAATTATGTTGTTGGTTGCTGTAGATCGGAGTTATTGAGAGAGAAAGAAATAACACGCAAGAGTTGACAGGAGAGAAAGAAAGTGATGATGAAATAAGAGAGTATTGAGTATTGACAACATACAATAAGATCCATAGACATTCATAATCCAACGGCTAAAAAAATTTGCTCTAACTCGCTCACGGCAGGAGACCTATCGAGGTCTTCCACCGTAGACAGCGCCCATAGTTTATTAACAAATCATTATAAGCTAGTAAAAAAACCTATAAGCACGTGAGAAATAGTTGTTCCAGTAAAATATATTTTTGTGAACTTATAAGTTATCTATGCTAAAAAAATCTTTGCCAAACAAAGCCTGAAAGCCATAATTTTATTGAATACTTAACATCCAATTATTTGTCAAAAGAAAAAAAACATGAAAAAAAACATCCAATTATTTGACAAGACATCGCTTTTATTATTTGACGGTGACACGAAATAACCCCCCTAAAAAAAATTGAGTTAATTTTGCCTTGTCTAAACTCAATTGGTCGCATATTTCAAAAAAAAAAAAAAAACTCAATTGGTAGCAAAGAATTCTATTAAATCGTATAGATGCATGTAAATTGTATAATTACATCGTGCAGCCTTGAACCTTAACATGTGTTGCATGTAAACTCTTTTGATTATTTAAGTTTAACAAAAATATCAGATTAGTTTTTTAAGTTTTAAACAGATTCTTTAAATTTTTTTAAGTTTTAAATAAGCCCTTTAAATTGTTAATTTAATGCAGCTATTTTAAGTTTTTAAGTTTCAAGCTCTTAAAAGAGTAACCGTGTATTAAAAATTAACAATTTAAATGATCTATTTAAAACTTACGCAACTTAAAAAATTAATCCGATATTTTTGTCGAATCGAAAGAACCAAAAAATATATTTAGCCTTTTCTAAATTTGGTATTTATCTTTGTTGTGAGTTTTCTCGTCCCCTGCGTGGTATGAGGACTATCTATAATTGTATTTCCCACAAAAAGGAAAGTACACTATTTTCGTCTACTAGTCTACTTTATTAGGCAATATTTGGCTATAAATTGTTCATTTCACATCATGTACAGAAGAGAAAACGAGGCTTTTTCTCCCCAAGATTGATACCGTAAATACGTGACACAATTATTCACCTTTGATTTAAAATTGATGGATGAAATGATTTGTAATGGATTTTTAAATTTGAACAGTTTGATATCAAATCAATGATTGAGATTAAGTGATCCACTACTGCCGGACTGTGTGCTTTTATAAATACAGGCAATCTAAACCCGTATCTATTTTGCATCATAATTCGAGACTTTGTATACTTCTATTAGAGGGGAGAAATAATTTTAGGTATCTATAAGACATAAGGTTTTAATGAAGACCTTTAATCTTAAGTGAGAGACATGCATTTTTTAATATTAAAATATTGAAATATATTGATATAGAGTTGTTGATAGATGATTAATGAATTCCGTTTTAAGATATTTGTGTAAAGTGATGGGTTGAAAGGATTTGATGTTTATTAGGTATTACTATTAAAAAATATTAATGGATGATGTGTACACGTGTCTTAGAAACCAAAAAATGGATGACTCTATTGTGGATGCTGCTATTAAATTTGAAGCAATTACTTTTGCCTCTGATCAGATCAATGAGTTCAATCTGCTGCACACAAAGTAATTGAAGTTGAAGATGGATTGTGCACAACACAATGTGCAAGAGTAGTTGCTCTTTCATCCTGTTTATCTATATTGTGGTCCTGCCACTTGTTTGATGCACTTAATTAACTTGTCTATTATTTGATTGGGATCACGTGAAACTAGTTTTAAAATGTATTTAGGTTTTGGTTAGAAATTTGTAGGGAAGAAAATGAATTGCATCAAGGTAGGATACACATAAGGAAGGCTGTAAATGATCTACTTGAATCATTCGTGAACTATTTGAGATTGGTTTGTTCAATGTTGGATTTAGCTTGTTTGTTTAAGCAAACAGACAAAATTCAAGCTTAAATTCTAAAAAAATTGGGGTCATATAGGGCCCGTTTGGATTAGCTTATTTTAAAGCTTATATAAAATAATTTATGCAAATAAATAAGTTTTTATGTATTATTTATAAGTTTTTAAGGTAGTTTATGAAAAAACAGATTATGAAGATACAATTTTCGTTAGTGAGAGCTTATAAATTAAAATAAAAGCTAATTTATTTACATAAGCTATTTTTCATAAGCTCAAAATAAGTTCAAACCAAACGGAGTTATAGTCTAGTGGTAAGAATCACACACCTTAAGAATGGAGAAGGGGAGAATAGTTTATTCAAAGAACTTTTGGACCAAATTATTATTAAATATTACACATAAAATTATTTAACTAATTAACAAATAATATGAGAAACACAGATATTAAGTTTATTTTGCAATACCGAGTAAACATTAACATAAATTTTTCTGATAAAATTATTAAACAGTTTGATGTACAAGTCTCCAAGCACAGCAAAGGCAGTTATTCTTTTCCTTAGAAATGATAAAATCACAAAAGCTTAAGATGTTAACCCATTATGAAGCAATCCTCAATTCCTCCTTTAGCTTTTTCTGCTGATATATGAAATATATTGAAGATACTCTTATTGCCTTCCAAGTTATTCCACCCACTTTATTCACATAGAAGACAACACTTAACTAGATGTCATTCAGCTCTTGTAATATAAATATACTAACATAGTCACAATACACCGAAAAGCCATACACACTTGAGTTATTACGAGAGAAAGTTTCATTCAAGTACCTCACAAACATGCATTCAGAGTCAGTGAAGTCAAGTCAATCTCCCCCTGCTGAAGGTGAGAAGCACAAGAACCTGGATAGAGAAATCAGGGAGATGGTATCTGCCATCACTCACCGTGTCACTGATTTTCATAAACCAGGCTCCACCCACCATTTGGACAATGACGATGAACATGGCACCAGGATCATCACCCTTGCAGGAAACAACGAAGGAGCTACTCTGCGGAGTGAATTGGATCCAAAATCAGGTAAATATTCTTCTCATGATGAGCCTGAAGCATTGAGCACTTATGTTAACAGCAACTTCCAGGCTATCAACAATTCCATCATGCTGGGTGGTAGTTACCATGCCAATGATCCTGGTGTGCACATGGATATTTCAGATTTCACCGAGCCTCCTCAAAATCACCATAAGGCTGAGAAGCATGGCAAGAAGGAAAAGAAGGACAGGAAGAAAGAGAAAGAAGGTTCCAAAAGTGAACATTCTGATTAATAAAGCTCTATAAAGATTATGATCAAACCTATATATGATGGGGTGTATAAGAATAAATGCAATCTACACCGTTTTGGGACTAGAACTTCTCTGTCCATTGTTAACCACTGGTCAATGTATGCTTGAATTAACCATGTTTTCCTAATGATTATTTTTTTATTTTATTTTTGTGCTTGCTCTTCGCTTGTTTGTGGTTATTAATTATCAACAGAGGACAAGAAAGTTATCATTTCCATGCTAAGAAAGATTATATAAACACCGGTTGTTGAATTGTGTCAAGCCTCCAAGCAACGCAGAAAATTAGTCGTTGAACACGTTCATGCATAACATGTGTTGCATTTCAAAACTGGGCACAGCCATTGAAAATTGGTATGCATCATCACTGTATCATGAAGTGTTTCGATCCATTATTTGAAAAGATTACTCTATTTGAGAAACTATCAACAAATAACATTAGATGTGCACACATAAAAATAACCGCAGTAAACTTCATAGACCAACGAAGCATATCAATATTTACACAACAAGATGTATCAGACGTAGATAAATGTCCACTATGTCAAGAGCTTCCAGGTTCAGCCCCATCATGTAGGGCACAACAAATTGTAGATTTATGATGCCCTTGGTAAACCTTAATATCTTCACCAGTTGTGGTAGACCAAAGCCTAGCAGTTGAATCAGAGGAAGCTGCAATGACAAAGTGTATTGGCGTAAATATTGGATTAAGCAATAATTGATTACCAATAACAATAATTGTACTCCACCGAAATTCACAATCGATAATGCAAAGACTATTTTGCAAAATATGAGGAATAAAGTAGGAAAATGATAAAATCGGGAAAAAGTATTTTATGTTCAGTTACAACTCATTATGCAACTATAAAATCAGTAGTTATAAAAACAGTCGTAGATTGAGCAGTCGCTCAAAGTCACCACTAACCACCAGTGTTTCAACTTTTACAATTTTCACTAAACGTTTTTTTCTTCATCTTTTCTTCTCTTTTAACTAAAAATTTGGTCTGATAGGGTATCATTTAAACACAACTTACAGAGTATATTAATTGATAATAAACATACAGAGTGAATTGCTGCACTTATATAATGAAATTCATCATATTAATTTAATTTTCCTACCAAAATTACATAAATAGCAAATTTAAGTTTGTCCCAACACTCTGCCGAGCATTTTATAAATCTGGATTGTGGAAGACTAAATGATTATGTTTTGTTTTTTACACAGCCCATAAGATACTTAGTTTTCTTTAAAGAAAGATAAACAATCAAGGTTAGCAATTGGTAAATAAAATGAAAGACCAGACAGCCACCTAAAACTACACAAATTTGTAATTTGTTGAATCAACTTTATCTATACTTCATATTTCCTGTGAACTGAAGGATCTGGGACAATGCATAAGATAAGAGCCTGTTTCTAAGTAACAACTACATGATAAAAAGGTTTTAAGTAACAACTACATGATAAAAGCCTTTTTAAACTTTTTTACACTGGTATCATCAAATTATTGCAGAAGTTAGAAAACTATAACTATTATCACCTAGTCTAAGTGACTGCACTAATGTGACAAGGAAAGTGTAAAAAACTTTATATAACAGTTTTCAAAAGGAAACCCATTTATATATCCAGTTCCTGGACGTGTATAAGAACAAAAACCAAAAAAATTACCAAGTTCGTACCTGTAATAAGGTAGGCACCATCCACTGAGAAGACACAGTCCCACACCCAACGCTGATGACCTGGGATGTACAGCCAACCTCGTTTAAGGAGAGTGAAATTTTGGGGAAAGTTGTAGGGAATGAAAAAACACTAGATTATCACATAATTTCATGAATTACCTATCAAAGTCTTCTCTAATGTAAAACCATCAACATTCCATATCTTAACAGTATGATCAGAGGATGCAGTTGCCAAGTACCTAGAAATAACACCAAGAAATATTAACATCTTAAATGAGCTAGAGGTACATTAGTAAGTTAGAGATAGAGACAGTGAGATTCAGTCCTGGAATGATTAAAGTGGTCTCGAACCAGCCACTCTACCATCATAAATAACACAGGAAATGTTGATTTCTAGAGACGCGGTCCAGTCAAACAGTTTTAACTAAATTTTAAAGACCAGGACAGGTGCTCTATTAGATGTTTGATGCTTCCAGTTCAAACACTTTTTTTACAACTTGCATATTGTTAACTCAAACAAGAATAGGAGTTAAAACATTATAAACCGCATTGAATAAGCAAATAAAGTGCACCTCCATCTTCATGGCAAGAGAGGTGAATATGACCGTAGAAGCACACATGAAATATTTCTATTTTTTATAAAAGGTGGGATAGTCTCCCATAGCTTATATTTATAACAGTAACATAGCATGTGTGTGCACATCTGAGAGCATAAGTGCAAATGTATGTTGAAAGTTGAAAGAGTGCATGCCCAGATTCAAATAAAACCAATTAAGTAAAAATTGTATCTGAAGTTTTTGTGTTGCTTGCAATGAACAGATATCTTGGCCATTGTTACTCACTATAATCAAAATTTGTTTCAGTGAAAGAAAAATATGACATCTAATATTTGTACTTTTTAATAAAGAAATCGTTAAGATAACACTTCTACTTTTTGAAGTTGTTTACATTCATTTAAGAATCTCTGCAGTTCCTAAGAAAAATTTAGAAAGGTTTGATATAATAGAATGCATAACATTGCTCCATATACTAACACTGGTAAAATTACATAACTTACTTGGGGCTTGTTTAGAAATTCAGTTATGTGTGAAGTGATAAAGACTAATCACAGAAATTTGTTTAGTGCTTGACGCATGGTGAAAATTGAACCAGGTGAAAATGTTTTGGAAATATTGGAGCACACGAGAACTCCTTGCATGTATTCAACCCAAATCCTTAGTAAATAGCTCCCATTCGCTTTTACTTAAATGAAATTTCAACTGTTAAATGATATATTTTTAAACAATATAAATTAAATACTTCAATTTTAATCACAATTTTTTTCAATTCTTACTTCTGAGATTTCAATTGTGGCAAACGGACCATTATTTGTAAATTTTTTACAATTCCATTTTTTTATAATTAACACACCTGATTACCTAAAAGCTTAACGACTAACCTTTTCACTTGATCACATCCTTTTCCATTTGCAAACTTAATTAAAAAAGGAATAAAATAAATAGGCAAAAGATGAACACATTCTTTCTGACCTGTGGGGGTCACAAAACTCGGGGGATAAAACACATTTGAGGATGTAGCCATTGTGGGCTTGCAGCTTATGAAGTGGCTCAAAGTTTGTCATTGTCTGCACAAAATCATATTCCATTGGTAAAAATAAGTAAAAAGTGCAACGAGGATGACATTATTGTGATATTTTAACAAGGAACAACCTGAGTCCCTCGCAGCAGGCGCCACACATAACACGTCCCATTATTATTTGCTGCTACTACCAAGCTGCCATCCCACATCACTGTTAGAGAGCGTACAGCTGTATCAACCTCTGGCACCTACATTACACCCACAAATTTAAAATAATGTTCCATCTATAATTTTTGTCAACTGGTGAGAGAGAAACAGGGAGGAAACAATGAGAAGCACTGGTCAATCTTAGCCTAAGGGAATTTTGTACCGTAATCCAAACAATATAGAAAAGAAAAAGCATATACATTTCGGAGAAGCATGGCTATTGAGTGTATATTTGGATTAGAGTGCAATTGGGAGGTAAATGAGAAAGAAACATGTGTTTGCACGAGGAGCAACAAGAGTTTACAACTTACAACTACAAGGCTTAATATTTTATTATTTCTAAATATTATTTCGGATTTATTGTTTTGATAAGAACCATATTTGGATTTCTTTATTTATTCTTTGCATAGAGAATATTGAAAAATCTATTCTAAACTGATATCCATAAACAATAAAAGAGTTCAAAAATCATACCAATTCACAACTGCATGAGTTTGCTGTCAAATCCCACACACGGATATTGCCATTTTGATCACCAGATATTAGTTCAGTCTGTTGAATCACATACACAATCAGTGAGAACCATGAAGCAAGAACTTATAAGAAAAGCAATCCCATTTACTCAATACCAAACCATCAACCAATAATTAAATAAATCTCATAAAAGTGACGAGTAATTAAATGAAATAAAATAATCATACAAGCTAAAAGTCATCGTGCTGTTACACAAATTCAGCCCTAATTATCTCTTCTGAATTATTAATTAGAAAAAGCATCTACATTATGGAGTATCGTTTTAATTAATGTAACCATAAGTCGGGGATAGATTGTATAGCCACAAACAAATAGTGAAACATAACCTGATTTGGGTGCAACACAACAGTGTTAACTGCTGCACGACTTTCATATTCCCTTTGACAACCCGGTGCCCTGCATTTTTGTCATCAAATAAACAAAGTCTATTTGACCAAAAAATTCAGGTCTAAAGTCAGAGTATAAAATTGTTATGTAACATGAGATCTACTTCACCTCAAATCCCATATTTTAACCGTGCCGTCCTCTGAACCAGAATACATCCAGTTCCCATCACACTGGAACCCAACTGCCATTACATTACTGGTATGTCCGTCATAGCTCATTACCTGCCACACAATCAGGAACATAAATGATTTGGAACCAAAAAAAGAACAATTTTTGAGGTAAGTGTATCAGTTGAAAAGACATACCGGTTGAGGGCTATTTGAGTTAACATCAAACAACCGTATGTGAGGATTGCCAGCTGCAGCTAGGTAGCGCTTATCCGGGGTTATCTCCAGCCGATTCACTTGCTATACAAAGTAGATACGGCAAAATTAGTACCACAATATGGAACCTAAAATCAACAAAAGCCATTCTCCATGATAAATTAGGAGCAACCAATCACCATCTAACAAAAGGCATGTGTAGAAGCACTGAAAACAGCTAAGCTTCAAACTAGTTAGCACATAATCATAACTTCAAAACAAACATATAGGTATAATATAACACATTCAACATCATGATAAAATCAGCTAAAAATCTAATTGAAACTTAAAAATAGGATATCAGAACGTTTATGCAAGCAAACTGTTCCCGACTAGGCCAATCCCAATCCACTAATGAAACAGAACACTAGGGACCATACTATGAGGATGCCCTAGAGACGCACCCATGCAAGTCCAGAGATGTAATCACGACCATATGATGACAATCACATCATGATCTTTCATAGCTATCTCCCAAGACTGTTGTCTAATTAGGGTTTCCACCCAAGAAACCCTAGAGTTCACCTTACGAAAGCTAACTCATGCCCTAGAGACTGACACATGTGATTACGTTCAATTAATTCCTTTTTTTAAATTTTTTACCGGTGCCCGTATATGTGCTAGTCTCAATGTCGGTGCTTCATAGAACTCGTGGCTCAGGTTATGGTACACACTCTATAAAGCCTAAAACATCACAATCTAGATTCTAAACCAAATACTAACTTGATCTTCAGAGTGTTTCCAGGTACACCACCCCTAGGCGACAATCTAGTTCCACTCAAAATCACAGACTTTTATCCTCAAAAGCACATGTTTAATTATCTAGTATTTCAAAATTACTACTTGCAAACCTAGATAATTTTTTTTAACTATTGCAAAAATCAAATAAAGAATGAGAAAAATGGAATCAAACCGAATCAGGATATTGAATAGTCCGGTAACAGCGACCACTCTTAGCTTCCCAAAATCGAATGGTGTGATCATAGCTAGCAGTGGCGAGTAACACTGATGGTTGACTCATCCTAAACCACGAATCTTCCTCTTCTTTTTTTCTTTTGACTATCATCAATATACATCTACCTCTAACAACACAAACCTAATTTGATTGAATTCATCAGAATCTATTCAAATTCATGAACGTTAATGGAGTAAAATTATATTGAAAAACGAAAGTGTGATGCGAAACAAGAGAAATGGAAGTAACCTGATTGGTTGCGGAGCGGTGGGAGTAACCGCCGCCGAGAGATCGCGGTGTCCGGGGGTTTTTACCGCCGCTGGCGACGGTGTCAGGAGAAAGGTGTGCTAGTCAGTCAATTCACCAAAATCATCATGACTCGCGTTCTTTCCTTTACCAAAACAAAACTAAAACACGCCGTTTTCACTTGGGAGTCATTAATTTTAGTGTCAACAGTTTTTTAAGACTAAATTGATAGATTTATTTACTGTTGCTATCGAGTGCCCCCGGACACTATTTAGGATCCTAAATTTAGTAATTATTTTTTAAAAAAGTCTACTATTATAATTTTCAATGTATTGAATACACAACTTTTCATAAAAAACTTACCATTTAAAGTGCTTAAAGAGTGCCTGGGAGGCACTCGTTAACATTTCCCTTATTTATTTTTACATGAGAGACGGTGAAAAATAATGTAAATGTTCAAGAACATAAAAAATTGAAAATAGAGTGAATACCTTACCTCTATTCTGAAGGTGAGAAAAACACACAAGAAGGGGGTTGAATTGTGTGGACTCAAAAACTTGGTTTCTTTTCTTCTCACAAACTTAAGTTAAGTTCAGAAGTTGATATGAATCAGTTCTGAACTATTTCTCAAAGAGTATATGCAGCGGATTAAAAACAAAGAGAGAAGTAGAGAGAGGACACACAATGTTTTTATACTGGTTCCTTCCACAAGTTGGAAGTAGTTCAGTCCCCTTGTTACTAACAAGAGATTTCAACTATAATCAGCCTGATTACAATTACTCAGACCACAAAGGAATGAGATTTCCAGTTGCTTAGACCACAAAGGAATAAGACTTCTAATGTTCAGACCACTGAGGAATGAACCAACCTTGCTTAGACCACAAAGGAATAAGACTTCTAATGTTCAGACCACTAAGGAATGAACCAACCTTGCTTAGACCACAAAGGAATAAGACTCCCTGCACAGACCACACAGGAATGTGACTAATAGCTCAGACCACAATGGAATGAGGTTACAATTGCTCAGTATTCAGACTGAGACTTAAGGACCAAACTGAATTACAAAGAAGGCAAGTTTGGATTGAACACTTGATAAAATATCAGAGGTGTTCTCTTAATACAACACAGGTTAAGACTCTTAACCTTAAGAAATTCTAAGTTACAGAGACTAAAAGAATTTCTAAGAGTTTTGTGAACTTATGAGTTTTGACAGCAAAAACAGAGCACAGGTTCAGCAGTTTTGTTTCAAGAGTCTTAGCTTATTTCTTCTCCAATTCTTCTTCCTTTTATAGAGGAAATTAGAGCTGTTGAAGATTTGCAGAAATTAGGCAAAGAGCCGTTGCAAATTGAGAGCTAGGGTAGCTGCAATTGTGTGCTGAACTTTTGCAGAAAACAGAGTGCAGCAGCCATTTTTGAATTTGCTTTCCTTAAAAGCTGGGGAATGTTTGAGTCAGGGAGACAACTGTTCCATTGGAGTTGTTCTGACATATGCAGGCATTAAATGCGCACAGTAACAGTTGCTTTTCTTGCCACATCAGACTTTAGAAGCTTCTCTTCATTAGAAGCTGGCTTCACGTACTGAACATCAGAAGCTGCCTTCAGTTGTACGGATCAGAAGCTGGTCTCAGTTGAACCACTTCAGAAGCTGATCAGTAGCACTACTTCAGAAGCACCTTTCAGACTCAGTTTTCCTTCAACTTTGCAACATAGCTTCTAAGCTTTCCTTTCTTGCTCTAAGCTTGTTCTTCCATAGTCAATTTCAAATACTGATCATTAAGCACATGGTTCTGAAATCACTTGAACAAAGCATTAGCAAATAACCAATTTTCTATTTAACACTTTTGTTATCATCAAAACTACAAAGAGAGATATGTTTATACATAATGTTTCAACAATCTCCCCCTTAATTCAGAAGAGAGTTGTTTAACACATTTTGTTCCAACAATCTCCCTTTTTTTGATGATGACAAACATAAGTATTAATCAGAAAATTGTTGTTAACTTAAGTAACAAGTTAACTGCAGGGTGTGAGGTTTGTAAGCTCCCCCTGAGTCTGATCCAAGTTAATTAAGTTCAGTTTAAATCACAAATGTGAAAATTTCAGAATTGTTGTTAAGTTTAATTAACAATCTGACTTCAGGAGAGGTTTGTAAGCTCCCCCTAGGTCTGATAATCCTCAAGGTTAGGTTTGACAGCTCCCCTTGATTTTTATCCAAGTTAATTTAAACTCAATTTAAAACAATCAAGTGAAATTATCACTCAAAATTATAAATAACTTGCTGACTTCAGGTTCAGAGGTTTGTAAGCTCTCCCCCTAAGTCTGATAATCCACAGGATGAGTTTTGTAAGCTCCCTGAGTCTTATCCAAGTTATTTTAAATTCATTTTACTCACTAAGAGTAATTTATATCTCACCAAAATTTAAATTCAGAGGCTAAGAGTTAAAATCAGTTCTCATAAGTTAAATTCAATCAGAACTTAACTTTATGTTCAGAGCCTCAGGCTTAATGCCTTTTACTCCCCTTTCATAAGCAAATTACTGACAGAATTTAACTTATATTTGAGCTCAGGAGCTTTAATACTTGTTTACATCTCTCCCCCTTTTGTCATCAACAAAAAGTTTTAAAAGAAATTTCAGAATTTTGAGAGAGTTAGAAAAACATGTGAGATAATTATGCAATCATATAGATAATCAAGCAGCAAAGATGAGCATCAGAGCATACTTGATTTTGAATGAGTATATGACATTGCATTGAAAATAGAATGTTGTTCAGAAGCAGAAAAAAAATTCAGAGCTTCTGATCAGAGCATTCTTTGTTCAGACATAGCTGTTCAGTATAATTTGTTCAGTATCAGAGCAAACTTGAACTGGTTTAACCAAAATTGTTCAGATCATATACTTACTTAAAGGTTTAAGCACAACTGAACTTATATCAGAGCCTGATACCAAAATATGGTTCAGCGCTGATACTAAGATATAGCATTTGGTTCAGTGTGGACTCAAAAGTTCAAGTGCTGCTGAATTCTTTCAGACCAACTAATACCAATTTAAAATAAGTTCTAAAAGCTGAACATGTCTGATACCAATTGAGCATTTGAAAAATGTGTCTGTGTTAAAACAGTTTAAAAACAGACTGATACCAACTGAAATTGTTTGTTAAGCAATTTTAGCATTTGATATCAAAGCAGAAAATCACATTTTTATATTGATAACTTTGGGAGGGATAGAGTAAACTTTCAAAGCTTTAATCATCATTGCCCTTTGGTTATACTTATCAGATTCTGACCAAACATTAGATTTCTATCAGATTCAGAAGTCAGAAAATCCAGGTTCTGAACCTTCAGACTCTGAAGTTTTTCAGGCCTAACTTTCTTCAGATTCTCAGAAAATGAGTGTCTGATAAGTCTTAGCTTCTGATAAACTCAGAATCAAGGTTTTCATTCAGATTCAAGCATATTTTCAAGAGATAAAGTGCATGTTCAGATTCTTTTTAATAAAATTGAATCTTTCTTCTGTTAGGGGTTTTGTGAATATGTCAGCCCATTGATGATCAGTATCAATGAACTGAATATCTAAAACACCCTTCTGAACATAATCTCTGATAAAATGATGTTTTATTTCTATATGCTTGGCTCTAGAATGCAGAATTGGATTTTTAGACAGACATATTGCAGCAGTGTTATCACAATAAATTGGAATGTTATCTGCATGAATTTGATAATCCTCTAATTGATGTTTCATCCAGAGCAGTTGTGTGCTACAACTTGCAGCTGAGATGTATTCTGCTTCAGCTGTTGACAGAGCAATAGTTGTTTGTCTCTTGCTGGCCCAGGATATCAGATTTTCACCAAGAAACTGACAGTTTCCACTGGTGGACTTTCTTTCAATCTTGTCTCCAGCATAGTCAGCATCACAGAATCCAACTAGCTTATAATTCAAGGATTTCTTATACAGAAGTCCCAAATTAGTTGTTCCTTTCAGATACCTAAAGATTCTCTTGACAGCAGTCATATGATATTCTCTAGGATCTGACTGGAATCTAGCACACAGACAGACACTAAACAAAATATCTGGCCTAGAAGCAGTTAAGTATAAAAGAGAACCTATCATACCTCTATACAGCTTCTGATATACTTTTGAGCCATTGTCCTCTTTGCTTAAGGTGCAGGTAGGATGCATTGGTGTTGTCATCAGCTTGCAATCATCCAGCTGGAACTTCTTCAAAAGCTCCTTAGTGTATTTGGACTGATGAACATAGACACCATCTTTCCATTGGCTGATTTGAATTCCCAAAAAGAATTTCAGCTCACCCATCATGCTCATTTCAAATTCATCCTGCATTAACTTTGAAAACTCCTTGCAAAGGAAGGCATTAGTAGAACCAAATATGATATCATCCACAAAATCATTTTTAATCAAGAAATTGCTTAGTCTTTCATACCAAGCTCTAGGAGCTTGTTTCAGACCATACAAAGATTTTTTAAGTTTAAACACAAAATCTGGATTTTTGACATCTTCAAAACCAGGAGGTTGTTTTACATACACTTCTTCAGTAATTACACCATTTAAGAAAGCACTCTTAACATCCATTTGGTACAAGATGATATCATGATTAACAGCATAAGAAAGAAGTAACCTGATTGCTTCCAGTCTTGCAACTGGAGCAAAAGTCTCAGTGTAATCAATTCCTTCTTGCTAGCTGTACCCTTGAGCTACTAATCTAGCCTTGTTTCTGATCACTTCTCCTTGTTAATTGAGCTTGTTTCTGAACACCCATTTTGTTCCAATGATGTTCTTATGATCAGGTCTTGCAACTAGATCCCAGACATCATTCCTTTGAAACTGGTTCAGTTCTTCCTGCATTGCTACAATCCAGCCATCATCAGCAAGTGCTTCGTCAGCAGTTGTGGGCTCAATCATGGATAGCAGGCCAAGCATAGACTCATTCTGACTGAATGCTGATCTTGTCTTCCTTGGACTGTTCTTGTTTCCAATGATAAACTCCTCAGGGTGTTAAGACTTGTACTTGAATGAGGTTCTGGGTGGATTAGCTTCTGAAGAACCATCAGGGATTTGTTCAGAACTATGCTGGTCTTGATTTGCTTCAGGAGTAGTGTCATTATCAGAGAGTTTCTCAGATTCTTCATTGTTTTCAGCTTCTGAACCTTCTTCAGACTCTGAACTGGGTTCAGCTTCTGAAGGTTCTTCTGAGAGTCTGACATCTGCAAAACTCTCAACCAGCTCTGGTATTTCATTACCAGGCTTCTTATCATCAAACCTAATATGTATAGCTTCTTCAACAACATGTGTTTCAGAATTATACACCCTGTATGCCTTAGATCTCTCTGAGTATCCTAAAAAGGTACCCTTTTGAGCCTTAGCATCAAATTTCTTTAGGTAGATTTTATTGTTCAATATGTAGCATGTACAACCAAACTGATGAAAATAAGTAATACTTGGTTTTCTTCCTTTAAACAGTTCATATGCTGTTTTATTCAGAATAGGTCTGATATAGATCCTGTTCTGAATATAACATGCTGTGTTTACAGCTTCTGCCCAAAAGTACTTAGCAATTTTGGATTCATGGATCATGGTTCTGGCCATTCTTGTAAAGATCTGTTCTTTCTCTCTACAACTCCATTTTGTTGTGGAGTTCTAGGAGATGAGAACTCATGGAGAATTCCATGATCTTCACAAAAATTTTCAAATGGTTCATTTTCAAATTCCCCACCATGATCACTTCTGATTTTTAAAATTTTCAAATCAGTTTCATTTTGTACTTGTTTGCAGAATTTGAAAAACACATCATATGTTTCATTTTTAGTTCTAAGGAACTTAACCCAAGTCCACCTACTGTAATCATCAACAATTACAAGTCCATACTTCTTCCCATTGATTGAAGCTGTTCCAACAGGACCAAACAAATCAATGTGAAGGAGTTCTAAAGGTTTTGAGGTGGAAACAATGTTCTTAGATTTAAAAGAAGTTTTTGAAAACTTTCCAATTTGGCATGCTGAGCATAGAGCATCTGAGTGATAATCAATTTGAGGTAGGCCTCTAACCAGCTGTAACTTGCTAAGCTTAGAGATGAGTCTCCAGTTAGCATGTCCCAGCCTTTTGTGCCACATGATAAGTGCCTGAAAGTGGTTAAATTGTTCATTTAATTAAGGCACTTATGTTACTTATTTCACAAGTTATCATAGGATAAGCCCATATTTATGGTTCAAAATGCTATATTTGTGATCCTATGCCTTACCCCATGTTATTATTGTAGGAAATTTATCATTGATCATGCTGAGCAAAGAAATGAAGTTTGTTTCAAAGCCATCGCTACAAGCGCAAGCATCCTCACTACAAGCGAGGATAGGCAGGGAATTTGAAGGCTTCATCGCTTCAAGCGCCAGATGCCTCGCTTCAAGCGAGCTTAGGCAGGGATATTTGAGAGTCCATCGCTTCAAGCGATGGACTGGTCGCTTCAAGCGACCAAGGGCGGTTTAAGGCTCCATGCTGACGTGGAGGACTCCCATTGGCCAACAAACTTCCTCGCTACAAGCGACCAGCTCATCGCTTGTAGCGAGCGTGCAAAAATTCAGATATAAATAGCATTTTTTGGCTCTTTTTATAGATATCAGTTGGAGAACTTTGAGTATTTTTTTTACTTCCAATTGTTAGGATTGATTTAGTAGTAGTTTAGGACTTAGTAATTAGGGCTAGAAGTAGTGATCTTCAAGGAGCAAATTGATTGAGTAGTGGAAATCAACCAAAGGCTTTGGGAAATCAAGACTTGGGTTTGTATCTTCACCTTTTCTCTTCACTTTTGTATAGTTGTCATGAAAATGAACAACTAACATCCCTTTGTTGGGATTAGAGGTATTCTTTCTAGCTTTGATGTACTGAATGATTATGTGAATATATGATTTAGCAATTTAAGTGTTTATGAAGTTATTCTTGCTTTTCATTCTCATGATTGATTCAAATGATATTGACAAATACTTTTGAATCTATGTTTAAGAATAATCTTCTATCAAAATAAGAAAATCTAGAAATGGATTTGGGTTTTGATAATTGCACTAAGTTTCGGATCGTAATGCTTTCGGATCGTTTGATTGATTGGGAAATCGTCGATTAAACGATACGATCGATCTCACGATGTCATTTGGGAAATCAATGACGTTGTAGAGCGATACGTGATATTTACGCTAAAACGCTAAATTCATATGCATGATTTATTTATTACATTCTTTGCAAGATTGATGAACTCTAATTCCAATGCTTTTATTCCCTAATTCTTTGTCATTTTAATTCCCGCATTTACATTCTGTTATTTTATGAAACCAGTTGTACAAACCCTTAACTCAAAACAATATCGATTGTTGAACGGTTCGAAGTAAGGCACCAATCCCTGAGGAGACGATAATTGAAAATACTTACTTTTGTTGTATGAAATACTGCTTCAACAAAATGGCGCCGCTGCCGGGGATTAGTGTTAACTTATTTTGAACATCGCAATAGTTCGTAGTGTTTTGAGCTTTTGTATATACCTTGTTAATATTATTTCATTTCTTTTGTATATATAACTGTTTGGCATTAACCCTCTTTGTTATGCAAAGAAAAGTTTCTTGTTAGTTAATTGTGTTTCAGATTCTCATTGAAAGAAATCATGGCTGATCATCATGATTATTTCAACTATTATGATCCATACGAGTATGAATCTTATCAACAATATCAACAATATCCGTCTGAAGATGAACAAATGTCAAGAACTGAGAATATTCTGAATATGTTCATGCAACAATCCATGATCAACATGCAAAACACCAACCATAGATTAAGAGCTTTGTCATGCCAATTGGAGGTTTTGCAAGTTCAAATGAATTATCTACCAAGAATCGTGGATGTTCAGACCAACAATCAATCCACTTTGGAATGTGGAGAGATTGTTGAAGATGATATTGATGAGAGTGAGGAAGAGACGTTATTTGAAGGATGTGGTATAAGGACATTAATGGAAGAATTAGAGATACCACGCAAGGATGAACTTCCTCAAGCCAGGTCAAATACTGAAGAGGCCAGAATTGTTGATAGTGAAGAAATTATGGAGGTTGAGAAGCCGGAACCGTTTCTTAACAAGGAAGAAACTTGTGAAAAAGGGGGAGTGAAAGTGAGCAAGGCCGGATTGGAATTGGTTTTAGATTGTTTGTGTACCTTGCTCAGCTTATTTTGGATAGGGAGGTTATGGACTCCACATCAGCGGTTCTTCAAGTTCATGGAATTCCTCCCGCTGCAAAGGAATACTAAAGCTGATGTGATCTCCGTCTCATTCTGGCCACCCTAACGAAAAAGGCGTCGAGCTAACGACGTAAAACAAGCGCTTGTTGGGAGGCAACCCAACTGTTTAGGTTTGTTTTTAATTAGTATTTTAATTTTTAACATCCATCCATGCATGTAGGGATAGTGGCTAAGACTCAAAATTTTATTTTTCTGTTTTCTGTCATGGTCGCTACAGCGACAGATTCATCGCTATAGCGATGGAATTTGCACTACGTCGCTGTAGCGACGCACCTGTCGCTTGTAGAGATGGAATTCACACTTGCGCTTGTAGCGCCACACCACGCTTGTAGCGATGGGCTTTTTGCCTGTCGCTGTAGCGACAGGTCGCGCGCGTGTAGCGAGCGTATCAGAAAACAGTTTTATTCTTTCTAGGCCACTACTGTCGCTTCAGTAACCTCCCAACCACCTCATTTATGTTTTAGCCGTTGTGTAACTTATAATTTCGCATCCTATTACATCTGAACATACTCCATTCCCATTCTGTTTCATTTCTGCATTGTTCACTTTCCATTTCTGCATAAATTCTGCAATTAATCTCTGTACCTGTTTAATCCACATCAATCAACTTCCAGGTATATGATTCGTCCCTCTCTGTTACTGTTTAGATGCTTTTTACTGTTTATTAGTGCTGCATGCTGATTTGAGAATTTAGGGTTTAGGGTTTTTGAGAAATTTGCAAACTTAGGAATGCCCTGTTGTTTACCCATGTTTACACATAGTTTAAGCTGTTATAAATGACCTAGAATCACTAGGAAAACTCCCCTTTAATCCTCTTGTTCATAGGATTCGTATTTTGGAAAAAAAACCTATGTAAAAATTCAAATAAATTAGGGTTTTTGAGGATTTAGGAAGTTTAGGTGATTGTTAGTCATTTATTCTAGCTTTAATCTTAATTTCACATGCTACAAGTAGGTTAAAATCAGAAAAATCATGAATTTTGAAATTGGGTCTTCCTCGCTACAGGTTGCTTGTAGCACAGGAATCCAGCAATTTCTGGGTTCGCTCGCTACAAGCGACCAAGCTGTCGCTGTAGCGACGAAACCAGAAACTTGTTTTATTTTTCTTTTGTTCTGATCCTAACTTGTACCCTACCTAATTTTTGTCTGTTTTGATACTTTTGTAGGTATGGCACCCAAAACCTCGTCCAAACGACAAAGGAACGTTGAGAGCTCGTCGTCACGACCAAGAGTCAATATTCAACCACACGACACGAGCCGTTTCTTAAGCTTCAGAAATCAAGAAAGGTACGAGGAGCTAAAAACAAGACGAATTTGGTCTGAGAAGCGGTTCCAAATTTCTGAAGAGGGGGAGTATGGAGGCATAGCAGCCATGATTAACGAAAGGAAATAGGGGATTCTATGCACGCCACCCAGGAGGATTAAAAATGACATCGTGCGCGAATTCTACGCGAATGCGATCCCGTCTGACCCATCTGACGAGTTTACATGGACTACCTACGTGCGAGGGCGCACCATCACCTTCGATCGCATGTCCATCAACGCGTATTTGGGCAAGCCTCTGGAGCTAGTTGAAGAGGATAATCCACTAGCGCCTACTGCGCTATGTGACTTTTGTGAGCATCAGAGGAGTGGTGATTGGGATCACGAGAGCATTGCACGAGACATCTTCCAGGAGGGGAAGAGCTATGATTTGAGTAGGGCTTCGGGTAATCCTTTCCGAGCCTTCAGGGAGGATATGACCACTCCGGCTCAGGTAGTCCTTACCCTTATCTTGTATAACATCCGCCCTAAATCTCACACATCTTCCACCACCCTCGACGTTACACCTCTTGTTCATTATATCCTCACTCAGCGTCAGGTTGACGTTGCGAGGCTTATAGCGAATGAGATGAGGGTAGTAGCTGAGAGCGGCATTTTACCCCCGGGCAAACCAAAATGCCCACTGACTTTTCCCGGGTTGATTATGGGACTCTGTAGACGGGCTAGAGTACACATGCCCAATCAGGTAGATGAGGAAATTAAGAACCCTATTGATGATAGATACATCAATAGGTACTGCTCTACTCCCGCACCTGTAGCCACACCTCCTCCCTCAGCTGGACCATCCACTTCAGCCGGTCCTTCTCATGTACCACCACCACCACCTCATCATACTAGCCACCCGACCATTCCACCACTGGACTTCTCGAGTTGGGACTCTGCTACTGTGAGCTCTTTTCTGTTGGCGCAGAATGCGTCAAATCACCGGGCACTGACGACTATTCAGAGCCATCTTCATGACAGTGGCCAAAGCCCATGGACGCCTGCTTTCTTCTCTGAGCACATAGCTTGGCCTGGGGACAAGCCTTTCTTTCCAGGAGGGGCAGCTGCAGCTGATGCTGGTGATCAGGATGCCGGTGATGAGGGTGACGACGACGCTGACGTTGATGATGATCTGGGTGATGACTCCTCAGCAGCTACAAATAGCATTGACCGCATGGCAGCAGCGATGATAGATTCTGAGGACATGGAGGATTCAGATTCAGACTTTTGATGCAGAGCTGCAGATTTTGTTTTGTCTTCCCTTTCGTTTTATTTATTCAGCTTTGTACTTTTATAACATTTTTTTATTTATGCTTTGTACTTTGTTTTGAGTATGTCTTTTGTACCATGGATGATGTTACATTATGTTTATGTTATTTATTTTGGGTATTACATGTTAGTATAGTTATATTTTATTTATGCTTTAGTATTTATGTTAAAATTTTTTGAAATTATCCCAACAATGTTGAAAGAAAGATGAAAGATTCAAAAGCCAATGCTTGAACTTTGAATCATCTGAGTGATAATGATAGAATGAGTGTTAAAGCGCGCAGCTAAGGTACTCGTTTTCTTGTTTTTCTAGGTATATTCGTGAATGTGAATAAGTTCTTTACACACACAAGTTAATTTATTCAGTTTTTAAGCAAGCATTTGTTTAGTTTTGAACCAATATAGAACTAGCCAAAATGTGAGGAATCCTCAACCATTGTATATATATATGCAGGAGACCAATATCATGATTAACTCAGTTATATTATGTTAAATCTGTTGTTGTTTTAATTTGTATAAGAGCATTGAAATGATCAAGGCAATTTTTTTGAAATTGAGTGAAATACTTGACCAAATGAACCTACCCTGTGAGATGTGTGAGTATCTGTTAACCCATCTGAGCCTATTGAATCAGAATTATTAACTGTGGACTGTCAATTTAATAAGCTCAATTGCTTATTTAAATTGCCGGAGTTTGTAAAAAAATTCAGTTCATAGTTAACTCTTTATTGAATTCTGATAGTTGTTTTCTTGTGAACCCTTATCCATCGTTTTTATTGACCTTTGCCATAATGATAAAGGAACATTCGATTAGGGTGTCATTGAAATAAGTTGGGGAGAAAGGGAGGTTATGTTTATGTCAATGTAATGGTGAAAATGATAATTGATCTTGACAACAAGAAAAAGAGAAAGAAAAAGAAAAAGAAAAGAAAAAAAAAGAAAGAAAAGCAAACCAAGAAAAAGAAAAGAGAAACAATGAAAAGGTTTGCAAGAATTCAAAGAAAAGTTGTCAAAGATCAATCAAGAATAGAAATGTAAGAAATTCACCAAGTGTTGTATTGGAAAAAGAAGGAAGTGTAATTAGATCGAATGTTTCCTTTTGCTTGGCCATTTGAATTCAAATATCCCACATATGACAATTCTTTTGTAGCCTAGCCCAATTACAACCCTTAAAGACCTTTTGATCAATGCCTTTTATGCTTTTGGAAATGATAATTAGATGGACACATAATTTGATTGTATTGTTATCATGTTGTTGGATGAGTGTTCATAACCCTTACAAATGATTTCAATTGTTCATATACTTTATATAGAAGTGTGTTAGGTTTGGTTCAAATTTAAACATATTGCTTGTTAAGAATTGTGTGATTTGATGCTTTGTGTTTAGAACTAGTTCACATTCATAGTATGTATCTCGTTTTATGAGAAACTTAACCCTAGTTTGCGCAATCATGTTGAATCATTCATCTGTCACTTATTTGCTTCAAACTTTTGATTCTTTTGCATTCTTGCTCAAAGCCATGATTAAAGCTTGTTTCCTTATTTGTTGTGTCCTTTGTTTGAGGACAAACAAAGATTCAAGTTGGGGAGTGTGATAAGTGCCTGAAAGTGGTTAAATTGTTCATTTAATTAAGGCACTTATGTTACTTATTTCACAAGTTATCATAGGATAAGCCCATATTTATGGTTCAAAATGCTATATTTGTGATCCTATGCCTTACCCCATGTTATTATTGTAGGAAATTTATCATTGATCATGCTGAGCAAAGAAATGAAGTTTGTTTCAAAGCCATCGCTACAAGCGCAAGCATCCTCGCTACAAGCGAGGATAGGCAGGGAATTTGAAGGCTTCATCGCTTCAAGCGCCAGATGCCTCGCTTCAAGCGAGCTTAGGCAGGGATATTTGAGAGTCCATCGCTTCAAGCGATGGACTGGTCGCTTCAAGCGACCAAGGGCGGTTTAAGGCTCCATGCTGACGTGGAGGACTCCCATTGGCCAACAAACTTCCTCGCTACAAGCGACCAGCTCATCGCTTGTAGCGAGCGTGCAAAAATTCAGATATAAATAGCATTTTTTGGCTCTTTTTATAGATATCAGTTGGAGAACTTTGAGTATTTTTTTTACTTCCAATTGTTAGGATTGATTTAGTAGTAGTTTAGGACTTAGTAATTAGGGCTAGAAGTAGTGATCTTCAAGGAGCAAATTGATTGAGTAGTGGAAATCAACCAAAGGCTTTGGGAAATCAAGACTTGGGTTTGTATCTTCACCTTTTCTCTTCACTTTTGTATAGTTGTCATGAAAATGAACAACTAACATCCCTTTGTTGGGATTAGAGGTATTCTTTCTAGCTTTGATGTAATGAATGATTATGTGAATATATGATTTAGCAATTTAAGTGTTTATGAAGTTATTCTTGCTTTTCATTCTCATGATTGATTCAAATGATATTGACAAATACTTTTGAATCTATGTTTAAGAATAATCTTCTATCAAAATAAGAAAATCTAGAAATGGATTTGGGTTTTGATAATTGCACTAAGTTTCGGATCGTAATGCTTTCGGATCGTTTGATTGATTGGGAAATCGTCGATTAAACGATACGATCGATCTCACGATGTCATTTGGGAAATCAATGACATTGTAGAGCGATACGTGATATTTACGCTAAAACGCTAAATTCATATGCATGATTTATTTATTACATTCTTTGCAAGATTGATGAACTCTAATTCCAATGCTTTTATTCCCTAATTCTCTGTCATTTTAATTCCCGCATTTACATTCTGTTATTTTATGAAACCAGTTGTACAAACCCTTAACTCAAAACAATATCGATTGTTGAACGGTTCGAAGTAAGGCACCAATCCCTGAGGAGACGATAATTGAAAATACTTACTTTTGTTGTATGAAATACTGCTTCAACACCACACCCATTTTTCATCACTCACAGACAGAAGACAAACAACCTTCTGCTGAACCAATTCAGAAAAGTTGATTTTATAAACATTGTTTTTCCTGTTTCCTTTAAACACTACAGGCTTATCTTTGTTATTGATTACAGTACATGTGTTCTTATTAAACAAGACTTCATAATTACTATCACATAATTGACTTATGCTAAGTAAATTATGTCTAAGTCCATCTACCAGTCAAACATTATCAATGTACAGGGAAGAGTTACCTATATTACCAGTACCAATGATCTTTCCTTTCTGACTTCCTCCAAACCCCACAGTTCCTCCCTCTTTCAGAGTCAGGGTTTGGAACATAGACTTGTCTCCTGTCATATGATGCGAGCATACACTTTCCAGGTACCAGGACCTTTCCTTTTCTTTGGATGACAAGCATATCTGCAATAGAAATGATCTCAGACTTAGGTACCCAGATTTTCATGGGTCCTTTGGGGTTAGTCCTGAAAGGTTTTGGCTTTTTCATCTTGTATCTGAAGTTATGATATTAAGACTTGTTCTGATACTTAGGATATGAATCCTTATATCTTAAATAAGTCTGAGTTTCAGAACCTGAGTTCTTCAGAACCTGAGTTCTCAAAGGTTTGGATTCAGATTTCTTCAGAACCTGAGACTTGAAAGTCTTTGGTTCTGAGTTGTTTAAAGTCTGACCCTTTGAGTGCTTTGGTTCTGATTTCCTCAGAATTCTAACTTTGTTAGCTTCAGACACAAGGCAAGCTTCAGTTTTGCCTTTCTTAAAACAATTAGAAGCAGAAAACTGATTGGTTTGCTTTTGCTTGCTTTGCTTAACATTCTGAGATTGAAAATGTTTTGTATTGACTGGTTTAATAGATTTTGAAGTTTTAATAAACTCAGTCTTAGAAAATTTTGAGTTTGAATTCTTCAGACTCTAAGACTTACTAGTTTCAGGTTCTGAACTCTTCAGACTCTGAACATTTTCTGGTTTAGAGTCTGATTTTCTCTTACTCTTAGGCTTAGGACCTTTTGGCTTAGATTTAGGCAAGGTTTTAACATCTGCCTTCATCTTACCCTTAGGTTCAGAAGCTTTAGAGTCTGAGCTGTTCAGAACTTCAGACTCAGTCTCAGTTTCTGACATTTTCAATTTCTCAGAGTTATCAGAAGCAGGCACAAAGCATATACCATTGCCTTTTAAAATATTTCCAGAACAGGAAGGTGAGTTTGATTCATTTGAGGGTTTGAATGAATCATAGCCAATGCCTTCACCTTTGTTTCTGACCATATTATAAAGCATAGAGGCAATTTTTAGTTCTATTGATTCCAGTTAAAATGAAATCTTGAAGAGCTATTTCATGTTCATTAGGAATCTCTTCAGATTTCTTATGAGCCTCTTTTCTGAGTTCTTCAACTTCTTCATCATATTCAATTATTTGATTCTGAAGTTTAAGATTTTCTTCAGACAGCAAGTTAGTTTTATATTTCAAAGATTTAATTTCTCCTAACTTGCTTTTTAGATGACTCATAAGATCTTTAACTGTTTCAATTAATTCAGATCTAGTGAGTTCAGAATATACCTCATCTTCATCATCTGAATCTAAACAGGATTCTGCATCAGAAAATGCAGTTGCCATCAAGGCCAGGTTTGCTTCTTCTTCATCAGATTCAGACTCATTGTCCAGATCATCCCATGTTGCCATGAGACTCTTTTTAAGTTTGTTTCTGAAGTTACTGGACTTTGAGCTGGACTTCTTTGCTTTCTCTTTAGACTTTTCCTTATGAAGATCAGGACAGTCAACAATAAAATGCCCAGGCTTCTTGCAGTTGTAACAGCCTTTCTGATCTTCCCTCTTTGAACCAGATCCTCTAGAGTTACTGCTTCTGTTAGAGAATTTTTTCTTTCTATTTATTAGATACTGATTTCTTTTAGAAAGCATTGCAAGCTCATCAGCATCTG
Organism: Medicago ruthenica; assembly: GCA_018208015.1. Classification (NCBI taxonomy): domain Eukaryota; kingdom Viridiplantae; phylum Streptophyta; class Magnoliopsida; order Fabales; family Fabaceae; genus Medicago; species Medicago ruthenica. Next base: position 10,098,453 of record CM031372.1, read on the forward strand.
AATCTTCATCAGAATTTCCCTCAGGAAATTCTTCTTCAGATTCAATTGCTTTCAAAGCTTTAACAGGCTTTCTTTTATATTTCAGAGCTAATGATTTTGGTTCTCTAACAGGCTCATCCTCATTGAGTCCCAGTTCATGCACCTTGAGGGAGCTTATAAGATCCTCAATACTTAAAGTATTCAGATCCTTAGCTTCCTCAATAGCAGTCACTTTGGGTCTCCATTTGGATGGCAGACTTCTCAGGAGTTTGTTCACATGATCAGCTGTGGTATAACTCTTCTTCAGAATCTGAAGTCCAGAAACCAGAGTCTGAAATCTTGAGAACATTGTCTCAATATTTTCATCCTCTTTCATTCTGAACAGTTCATATTGCTGAACAAGAATGTTAGCCTTAGCTTCTCTAACCTTTTTATTACCTTCATAGTTAGAGCAGAGGGATGTGAATATGGCTTTGGCTGTTGACTTGTCACTCAGCTTCTGATATTCATTGTGAGGTAATGAATCAACAATGATACCTCTGACATTATGGTGCTTTCTATATATCTTCCTCTCAGCATCACTGAGCCCTCTTCTGTTGACAGCAACACCTTCTTCATCAACTGGGATTGTGATTCCATCTTCTATAATATCCCATAGTGAATCATCTATACCAATGATATGGCTGTACATTTTACTCTTCCACCATGAGAACTTCTCAGGATCACCAGTAAACATTGGAGGTTTATTGTGTGACCTGGATTTTCTTTCATCAGTGCCATAATCATATGAAAAAGTTGTTCCAGTTCCTCTTTGATTTCGGGGTTGGGGTGGAGGTGAACCTTCATTATCAGATGACATGTTTTTCTCAGGATCTTACTAACACACTGTTAAGTGTTAATATCATAACCGGAGCTCTGATACCAACTGAAGGTGAGAAAAACACACAAGAAGAGGGGGGGGGGGGGGGTTGAATTGTGTGGACTCAAAAACTTGGTTTCTTTTCTTCTCACAAACTTAAGTTAAGTTCAGAAGTTGATATGAATCAGTTCTCAACTATTTCTCAAAGAGTATATGCAGCGGATTAAAAACAAAGAGAGAAGTAGAGAGAGGACACACAATGTTTTTATACTGGTTCCTTCCACAAGTTGGAAGTAGTCCAGTCCCCTTGTTACTAACAAGAGATTTCAACTATAATCAGCCTGATTACAATTACTCAGACCACAAAGGAATGAGATTTCCAGTTGCTTAGACCACAAAGGAATAAGACTTCTAATGTTCATACCACTGAGGAATGAACCAACCTTGCTTAGACCACAAAGGAATAAGACTTCTAATGTTTAGACCACTAAGGAATGAACCAACCTTGCTTAAACCATAAAGGAATAAGACTCCCTGCACAGACCACACAGGAATGTGACTAACAGCTCAGACCACAAAGGAATGAGGTTACAATTGCTCAGTATTCAGACTGAGACTTAAGGACCAAACTGAATTACAAAGAAGGCAAGTTTGGATTGAACACTTGATAAAATATCAGAGGTGTTCTCTTAATACAACACAGGTTAAGACTCTTAACCTTAAGAAATTCTAAGTTACAGAGACTAAAAGAATTTCTAAGAGTTTTGTGAACTTATGAGTTTTGACAGCAAAAGCAGAGCACAGGTTCAACAGTTTTGTTTCAAGAGTCTTAGCTTATTTCTTCTTCAATTCTTCTTCCTTTTATAGAGGAAATTAGAGCTGTTGAAGATTTGCAGAAATTAGGCAAAGAGCCGTTGCAAATTGAGAGCTAGGGTAGCTGCAATTGTGTGTTGAACTTTTGCAGAAAACAGAGTGCAGCAGCCATTTTTGAATTTGCTTTCCTTAAAAGCTGGGGAATGTTTGAGTCAGGGAGACAACTGTTCCATTGGAGTTGTTCTGACATATGCAGGCATTAAATGCGCACAGTAACAGTTGCTTTTTTTGCCACATTAGACTTCAGAAGCTTCTCTTCATCAGAAGCTGGCTTCACGTACTGAACATCAGAAGCTGCCTTCAGTTGTACGGATCAGAAGCTGGTCTCAGTTGAACCACTTCAGAAGCTGATCAGTAGCACTACTTCAGAAGCACCATTCAGACTCAGTTTTCCTTCTACTTTGCAACATAGCTTCTAAGCTTTCCTTTCTTTCTCTAAGCTTGTTCTTCCATAGTCAATTTCAAATACTGATCATTAAGCACATGGTTCTGAAATCACTTGAACAAAGCATTAACAAATAACCAATTTTCTATTTAACACTTTTGTTATCATCAAAACCACAAAGAGAGATATGTTTATACATAATGTTTCAACAATCTCCCCCTTAATTCAGAAGAGAGTTGTTTAACACATTTTGTTCCAACATATTCTCTTGCAAAATATGTAGAGTCAAATTACTCCTCCACAAATAAAAAGATTATATTTAATCCTTTAAAAAATTAAATTGAGACAATTTAATCCATGAGTTTGTTTCTATTATTGTACTTATAAAGTGTAACGTTGTAACGTTAATTTAGTCTTTACCCCAGCACACAATTATTATATCTCAAACTGAAAAGTGATGAAATGACCAAAACATAGTTTTAAGGTGGCCTTCTAGGAAGGATCTTGGAGGTTCTTTTTCAATTGAAATTACAATTAAGGGTATATGGTCTAAGCCTACTTAAAGTCCTCCTCGGAAACATATACTCAAGTATATATTCCATCATATTAATAAATTTTCAACCGTTTATTAGCCTCTACAAAATAGATGTACAAACTCTACAACATTTTATTGCATATATAAGCAATATATGCTTATAAAGTGGAAAAATGGATGTACATACTCTACAAAATTTAATTGGTCTATTAGCCTTTTAAGAAATACTACACGTTTATTAACCTTTTTTATATAAGTCAAATGTTCTATATAAAATCATTAGCACAAACTAGGCTTTTAGACAGAATAATAGACCAGGTCAAACTTTTAAAAATGTCAGGTCAAATTTAAAATAAAGTCTGTTAATAGGGCTGACTTAGACTTTAGTTTTTCAAACTAGGTTTGACCTATTTAAGCAAAGATCGGCCCGACCCAACTATTCCCACCCTAGTTGTTATCATATAAGCCATATGTAGAGGTGGGGGTCGATCAACCGATGAGGACTTGTAACAGGTGAAGTTGACATAGGGGGAACGAGAAACACCAGGCACAATGGTTGAAAAACTAGGTGGAGGGTAACCATGGGGTTGGATGTGGGTTGACTGGAGATGAAACATGTGCAACGTGGGTAGTGACAGTGGTCGAGATTTGGGCATTCAACCCCTTTGGAGGGAGTACCGATCACCACAAAAGGGAAGAGACAACAAAGTCATGACGACATATGAGTCTGGAGAAACAAAGCACAACTCATAATGATGGAGAAACAAAGCACAACTCATAATGATGTTAAACTACAAAATGGGCAAAACAAAAGAGAATAGAAGGAATCTATCCACAGATGGGAAAAAGAGGAACCGACAAGGGGATGATTATGAACTATACCTCTAGAACCCTACTAAAGATAACAATTTAGTCTTAAGATCTTAATCGTAAAGTAAATTGATGAATTTTATACATATTTTGAAGAATAATTATTATATTTACTACCCTTTGTCTCTGATTATAAAACTCTTTTGAGAAAAATATTTGTCCATTTTTATAAGACTTCTTCAGTATTTCTAATTACATTAATTATTTCTTTACCAACACACTCTTATTTATTTTGCATCTTTTTCTTCAATCAACAATAAATATTATGTTGAAAACATAAACTAACTCTCTCTCAAGGATAAAATTGTAAAAACAATAGTAATTAAATACAAATTTAATATTACTACCAACTTTCTTAATTTCCGTAATTTTGGCAAAATGATCTTATATTTAGGGACAAATGTAGTATATACTTTATGCATTAAATTGAGGAGAGAGTACCAACAGAGCGTGACACAAGTGTAAATATTTGAGTCTCTTAATCATTTGATCCAGAGTTCGATCACTAACCAATGCGTATGAAAATAAATTTGTTGAGTTATCTTGAGATGATTACTCTCAGTTGCGCGCAGAAGATAACTTGGTTAACAACAAAAATAAAAAATGAAGAGAGGGTGATATTTATCGCCTTATGACTAAATTGAAGGAACTTCACTTTGGTCTTGTGAGAATCTTCTTGATGATGATCCTTTCTTACTACTTTGAAAGTTGTTGTTCCCACTTTTGAAATTGATAAAAAAACTTGTTCGGAGGCAGTTAACTGCCGCTATGCCTTATTCAGCGGCAGTTAACTGCCGCTGTAGTATTTTTAACACATAGATCAGGCGACAGTTAACTGCCAATATGGGTAAATGTGTAATTTCCTGGAGTTTCATAACAACAGTTGAAGGGAACAACAAACTTCTACTAGTTTAAATTGGAAAATAGTATCTTTCTAGCAAACGATATTGGGCTTGATACTGACCTAATAAGATCAGGATTATGAAAACTACTTTATATCATGATTCATGAACTCAGTATTATTTGTTTTAAATCATTATGAAAGTCTGGAGATATTTAAGAATTAGGAGTCAAATCTGGTATAGGGGGAAAAACATGTCCAACCAATCTCAATTCTCAAGGACTAGTTTAACTGATTTGAAAATATCATGCTTTTTCTACGTATCATTCTTATACATGTCATTCCTCTCTATAATTAACATCTCACACTTCTTTTATTTTCGTCCTTCTCTCTTCTTTTTCCCCCTCATTCCTAACCACTCTGATTGGAATGGAATGTGGGAGAATCATTATTCATCTTTATCTTAATTTAACTATATAAAAGTAGGGTGTACGAGTGATAATGATTGCTTGCCAATTATTATAATGAATCAATTCATTGTTTCACTTCACGTATGCCACCATCTTATCTTTCTGGCTTCACAATTCTTCCATTTTTTTCCATTACATTTAACATAGAAAATACAACATTTTCTTTGGACAATACTTATAGTACCAACTTATTCCACTTGTTCTCTTTGATTTGTTTTAAAATAAAAATACAAAAAAGTATACTAGCTTTTTTCGAGAATCATAATATGTTATTTTACACTTTTATTTTCTGGTGTATCCTTAAGTAAACACAAACTCAATTGAGATTTTCACGAGAATAAAGTTACGTTGTTTAGCAACTCCTTAATTAACAGTTAACATAAACAAATACATAAGCTACTTGATGTCAATGTTATTGAAACCGTGATTCACAAGACACTGTTAAGTGTTGTATTTGAGGTTTTTGTTCCTTTGTTTCTTCAGCTTTCTCCGCTAACTTAATCAAACGATTCTGCATCTCCTTGCTCTTACCCCATAGAAGAATGTATAATCCAAGCATCACTAAGATTGACCCCAACACACTAAACATTGAGAAACTACTTACATTAACATATGTATAGTAACATCATAACATTGTTTTTCTAGGCAACATCATAACACTGTTAAAACTTAGCTATATTTTCTGGTATATAACTACTATATCACTCTTCAATTTTCCCATTATATTGACACATATTTTCTAATACAACTCAAATGAGTAGACCAAACTTCAAAATTTAGAGAGAAAACTCAGAACTAAAAGAGGTAAAATCGGTTATATTTCTTCATTGATTCTAATGAGACAGTACAATGCTTGTTTAAGTTAAAGTTCGTGCATACTAGTAGGAAAATAACAATTACATAATAACACCTAACTATCTAATAGATTATGTCAAAGGTTTTAGAATAAACTAGCTGAGTTATTATTCTTTTATCCTCGAGTTCCTATCACTTTCCATTATTTTTTCCTCTTACATGACTCCGCAAAAATATATTCAATACACTTTCTTTTTATCATAAATTTATTTTATTTTAAAATTAATTAAGACATTTGATTTGAAAATCGGTTTCTTGAAAAATATTTACTTTCAAAAAACACAAGTATAAAAAATGTGTGGAAGTGTTGAAAAGAGTGGTTAGCATCATTCCAATAACTCTGTCTCCATCACACTTTATATAGAATCCTAGAATTATATTAATATCATATCTAAAAGGGTGGAAGAGTAACAAGAGAATAAATAATGGAACTCACCTTCCAAGATAGAGCTGCTCATGTAGGACAGGGATATCAATCAAGGCTGCCATTATTTGAACAAATGGGCTAAATGCTGCTGTAAAGACTGGACCCCTCTTCTTAACACACCATGACATTCCCACAAAACACAAACCTGATCCAATTATTCCCTGTAAATACAATGTTTCAATTATTGTTCTAATCATATTCACCCTTCCATGATCAATTTTCATTATTAGATGCTTTTCTCTTTCTCTTCTCTTTCTCTTTTTCACCCTTTTTAAACAGAATAACTCAAATCATTTAAAATATTATTAGGTACAAATGTCTTTCACACGGTCGAACACGTATCGAGGCCTAAATGAAACCTTGATTTGAAACCTTTTTTAATCTAATAATAATATTTTAATCAAATTATTATATTTTTATCTAATGAGTGAAATAGAAAGTTAACTTACAGCATACAAAATAGCAATTATTTGTATCTTTCCTCTGAGAACCCATATAGACAAGTTATGGTCAATGAACAAGCAAATGACAGCTGATTGAATGGCTCCAAAGAAACTCATGATTGCTGTGCTAGAATACTGGCATGGATATCTTTTGCTTATTTTAGATTGCAAAATGAACCAAGAAGACCAAAAGAGAGTTCCCAAAATCAATGCTATCACACCAATAGTCCATTTCTCTGGTGTCCTTGCAGTTGCTAGCCTCACTGATGACTGATGATGAGAAAAACTAAACAGACCCTTTCCTTTGTAAATTGTCAACATCAATGCACCAGCTATACACACCAATGTACCAAGAATCTTTGCTCTACCACTGTTGCATTTGATGTTCACAGTCTCTATTCTGTAGTAGAAACAATAGCATATATCAATTCATGGTGACTTAGTACATGTGAATCACTGATACAAACACAAACATTGGGACACGATACTAACACTGGTAATAATAGTAATGACATGTGTCTGTGTTTAACATTGACGCATGTCCACACTTTCAATTTTGAAATGTCTACATAACAAAAATAATGATAATATATAGGAGTACATGAATAGCACAGCCTTGATGATTCTTACCCAAATGGCAATGCCAATAGGAAAGTGACCACAGGCACCATGTTGACAAAAGCACACGCAAATGTAGCAGAAGTGTATTGAATCCCCAGGAGGAAGAAGTATTGTGTGACTGATGCTCTATAAAGAAAGAATATGCAATAAGTGTCTCACTACAACTATGTTAACCACAAAATAAGACAAATACTTGGGAAGTAAGTAGGAAGAAAAAGAGGCTAGGGAGAAAGATGTAACATAATAAAATGTGTTTTTATGACTAACCCAACAATGGCACTGAAGAAGAGGTAGCATAAAATTCGGAATGTTAACGGCGGTCTGCTATTTCTGCAATAAAAATATGATCATAAACAAAATATCTATGATTTTCTTCAAGTATATAGTACACAGATTTAGTGTGTGTTTGGTTTCATTGTAGAGATCATCATAATGGTTTTTTCCTTAATTTCTTCAAATGTTATTTACGTAAAAATATCTGTCAAGTATCATGTGAAGTTGATATTTTCTTCAAACTTCAGTTTGACTATAAGTAGAAAAAAATAGCATTTAATTTGAGTTGAACATTTTTACACTAAGTTTAACATCAAATTTGCTTTTCTATTTTCAAAATAAGAACATCCTAACATTGATCACTCACATCAAACGTTTACTTATTCTAGCATACATCTTCAAGATCAAAAGTAGTGCCTGATTATTGGTTGTTTTACTTTCTTGAGACTAAGAAAAACAACGTTGCTGATTATTATCTGCATGCTAACAAGATCAATGATTTGTAAAAAAAAGAAAAGGAAGAAGAAGAAGAATAGTATTGAATCATGGACTGAAGGTACATACCTTTCCCTAAAGTATCCGATTGAGCCTACAAAAATGGTAGCAATAGAGAGACGGTATGTGATAAAAACCAAATGGTTCATTCCTTCATCAAGGACTTTCTTGAGAAGAATATTCACAACCGCAAAAGAAATATCAATTGCTATCATTATCATAAAAGGTTTCCATTCTTCACAACTCTTCATTTCACCAATGCAATGGTATTCAACAACAATGCAAATTCAATTCTACTTGATATGTAATTTAGATTAGACCTTACTGTTGATTTATATAAAATAATATTCCAGAATAAGTGGTAAGAAAGCAAGATTAAATTCTGAAGTCACATCAAATACTTTAGTCTACTATTTATGCTCTAAGCTCTTCCTTTTGCTTTCTTTTGACTGATCCTCTTCAATAAAAATAAATTTATTCCAGAATCATTTTAATGGCTAGTACAAAATATTACAGGTTGATTCATAATCTATGGCTATGATATTGTTAGCCTAATATAGGCCATGAGTTTTTCATTTACATATTTCATTTAGGCCATGTTTGGATAACAAGCTTAATTTACAGCATATTGTATAAGCACTTATTATATATATGTACTTATTATAAGCAACTTTCATAGCAAAAGATAAAATGAAGTTGTTTTCACAAGTTGAACATGGCTTATAAACATGTCACAAGTTGTTTTCATCAGTTCTCCGAAAGAGTCTCACAACAGCTGATGTCAATAGATAAACTCAAATTAGTCAATCCAAACATGCCTTTAGGTAAGAAATAGCTTATGTTCTTTATGTTTTATCCTTCTTTTCTTTTTTTTCTCTTGGTGGACAATTGAACCTTCTATTCTATGAACATTGAAAGGCATCTTTTTGGTGGGAATGTAGTAGAAGAAATGGTGCCTCTCCCTCTCATATGTACAATGCATCTAATACTTTTTATCTTTTTGAAATTAAATGAGCAACAAAGCCACCTTAAAAAATGGAAAGTAAGAACAAGTTGTCAAATCTTAAAGCAATTAAATCACTTTAAAAAAACAAAGGAAAATAGTGGTGCACAAAGCAGGGGAAATTTGTAAGACATGGACATTATGGATCAATGAAAATGAAGTTTCAAGTGGCTGTGGCATACCTTAGGATTAAGAATTAGATTATTTGATTTATATTTTATAGATGAAATCTCAAATATTGAATTATTTTGAAAATAGTTTCAGTCTAAACTTTTCTAAAAGATATAACGGCTTTCAAAATTTGTTGTGAGGTCTTTAGTATATCGAAAACAAAATGATTTTTGGATCATGCTAGTGTTCTAAGAGCGTAGTTTAAGGAATTTAAAAGAGGATTTTGTCTTAAAAATACAAACACTAGTCAAAATAATAAATACATCATTTTTTATGCAAAAGTTCATTCTATTAACTCAAGCATGAAGGGAAAAGTTACTTCACTATATAACACCTCTATCATCTATGAATACCAAAACTTCATATCATAATATAGTTTCATAATCTATTCAAAATCAGTTGAGCCACATGTTATCGCTATCATAGTCATTCTGCTGACTCTCTAAATGTTCAATTCTAAGCATGAAACATTTAATGAGATGTGACTTAAAAATTTGTTTATAAGTGATAAGATAGTCCTCGTCTTACAAACATTTTTTTTATAACGGTTGAGTTAGACTCTACTCAAATTCTAAGAAAAATTTTGTATAAGAAAATTCAAATAATTTAAAAAACTGAATCAAAATATATTGAACCATATTTTGAACTGAACCAGATTTTAAAAACAATTTAAAAAACAAACCAAACTACTAGAATCAAACATAAAACCACATCTTTATTTTGAAAATAAAAGCAAATCACAAATGGTGAGAGAGAGAGAGGAATGGGAGATAGGGGATTGAGAGGGGGAGAGAGGAAGAAAATAGCCAAAGAGAGGGAGAAAGAAAGAGGCAGCGAGAGATATAGAGAGAAGAAGGGGAGAGAGGGAGAGGTAATATTAAACCAATTTCAATATAGATCGATTAAAAATCGGATCATAGTATAAAACCAGTTTACAAAATTGAATTGGTTCTAAATTAAGTATAAAATGAACTAAAACCGGTTAAAGAGTTAACTGATTTTTACTAAAGTGACTTTTAGGAATCGAAACAATTCATTAATGTTCTCCGGTTCAACATAGTTTATGAACCACTAGGTTACGAAATTAGTGTTTATTTTTTATGAAATTTTTAATTTTGATTAAAAGTAAAAACATAAATGTTTTTTCTCTTAAATTATAACAAATCAAACTAACCATGATTATAATTTCAATGACACTAACAATATAACAAAAAAATATAATCTAAATTCTTATTTTTTTAATGACACCAACAACAATCTTTATTATAAAAAAATTGTTTAAGGGTATAATTGGATAATGAAAAACTAAATATAGATATACTCATCTAATTTGTTACACATTTTAAAAGATAAAAGAAAAAAACTGGACATATATATACTCATACCGTGTTCGTTACAATTTGATTTTAATATTTGAATTTACTCTTATCTATTTGTTATATGTGTTATTTGTATTGAAAGTTGGAGTAATTTTGAAAAGAGAAAAAGTCAGCAGCCAAAACATGTTATTTTCTTTATATATAGTATAAATATTGATAATATTGTTCATATTGTAGTGGGATGTTTCCTATTTTAATGAGATTTAATTTTTTTAATTAAAATTTAAAATAATATTATCAAAGGATAAAATAGTAAATAAAACAGTTTAAATAAAGAGTGAAATATGTAATAAAAAAGTCAGTTCAAACTCATGTATTTTATGCCTATTTTCTTTATGTATAGTATATATGAAGACAACCAATCACGTTATGATATGATATGAATTAGGCAAAACTAAATTCATTTTTACCAAATTAATATTAAGGTTAAATATGTTTTTGGTCCTTATGAATATCTCAAATTTTGTTTTAATCTCTTCAAAAAAATTCATCAAGTTTTGGTCCTCCAAATAGTTTCCGACACGACTTTTAGTCTTTGCTTAAGTAAACTACCATTCCAATTTTTTAAAATTATTTCCTGCAGTCATGTTTAGTACATTATAGAAATATCTTTTACAAAAAATTTAAAAAATTTACGATGGATGAATTAAATATGAATTTTTAAGTTTTTAGCGTTTAAAAAATTGCATTTATTTCATATTTTGTTAAAATAGTCGAAATTTACGTGGAAAGGTTATTATTATATTCCTAAGCATCTTTGTTAAAATTCATTTAAAAATAGAGTAAATTACATTCTTCTTCTCTAAGAGAAGGCTGTAATTATACTCACATCTCCTCTTATATTAAAATACACACTCACCTCCTTTGAAAAGTAAAATTTATACTCTCATCCCCTATAAGATGCTTGAATTACATCCCTATCCCTTAATAAATTAAATATGCACTACACTTTAATCTATTTTAGCATAAGTAATTTTATGATATATGCTAATTTTGAACCACCATTTATGAAAAATAAATTCATTTCTTTATAATCTAAATGTCAATGATAATTAACTTTAAATATTTTGCTATTAAGTTTTATAATTTAGAGTATAAAATTAACTTTTAAATAACCATACTTTATTGTCTTTAGTATATTAAAATAGACCTGCAATACTATTTTTTTTTCCGAAGTGTGTTAGATTATTAGAAATAAAAAAAATTATTGAGGGAGTAAAGTGTAGATTTTAACATAAGAGGGGGGAATTCAAGCTCCTCTTAAGGGAGGAGAGTGAAATATTTTCTAATATGTTTTGAATAAGAGAGGAGGATAATGTATATTTTAACATAAGAGGAGAGGAAAGTGTAATTCAAGCATTTTGAAGGGAGGGTAGTGTAATTTACTCTTAAAAATATGAATGGTACACATAAATTGACTTAAGAACATGAACCAAAATTCATGACAGAAAACATTTGGGAACAAAAAATTGTTGAATTATTTTCTATGGACTAAAAATAAAATTTGTGATATTTATTACGTTCAAAAACTTATTTAACCTTTAATATTATCTCTGCTACATATTGGATGGATTATGAGAACGTCCATGATTCAATTCATGATACTAACAAATCTTTATTCGTTCTCCTTCAAAAAAAAAAAAAAACTTTGTTCGTTCCTAACAAACTAACCACTAACATTTGTTTATTAAAAATACTATTAAACATAATATATATATATATAGAATCATGTGTGTGAGGATAAAAAAATAGAATCATGCATGTATGTGAGAATCTCTTAAAATTTCTACAATGTTTTCACACTTTAACCAAAAGTGGGTGATCTATATTAAAGAAAAGAAATCTCAATATTTATTTAAAGGGTATTTCGCATCCACAAACTTCTAAAGAACCAATACGAAAATGACTTATGAATTACTTCATGTAATATTTTACTTGAATTATCTGTAAAAAGTAGTACCAACTAGATTGTCTTCAAGACAATATCTTTAAAGTTTTCATTAACAAATATAAAACATTCATTTTATAAAACATCACATTGTCCCAATTAATTCTTTGCCTATGATTTATGTCTTCAAATGGAATTTGAAGGATAAAAGATGTTGGAGATGTAACCTTTTTGCCTAACATGTTTACAATAAGTGATGATATATTCTCTGTCTCTGCAAATATTTTTAAATGTAATGTTGTAAACTTGCCATTGCCATGGCCTACTGTGCCTTTGGTTGCTTGGATGCAACATATTATGGATTGGCACAAATTCTATTCTGTAGCATATTATATTTTAGAACTGAAGCATAGGATAACATGAATAATATGTCAACTCTCTAGGTCCTTGGCTTTTTTTAGTAGGTTCGTTCCTCAAGCTTTTTTGCCGATATATATTAATGTATATACATTTGATAATGAGGACCGTTCTTTTTCAAGATCAAACATTTACACTTGCTCTTCTTTTATGATGATAGGGTGCATGCAATTTGGACTCTCGTGACACAAAAGATTAATAAAAACAGGAATGTTCGCACGTGAAAACCCTCTTGTTTCATTTGCCATAGGTTGTGTCCATATCCGATGGTAGGGTCTTAAACATTTAAGACATGATACCTATTAGGTACTTTCATTTGGGAGAAACTTTTTTGGGGTCTTATAAGACCTGGGGTCTCACTTAAGATCTCCAATTTTAAGCGGGACTCACACTTTTAATATTAAAAAATTAAAATGTAATGATATAAAATTATTGATAGTTGATTAGTGAGTCTCATTTAAGAAATTTGTGTGAGATGCTGGGTGGAAGAGATTGAGTGTTTATTAGATACTACTATTAAAAAATTATAAATAAGTGATGTGTACACGTGCGACCTATTTAAGAACCCAAAAAAGATGTGTGGATGCTCTTATAGAATTTGTTTTCTTAATGTTAAATAATAGAATAGAATTTACAAAAGAGGAGCTGGTGGAATCAAAGAATTGTTGGACTAGAAAAATTTACTATATTTGGGATGTACTCCTGCATTGGAATTGAAATAAATAGTAAAGCATGGCATCATGGCATCTGTTGGTGGACACAATATGTGACCTCCATTAATTTTAATATGATTTGAAACCTAACATTAAAATTCTAAAAGCATGAGAATTTTATGATAATTAGGACAGTTGAGGCCCTGTGTGGTAGGATTTTTTCTAAAAAATATATATGATGTATAATCACGCACTTAATATTGTTATGAACATTAACTTTGTTCTTGACAATTTTTTGGAGAAGTACATACATAAAAAGTTTAGCTTCACCCCAAGAGAATAATTCAACGTTTGATCAAATTCTTGTTAGCTTCATCCCAAAAAATTAAATAATATATTTTATTCATTTTTAGGATACTAAAAATATTACTACCTCCTTCACTGAATATAAGACCCTTTTGTAAAAAAAAAATTGTCTATTTTTATAAGATTTTTGGTATTTTCAAGTACATTAATTAATTCTTTACCAACACACCCCTATTTATTTTATATCTTTTTCTTCAATCAGCATTAAATACTATATTGAAAACATACACTAACTCTCTCTCTTAAAGGATAAAATTGTAAAAACAATAGCAATTACAAACAGATTTATTACCACTTTCAATTTTCTTAATTCCCGTTATTTTTTCTAAAAGGACCCTATAATGAGAGAAAGTAACTAGCGTAAGAACCGAGATCAATTTGTGGAGATATGAGCACAGATAGGATACGGGTACGGGTACGCGATACGGTAGAGGATACGTAAAGAGCAGATACTAGAGATATAGTAGATAGCAAAGAGAAATCTCTATACACCAAGTCTATATGGATCAGAAATCCCAACAGCTCGCTACTGCACTATCTCCATTTCAAGTCATGGTCAGTATACTGATCACATTACAAAAAATAATACTGTGATCAAATACAATTAGGTTTGTCTAAATCAAAATATGTTTTGACCCCTATATATAATTTTAATTCACATGTATAATGAAAGTATAAAACTAGTACAGCAATGGTTCACAAAAAAAAAAATTAAACACATGTTGTAATTTTAACACACGTATCCCGTCCGTATCCTACCTATTAAGCTGTATCCGAATTATTTCTCCGTATCTCGAACGTACCATAACGTATCCCGTATTTTTTAAATAAAACTTAAATTAAATCATTCGGATACTTCTGGGATACGTATCAGGGCGTATCCGCGGCGTATCGGTATCCGATACGTATCCGACACGGGTACGGCACCATTTTGGAGTATCCGGGCTTCATAGGTGAGGACCAAGGGCACACCCTTGAAGTGTCATTTCAATTATATAAAACACTATTGATTGGTAATAATCTTTTAGATGTGTGTTATTTGAACAACTCTTTGTGTGACAATTTTTGAAACAACCATAATTTTATAAAGAAAAATAGATATTGACACGAAAACCAAAACAATAGAGAGAGAAAATAAAAACATGATGTGTGTATGAGAGAGAAAGTTGTCACAAAAGTTGTCATAAAATGGTTGTACTTATATCATTTCTCAATCTTTTAATATAGAGTTAAATAGCTTCCACTATTTTCAATTCACACAATAGTTCAAAGTCTTAAGATTTAGTGTTTACCCTTCAATTTCCCACCAAATCCAACTAGGCTTCCAACATAAACAATATGAAGTTTGAAACCTGTCATTAAAATTGTAAATCATGAGAACTTTATAATAATTAGGACAATTTAGGCCCTTGTGTGGGTAGTATTGTTTATAAAAAATATATATATGATATATAATCACTCACTTAATCCTGTTATGAACATTAGGTTTGTTCTTAAATGTGAAAAAACAAGGAAGGACCCTACTGTCTCTCTTTTCTTCTTGTTAA
Source organism: Medicago ruthenica (assembly GCA_018208015.1). Taxonomy (NCBI): domain Eukaryota; kingdom Viridiplantae; phylum Streptophyta; class Magnoliopsida; order Fabales; family Fabaceae; genus Medicago; species Medicago ruthenica. The sequence goes on from CM031372.1 coordinate 10,113,803, forward strand.
ACCTTAACACGTCACTATTTTTATTCTTATTTTTGATCTAATGGATGATTTACGGTCAATTTTAACTTGAAATGACCCTTCAAATAGTTTTTTCTTTCTCTTTTAGCCAAGAGTCATGTTAACTAGTGTTAACGAGGCACTTGTTAAGGAAATAAAAAAATAGTAAATTTTGTATTGAAAATAACATTTTTTTTGTACACTTTTAGGAGGTTGACTCCGAGATAATTTTACTATGTTTGGTTTCTTAACATTTTTAGTCATTCAAGTTGTTAGCATTTTTAGTTTTCTTTCGTACGTTTTTGTGATTTCATCGTCTTAGCATGACGTTGTTTGTTTTGATTTCCCGTCTTTGTGCGGTGTGTTTTTTATTTTCCGTTTTAGTGTAGTGTTTATTTTATTTAGGTTGAAAATTAATTTTGATCAAGCGCAGATTCATTCAATAACTTTGGCGTCGACGACGTTACAGATATGGAGGCATGAACACTTGAATATAATCATATTTGTAGGCTTATGTACTTTGTTGTTTTATGCTATTAACATGGATTGTTTGCAAACTTATCCTTTTGTTTTTAGATAGCGGTTTTGAATTTGTATTATATCGATATACTCTATCAACTTTTGAATGAAAGAATATAGTTTATTTTTGTCAAAAGAAAAAAAAAGATTAACTTAGTTCTTGACAATTTTTTTTGGAGAAGTACCTCAACAAGCTTAACTTCACCGCAAAAGAATAATTCAACGTTTTGATCAAATTCTTTTCCCAAGTAATGAATCATTCCAAAAAAAAAAAAAACTGCAATTAGAGACTCAAAGATGAGCATTGTTCTCTAGCATACTTGCAATTCATTATAGATAAGGTAAAGAACAAACACAACATTCTTCTAGATTAATACCCTCATAGAAGAAATTCAGTCAATCTTTATGCATACTAAGATTTCTTTCATGATTAAAATTGACAAGGTAAAAGAATGATTTGTAGATAGATCTAGATTAAAATTGACAAATCAAGATTTCTTTCATTGACATTACATATTATTAACCTAATCAAGCTAGCCTAGCTCAGATGGCACATAGAGAAGAGGATCCCAAGATCCACCATCAGAACCAAACCAACTATTATTATTCTCACATTGCACAAACTGTTGCTGCTGATCCAATGTCCAAAACCCATCAGTACTTGCTCCACCAGTTAGAGGTAACTGCATGTTCATCATATTCATTTGATCACTTCTGTTACTATTTAGTATCCCTTGGTCCATACATGTTATGTCAATATTGGACTCTATTAGTGGCCATGCAAAATTTGATGTACTTCCAGATGCAAGCAAACTAGTACTATTGTCATGAACATGACTCATCTGAGTAGACCAAAGTAATTCATTTTCCATTTCATTGGACCATAACATGTTTGTCATAGATGGTGTTTGACTAATTTCATGATCATGATTTGGGATAGCCACACTTTTAGCAAAAGTATTTGATGAAGTACTCAAAGAACCAGGCAGAGTATTAGCATGAGCTTCATTCATCTGAGAGAGGCAATAAGTAGCTGATAATGATGATTCTTTCTTTCCAGAACAATTCTGAGTTGATTTTGAAACCATGCTACCAGAAGGAAATGAAAATGAAAATTTCCCTTCTTTTCCGTCAAAAAGTTTGGCCTTGAGTGCACCAAGAAGACCGTGTTCTGAACTTGAACCCGAGTCACTGACATCTTCAAAAGAAAAAGGTTCTGTATTCTCTAGCATGAATTTGGAACCAGCACCGCGCTTCGAACCTACACCACCATTTGTTTCAGATTCTGGCAATTCAAAGTTGGTTCTAGCATTAGCACCTCTCAAAGCTCTAGCAGCAGTGTCATAAGCACGAGCTGCCTCTTCGGCTGTGTCGAATGTTCCAAGCCAAAGCCTAACTTTCTGTAGTGAGTCTTTGATCTCTGCTACCCATCTTCCGGATGGCCTTTGACGAACTCCTACAAACCTGTGGTGACCTCTTGATGATTTCTTTCGGCCACGGATTCCATTATCAGTTGCTTGTGCTACCATATTTGTAAATATCGGGTTATTGAGCTCGATTTCTAATGATAAAAATAGATTTGATGTCTCAAATTGTGTCACTAAATTTAGATAACGAACCTTTTGAACTTCAATTGTAGATCATTTATAAACTTAAATTTGAAAGCAGCATTTTTAGCTATAGGATAATGACAAGTAACAACATGTCAAAAGCCTATGCACGTAATTATTTATTGTTGTAAATCGGATATCCTTCACGTGCAACTATATATACTAATCCCTCGAGTTAGATAGAGTCACGAGGGTGGCACAAACTCCCCCTTAAGAGTTGTAACGCTGCTGCATTCTCAGAACTGGATTGAAACCTAGGACCTATATGTTATGATGTAAGAGACCCGAGTCATTTCATTCAAGCGCTTTTGGTGCATATGCACATAATTATTTATTTTTATTTGTATATATATTACAATGTCACTATTGCAGGCCGTATTGTTGATATCGACACAAAGTTAATGGTTTTACAAAGGAGACAAGTTATATTGTTATGAAATTAATTTATGTTGTGTAGTGTTTTGGACAACTAATTATGTTATATTATCATCGCATAGCAGTTATGAAAAGGTGACAAACTGATAATCTTATGCAAAAGTTGTCCTGTTTTGATTGTTTGTTACATTAAAATATGGTTATAGTCCCCAATTTAGAACTTAAATTGTATCTAGAGGGCAATTATAAAATGAATGAAGGCAAATAATGACATATTTGAATAAGTCTACAATAATCCTTGGCTCTCACGTTACCACCTTTAAGAACGAGGATACAGATCCTAGGATAATTTATGTTTTGAGGTAACCATAAAACAACTACGTAGGTATTAGTAACAGTTGTAGTTTTTGTCATATTTGATACTTGTCATTTTCAACACCTTTCCCTTCCTATATAGGTCTTTTTAGTTTGGAAGGGTTGGAAAAGACAAAAGAATCTTTACACATGTATATGTAAATACATCAAAATGCAATAAAAAAAATAAGAATTATGCATAAGTGTATAATATTAAGATGTGTTGCTGTTTAATTGGAGCATGTTATGTAATACCCTTGGACTACCCACCGGGGGAAAATATCTAGAGCAAGTAGACAATAATACACACTTAAAAAAAATGATGAAATCTCAAATTTCTTCCACATATAACAAGTAGTACATTGGCATTTTTGTAATGGCCAAATATATGTATAATGAACATTTATCTAACTCATGTTGCGTATGAGAAAAAACACTTGTATCATTAGTACAGTCTCAATTCCAATATTTTCTGGTTTCTCAGAATCTTTGTTTCTTATGTTAAAAAACACAATCATAATCTGCATGAATCCGGCAGAGCAGGCCAATTACTCCACTACTTGTACTTGCACGTTATTAGGATTTTGGAATGATAATGTGTTTCGTGGGTAACATAGGAGTTGAAGGGGTTTGGATTTAGTCAAGTTTTAAACGAAATGGTATTTCCTAAAATGGAACAAATGACAATTGATCATAAAATAAAAGAAGCAAAGAGGAGCAAAAGAGAGAAATTATCTAACAAAAAATACATGTTCGATTCAGGGGCGGACTTGGGCTAGGCCCGGTGTGGCAAGTCTCACACCAGTCCAGGCCCAGTTGTTAAAAAAAATTAGATACACACGCTTCCCTTTCCTTCTGTTTCTTTTCCTTCTATCACAGTAAAGAACATACACGCGCACAACACAAACCACAAAGCCAGACACTATGTCCACCCACCGTTGCACCACCCACCGGCCACCACCGACGTCCGCCCCTGAACGACCACCACCGTCCACCAAACCAACTGTAGAACCAACACAACACCACCACCATCTCTATTTTAGGTCATCTCTCTTTTTCCTTCTTTTTTATAAACTTCCAATTAAGGCTCAATTTTGTTTACTATATTGAAATTGAAATTGATTTTAGCTTTTAGGTTTTGGCTACTTAAATTGATTTTATATTGTTTGAAATTGAAATTGAATCACGAAAACTGCCACCATGTGGAAAACTGCACCCACTTGAAAGCGATAAATTGGGGGCTATTTTTCCTATGTCTTATATAGCTATAAGCCCATTTAATTATTGTAATTTGTTTAATAGTGGGAACAACAAATGCAGGAATAGTACTATAACGAGAATGTTATTTTATGACGTTTTTTTTTCTTCTTAAAGTGAGTTTGGTTGAGTTATAAAATTTATGAGAAACTTGGATACAAACATTTACATTTATAGAGATAGAAGTAAGGAATTGATTTACATTTACATGGATCTCTATAGTTAAATTCAATGACAGCCAAGATAATAATAATGACATACTGATAGAATGACTATTTTTATTATTGAATCACGATGAAGAATACTTGGATCAAGATATATTGTTTTGTTTGTTGATTTTATATTGTATTAGTAGTAATCAAATATATTTTTTTGTTGTATAATTGAATCAAGATGAAGATTTTTTTTTTTTTTTTCCAATTATGCCTAGAGACAAAGCTAGTAGTAGTGAGAGTAACAAATTCATTGACTTTGAAATACTGGAAACAAATCCTTCCTGCAGACCTGCAAAAAATTGTCTCACTGGTACTGTGAGTTCAAGTCCGCCCCTGGTTCGATTGTGCATGGATAGGGTTTATTTTTTTTTTTGTGCATAGACACTTAGAGAGGGTTATGGTGGTTGGTATGAAGAAAATTGATAGAAATCCCCTTTCTTCCTTCAGCAATCTTTAGTAGATTAATGGCCTCAAACACAATATACTTAGGTTCTTCTCATTTTCCTCTCTAGTACTATTTTTCATAAATTGATTATGCATTAGGGTATCCATCGTACTATTTCATTCCTAAATCAATACATGTACTGATTTTATATAGCAACTCACGAGGTTACCGTTTTAATACCTTGGATAAGTAGTCATACCCTTACAATCCCTCCCATTCTTCTTTTTTTTTTTTGAAACAGCAAATTTTATTACGCCTAACCTGCAAAAGAAGCGCTAAGGCCAGCGAAAAACACAAAGCAATTACAACGAGGTACCGTATATAGGCAGATTACCCCGACCAAAACCCCACAAACCACACAAAAACAGGGGGGCGACTAGCAGACCTGCCCAAGGAAGAAAACAGCCCCAACACAACACCCAGCAAAGCCCCAGCAACATATCCCTCCCAAACCAGAAAACAGGAAGGCCCAGCCAGAAAAAAAAAACTAACAGCACCCCTCAGACAGCAGCACCATTAAACTAAGAAATCTGCACAAAATAAGGATTCTACAGAAAACACAGGGAACAGCACCACAGTAAACTAAAACAGCACCCTTCCCCCCTTATGACTACCTTCTTAAGCAATCTCCAGGGTCCCAATTCCACTTGTAAAAAAGACAAGGCGAACAATTTAATCTTGTCAAAATCCATCTCCAAGACAACACCTTGATCTCTTCCACAATCTCGTCCACCTTCGATATATGGTTTTCAAAAATCCTTGCATTTCTAGCTTTCCAAATCACCCAAATAGTTGCATGCCAAACCAACCCAAACCCTTTCCGCATCTTCTTGCCTCTCGCTTCCCCACTCCAACAAAGAAGGTGAGCAAACAAATTATGAGGGATTAGAAAGTTAAAACGAAGCCAAGCCATGATTTTCCTCCAAATCCTCGAAATAACGTTACAATGCAAGAATAGGTGCGTCCACCTCCGATATATGGTTTTCAAAAATCCTTGCATTTCTAGCTTTCCAAATCACCCAAATAGTTGCTTGCCAAACCAACCCAAACCCTTTCCGCATCTTCTTGCCTCTCGCTTCCCCACTCCAACAAAGAAGGTGAGCAAACAAATTATGAGGGATTAGAAAGTTAAAACGAAGCCAAGCCATGATTTTCCTCTAAATCCTCGAAATAACGTTACAATGCAAGAATAGGTGCTGTTGACTCTTCTACTGAAGAGTCGCAAAAAACACAATTTGTTGAACTATCCTGATCCAATAAATTCTTAATGGCAAGGTTTCTCCTAGTAGGAATCCGATCACGAAGGAGTTTCCAAGAAAAAAGCAACAACTTTAGAAGGGGCCGGGCTTTTCCAAAGATATTCGAACGCCTTTTCCTCCTCCGGGTTCAAAACATCCTCCAAAATTAACAACCCCTCCAACACCTTGTACATTGAGTTAACCGAAAACACTCCATTATCCTCCAAACTCCATCTCCACACATCTTCCTCATGAGACACCATCCAATCTCCAATCCATAAAATAAGGTTAGTAACTAACTCCTCCTCCCACGCAAATAGGGTTCTACGCCAAGAAAGATTCCAATTCCAATTCAAGCCGTCCCCCTCCTCCATATCCCTTATATTGGCATCCTTGTGATTAGAAATAGAATAAAGGCGGGGGAACCTAACACGAAGAGAGACCTCATCCACCCAAACATCATTCCAAAAGCTAGTATTTTCTCCATTCCCCAGCCTTCTAATCAACTTGCTATTAAACCAATCTCCTTCTACCCCTTTTTCCAACCCCACTACATCCTTCCACCATCTAGAAGCAAAATAAGGTACTACCTCCCGGCCTCCATCGAGCAACTTATTAATATTCTCTCCATATTTTGCCATTAACATCTCCTTCCAAAGCGGTGCTCCATGTTGTAATAATCTCCATCTCCATTTAGCCAAACGCTTAAATTAACCGCTCGGACGTCCCTCACCCCAAGGCCGCCTTTGTTCTTTGGATTGCAAATAGTTCTCCATTTCACCCAACTCACTTTACGACCCCCCATCACACCACCCCAAAGAAAATTCCTTTGAATCTTAACAATCTTTTTCCACATCGATACCAGCATCTTTAAAAGAGAGAGGTAAAAAATAGGGACCGAATTTAACACCGAATTCAAGAGGACAATCCTACCCCCAAGACTCTTCCCCACCCAATTAATCTATTCTTTAATTGTTCCAAGAGCGGTTCCCAAGTAGACAACGCGCTAGGATTTGCCCCCACAGGTAGCCCTAAATACTTAAAAGGCAAGGTGCCTTCATTATAATTCAAAAAGTCACAAGCCATCTCCATGAAAGCTCTCGGCACATTTATCCCAATCAAACAACTTTTAAAAAAATTAATCTTCAATCCGGACACCATCTCAAAACCTCTAAGTAAAGCCTTTAAGGTCCAAAGATTTTCAACTGATGCTTCACCTATACAAAGGGTGTCGTCCGCATATTAGAGATGCGAAATAACCAAACCATTCCGGCCCACTTCAAAGCCTTTAAAAAGATTACGATTAACTGCATTCCTCATCAAACCACTAAATCCTTCCGCCACAAGGAGGCAAAGGAAAGGAGCCAACAGATCTCCTTGTTTAAGCCCTCTATGAATATTGATTTCCTCCGTTGGACACCCATTCACAAGAATTGACATACTCCCACCACACACACACGCCTTCATCGAAGCAATCCATTTCACATGAAAACCCACTCTACCCAACATATACTCCAAAAAAGACCAATCAACCGAGTCATACGCCTTCTCAAAATCCACCTTAAGGATCAAACATTGTTGGTTTGCCCTCTTAGCTAAATCCACCACCTCGTTAACCACCAACACACCATCCACCAAATTCCTCCCTTTTAAGAAAGCCGATTGGGTAGATGCAATAATAGAGTTCATAACCCCGGAGAGTCTCGCCGCCAACACCTTCGCCACCAACTTATAAAGACAACCCAAAAGAGAAGTAGGTCTAGTAATCCATCAATTCAAAAGGACATTTTATCTTTGGAATTAATGCCACAAAGTAAGACAAAAAACTCCTTGGTAATATCTCATTAGCATGAAATTGATCAAACATAATTCGCACGCCATCCTTTAAAAGATACCAAAATTCTTTAATGAAAGCGAAATTAAAACCATCCGGCCCCGGGCTTTTATTTCCATCACTTTCCTTCACCACCACCTCTATTTCTTCCAATGAAAAATTCGCTATAAGAGCAGGCATTTTCTTCTTCGGAAATAGTCATGAACTCCACCCCATCTAGTTTTGGGCGCTCCCAAGTATTTGCCGCCACATGCCTTCGGAAGTGATTCATCACTACTTCCTTCACCTCTCTTGGATTTTGAACCCACTCATCATTCACCTTAATTGCCTTAACTGCATTCCTACTCATTCTTCTTTTAACACAACTATGGAAGTATTTTGAATTTGCATCCCCTTCTCTAAGCCATTTCGAACGAGCTCGTTGCCACCCAAAACGCATCTTTACTCTTCAAAAGTTTCCATAATTCCACAAAATTTGCCTTTCTAACCTCCACCTCCAAAGTCGTTAAACCACTAGCCTCCCCCCTAGCATCCAACTCCGCTATTTCCTCCGTTAAACCCGTCACTCTAGCTTCCACCTCCTCATATTCCACCTTGTGCAACTCCTTAATTTTAATTTTAACCTCTTTTAGCCTTTCTTTCAACACATGACTCATCCAACCACTTACTCTATGGTCCCTCCAAGCCTCCTCTACCACCTCCTTAAACTTCCGATTTTGCAAATAATTATTAAACCGAAATGGTTTCGGCCCCCAATCCCAACCACCACTTCTAAGGATCAATGGGCAATGATCCGTCACATCTCTTGGTAGAGCCCAAAGAGAACACTCCCCCCAATATGTCGACCACTTCTCCGAAATAAGCATCCTATCAATCCAGGCTCATCGACACTCCATTTGGATGGTACCAAGTAAAATGACAGCCCAAAATATCAACATCCTCCCACTCCACTAACTGTAAGAAATTAGTGAAAAAATTCATATCTGCTAATTGAATCGATGACGGGGCATCATTCACCCCCATTATTTCTTCTCTCCTACAAACCGAATTAAAGTCTCCAACCACACACCACGCCCCATCACCTAAATTCCTCCGAACCTCCACAAGCCTTGCCCATAACCTTTTTTTTGCCTCCATATCACCTTTTGCATACACATTTACAATAAAACACTTTCTACTATGCACCCCCCCAATCCAAACAAACCCCAACATACCCTTCGCCAATGAAAGTGAAGTTTAGCCTCGAGTTAACCTTACTCCATAAAGATAAAATACCACCACTATTACCTTCGGAAGGAAGGAAAGCCCAATCACAATCCTCACCCCCCCCCCCCAAAGCTTATAGCACAAAGAATTCGAGATTACCCCCATTTTAGTTTCTTGGATAGCCATAAAATCCACCTTTTGTTGACAAACCAAGTCCTTTATTTTTTTCTTCTTTATTCTACCCCCCAAGCCTCGTATATTGAAAGACGACACTATCACTGATCACGAATAACTCTCTCCCTTGCAGCCTTCTCACCCACATCAATTACTTCTGAATCTGATATCCTTTGCTTAGTTAGACCATCCTCCAAAATGTGTGAGATCCCCACCTCCTTCTGAATACCTAGTAATTGTGCCGCCTTTAATTCCTTTTCCACCTTTCTATGAGCCACTCCCTCTGTTGAGGCTGGAATCTCTATCTCTGAGTCTCCCGTCATAAAGTGAATACCTGACTGGGGAGTCACAAAAATATTTCTTCGAAACTCATCTGCGCACCCCGCCTGGCCCTTCTGAACATCCTCTTCCACCCTATCCAAAACCTCCCTACCATTGGCTAGAACCTCCTTCCCAGCCTCCTCATGTCTCCTTTCCTTCGCCGGAACAGATTTCGATCGCCCCACCTTCCTTGCCATAGCTTTGAGCCATCTCCCCCCTCTGCCTTCCTTCACCAATTTCGCAAAATGTAGGCACTTATATGTACCCAAAGCATTTTTATTAGCAGGTAAATTTTTAGGCTTCTTTTTTTTGTTCTTTTCAGCACAGTTCGTCCCCATAGTTGAAATATCAGCTCCCTGTTCCTCCTCACAAGTTTATGATAAATTGGAATTTTCTACTTGCACCCCTGTATCCTTCCTTCTTGCTAAATCATTTTCCTGAATTATAATTAAATTTGTAACCTGATAGTCCAATTCTGCCATAGGCCCAATAGCTCCATGTCACCCACTTGTCCTGTAACACCCATACTAATGTAATCTAGAATATTAGCATGCGCATTAAACTGATACTGGATACATTTAAACTTTCAATAATAATATTAATACATACACTGAAAGAGTACAAGTGGCTCGTTTATACAATTATCCGAATACCAAAAATGAATACTTATACATAATAATGATAATCTCCTGAACTTGTACTTGACGAGCAACTGCACTCCAATCCAGTATCTCCCTGATGATCTTCTTCACGAACCTCTTGCTTACCTGAAAACCTGCACCAGAAAGATTGGGATGAGACATAATGTCTCAGTGAGCTCCAGCCCAACCTACTGTTGGCAACCACGGGGGAAACCTAGGGTCGTCGTGCCTACTCTTGGCAATCTTGGGGATTCCTACGATCGCCGTCTTTCTCTACATATTCCGCGATCAAGGTAAACTAGGATCGCTATAGGTCTTAATCTTACGTTTATCATATTCTTGCCTTAAACTTAAACTCATACTTAGTGATCTGGGGACATCCTATGATCACTTTCTTTCTCTGCTGACTACTCGTCATATTCTCATAATAATTTCATAAGTATCAATTTACATCATTCTTAATCATAAAGTTAGTAAGTCAGCGTTGAACAAACAATCATTATCTTGGTTCATTTTACGGAGTGCATCCGGGTGGAGTAACCCCGAAGTACATCTCCCATCATACCGGTGAAACTCCTATCATATCAGGCTAACACCGGACTCCTCTTATCGTTGTGTGGACAACTCTCTCGATGAAGTCCCATCCGGCGTATCCCGGAGTCTGCTGAACACAACTTATCTTACATGTAGACAACCCTCTCGGAGAAGTCCCATCCGGCATAATCCGGAGCCTGCTGGACATGTTTCATCTTTTAACATACGTGTGAACAATCCTCTCGGAGAAGTCCCATCCGGCATAATCCGGAGCCTGCTGGACACGTTTAACATAGTCTTATAACTTACGTGTGGATAGCCCTTTCGGAGAAATCCCATCCGGCATAATCTGGAGTCTGATGAACACGTATAATCTTTATCATTAAGTTCTTAACTTAAGCTCATATGTATATCTAATACGTTTCATATTCTTATGCATATCTGATGCATTCATCGTTAAATAAATGTGTGCTACTTAACCTATAATAAAGGTCCTTGGTTTATCGTTCTCATAAGCCTCTTACTTGGTCGTTGGAATACCAACTCTTAAGCTTATCTAAAGCTTTGAATGATGAACATTCCTTATGCCTCATACTCTTAAATCTTGTTTTCCTATCAAAGGATTCGACATATCGTTATCATATGCCGTTCTTAGGGATTTACTATCCCACTTACCCATCGTTGGGAACTAAGTCCTTATCTCACTTGATAACTTAGAAATAATTCTACCCATCACTCTTATGATACATATGCATTCCCTAGATTAATCCTTGGAAGATCATGAGTAACATTGTCCTAAAGCATGTCGAAGATCATTGGCATGGTATAATTGTTTGAAAATAAAATGCCTTTCTGGGCAACTTCACTCTGCGACTCCCAGACTTCGCTCTGCGAAATCCTGCGTTTGAACCTTCAGACTCTGAACTTTCAGAGTCTGAAACTTCAGAACCTGGTGATCCTGAGTCTGAAGCTTCGCAGAGCGGCTGAAAACTTCGCTTTGCGAACTCAGCTTCTGATCACTTTGCAGGGTGAAGTCTAGGCGATGGCTAGGCAGTAGCCAAGCTCTGCTACTTCGCTTTGCGACCCTGAGCGTCGCTCTGCGACTGTAGCAGAACACATAATTTTTGAAAAACATGTTTAATCTTAAAAATCTTGGTACCCAGTGATCCAATGATCAATGAAAATATGCCAGGGACTTATTTTGAACTATAAAAACGTACTTTACCCAAGGATTAACTGGAATTAAGCATAAGTATCAAAAAGGGGAAAAACTATCCTTTTACTTAAATCTTAGCAACTTAAATTGTGATCTCACACAAAACTAACCCAAAGGGTAAATTGCTACTCCAAGGAACTCACCTAGCTATTGTTATGATTCTGATCCTTTGCCATGCTTGACAACCAAAACCCTAGCTTGAAATTCTTCCTCTTTACTTGATTTTCCTTAGCTTTCTCTTGCTCCAAATCTCCCAAAGCTAGCTTGCTTGCTTGTGTTCCAAGAGTTGAGGAAGAAACTGATGGATGATGGCAAGAGAGGATGAGGCGTGAGTTTTAGAGAGAGAGAGAGAGAGAAGTTGTGAACTTAGAGAGAGAATGGAAGGAATAAAATGGGAAAATATCTTGCTTTCCCCTTATAAAATCCTCTCTTTCAAAAATATTACAACTTTGACATTGCTTCCATTTTAATCCTCAATCACCGATAAAAGTTACGTCTAAGCGGGATATTACATGTCCCAACAGGGGAACCCACCAAACCAACCGGCCCCACTATATTTTCCTCATCAGCCAGCGCGTGGCTTTTCCCCAAGGAAGGTGTGACATCAAGCTGGACCGTGGGGTCCACTTCACACTCCAACCTTTTCTCTCCCACACTAGAGGTGATGACATGCTGTCATTACATGTTTTTATCTGTTGTTTTGATGTTTTTATTGAGTCTGTAGCATTATTAGACAGCCTGGAGGTGCAAAAAGCAAGAAAACATCAAGAACCTGAACTAAGTGCATCGGGACACGATTTGGGCATCGTGTCACGATTTTTCTGACCAGATTGGAAGTAGAGTTTTGTCTATAAAATCGTGTCACGATTGGGAAACTGATTATCGTGAATCTTGGGGACTTTAATGCAGAATCGTGTCACGATTTCATCAAATCGTGTCACGATTTGAGGAGCAGTTGTTGCCTATTTAAGCTGAACTGTTTTCAGAAACAAGGGTTCAGAATTTTGGAGATTGGAGGCACGATTTTGAGAGCACAAAACTGAAGAGGTGGCCATTCCATCCAACTCATAGTCAGTTTATGTATGTTTTTATGCTTCAATTGATTATGTTATTTGTAATTTATATTTTGAGTAGCTAAATCTCTTAGAGATTAGGTCTGGAGATGAATCTGATGTAATCTGTTTGAACACATGTGGCTGTGAAACTCTATGGCTTATAAATATTAATCTAGTTTTATTCAATTCATTTGTTCTTAATGCTTTTTATGTACTGACAATATATAACATGATTTGGTAAGAATGAATGACTAATGACCCTAGCTTTCAACTTAGACCTAATTGAATTGTTCAAATAAACAGGGTTAGTCTAGGAATGGATAATCGTTTATTTGTGATAATAGGTTAACGTTCGTAAAACCTTCGAGGAATACTAGATCACCTAAGGGATTAGGGGCTGTAATCCGAGAAGAGGGTTCTAACTCAAGGGATTGATTAGAACTATTTTTGTTAATCATCGTAAAACTAGAGGAGTATTCATAGAAATAGGAGCAGTTTACCAAACAGAATTAATCAGAGGATTCGAAAGGCTTGATCTCATCTCTCCTTATATTTTGGAAACAACTTTTATCAGCTTATTTATTTTTTATGCAATCAAACCAACTGCCTAGGGCAAGCCCCCATTTAATACATCCTTAATAATAACGACATTGCGGAGTAGAAGTTGAAACAGTCCCTGTGGAGACGAACTTATAAATTTTATTACTTCGATAATTTTAGTACACTTGCTAAAAGTTTATCAAGTTTTTGGCGCCGTTGCCGGGGACTGTTGAATCATTTCAACTGTGAAATTTCGTTATTATTTAGGATTTCTGTCAATTACGTTTTTGTTTGTATAGTGAAAAAAAATTATATAAAAAAAAATTTATGATTTATGCTCTTCATATCTCTTTCTTGTGCTTTACTACTGAAAGTTATTTCTGAGTTTTGTAGCAATGTGGGATAGTCGGTCGCTGATTGATTCAGAAGAGATCGGTATCCTTTGTTATGAAAAATGGATGATCTCTTTACATATAAAGGATTTGGAAGCAAGATTGAGTATGAGCTGCAATTTTTGTGGAGGCTATCATAATAGTTAGTATTGTGAGACGCAATTCATAGAAAAAGAAGAAGAGCACGAGGTGATCAACATCGATTACAATACTCAACTACAAAATATTTTAGATGAATTCTTGAGGTTAAATCGAGATTCATTTGAGAAATTTGAAGTTCAGTGTGGTGATCTTGTTGAAAAAGCATATGAGTCTCAGAAGAATTTGGTTGAGATGGAGACTGAGTGTCAGGTTATTGTGGTTGAAGAAAATCCACAAGTGTGGAATTCTGGTCTCTACCTGAAGTCTCAATAAATGGGGTTTAAAGAAACCACTCATGTGCAAATGGATGCATGTCCTTCTCCAAGGTGGGAGAGCTCAAATACAGTGAGTGCATGGGAGTATCTGACTCTTTGTGCCAAATTCATGGAATTCCTACCAAACAAGATAAAGAAGAAGGATGATATATTTTTTCTGTCATTTCTGCCACCCTAACAGTGGTTGAAGCGTCAAACTCAATGACGTAAAACAAAAGCGTTTGATGGGAGACAACCCATCCTTTTATTTTTCTCTAATGTTATTTATTTTGTTTGTTTCCATTGTTGAGTCAAATAATTGTTAGCATGTTGGAAGAATTTCGAGTATGCCCCTATTTTGTAATGAATTTTCACTTGTTTATTATTGATGAATTTGTTTGTTTAATTGACTTTTTCCAGTTTCGCAACAATTGTTTGATCAAGTGGTAATCAAAAGTTCATAAGGAGGTAGAGGCTTGGAACTCAAAGGCTGAAGCGTACGACATTGTGCAGATAGGTAGTCACAACTCCCAGAAATCATAACTTGTAAGGTCATTGCTAAAATTGTATTTTTCAATTTACTTTAAAGAGTGTTCCATGCAACTACATTTCTAGAACTTGTGATTTTTCTCTATTGTTGATCGGTCTTGTCATACACACACTAAGGCAAGGTGCTTCGTACCATGAGCCTTTTTTGAAGCCTACTTGGAGTATTTTTGTTTGAATCTTATCCTTTTGAAAAGCCAATTTGAGCCGGTAGGTGTAGATCCTTTTGTTCGGTGACAAACTACATAGTAAGCCTAGAGACTTTAAGTGTTATGACCCAAATATTAATTTTGGAGTTAGGCTGTAGGATGTGCTAAAACATAAGTTTGGGAGTTGCTTTTGGAATTTGCAACCAACTAAGTTTGGGGTAGGGGTACTAGAGAACTAAAGAGAGTCAAATACCTCTCTGAGTTTGAAAATCGAAAAAATGCACAAAAGGTGCAAGAGAAAAAAAATAGAAGAGACAAGATAGATGAATTAATGAAAATATTATTGTCTCAAAGATGAAAGAGTTCTCTAAGTACTTATGTTTATTTTGTGGGGTGAATGAGGTAAATGCTCAAAATTTTCCAATATAGTAGGAAAGCTTAACTCCAAAATATGTTTAACCTACTTTTCAAAAAATTATCTCACATTCACCTAAGCCCCGTTATAACCCTTAAAGACCTTTATAGTGTGTGTTGACATGGACTTTGATTGATGTTTAGAAATTTTTCAAGTGATGGTAATATGTAGACCTGTATGTCGACTGTGGGAAAACCCTTATCAAACTGTTGCGTGGAGTTGTGAATGGTGGATGTAGTCAAGCCAGCTGGCCCATCAAATGGCTAGCAAGGAGATGAACTTTTGGCACTATCACTTGGTTAGGTAAATTGTTATTTTAGTGTCATTTGTCAATTCTACAAGTAAATTCCTTGAGGACAAGGAATGATTCAAGTTTGGGGTTGTGATGACATGCTGTCATTACATGTTTTTATCAGTTGTTTTGATGTTTTTATTGAGTCTGTAGCATTATTAGACAGCCTAGAGGTGCAAAAAGCAAGAAAACATCAAGAACCTAAACTAAGTGCATCGTGACATGATTTGGGCATCGTGTCACGATTTTTGGAAGTAGAGTTATGTCTATAAAATCGTGTCACGATTGCATAATCGTGTCACGATTGCATAATCGTGTCACGATTGGGAAACTGATTATCGTGAATCTTGGGGATTTTAATGCAGGATCGTGTCACGATTTCATCAAATCGTGTCACGATTTCATCAAATCGTGTCACGATTTGAGGAGCAGTTGTTGCCTATTTAAGCTGAACTGTTTTCAGAAACAAGGGTTCAGAATTTTGGAGATTGGAGGCACGATTTTGAGAGCACAAAACTGAAGAGGTGGTCATTCCATCCAACTCATAGTCAGTTTATGTATGATTTTATGCTTCAATTGATTATGTTATTTGTAATTTATATTATGAGTAGCTAAATCTCTTAGAGATTAGGTCTGGAGATGAATCTGATGTAATATGTTTGAACACATGTGGCTGTGAAACTCTATGACTCATGAATATTAATTTAGTTTTATTCAATTCAATTGTTCGTAATGCTTTTTATGTACTGACAATATATAACATGATTTGGTAAGAATGAATGACTACTGACCCTAGCTTTCAACTTAGACCTAATTGAATTGTTCAAATAAACAGGGTTAGTCTAGGAATGGATAATCGTTTATTTGTGATAATAGGTTAACGTTCGTAAAACCTTCGAGGAATACTAGATCACCTAAGGGATTAGGGGATGTAATCCGAGAAGAGGGTTCTAACTCAAGGGATTGATTATGATTTTTGTTAATCATCGTAAAACTAGAGGAGTATTCATTAAAATAGGTGCAGTTTACCAAACAGAATTAATCAGAGGATTCGAAAGGCTTGATCTCATCTCTCCTTATATTTTCAAAACAACTTTTATCAGCTTATTTATTTTTTATGCAATCAAATCAACTGCCTAGGGCAACCCCCCATTTAATACATCCTTAATAATAACGACATTGCGGAGTAGAAGTTGAAACAGTCCCTGTGGAGACGAACTTATAAATTTTATTACTTCGATAGTTTTAGTACACTTGCTAAAAGTTTATCAACAGGCGCGTGTGATTAATCCTTCCTCCCTTCCAGCTTGTTGACTTTGAAAAGCACTTTTGTTCTTATCCACACACTTCACTTGTCCCTCTTGTATAGGTGGATCAGTACCTTTTCCCCCAATTAGCTCCTGAGTACTAGGAACTTCTAAAAAGTCACAAGTTCTTATCTCCCCTTTGTTTCCTGGAGAGAGAGAGCAGGCCTACTACTAGCCCTAGAACAATTATGACATAACCATACAGTAGGAATAGACTCTTCTTCCTCACTACTGTCACCACCGCCGCTGCCTTCAGGCCCCTCTCCCCACCGTTCAGCCTCGCCGGAACCCACAGAAGATGCATCTCTGCCCCCCATATCAACCGTCTTCAGCTGAACCTCCCCCTTTGAACTAGAAACTCTTTCCTCTTCAACTACCCATACCTTATAGTGTGCACCCATAACTGAAATGTTCAACATTTCATCAATGACTCCTCTTCTCTTGGTGAAAACCAGCAATCTAGCCATGTCCAAGCATTTCCTTCCGATAATATCTTCGTCAAAATCCAAGAACTCCCCGAATTTTGCTCCAATAATCTTAAAACACTTTTCTTCCCAAACATGAAGAGGAAGACCATACATTTGCACCCACACTTTCCTCTTTGCTGCCACCAACTCTGGAGACCACCTTTTAACTTCACTAAAGTTAGCCTCCCACCAAGCAGGATTTGAACCAATGGCCCTTTCCACTTCCCCCTCCAGCTTACTCTGAAGCAGCACCATATCATCACCCATATCCACCGCCGTGATGCTATGCAATCCTGCTAGAAATAAGCTTGTCCTAACCGAAGCAATCTCCCGGTGATATCTCAGAAAACCCACTGAACAGTTTTTCAAATCTTCTAAAACCTTCTCACAGACATCCAACACCAGCACCGCTTCCTCCCCACCATGCTCTCCTTCCCTAAAAAAAACATCTTCCTTTCTCCTAACAACATTGCAAAAACTTTTACCCAACACCACCTTTGAACCCCCACCTACGACCCTCCTCTCCTTGGGCGCCTCTTCCTTCTCTTTGTGAATCCTCCCAAACCTAGCCAAGTTGATTTTCAACTTAACCTCACCCCACCACACATCCCCTAGCCTTCTTTCCAGTTCCTCCACTTCATCCACCTCTTTGAACTTAACAAAACCGAATCTCCTCCCCTATTTGTCTAATTTCTTTGGAATAAAAATCTCTCATACCCTTCCATATTTCATGAACAACTTCCAGAAATCTGAAATTTTTGCCTACTCTGTGAAGTTGGTGAAGAAAAATGGGGTAGTACTTTGGTCCATATCTCTAACATACCCTCCTTTCCTAAGCTCCGTCGTGGTCCGGTGAGAAAATGGCACCATGACTGTTCTCTCATTTTGTGTCCCTTGTTGCCCATTTTCCCCCTCTTTTCCTCTCTCTAGATTCTCTCTCATCTTTCTAATTTGTGGAATTTTTCTCCCCTCCCATTCTCTTACAAATTTTAGCTAAACAATGCCTTACACAACACAGTAATCATCATTATTCACAATAAATGTGCCAATAATGAGTTAAAAACAAAAAGATGATAGATCTAATAGCAATTAGCCTAAGATTTTCATATGGTTTGTCCAAAAGAAAGTCATTTACAATACAGAAAAAAACAAGTCTAACCATAAACATTTCCCTTAAAAAAAAAAATCTAACCAAAGACATTTACCATCTCACTCACCCAAACGTTCTTGGATGTATAGGCACAAACTATTTCCTGAAAGAGATATAGATTATTGGCTTAATTGATCATCCGGTCTCTTAACTTAATTCTTTATTTCACAATGATTCTTTAACTAAAAAATGTCTCAAATTGGTCCTTGTACTGTCTGTGAGTACAATGTATGGAAACTAGGGTTTCTGTGCTCTGTTTAGGTCATGCCTTGGGAATGATCCCAAGGTTACTATTTGTAGCCTCTCTTGGGCCTACCCGGTCATGGTTTTGGGCCCAAATCGTAAAGGGCCAAAACCATGACTAGGGCGCCCTTGTAAGCTGCTGAGGGCGCCCCCAGAGGGTGCCCTTTAGGAAGGTCACCTAGGGTTATTTATGACTATAAAGTGGGTCCTGCGCCCTCCTGGAGGGCGCCCAGCCTTATTCCAAGGGTTTACACCCTTGTCTTTAGGATCTCAAGTCCTAGATGGTGGGATCTACGGTCCACAACCCAACAAGCACGAGTCTTGGTACAAGGCGAAGTGATTAAACTGTTTACGGGGGGATTTGCCTATGACCTTAGTTACTAAGCTATATGAAAAAATTTTATGAGTCCTAGCCCAACATGGATGCTTGCCCAATCATGGGTGCTCGCCCATGATGAGTGCTAGCCCAACATGGGTGTTTAACCCTGCGTGGGTACTAGTCCAACACGGATACTAACCCAACGTGGGTACTAGCCCAACACAGGGACTAGCCCAATCTGGGTACTAGCTCCATGTTTCTGTTCTGAGTGCCTTAATGGGCGCTAGCCCAACGAGAGTATTCATATTATTCATATTAGCCCAACAAGCACGAGTCTTGATACAAGGCGAAGTGATTAAACTGTGTGTAGAAACGACTCCTTTGAGTAGATTAGATCGCCGCGCCGGGACAGGCCCATTTTGGGCGTGGTCCCTTTGAATCTTCAGGTTGAGGGCGCGCCTTAGTGGGATCCGACGGCTGACGTGAAGCGACCGTTCGCTCTCGCTGACGTGTTCGCATCGCAACGGCTCTCGAAAATCGTGTCAACTTAAGTGACGTCATCTGCGCGTTTTCCCAGGCTTTTTTACTTTAAACTGAAACGGATCTACTTTTCCTCATACTTTCAGATTTCTTTTATCCTTTCTCCCTCCTTTACCTCCGTCATTCTCTTCCAAATCGTTTTTAATCGTTCAAGCGGTTACAGTCTTTGTGGATCGCTGCGCCTGCTGTTTACGGATCGTTCGGAGCCCGTGTTCGTTCTCAAGCCCTTCACTTGTCTAAATCCAGGTAACCCTATTCGATCTCGTTCTTTTTTATTTTAAATCAGTAGTATGGTGGTAATTAGGGAGTGCGATGAGGCGAGTAGGGAGCTCTCCCCAGCTAATTCGGAGGAGAGGTGTAGGTTGTGGAGGGAGAGTGTTAGGCATGAGAAACGGTCAAATGGAACCATTGATTGGGTGGTGTATGATAAGGCCTGCTACGACCACTCCCTTTTGACGGAGTTTTCGAGTGATTCGGACGAGGGTGAAGGAGGGAGTGGTAGTGGGAATTCATCTGACTCTATTATTCATTCTGTTCGACCAGGTCCGTTCTGTAGGAAAGGAATTTGTTACATGGCGTCTTCTAGTGGTTCAGAACAAGAGAGTTTCGCCGACGAGGTGCTTCGTTCAGAGTCCGTGTACATGGACCCCCAGCGGGTGGCGTTTTTTCGGAGTAAGCTGCACGTGTCCTCTACGGGATTTGAGGAGGACGTGGTCTTGGAACCTTGTCGCCCAGGTGAGAAAGTGTGCGCACAAAGGCCGAAGAGCATGAAGAGTGAGATGTTTCATATGTACACGACAGTTTTTGAGGATCTGGGGGTGAAGTATCCCTTCACGCCCTTTGAAGTTGACGTACTCAGTTTGTCTAAATGTGGCGCCTTCTCAGCTGCAGCCGAACAGCTGGGCATTTATACGTGCTTTTGAGATTTTATGCGAGGGGTTGGGTTTCCAGCCCTCAGTTGGATCCTTCTTTACGTTTTACGGCACGAAGGGGGTAAATAATCAGTCTTGGGTGTCCATCAGCGCGCATCCTGGTAAGAGGTTGTTCCCGCCCTACGCCTCTCATTACAAGAATTGGAGACAAACGTTCCTCCGGGTCCGGGGACGAAAGGATTGTGAGGCAGCTGCTGTGTGGGTTGATGGTAAGCTGAGGTTTCTCGTATGTTGGACGAGTGCTCCGGCGTCTATCATGGGATTTGACTATGAGAAGCTGGATGCATACGACCAGGGCGTCGTCTGTTTTTTGGACAAAATGTTGCCTATGAACATCCGGGAGTTGTTGAATAGGGAAGGGGATGTAGATAGCTTAGACAAGTACCTACGTGAGTCAAATTCATTTATTTATGCTTATATTTTGCTTTTCTATTTTCTTGTCCTCTTAACTTTCTGCTTTATTTTCTGTAGAGGATATGGCGCCCATGACTGCGGCGGAAAGGAAAAGATATCTCGAAGAAATGAAGGCTAAAAAGGCTGCTGAGGGGATGGCAGCCACTGATCCTGCGGGACTTATTACCCGCATGCCGAAGAGAAAAGCTGATCATCCGCCCGAGTTTCAAGCTGAGTGCCTCACAGCGGCTACACATGATAAAGCGTCGCCCGGGAAAGATGATAAAGGAAAGGCGGCGGCGGAGAAAAAAGGAAAGAAAACGCCTTCTCCTTCCTCAATTAGCGCCATCAAAACCAGTAGGTCAGTGCCATCTTTCTGGGATAAAGGCTTTGACTACGGCGCCTACGTCAAGGAGAGGCTGGTTTTCAGTCCAGAAGACGCGGAGGCGGGAAACCAGGGCGATGTGCCCTTTATGACGAGGGATATGAGAGTTCATTGTTTGCGAACTATAATGCTTTTAGACACGGTGGATCAGAAGTATGAGGAAGTGGTGCAGAATGAGGAGGCTCTCCAAGCTACGGTGAGGGCGTTGGAGAAAGAGGTGGAGGAAGCCAGGAATGCGAGGGAGAAAGAAGTGCAAGAAGCCAGGGAGGCGGTGAAGCTTGAATGTGATAAACACATCTCTGATCTGAAGGTTGGTTATTGTTAGTACTGCGAAAGCAAGTATTAGTTTTTATATCGTTCCACAGGGATTAAGGCGATATCATATTCCGTTCAACTTCGATTATAGTTCTAAGTTAGGGTTTAATCGTTTTTTGTACTACACTACTCATACTTTTAAAACATAATAAATAAATGGTAGAGTAATAGGACATAGAAGGTGTTTAGGATTGACTTTCATCAATCAAACATTGGTTATATCCGATTGATCACAAATACGAATTCTAGCGTTTTCTTATATATTGCATTATTACGTATTGCTCATCAACATCATTGATTTCCCAAATGACGTCAAGATATCGATTGTATCGTTTAATCGATGATTTCTCAATCCATTAAACGATCCAAAAGCATTATGATCCAATACTATAATGTAATTATCAAAACCAAATCCCATTTCTAGAATTTCTTATCTTGATAGAAAATCATTCTAAACCTAGATTCAAAAGTCTTTTTCAACAACATTTAAATCATACATAAGATTGAAAAGCAAGAAGAAATTCAATGGTATATAAAAATTGCTAGAATCATATATTGAATAATCAAAAGTTTACAACATAAGTGATTGATTACCTATCAATCCCAACAAAGGAGATTGGTTGATCATTTTCATGACAACTCTTGCAAAATAGGAAAGAAAGATGAAGATAGTTGAGAGCTTGATGTCTCAAAGCTTCTAATGATCTTCTTCAATCCAAATCTAGTTGCTATATGATGTTTTCCTCCTTCTAAGCCTATTCTCTTTCAAAGATTATATGTTTTCTAAGCTCTGGAAAATTAAGTATTCTGATAAAAAGCTATATATCAAGAAATGAGCTTAAAAAATCTATTTATGTGCTGAGAAAATGTTCGCTCGCTACAAGCGACCAGTCTGTCGCTTGTAGCGAGGACTTCAGTTGGCCAATCATAGAGCTCCACGTCACCATCAGCATTAAACCGCCCCTTTGGTCGCTACAGCGACCAGGTCTGTCGCTACTAGCGACCAGCCTTTGAAATTCCCTGCCTAGGCTCGCTTCAAGCGTCCAGTTCATCGCTACAAGCGATGAACTCCTGATAATCCCTGCCTAAGCTCGCTTCTAGCGATGGATGCTGCGCTTCAAGCGATGGCTTCCTGGAAATCCCTGCCTATCCTCGCTACTAGCGATGAGTCTTGCGCTTGTAGCGATGGCATCAAGAAAAGCTTCATGCTTTTGCATCAATCAGGTTCAAGCATGTATTTCCTGCATAAACACATGGGGTAAGGCTTAGGATCACATTTGTTGCATTTCTAACACATTTATGCCCTAATCCTAAGGTAACTTGTACAACAAGTAAACATAAGTGCCTAAATTTGTACCAAAATATAACAACATTTAAGCACTTATCAAACTCTCCCCAACTTACATTTTGGTTTGTCCTCAAACCAAAGAACAAAAGGAAATTTTTCATAGCTTTGAAAACCACAGTATTGAGCAATTTAGCAAAGGATTCAAAAGTGTGAAGAATTAAACATCCAAAGAGTGATTCAAATGTGATTGCGCATGCTAAAGTCCAGTTTCTCATCAAACAAAATACATTCTACAAATGTGAAATAGTTCTAAACACAAGGAATTAAATCATACAATCCTAAACAAGCAACATGTTTAAATTTGAACCAAACCTAACACACTTCTATAAAGTATATGAACAATTGAAATCATTTGTGAGGGTTATGAACACTCATCCAATAAACATGATAACATACAATCAAATTATGTGTCTATCTAATTATCATTTCCAAAAGCATAAAAGGCATTGATCAAAAGGACTTTAAGGGTTGTAATTGGGCTAGGCTACAAAAGAATTGTCATATGTGGGATATTTGAATTCAAATGGCCAAGCAAAAGGAAACATTCAAACTAATTACAACTTCCTTCTTTCTCCAATACAACACTTGGTGAATTTCATTCTTTTCTATTCTTGATTGATTCTTGACAACTTTTCTTATTTTTTTTGAAATCTTGCAAACCTTTTCATTTTTCTCTTTTCTTTTTCTTGGTTTGCTTTTCTTTCTTTTTTTCATTTCTTTTCAAGATTGTCAAGATCAAATATTACATTCACCATACATTGACTTAAATAAAACCTTCCATTCTCCCCAACTTATTCCAATGATACCCTAATCGAATGTTCCTTTGTTATTATGGCAAAGGTCAATAAAAACGACGGATAAGGGTTCAAAAGAAAACAATTATCAGAATTCAATAGAGAGTTAACTGTGACTGAATTTTTTTTTACAAACTCCGGCAATTTAAATAAGCAGATGAGCTTATTAAATTGACAGTCCACAGTTAACAATTCTGATTCCATTAGGCTCAGCTGGGTTAACAGATACTCACACATCTCACAGGGTAGGTTCATTTGGTCAAGTATTTCTCTCAATTTCAAACAATTGCCTTGATCATTTCAATGCTCTTATACAAATTAAAACAACAACAGATTTAACATAATCTAACTGAGTTAAACATGGTATTGGTCTCCTGCATATATATACATTGGTTGAGGATTCCTCACATTTTTGGCTAGTTCTATATTGGTTCAAAACTAAACACATGCTTGCTTAAAAACTGAATAAATTAACTTGTGCGTGTAAAGAACTTATTCACATTAAAGAATATACCTAGAATAACGAGAAAACGAGTACCTTAGCTGCGCGCTTTAACACTCATTCTTATCATTATCACTCAGATGATTCACAGTTCAAGCATTGCTTTTGAATCAATCATCTTTCTTTCAAAATTTGTTGGGATTTTCAAAAAATTTTAACATAAATAACACTAAAGCATAAATAAAATAGAAACTATACTAACATGTTATACCCAAAATATAAATAACATAAACATAAACAAAATATTATCCAAGGTACAACAGAAATACCAAAAGTACAAAGCATAAATCAAAATGTTAAAGTACAAAGCTGAATAAATAAAATGAAAGAAAACAAATCAAGATCTGCAGCTCTGCATCAATCTGAATCTGTGGCCATGTCGTCCTCAGAGTCAATCAAGTCAGCTACCCTGCGATCAATAGACTCAAATGAAGAATCATCACCCAGATCAGCATCGACATCAACGTCGTCATCACCATCGTCTCCAGCATCCTGATCATCACCAGCACCAGCTGCCTCTGCCCCTCCTGGAAAGAATGGCCTGTCCCCAGGCCAACCAATATGCTCATAGAAGAATGCAGGTGTCCACGGGCTCTGGCCACTGTCGTGCAGATGGCTCTGAATCGTAGTAAGTGCCCGATGATTTGACGCATTCTGCGCCAACAGCATAGCGCTCACAGTAGCTGAATCCCAACCGGAAAAGTCCAAAGGTGGAATGGTCGGATGGCTAGGGTGGCTAGTAGTGTGAGGTGGTGGTGGTGGCATGTGAGAAGGTCCTGCTGAGGATGAAGGTCCGGCTGATGTATGAGGTGGTGAAGGTGGGGCAACAGGTGCAGGTGCAGAGCAATACCTATTGATGTATCTATCATCAATAGGATTTTTAATCTCCTCATCAACTTGTGATGGCATATGAACTCTAGCTCTCCTACATAGACCCATAATCAACCCGGGAAAAGTTAAAGGACATTTAGGTTTGGCCGGGGGTAATAGTCCACTTTCAGCAACAATCCTCATCTCATTAGCAATGAGCCTAGCTACGTCCACTTGACGCTGAGTGAGGATGTAATGGACTAAGGGGGTCACATCTAAAGTGGTGGAGGAGGTGTGAGACTTAGGGCGAATGTTATAAAGAATCAGGGTAAGGATTACCTGAGCCTCAGTGGTCATGTGCTCACGCAATGCTCTGAAAGGCTTACCCGAAGCCCGACTCACGTCATAACTCTTCCCCGCTTGGAAGATGTCCTGTGCTATGGTGTCGTGGTCCCACTCACCACTCCTCTGACGCTCACCAAAATCACACAGTGCTGTGGGTGCAAGCGGATTCTCTTCTTCATCATCAACCACCTCCAAAGGCTTGCCCAGATATGCGTTGATGGACATGCGGTCGAATGTGACGGTGCGCCCACGCACGTAGGTTGTGAAGGTAAACTCATCTGAAGGATCGGAGGGGATCGCGTTCGCGTAAAACTCGCGAACGATCTCATAGTTGATCCTCCTCGGTGGTGTGCAAAGGATTCCCCACTTCCTCTCTTTAATCACAGCTGCTATATGACCATATTCCCCTTCTTCAGATATCTCAAATCTTTTCTCTGACCAGATTCTTCTCGTCCTCAGTTCCTCGTATCTCTCCTGGTTCCTCCAGCTGAGGAAACGAGCTGCATCGTGCTGTGGCACATTGACCCTTGGTCTTGAAGAGGAACTTTCCACGTTCCTTTGACGTTTAGATGATGTTTTAGGTGCCATTCCTACACAATTGATCAAAACAGATAAAAGTCAGGTAGGATACAAGTCAAACTCAATTAAAACAAAAATAAAACAAAATCTGGGCTCGCTCGCTACAAGCGACAGCTTGGTCGCTGTAGCGACGAAACCCAGAAAATCCCAGATTCCTGCGCTACAAGCGCAGTTCTAGCGACAAGACCCTTTTTCAAAATTCATGTTTTTCTTGATTTTGACTTGGTTCTAGCATGCGAAATCAACATTAAAGCTAAAATAAATGACTAACAATCACTTAAACTCCCTAAATCCTCAAAAACCCTAATTTATTTTGAATTTTACAAAAGGGTTTTTCCAAAAATACGATTCCTAAGAACAAGAGAATTAGAGGGTAGTTTTCTAGGTGATTCTTGTTCATTTACAACAACTTAAACTATGTATAACAATGGGTAATCAATAGGGCATGATTTAAGTTCAAAATTTGTAAAACCCTAAAACCCTAAATTTCTAAAATCAGCATGCAGGCACAAAAACACAGTATAAAGCTCAATAATAGGAACAGACAGTGACGAAATACATACCTGGTGAGTTGATTTACAGAATTAGTGCAGGAACAAAGTGAAATTAGCAAGATTGTGCAGAATGTGAGATGAACAGAGATGCAGAAATGATGGAGTGTTTACAGAAGTTTAACAGTTGCGAAAATATGAGTTTAAAAGGCTAATGCAATAAATAAAAGTGGTTGGGGGTGGCTGAAGCGACAGGTCAAGCCTGGGTATTATAAAACTGTTTTCTGATACGCTCGCTACAAGCGCGCGATTCGTCGCTACAGCGACAGGCAAGAAGCCCATCGCTACAAGCGAACAGTGGCGCTACAAGCGCAAGTACAAAAGCTGTCGCTACAAGCGACAAGTGCGTCGCTACAAGCGACAAGTGTAAATTCCATCGCTACAGCGATGAGTTGGTCGCTGTAGCGACCATGACAGAAAACAGAAAAATAAATTTTGAAGTTCTAACCACTATCCCAACATGCATAAATATTTGTACAGAAGTAAACTAAGACTAAAAACACAACATACTTACAAAATTGGGGTGCCTCCCAACAAGCTCTTGTTTAACGTCATTAGATCGACGCCTGTTTCGCTTACGCATGTGAATCGATGAGTGAAATCGTCGTCGTGTGTCGAACGACTTCACCTCCAAAATATGGCTTCAGCCTTTGTCCATTCACTGTCCACGTCGACTTGGTGATAGGATCCTCGAGTTCCACAGCTCCATAAGGTTTCACTTCCTTTATCATGAACGGACCGGACCACTTGGACTTCAATTTACCCGGAAATAATCGCAGTCTTGCATTGAACAGCAACACCATCTGACCAGGCTTGAATTCCCTCTTCATGATCTTCTTGTCATGATAACGTTTAACCTTTTCCTTATAGAGCTTGCTTGACTGATAGGCTTGGTCACGCATCTCTTCTAACTCATGCATTTGAAGTTTCCTCTTCTCCCCAGCTTGCTCTTGATCAAAGTTCAAAAACTTGAGCGCCCAAAACGCTTTGTGCTCCAACTCGACCGGCAAGTGGCACGCTTTCCCATACACCAATTGGAATGGGGTGAAACCCGTAGGAGCTTTGTATGCGGTCCTATAGGCCCACAACGCTTCATCCAGTTTCATAGCCCAATCCTTCCTTGAAGATGACACGGTTTTCTCAAGTATCCGCTTAATTTCTCGGTTGGATACCTCGGCTTGACCGTTCGTCTGTGGATGGTATGGTGAAGCTACCTTGTGCTTTACTCCATAGTGCTCAAGTGCTTTTGCTAACTGCTGATTGCAGAAGTGTGAACCTCCATCACTTATTAGCACTCTTGGAGTTCCAAATCAGGAGAAGATGTTCCTTTTCAGAAACTTGACCACTGTTTTGCTGTCGGCTTTCTGAGATGCAATTGCTTCAACCCACTTTGAAACGTAATCAACAGCCACCAGAATATACTCGTTGTTCAAAGAAGATGGAAATGGCCCTACAAAGTCAATACCCCAACAATCGAAGACTTCGACTTCAAGGATACTTTGTAGAGGCATTTCATTCCTCTTTGAAATCCCTCCGGTCTTCTGGCAACTCTCGCATTCTTTCGCATGTTCATAACAGTCTTTGAACAACGAGGGCCAATAAAAGCCAGCTTGAAGAACTTTAGCTCCAGTTCTTTCTCCACTGTAGTGACCACCATATGGCGAGTTGTGACAATGCCACATGATGTCTTTGGCTTCTTCTCTAGCAACACATCTTCTGATTAAGTGGTCTACTCCAATCTTGAATAAGTATGGGTCATCCCAAATAAATTGATTGGCGTCTCTCAACAACCTTTTCTTCATTTGCCAAGTGTAATCCTCCGGAATGAACCCCGTTGCTTTGTAGTTGGCCATGTCCGCGAACCATGGTCTTTCTTGCACCGTAAGCAACTGTTCATCCGGGAATTCTTCAAGGATGTCCCTTTCATTCTTCGTTATCTCTTTGTTCACCAATCTGGATAGATGATCAGCTACTAGGTTCTCAGTCCCCTTCTTGTCCTTAATCTCCAAATCAAACTCTTGGAGTAGCAACATCCAACGGATGAGTCTCGGCTTTGAGTCGGGTTTGGTAATCAAGTACTTGATAGCTGCATGGTCAGTCCAGATAACAATTTTCGAACCTATGAGATATGAACGAAATTTTTCTAATGCGAACACTATGGCAAGTAATTCTTTTTCAGTGGTAGCATAATTGACTTGTGCGTCATTTAAAACTTTACTTGCGTAGTGTATAGCATGAAAAATTTTGTTTTTGCGTTGACCTAACACCGCGCCTACCGCATAATCACTAGCATCGCACATAAGTTCAAAATCGTATATCCAGTTTGGTGCGGTGATTATGGGTGCGGATGTTAAGCTATCCTTCAAACTATTAAATGCATTTAAACAGTCAATATCAAAATCAAAAGACTTATCTTTGTTGAGCAAGTTGCTCAATGGCTTTGCGATTTTTGAGAAGTCTTTGATGAATCTCCGATAGAACCCGGCATGGCCTAGGAAGCTTCGGATCCCTTTGACATTGACTGGTGGTGGAAGTTTTCCTATCACGTCGACCTTAGCTTTATCAACTTCGATACCCTTGGAGGAGATCTTGTGACCAAGGACAATACCCTCGGTTACCATGAAGTGACACTTCTCCCAATTGAGCACCAAGTTGGTTTCCTTGCACCTTTTCAGTACCGTATCCAGATTTTCCAAGCATAAATCAAATGATGACCCGAAAACTGAGAAGTCGTCCATGAACACTTCAATGCTTTTCTCTATCAAGTCGGCGAATATAGCTTGCATGCATCTTTGAAATGTTGCTGGAGCGTTACATAAACCGAACGGCATGCGTCGATATGCGAATACCCCAAAAGGACAGGTGAAAGCAGTCTTCTCATGATCGTCTGGATTCACCGATATCTGATTGTAACCTGAATACCCGTCAAGGAAACAGTAGAAAGCTTGTCCTGACAGCCTCTCTAGCATTTGATCCATAAATGGTAGAGGAAAATGATCCTTTCTCGTTGCTTTATTCAACCTCCGGTAGTCAATACACATCCTCCAACCGGTCACGGTTCTCGTCGGTATGAGCTCATTCTTCTCATTCGTGATAACCGTCATACCTCCCTTCTTAGGGACAACTTGAACCGGACTAACCCATGTGCTATCCGAGATCGGATATATCATGCCGGCTTCTAGTAGCTTCACTACTTCTTTCCGGACTACTTCTTTCATGTTTGGGTTTAGCCGTCTTTGAGGTTGTGCCACCGGCTTATAATCCTCTTCCATCATGATCTTGTGCATACAATAGGAAGGACTTATCCCTTTTAAGTCGGATAGTGTCCAACCTATTGCTTCTTTGTTGGACTTCAAAACTTCGACCAATCTTGTTTCTTCATGGTTTGATAGGGAGCTACTAATGATCACCGGTTTTGTACCCTCTTTGTCAAGAAACACATACTTCAAATGTGAGGGTAATATCTTCATCTCCGGTTTCACTTCTTCTACTATAGCATCATTCGTCAATTCCTCTATTTTGGCTTTGTGAGGAGGAATTTCCTTCAACGAATCGAGCTCCTTCAAACACTCTTCAAGCTCTAGCTCATCTTCTTCTCCTAGGATACTTAGTGCGTTTGTCAAAACTCTCTCAAGATGCGTCAAATCATGCAACTGGTTTCTCGTATCAACTATCAATTCTTCCGTTGCATCCATCTTGAGACACGCAGCTTTATCACTAGGGAACCTCATGGCTTCATGGATGTTGAAATTGACTTCTTCATCGTCCACACGGACCTTCATTAAGCCTCCGTCAAGATCAATCATCATCCGTGCCGTTTGCATGAAAGTTCTTCCAAGAAGTATTGGCACGTCATCATCCTCCGGAATATCCATAACTACAAAGTCGACGGGGAACAAGAACTTGTCGACTTTCACCAACACGTCTTCAGCAATTCCCAATGGACGAGTGTAGGATTTGTCGGCTAATTGCAAGGTTAAGTTGGTTCTCTTCACAACGATATGACCTATCCTTTTGACAACGGATAGTGGTATTAAGTTGATGCTTGAACCCAAATCAATAAGTGCCTTGCCGACATCCACATTGCCAATGGACACGAGCAATGTAACTTTGCCCGGATCTCTCTTCTTTCTTGCCAATGTGTTTTGGATGATCTCACTACAATTTGCATCTAGCAAAATTGTTTCTTCTTCATTGAACCTTCTCTTCTTGGAAAGGATTTCCTTCATGAACTTGGCATATGTAGGCATTTGCTCTAAGGCTTCCGAAAATGGTATGTTGATTTGTAATCTCTTGAAAACTTCAAGGAACCTAGCAAACTGCCTCTCCTTCTCTTTTTTGGCTGGTGTAGTTGGGTAAGGTAGGTGCGGTGTTGGTGCATTCTTCACTATATCTTGCTTCTTGCTCTTCTCCTTCACCACATCCTTCTTCCATACAATGTTTTCATTTTCAACTACATCCTTATTATTTTTTTCTACTTCTACATCCTCTATATGTACATCCTCCGTTTCTTCCTCATGCCCTTCATCTTCATCCTTCTCTTTCACCTCATTCTCAACCACCTTTCTCTCTACTTCTAAATTGTCCCCGATACCTTGGCCAATTACCTTCCCGCTCCTTGTAGCTATTGCCTTGCAATTTTCGTTGTCTCTTGTTGCAAGGACTTCCTCATCAAAATGACTTAATTGTCATTTCGATGATGATGCATGATCCTTCGGGTTGGTTTGTGTGTTGGCGGTAAAGGTTCCGCCTTGTTGAGTAGCTTGTGAAAGTTGTTGTGCCAATTGACCAACTTGCGTCTCCAGATTTTTAATGGACGCATCTGTATTTTTCTGGTTGGCCATTGACTGCTGCATAAATAGATTGAGGGTTTCATCAGTGGATTGGTTGCGGTTTTGTTGTGGAGGTTGATATTGGTTGTAATTCTGGTAAGGTTGTCGGTTGTACTGGCCAGCTTCTCCTCTCCACCCTTGACCATAATTTGGGTTATTCCCTCTTGGGAAGTTGTTTGGATGGTTTTGGAATTGGTTAGGAAACTGTTGAGGCCTTGGTTGGTTACCAACATAGCTTACCTCTTCTGTGGGGGGTGGACAGAATCCTGTTGGGTGATCTCCCGAACAAAGCTCGCAAGATGCGACTTGATGTTGTCTTCTTTGCTCGTTTTGAATGTCCTTCATTTGTTGGGGAAGGTTGCTAAGTGCTTAAATGTTGTTATATTTTGGTACAAATTTAGGCACTTATGTTTACTTGTTGTACAAGTTACCTTAGGATTAGGGCATAAATGTGTTAGAAATGCAACAAATGTGATCCTAAGCCTTACCCCATGTGTTTATGCAGGAAATACATGCTTGAACCTGATTGATGCAAAAGCATGAAGCTTTTCTTGATGCCATCGCTACAAGCGCAAGACTCATCGCTAGTAGCGAGGATAGGCAGGGATTTCCAGGAAGCCATCGCTTGAAGCGCAGCATCCATCGCTAGAAGCGAGCTTAGGCAGGGATTATCAGGAGTTCATCGCTTGTAGCGATGAACTGGACGCTTGAAGCGAGCCTAGGCAGGGAATTTCAAAGGCTGGTCGCTAGTAGCGACAGACCTGGTCGCTGTAGCGACCAAAGGGGCGGTTTAATGCTGATGGTGACGTGGAGCTCTATGATTGGCCAACTGAAGTCCTCGCTACAAGCGACAGACTGGTCGCTTGTAGCGAGCGAACATTTTCTCAGCACATAAATAGATTTTTTAAGCTCATTTCTTGATATATAGCTTTTTATCAGAATACTTAATTTTCCAGAGCTTAGAAAACATATAATCTTTGAAAGAGAATAGGCTTAGAAGGAGGAAAACATCATATAGCAACTAGATTTGGATTGAAGAAGATCATTAGAAGCTTTGAGACATCAAGCTCTCAACTATCTTCATCTTTCTTTCCTATTTTGCAAGAGTTGTCATGAAAATGATCAACCAATCTCCTTTGTTGGGATTGATAGGTAATCAATCACTTATGTTGTAAACTTTTGATTATTCAATATATGATTCTAGCAATTTTTATATACCATTGAATTTCTTCTTGCTTTTCAATCTTATGTATGATTTAAATGTTGTTGAAAAAGACTTTTGAATCTAGGTTTAGAATGATTTTCTATCAAGATAAGAAATTCTAGAAATGGGATTTGGTTTTGATAATTACATTATAGTATTGGATCATAATGCTTTTGGGATTTGGTTTCTATTAAATTCTGATTGTTGTTTTCTTTTGTTGGGGAAGGTTGGACATTTTCTTTGTCAACTCTTCCACTTGTTGCGTAAGCAACTTGTTTTGTGCAAGGATCGCATCATTGGTTCCCAACTCTAAGATTCCTGTCTTCCTTTGGCTTTGGCTCCGGTTGTGATGAGCTTGGTGATCGTTCAACGCCATTCTATCAATAATAGCAACAGCATCCTCCGCGCTCTTGGCCATTAAAGAACCACCAGCTGCAGCGTCAAGCAAAAGCTTTGATTGTTGTTGCATTCCGTTCCGGAAGAGATGAATTTGTGTTAACTCATCAAATCCATGGTTCGGACATCTCCTGAGCATTGACTTAAAACGCTCCCAAGCTTCACATAGTGTTTCACTTGTACCTTGTGAAAACACCGCAATGGTTGTCTTCGCCTCCATAAACCGGTTTTGAGGGAAGAACCTCTCAAGGAATTTCTCCTCAAGTGTATTCCAGTTTGTCATCACCGTTGGAGGTTGGTCTAAGTACCACTCCTTTGCTTTGCCAATCAATGAATGTGGAAACATTCTCATCCACATTGCCTCCTCATTAAGCTCAGTCTCACCAAGTGTTCCCGCAATCTCATAGAATTTAGTGAGATGTTGGTACGGGTCTTCATGATCTAATCCTGAGAACGGATTAGCATATAAGATTTGTAGGATCCCCGTCTTCATTTCTGTTTGCTTGGCAGTCCTCGTCGTTTTCCCTAGTTGTGCAAAACGGCGTGGACTGTTAATACATGGAACCCCAGAACCTCCTGCACCATCTCCAGCTGCAGCCATATGTAACTCTTGGTTTGGATTAGGACTTGATGAATGACTAGAAACAGAACTCTCCTCTTGTTGCCTCCTCCTAGCTTGTTGCTTCTTTCTCCGATTCTTGCTATTAGCTCTTCTAGCTGTTCTTTCAATCTCGGAATCAAAAAGAAGTTGGTCCTCGGAAATTTGACCTCGCATAAACGATTTCAATAATCTGACCACAAAGAATTAGCAAACACGATGGATAAGAGTATTAGTTATATACATAAAAGAATTTTGTGCAAAATTGCTTAAAACCATAATTAAAGTTGCAATGATTATAACATCATAAAACTTTAATCCCCGGCAACGGCGCCATTTTGTTAGTACTGCGAAAGCAAGTATTAGTTTTTATATCGTTCCACAGGGATTAAGGCGATATCATATTCCGTTCAACTTCGATTATAGTTCTAAGTTAGGGTTTAATCGTTTTTTGTACTACACTACTCATACTTTTAAAACATAATAAATAAATGGTAGAGTAATAGGACATAGAAGGTGTTTAGGATTGACTTTCATCAATCAAACATTGGTTATATCCGATTGATCACAAATACGAATTCTAGCGTTTTCTTATATATTGCATTATTACGTATTGCTCATCAACATCATTGATTTCCCAAATGACGTCAAGATATCGATTGTATCGTTTAATCGATGATTTCTCAATCCATTAAACGATCCAAAAGCATTATGATCCAATACTATAATGTAATTATCAAAACCAAATCCCATTTCTAGAATTTCTTATCTTGATAGAAAATCATTCTAAACCTAGATTCAAAAGTCTTTTTCAACAACATTTAAATCATACATAAGATTGAAAAGCAAGAAGAAATTCAATGGTATATAAAAATTGCTAGAATCATATATTGAATAATCAAAAGTTTACAACATAAGTGATTGATTACCTATCAATCCCAACAAAGGAGATTGGTTGATCATTTTCATGACAACTCTTGCAAAATAGGAAAGAAAGATGAAGATAGTTGAGAGCTTGATGTCTCAAAGCTTCTAATGATCTTCTTCAATCCAAATCTAGTTGCTATATGATGTTTTCCTCCTTCTAAGCCTATTCTCTTTCAAAGATTATATGTTTTCTAAGCTCTGGAAAATTAAGTATTCTGATAAAAAGCTATATATCAAGAAATGAGCTTAAAAAATCTATTTATGTGCTGAGAAAATGTTCGCTCGCTACAAGCGACCAGTCTGTCGCTTGTAGCGAGGACTTCAGTTGGCCAATCATAGAGCTCCACGTCACCATCAGCATTAAACCGCCCCTTTGGTCGCTACAGCGACCAGGTCTGTCGCTACTAGCGACCAGCCTTTGAAATTCCCTGCCTAGGCTCGCTTCAAGCGTCCAGTTCATCGCTACAAGCGATGAACTCCTGATAATCCCTGCCTAAGCTCGCTTCTAGCGATGGATGCTGCGCTTCAAGCGATGGCTTCCTGGAAATCCCTGCCTATCCTCGCTACTAGCGATGAGTCTTGCGCTTGTAGCGATGGCATCAAGAAAAGCTTCATGCTTTTGCATCAATCAGGTTCAAGCATGTATTTCCTGCATAAACACATGGGGTAAGGCTTAGGATCACATTTGTTGCATTTCTAACACATTTATGCCCTAATCCTAAGGTAACTTGTACAACAAGTAAACATAAGTGCCTAAATTTGTACCAAAATATAACAACATTTAAGCACTTATCAGTTATGCAGCGGATCTTGCTGGAAAGGACGGGGTCATTGCTAAGCTGCAAAACGATGTCGCGGCTGGAGGAGAAAGGGAGGATCAACTTAAGGCTGAGGTTTCCGAAGCGAAGGGCGAGCTGGCTCTGAACTTCGATGCTGGCTTTGAAAGGGCCAAGGCTCAAGTCGCCCTTCTCCATCCTGGCGTCGATATTTCTGCCCTTGATCCTTTTAAAATTATTGTAGATGTTGTCCTAGTGGACGAACCCTAATTTCGTTTGTTGTAATTTGATTTCCTTTAAACTCAGTACTCTTCTTGAATTTGTATTAATGATGCATCGTTCTTTTTTAAGCTTTTCGTTTGTTCCTTTTCTCTTCAAATTTATGCATTTTGGAAGGGCCCTCCTGGGCGGTGATCACGTTTGTTTCACAATAATGTTGAGAATTGTAGGTTTGTTTCTTTTAGCGTCTGATGCTTTAGGGTCCCTTTTAAAGGGTTGAGGAACTAGGCGACGACCTCGTTTTTGGCTCGCGACGTCTTAGAGCCCTCTTTGGGGTTAAGGAATTAGGCGGCGATCTCATTTTCGGCTCGCGACGTCTTAGAGCCCTCATTGGGGTTAAGGAATTAGGCAGCAATTTCGTTTTCGGCTCGCGACGTCTTAGAGCCCTCTTTGGGGTTAAGGAATTAAGCGGCGATCTCATTTTCGGCTCGCGACGTCTTAAAGCCCTCTTTGGGGTTAAGGAATTAGGCGGCGATCTCATTTTTTGGCTCGCGACGTCTTAGAGCCCTCTTTGGGGTTAAGGATTTAGGCACCGATTTCATTTTTCGGCTCGCGACGTCTTAGAGCCCTCTTTGGGGTTAAGGAATTAGGCGGCGATTTCATTTTTCGGCTCGCGACGTCTTAGAGCCCTCTTTGGGGTTAAGGAATTAGGCGGCGATTTCATTTTAAGCTCACGACGTCTTAGAGCCCTCTTAGGGGTTAAGGAATTAGGTGGCAACCCTCGCAGGGGTTCACGCGTCAGATGGCGAACTCATTTAAGATTCGGCGTTGGTGATCTGCTACAAGCAATGAAAGTAAGATAAACAAGTAATATATATATATATATATATATATATGATAGCAATAAAAAAGCGAGGCCTCATTAAAAACCCCCATTACTGCGGGGGGAAAAGAGTGCCCCTTACTCCTTCACTACAAGGCTGTACAAAGATGTCGCAATATATAAGATAAAGACAGTAAAAATTAAAGTGGCCTTGTTTTCCCTCTAGCTCGCATTTGAGTTGTTGTGGCGAGTTTCTTCCTGTTTTGTGCTCAGCTTTTTAATCAAACCGCATTTGGCTAGTTCTACATGGAGTATCAACAAAGGAGTACTTGTTTCCTTAACCTTCTTGATCTCCTCGGGGTCCGCATCCTCTTCCACAACATTGACACTTGGGTTGACTGGCTTTGAATGGAGTATCAACAAAGGAGTACTTATTTCCTCAACCTTCTTGATCTCGCCGAAGTCCGCATCCTCTTCCATAGCATTGACATTTGGGTCTTTATAACCTGGCAACGGATTGTTCTTCACATCAGGCCCCTTCTCTTTGAAGGATAGGCTTTTGTTACTGAATACCTCTTCGTCCATCGTACTTTCCTTTGGATCTCTTGATGTTCCTATGCGCTCTTGATGAAACTCTTCTTCTAGGTTTGCGCTAATGAAGTTCACTTGATGTGCTTTCAGGTTGTTGTTTCCTTTCTTCTCTTTTTGCAGCTTCAAACTGTTGTGGTAATATTCTCGTGCAACTTTCTGGTCTGCTCTGATAGCGCCAACCCGTCCATCGTCCAGCGGATATTTCATAATGAGGAACTTGGTGGAAAGATAGGCGTCAAGGACGTTGAAGGCCGGGCGGCCTATGACAATGTTGTAAGAACAGGGCGAGTTGACTACCAAATACCTAATCCTAATTGTTTTGGCGTTGTTACCTGTACCGAATGTTGTCTTCAATGTGATGTATCCCCGAACGTGCACCTGCTCCCCTGTGAAGCCGGCCAGTATTCCTTTGAAGGGCTGCAACTGGTCCTCGTCAAGTCCCATTTTCTCAAAGCAGAATAATAAAGGATGTCTGCAGAGCTGCTGGGATCAATCAACACCCTCTTGACATCCCAATTGAAGATTTGCACAGTAATGACCATGGGATCGTCATCGTGGGGGATCACTCCTCTACGGTCTTCACTTGAGAAAGTGATATCTGTTTGGCGCTCTGGCTCCTTCCTGGCGTGGTCATCGAGCAACATTACCTGCCTCACATATTTCTTCCGAGAGGTACTGGACTCCCCTCCTCCTGCGAAGCCGCCGGATATGGTGTTCAAGGTGTGGCGTTCACCGTCCTTCGCCACAACTTTCTCCCTTTGGGGGTCTTCGGGGGGACGCCTGTCTCCCTCTCTGCCTTCCTTCACATATCCTCTTAACCTGCCGTTCTGAATCAACTTCTCAATCTCTCTTTTCAGGTGGATGCAATCATCTGTGGTATGTCCTTTAATGCGGTGATACTTACACCAGGCTTCCTTGTCGCTTCCCATGATGTTTCCTCTCGGTGGTAGGGGCTCGGGGATGATCCTAGAATGGTACACGTCTCTCCAGATTTGCTCGCGGCGAGTGTTGAGGGCCGTGAAAGATTCTGGCTGGGGTGCGCGCCTATCCTGGATGTGACGCTTGTATGGCGCTCTGTCTCTGTTGTTGGGTGAATAATAGTTGCGGCGATGGTCATAGCCGTAGGGGGCACGCTCCCTAGAATCCCTTGCTTTTTTTTCGGCGTTGCTTTCCTCTCCTTTTATATAACACTCTGCCCTAGACATGATTTCCTCCATGGAATCAGCCGGCTTCTGCGCCAGCGATTCGTTGAACTGACCAGCACGGAGGCAATTTTGGAAAGCTCCCACAAACAGCTCCTGGTTCGAGTTCACGACTTTAATTGTGGCGTCATTATATCTCGCAAGATACTCACGGAGGGTCTCATTCGGCCCTTGGCGGACGTTAAACAAGCTGGTAGATGACACCTTGCGGTGGCGACTGGCTGAAAACTGGTGTGTTAATTTGCGCGTCGTGTCCTAGTAACTGACGACTGAGAAACGAGGCAAGTTCATGTACCACCTGAGGGCGGCGTCTTTGAAGGTCCCTGCCAGCAGCTTACATTTTAGGGAGTCAGCAGCGCCGATGATGGCCATCTGGGTGTTGAAAGTCGTTATGTGTTCTACCGGATCGCTCTTTGCGTCAAAAGACGAAAGTGAGGGTGGCTTGAAGTTTTCTGGGACCGGCGCGTTCCAGAGAGGGGTTGTGGATCTGGGTCTACCGACTCGTCCTGCTGGGATCCGTTCCCCTCAGCGTGTTGTTGCTGCTGGATTGTTTCCATTGTCGCTTGCAGAGCTTCGTTGTGGTCGCGAAGCTGCTGGATTTGTTGCTGTAAGGCTTGTAGGGCTGCTGGGTCCGCCATCGACGGCGACGATGATGGTTGTTTGGGTCGGTTATGAAGACTAAGGTTGGTGGTTGAAGATTAGTGGTCAGGATCGCGAATCTCAGGGGGAGGATTGATGTTTTGGACAAGGAATGGGTTGAATGTTTGGTGAAAGCTAGGGGTAGATTTAAGGTTGAATCGCGGCGGATTCGAAGATTCTAAGGTTGTTCCTGAGAAACACTGCGGATGCACGGCGTTCTGGTGACTTTCAGAGGCCGTGGATCAACTGTCTTTCTTTCGGAGACGGTGGCTAGGTTAGTTTTACCGTGGCCCCACGGTGGGCGTCAACTGTACTGGCTGTGAGTACAATGTATGGAAACTAGGGTTTTTGTGCTCTGTTTAGGTCATGCCTTGGGAATGATCCCAAGGTTACTATTTGTAGCCTCTCTTGGGCCTACCTGGTCATGGTTTTGGGCCCAAATCGTAAAGGGCCAAAACCATGACTAGGGCGCCCTTGTAAGCTGCTGAGGGCGCCCCCAGAGGGTGCCCTTTAGGAAGGTCACCTAGGGTTATTTATGACTATAAAGTGGGCCCTGTGCCCTCCTAGAGGGCGCCCAGCCTTATTCCAAGGGTTTACACCCTTGTCTTTAGGATCTCAAGTCCTAGATGGTGGGATCTACGGTCCAGTCCCTCATGTATTATGTTGTTATCTATTTTGGTCCTCTCAGTTAGTTTTGTAATGTCTAATATTTTTAATATGATTATAACCATTTGATTGCAGGTCTCCTGTATATAATAGTGAACCACCGATATCTAATTTTTTTTTTTCCTTTTCTTCTTCTCCTTCCCTGATCTTCCTCTTGATCTTCATCATCTTAAACATTATCCCAGAAAAATTTGAACAAACAAACCCAGAAAAAGCAAAAATTGATTGAATCCTTCACCAATCACTAAAATCTAAAATTAATTGAATCCGATCACTAAAAAAAATCTAAAATTAATGGAATCCGATCACTAAAAAAAATCTAGAATTGAAACATAGCAATTCATCAATTTCTTCCTCCATTGAAAAAGAAAAGGCATAGAACACAACCCAAAATGACAGAAGAACTAAAATTAAAAAAAGAAAAGGATTGAGATGGTGGAAACGTAGACGCGTTATCTTCCTTCTCTTCTCCCATTTCCAATTCCAAACATATGCAACACAACACTCATTCTCCTTCTCTCATTTTCACCATGACAGAACCACCATCAATTGAATCACCATCGTCCACTCCCCCACCGCCTCCCACACAAACGAACACGTTCTATTGCAATTTTCGAGTCACTTCAGATCTATGTTGAACAAACGAGGTTGGTTCTGGATACTCTCGCTTCAGCTTAAATTTTCCTTTAAAGTCTGAATCCGGATTCAAATCTGATATTATTGATGTGAATGATCTTTGTATAAGGGTCAAAGAGGGTCAAAGAGAAAAGGGTTGAAGAGAGAGAAAAATATTAAAATGGTGGGTTTTTTCCTGGAAATGGTGATAGTAAACTAAGCATGAAGGATTAAAGGAAAGTAATGTAATTGATTTTATGGGTTGATTTTGCAAAAGAAGAAGAGGTGCGGTTGAAACTTCAGTGAATAGAAATGTGAGGTGAAAATGGATTAGTGGAACTAGAAGGAGAAGATGGGTGATGATAATTCAAGGTTTTTTTTTGGGGGGCTTGTGTTTGTTTTTTTAGTTGATATGAACATTATGTTGAAGATGATGAAGGAGAAGAATGAAGAATATGAAGAAAGGAAAAAAATTAGTCGTTGGTGATTCATTGTTAGATAAAATATACATGTATGATCCAACGATTATTTTTTTAGAAAAAAGATCAAATGGTTAAAATATAAGGTCTATGATAAACCACATATAATATTGGTCCACTTTAGATATTTACGGTTAAAAACTAACGGAAATGACCAAAATAGATAACGACAGAATACATAAGGGACCAATTTGAGACGTTTTTTAGCTAAGAGACCGGATGATCAATTAAACCTAGATTATTTAATGAGTGAGACTCTATCCTCCCTCAAATTGATGCAAATTGAAAGCTATCTTCCAATAACATAATTTTTACTCCAAAAGATATTGATTATTTTCCGGTTTTAAGTAACATTGAGGCGGAAATAGAATTTCTCTTATTTATTATGAAACTTGTGTGCCTAGGTCCATGAACTATTAAAGTGGGCCAAACAATTGGACATAAAAACTGCTCTTTATGCACCTATTATAAACCGACGAAAATACCGTCAATGACAATTAACTATCATTTATTGATCTATAGTAATTAATTGTCGTTATAGACCCGAACATATTCCTATGGTTAATTATCATAGCACCATTTACTAGCTAAGTAATGGATTTGATCTAACGTAAATACACTCAATAAAGGTGTTTTTGCAAATTACTTGTAGAGGAAAATAAAATGCTGCGGCAACAACGAGGGTTTATCTTATATGCTTCTTGTGCCTAACATTATCATCATCAATCAATAAAACGTTCCATGAGATACTAATGAAAAGAGCTCATTCTTTTTCAGAACCATCATACATATAAAACCAAGAGTTGCATTCTTCTCCATGTCATCACTTATTTTATTTCTTCGTATGCTTTATCCAATCTCAATTATAAGTAAATTTTTATTTCTTAGGATCATTCAATAAAATATGTATATGTTATATAATATAGATCATATACATCATTTTATTGAATGAATCTAACAATCAAAAGTTGCAAATAATAGAGACTATAGAGAGTGATATATTTGAATGATTGATGAGAGCTAAAATTACACGTTAATGTACGGTAATTAACTATATGAATGTGTTTTGGTATGGAACGACATTTAACTACCACAGCAAACCAGCTATCAATAATTAATTGTTATTAGGGGTAAAAACGTTATTTAGAGATGTCTAAGGCAAATGTTGGATACGTGGTCATCCCTAATACCAAGCCGCTGCAGCTGTAGAAACTCTCCCACCACCGTATGGTCGCCGGAGAGCGATTCTTCCCAAATTGAATCCAATTTTGTTGCGTTTTTGTATCATTTGTCTGTTTCAACCGTTAGATTGATCCTACGATCGAAAATAGCGCAGCAGGGATAGCACAAGACAGTAAGCAAGCAGAACAAAACCAAACCCACTTCACTTTCTCTTCTTATGTTACTTTCTCCAAAGCAAAAATAAATGGAACTTCTTCAATGACTCTCTCTTTAATACTCAGAACCAAAACCTCAATCTCCAAAATCCCATTAACAACAACGTTGTTCCTAGATTCAGCAACACTTCCACATGGCCCCTACAGTGTCTTCACAACCACCACCCAGTTTCACTCTCTCAATCAAAGAAGAAGAAGAAGAGGAACAGGACAGCAAATGCGGTTGCCTTGTGGTAGCTCTCTGTCCTTGTCTCGTTTGTTTCATTCTTCTCTTAATTATTCTTTCTATCGTTCTTATTGTCAAATTCCACTTTTTTTGTCACACCCCTCTTCATTCCTTGTTCTACAAAAAACACTGCTGATTTCCCATTTGGGGTGTTTTTAATAGATTACCCTTTTCTAGTTTTCAACGAAAGTTTATGTCTTTGGATAATATTAAGTCATTTAGTACTGTTAGTGGTGTTGAATCTGATTCTGAGGGTGGTGGGTCATGTTCAGATCCAAATGAAGTTGATAGGGTATGTAAGGTAATTCATGAGTTGTTTGATTTGGATAGGAATATGGAAGCTGTTCTTGATGAATGTGGGGTTATGTTATCACATGATTTGGTTGTGGATGTGTTGCATAGGTTTAAACATGCTAGGAAACCGGCGTTTAGGTTCTTTTGTTGGGTGGGGAAAAGGCGTGATTTTGAACATGATTCTAGGACTTATAATACTATGATGGATATTTTAGGGAAGACTCGACAATTTGAGACTATGGTAGCATTGCTTGAGGAAATGGGTGAGAAGGGTTTTTTGACAATGGACACTTTTTCTATTGCTATTAAGGCTTTTGCTTCGGCAAAAGAAAGGAAAAAAGCTGTTGGGGTGTTTGATTTGATGAAGAAGTATAAGTTTAAAGTTGGTGTTGATTCTGTTAATTTCTTGCTGGATAGTCTTGGCGCGGCGAAGCTTGTTAAGGAAGCGGAAGTTGTTTATGAGAAACTTAGAGATAGATTTGTTCCTAATTTGCATACTTACACCATACTTCTTAATGGTTGGTGTAGGGTTAGGAATTTGTTGGAGGCAGGGAGGGTGTGGAATGAGATGATTGATAAGGGATTTAATCCGGATATTGTTGCGCATAATATTATGCTTGAAGGGCTGTTAAGGTGTCAAAAGAAATCTGATGGGATTAAGCTATTCGAAGTCATGAAAGCAAAAGGTCCTTTGCCTAACGTTCGAAGCTATACGATTCTGATTCAGGACTTGTGCAAACAAAAGATGATGAGAGAAGCTGTGGATTATTTTAACGAAATGGTGGATCGCGGGTGTCAACCTGATGTTGCACTTTACACTTGTTTGATCACTGGGTTTGGGAGGCAGAAGAAAATGGATGTGGTATATGATCTACTGAAGGAAATGCGCGAAAGAGGTTGTCCACCTGAAGGAAGGACATACAATGCTTTGATAAAACTGATGACAAGCCAACATATGCCAGATGATGCGGTGAGAGTATACAAGAAAATGATTCAAAGTGGGGTCGAACCAACAA
The DNA here is from genome assembly GCA_018208015.1 of Medicago ruthenica. Taxonomy (NCBI): domain Eukaryota; kingdom Viridiplantae; phylum Streptophyta; class Magnoliopsida; order Fabales; family Fabaceae; genus Medicago; species Medicago ruthenica. The sequence continues at coordinate 10,157,403 of CM031372.1, forward strand.
TTCACACGTACACCATGATAATGAAATCCTATTTTGTGACAAAAAATTACGAAATGGGCCGAGCCGTTTGGGACGAGATGCGTCACAAGGGGTGCTGTCCTGATGATAACTCCTACACTGTATTCATCGGTGGGCTTATAAGACAAGGGAGGCCAGATGAGGCATGTAAATATATAGAAGAAATGATGCAGAAGGGTATGAAAGCTCCTCAGCTTGATTATAACAAGTTTGGTGCTGATTTTTCTAAGTATGGCAATCCTGTAATACTTGAGGAGTTAGCTAGAAAGATGAATTTTGCTGGTAAGTTTGAAGTGTCTAATGTATTAGCCGGTTGGGTTGATATGATGAAGAAAAATTCCAAGAGAAGAGATGCTACAGAATCTTGTAGGTAGTTTTCATGATTACATGATTCATGGACTTGAAGGTTGTATGTGAGAAAAACAATTCCTTTGATCTACCAATGATCATTTTTGGATTCTAGTTTTTGCAATAAATTGTTTTATGTAACGCCCTGAAAAAAAAAATATTAAGCTCTTTATTTTTGTACATAGTTCTTGGTTGAAATTTTATAAACCAGTGTTGTATAATGGCGTGTAACAGTTTGAATGAAGAACTTGGCTGATTTCAAGTTTTTTCTGGCTATTTGTTGTAGTTTACGTTGCAACAATGTAAAATCTATATCTATACTTCTTACAAAGCATTTAGTTCACTTTTTGCTGTTTGTTCAACTGCTGGTGAATCCGCTTCTTTTCCGCGTTTGGCGGAATTTTCGTGGATATTATGTTAGATTTTGGTTGTTTTTTAAAGTAATTTTTGTGGGCGCTGACAGAATTGCATTTGGAGTGGTTTCAATGCTGTCAGAAAAGTTTGAAATTTGAATTATTTGCCATTGTGTCAGGATTGTTTTTGGATTTATTCACTTTCTTCCATCTCAGTGTCAGTAGTTCTGCCAGTGTGCAATTTTTCTTAATGGGTTTGCGGCACATTTATGGTAGGGGAAGAATATCACAGAGCTGGTTTTTGTACTTTAATTTCCAGATTATGTGGGATTTTTTGCTTTTCAGCCGGCGACTTTTTTGCTTCAAGTTATATCCTGTTTAAATTTTGAGTGATACAAACTTTCACTCTCCACACATCTCTCTCTCTTCCAACCATCCTTTCTCTCCTCCAACCCCTCCATTCACATCAAATTTCAGATGAAGAAAGGGGTTATTTTCTCTTTGACCTTAAACATATTTGTCTTCAATCAGATTGATAAAGGAATCTTCACTCCCGTCTAGAACCAGGTGATGAGTTTTGTAGGCTGATTACTATTGCATTTTTGTTGACTCTTTTGTGATAATTTTGTTTATTGTTTATGGGTCTTCATATTTAAGGGATGGAGATGTATTAGCTGATTGTGGTTGAAATTGATGAGAGCAAATGGAGATGAAATTATAAGAATTGTTGAGGTTGTTATCACTGTCTATAGTTTTTCTTTTGATTTTCATATGTATTTTTCTTTTATTCTCCTTTTCTCTGTTTATTATGCTTATTCTTATTTATGTAGCTTTATGTTTTTCTTTTATTCTTATTATGCTAATTCTTATTTATGTAGCTTTATGTTAATTTTCTCTAATGAGCTATTTCCAATTTGGAAAATGGGAATGAAGTTCCTGTCTCATGAGTTGTACCCTGAATTGAAACTACATGGCTTTGAGTATCCATGCTTGAAGGTTAGAGCTATTTGCATGTCTTCTATGTTAGACACTAACAATCTGATTCACCAAAAGTTTTATACTTTCTCACATATTGTATGCAAATGTTTTGTACTGTAAAAATTGTTGCTAAATGAGAGAATTCCATTTCTATAATAACTTGGATAAGCATATAATACAGAATTGCAAAATTAGTTGGTGATCATGAAAAATCTCTAAAGTATGAGCAGTAAATTTTTGTTGTGCATTCTTTATTTTCTTTTGGATTTTGTGTACTATGAGCATAGTTTCAACTTAGTTATGTGGTTCTTTTATCTTTAAGATATGGTCTAATTTATAATGGTGAAATATATGTGTTGATGGTACTTTTATGTGGATTTATAATGGTTAATATTACATATAACATACCAAGGTTTTCTGGTTTTGTTTGGCATGAAAATGAGTTAATCATTACTGTAATTATTCTTTGTTTTGTGCTTGAAGATAAGCTGGTTAAAGGTCATGTTTATAGGATGTGCTTTTATAGTGCTGTTCCAAACAATGGTTACAGGACCATTAGTGCTGTTCCAAACAATGGTTACAGGACCAGTGGTCATGCATACGAGCTGTTTTTTCTAATGAATATAAAACTAATTTCTATTGAGAGTTCATTGATTTCTAATTGTGCTGTCTCTCGCATTCAATGTGACGAAGTTTGTAAGCTGAAGGAGGACTACGATTGCTTGGTTGGAACTATACTGGAAGAAGCAATATGGATGGGGAAAAGGTTTGCGCTCACTTACCACAGGTGAATTGGTTCTATAACTTCCTTTTTCTTATATTAATTTGTTATTCTTAAAATTTGCTCTTCACTTATGACAGTTTTATGTTCCTCTCTTATTTTCTTTACAGGGCATTCCAACCATGAAGGTAAGCACATTCCAAACACAAATAATATAGGATCCTCTTTTCTATGTTTTGTGTTGATTAAAAGTTTGTTTGATAGGACTAACTTATCAGCAAAGCTTTGAAATTTTCTATTGTATTTGACTGCGATTTTCTGCAATAGTATAGATTGCACATTTTGAGTGATTTAAAGCTTTGATTATACTTCTAGAGTAATATCTAAGTGTTTCGTTCGATTCACTTGTAGGATTGAATGAGGAGTCTAAGGCATAAGCAGAGAAGCTTTTTGATATTTCTGCTCAGCAGAGAAAATATTCAAGGTTTGATGACTATCTAAATGTTTTACATAGATTCTTGGAATTACAATGTTATTCTCATTCAATGTACAGTTTTGGTTTGCGTTGTTCAGGTCTTGCTGCAAGGCTCGGAAAAGTTGTTGGTTTTGCAATGCATTACAACAACTGTGGGGTGGCAGTGACAACCGAAACTGAACAGCGGAAGGTGGTTAGAAATCCAATTGTGATGGCTCAGTATGCTGCTTCAAGATGTTCGTCTCCGAGGAGAAATCCAAACTATAAAGGTGAGAGGGCATAAGATGATGAGATTTAAGGTTCTGATGGGTTGCAACTAAAGCCTATACGTAGCAAGAGAATTTGTTGCTGCTCGAGGAGGAGCAGCAGGTGGCCAGTGGTATTGATTTTTGATAGAATGTTGAATACTCGTGACCTAAAACTACTTTGTGCCATGAAGGTCTTGTGGATTTCATGAGTTATATCTAATTTTGATATTCTGAAATGTAAAAATTTGAAGTGGAAGGGACAGTTGTCCCCATACAGTTTTGGGCTTACCTTAACAAAGGTATATGTACTGAGAAACAAATAACTTCATTCATACTAAATTCTTGTGAGGAGAGCCACAATTACTAGTCAATAATAAGAAACATGTCATGTTGACCATGCTGGACATCTATTGGATGGTACAATGCTTTTGGTTATTTTGTGTTATTTAATTGTTTTTTGCGTTTCAGTGATTATGAATAGGTTTCAAATAACAATAGCTTCTAAACTTGCAGCTTCGTTTAAAAGTAATGGCCAAAAACACTGCAAATTATAATGTCATGATCATGTTATAATGTCATTTTGAGCACCATCATCATAGTCATATTCTTCATCTTTATTACTTATTTTTCCTGCCCCTCTTTTATATCTTTCCGGACTGTAATGTCGCAGGAACACCTATTTTTCTTCTTTAATCTCTATGCAGACAATGTTTGTTGCCTAGCTTATGATTTTCAGGAAAAAATACAAAGGTATACTTGCTCATTTCTTCATCTTATATCTTTCATTATAGGGAAGTTTTTTTTTTTAGCTTTTAGAACTTTAAAACCTGACCTTTTTGAGTTATAAAACTTTATAATCTTAAATTTTTGAAATTACCTTGAAGTATTACTTAGTTTAAAAAAGCTTTTGAACTTAAAAATCTGATCTTTTTGACCCTATGAAGAAGTATTAGTTAGTTTAAATCTCCATGCCTTTTTACAACTCATTCTAGGGAAGTTTTTGATACATTTCAACTTTAAAAACTGAACTCTTTTAACCATGTAAAGTCTTACTTGGTCTTGAGCTTTATTTATTTTTAAAGAGGATTTTAAAGAGAAGAAAAAACTAATTTAGAAGATTAGGTCAAATTTTACACAAGTTTAGAGATTGATTAGAAGTTGATATGTAGTAGCTGCAATCAAGAAGTATCTATGGAGAAACAGGTTATGGTTGATAAAGCACCTTCAATTGCAGTATTTGAGTTATAAAGGTTTACAAGAGATGGAGACAATGTAAGTTTCAAATGCATTTCCCCACTTCATATATGCATTTTATAGAATTTTTGGATACCGGGTATTTCAATCACATTGTATAGAATTTTTGGATCACGGGTATTCCAATCGTGTATTACTTTTGCTCTTTGCATTCTACTCCACACAGATGATGTTTCGATGGATGGCTCTATGGTAAAATATAATGGAGAACTCTTTCATTTGTTTGATTAAGTATAATTTCAAATTCAAATGTTATTTTCCCCCAGATCTAGCTTTCCAGATTTCATGGGATTTGACAACTTATTTTTATTTTATTAACAAGGTACATTAGTCTATATGATTACATGTCTCTAGCTTTCTTTACCTATCAATTTAATTTTCAATTCCAGTCGTTTGTCTTCATATGATTCCAAAGTGCTCAGTTACACAAATTTTCACAATTTTCCCTGCACCCATTTTTACAAATCTTGCGTATTAATCTTTTAAGCTGTGTCTGCAGCTATCAACATAGCTCAGTATATGGATGCACCTATCTTTCAGCACTTTTAAAAGAAACATGTCTTAGGTTTTTGATTAAATTGTTGATTTGGAAATGAAGTCCTTGTGTGCATCCCTCATTTTTGTTATATATAAGTTGGATCTTTAGATATGTTGACACTTACAACTAAGTTTGATATAATTATGTACATTATAGCTGTCTAATTTGTCGCTGCTGTCTTCATATTTCGATTTTTTTTTATAGTAGTTCACTTTGGTTTTTCCCTGTTAATTTTCATGTGTGTATTTAGGAAGTTGGCCTTTTAGGTTTTCACCTTCCATATCTGTTTTATCTTACATGTGTCTAAGAGAAATTAATTAAGGATATAGAATGAATGGAACCCTTCCATATGGCTCATGATGATATTGTATTTATGGCTGGTAATGTGGTTATAGTAATCATAATCAATTTTACTACGTCGGAAACTCCTCTGAGAGTCATGTTCAAAACATACATTTCTCCTATTCTATGACTTATGGTGGTAGAGGATTTGTTATAAGCTACCCTTTGGCTAAAGAGCTTGCAAATATGCAGGATCGTTGTAATCAAAGTTACCCTACTTTGTATTGTTATGATGATAGAATGCAGGCTTCCATAGTTGAGCTAGGGTTCCATTAACCAAGGAAGCAGAATTTCACCCGGTAATTAACACTCTTTATAAATCAATTTCTATATATTAAGTACACATATTTATATTATATCCATTAGATTGGGATTCTATCTGTTTCAAAAATAAATTGAGACCTCTATTAATTAGAATGTACAAGTACACATTTATATAGAAAAAGAAGTTATTTTTTTACAAAGGGTTATTGAAAAAAAACTCAGCACATTTATTATAATTTTCTTGACTCACTGCTCTACCTTTCTTTTCCTCAATCACATTCAGACCAGCTGTTCCTTTCCCTTATGTGCTTATATTTTTTGTTTCTCTCGGTTTCAACAACTTGCTTGAACAAGAACCATGAATGCTCCAGACATTGATTTATTTATGATTGCATCTTTTTTGTGATTTGCAAGTGGAAGTTACCTCTAACATTAGCTTTGAAGTTCGAACTGGGAACATTTATAGCCTCTCTTTGTGCTCTAATACTATTGTTTCCACCACTACTGAAGATTTTAAATTTTTTGTTGATGTCACATGCTTTGCCAATGGCTCAACCGGATGAGCAGTAGTTACTTATGACAGAGCTGGAACTGTCTCTGTGTCTGCTTTCAAGTTGGAAGGAATTGAAGTGGAACCTTTGCTAGCTTCTTGGACTGAGATGGTGCCTACAAATGGTAGTGGAGCTCAACATGCAGAAAATAACAATCTCAACTGGTGCAGTCACTGTCACAAACTGTCTGAATTTGAATTTATGTATTGCTGCCATTGATCCTTTAATTACTGATTGTAAACAGCACGGGCTGTAGACTAGTTATGGAACCAAACACATACACATGTATCTATATCACTTTCTCTATGTTAAAAAATGCTTGGTGTATTGATATTATTTTCATTTATCTCTGTTAAAAAATTCTTATGTGGCTATTATCGTGCTTGTGGGTTACGTATGCTTATGTGGTAACTGAATCATTATTTTTAATTGATTTTTATTGACAAAATTTCAAAAGACATGGATCTTCTTTTTCACATTAAATCAGGGTTCTTGAAAAAACACAAATCTGAAATTGAAAGTCCAAATTCCAGGTTCTTTTTCACATGAATTAGGGGTCATTCTGACCAGGATTTAAGAGCATTGAGATGGTAACTCATTTGGTGTTGCGTTCGACGACAATGTGTGTCATGTGTTGTTGCTCAACTTCTTCCTTGTTCTTAGTTTGTCTCATTCTCTTTCTTGGTTCCCTGGTAGCTTGCCTAAGTTTTGGGACAATGTGTGCCTTTGTCATGAAAAAACTGATGATATGATTTTAACATTTTTGGGAACTGATGATAAGTTTTGGGACAATACATTTATAAAGTTATACCCCTTTATACACACATCTTATTGAACATGAGTGTATAAAGGTGTATGAAGGGGTATAGCTTACCTAAGTTGATTTTAACATTATTCTATGTCATGCCTATTGAAGTTCAATAATCATGTTTCTCAATCTATTATTAGACTTGTAAACACGAATGTGCTCAATGTAAGACTAATTCTCCGCTGCATCATTATCAGGGTCGACTGAAGTAATGTCTTGTACAATTGTCTTCCCCAACAAAGCACCATTTCTCAATCTAAGAATGTCCTTAATCTCCATTAATTCTGTATGTGAAACCATTCGCCTATAGAGTATGCAAGGAAATCAAATTATTTCTTGATTTACGGATATAAATCCAAAATTGTCTGGCATGAACCACTCTTGGTGCGGTGTCATGTTTTAAGAGCATGTGCAATTGCTAGATGAACACAGTAAATCTTATTCACTTCCATATTTGTCACAATTTCAACCACATTCCTAGAACTGGATGAGGCTGGTGCCTTGTTTGGATAGTCCCTCCCTCTCATAACGTTCAATCTGATTGCAATTGTAGCACTGAAATGTTTTTCTGCTTTAATTTTCAACTTCAATCTCCTTGCAGAAACTCTTTTGTCTTCCTTCCTCACATGTTCTTGACACCCTTCCCTTGTATTATGATTATTTGACAGTGAGACGTAATTGCAGCTGCAATGTCCTCCAATTTTATAGTGTCTTTCCCGTTGATAAGAGCAGTCACAAAGTGTTTGTAGAACTTAGGTCAATAACCGCCACCGTGCATTCAAGAGCAATGTAGCGTGAAAATACATAAGCTGCAAAATGTAGCTTCTGTATAGATGCACATCCACTTTTCATACACTGCCAAAACAAACAGCTACTACATCTTTAGCTCGTACAACCTTTGCTACATATACAATTTTTTTTGTCAAGGACTTCGATATATAGCGATCTTCAATTTTGCTCAGATGTCAAGTCCATGACGTGATACATCACCTCGAAGTCCAAATAGAGTTGTAAGGATACAGCAGCCCTCTCCCTGAACTATTTGAAATCCAATTTGTTCATGTTTTCTGGTTTGCTATTTCTCATACAAAAGAAGTTGTCTGACACCTACAAACCGAACTAACAGATCCAATAACCTGAGTGACATTCCCATACTTTTAGTCTAAAGTTACAATTTACAAATTTGTGGAATGTGAATTTCCAACAAATTTCAGAAAATAATGGAACAACTAAAACAAAATACGTAATGAAAAGAGGTAACCAAAAATCAAATACAACCTCAAAGATAAAAGCAAACCAGAAAACCTCGAATCATGAACTTCATCATCTAACAGTAGAAGCAACAGTTTGAGCCCAACACTTGAGACTATATTTCATGTCAACTTCGTTAGTAGGAGCAGGAATTTTCCAATTCATCAAAGGCTTCTCTTTCTTTCTCCTTTCCCGAACTTCCATGCTTCAGAAAGGTAAGGTCTTTGAATTGCAGACACATCAGAAGCATCCTCTTCTTCACCATTCTTCCCTAACCTTTGCAACCCAGGAATGATTGAAACCAAGCTTGTGTCTTTATCTTCCTCTGAGAAAACAAAACCTAGATCCATGAACCCTTTTACCTCCTCAAACTCAAGGTCTGATAAACTCTTGCTTCCACTTTTCCTTCTTCCATTTATTGTGATGTTCTTGTTAGGCACATCTTGAAGTTGCAACTGTGCTTGCTTTTCAGCTTCTGTGATGAAGTCTGTGACATCTTTTCCTGAGAGGATTGTTTGAAGCTGTGGTTGGAAAAGGACAGAGTTTGGAGACATAGAATCATGTTTGAAACTTGTCATGGTGTTTAACTGGTCACTCATGGACCTTGTATGTTTGGTTTGGATACGAGAAAGCATTGGTTCTTCTTTACTTTGATGATGTTGGTTTTCATGAGAAATTGTTGTTGTTGAAGAACTTGGATGTTCCTTCAAATTTTGAAAGCCAAACCAACAAGTTTCAAAAAGCTTCAAGATTTCATCTGCTTCCATGAATGGTTTTTTGCTTTGGAAAAATCAGCTAAGCTTTTTGAATTGTATTTAAGCACACATTAATTGACAAGTCATGGTAGATAAACATATGGAGATATTTATACTAATGTTTTAAATATTGGTCCGGTTCAATGGTTTGAAGCGAGAACTGACTAGTTCGATGGTTGATTTGATCGCGATTGTATTGTAGTTTGATTGAACTTAGCTAACTTGAACCAATTCAACCGAATTTGTTTTCTTTTGTTTTTTTTTTAAAAAAAAGAATTGATCATTTGTCATGGTTTCATCGATTGAACCAATTAAACAACGACTAGTAGACTAGTAGTATATCGGTTTGACCTTTAATTTGGTTTCAAAAACATTGATTAATATACTTTTTGCATGACTATATTACCCTTTATAAAAGGTGAAATTACATGACGAATTCAACCAATCATTTACACGTTTTGGATTTTAGGTCATTTCTTTTTTAGTATTCCATTTTGTTGTGTGGTGTTTGTATTTTTCAATTAAGTTAGAAACGTGACGTTTCCACGGTGGCTTTAAGAAGAAGCAAAAGTAAAAAGGTTATGTGTGGTAAAACAAAGAATTAGGATGTTACTAGATAAAGCTAGATATGAGGTTGGAGAGTAGTTGATGTCAACAATACTATTGCCAATCTTTTTATGTTCTCTTAGATGTTGACCTTGCTTCGTTGCTTCTCTTTCTTTGTTGGTTTGGTGATTAAACCAAAGCTTTCATATTGAAACTAATTTCCCTAATAGTAACAAAAGCAATTATTGATAGTTGCTTCCAGACTACACAAAAAATTGAAAGTCTATAAACTACTGTGGTCGGCAATAGCTGCAATTTTCATGCTTAGAATTTCTTTAGGTGTTTGAGATTTTGAAGTTAATATAGACACAACTTTTTTAATCAAATGGATCATCTACCGTTTTTTTTATATATATTCATAAAGTTTTGACATTATATTTAAAAATCAATAACTATTGCACATACAGTGACATCCAATTATATTTTATTTATGTCAAAAAAAGTGACATCCAATTATATTTTATTGGGAGTGTGAGGTTCTAATGTCACTTTTTTAATATATATCTACAAATATTGATATTGTGATATGATTAAATGTGTATGTGGCGTTCTTTTTATTTTATTTTTCACAAGAAATCTTTTTTAGTTTTGAAAGGAAACAAAATTGTAATTGAATTTATTTATTGGTGCATTATTGATTAGTGCATATAGTAATTAAATTAAAAAATTTATTGACTCTATAAATTTGATGTGTATTTGTCGTATTTTCATTCTTTTTTTGAAAGATTGTGATATTTAAAATTGGTGGCTCGTTGTTACATGTTATTGGTAGGCTGTGTGAACACGTTTTATGTAAATGCATGTATCCTCCGCATATGCAAATACGGAGATTAACCTCTCGAGTCTTGTGAGATCTAAATGGTGCAGCAAACTCACCTTACGAGTATTAACGTTGCCACATGTCTAAGATTAGATTTGAATTTAGGACCATGATTAAGTTAGAAGAAACTTGTGTCATCTTGTCTAAGTATTTTTAAGTTGTGCGGATGCATGTGGTCACTAAGTCACTCATCTATAAAGTAAAATAAATATAAATTCTCATAATTGATAAATGCATCTCATGATATGACTTGAATTAATTAACATCGCTCATCTTTGTGAGCGAGGGAAATACAATTTCTTTCATAGAAGTGCTATTGATTTCGAAGCTTTGAACTTAAACAAATCTCCTCACTCTAAATTTATATGTTGTCTCATGTTCTCTTTTATTCTTTTTATTTTGTTATGTGAGTCTTTTGTTACTGAAAAAAGACATACATAACTGCATGGTGGTTAGGATAGTTCTATTGTTCTATTAGTCTAGAACACAATTGACTCAATTTAAAAAAAATAATTGTGAATTTCTTTTAAAAAAATAGCTCCACGTGATTAATGAAAGCACATGGTTATCATATTCTCATGTGCACCTACCAAATTTATTTATAATAATCCCATATGCAGCTACTTTGCTTTATTTATTTTTTTGGGTATTGAGGAGGGGCCAAAAGCCCTGTGCAGCTACTTTTCAAATAATATTATCGCTTTTAGTTACATAAAGTGCGCTGCTAAGTGCTACACTGCTACCTAATTTTATCTCTAAAAAAAAGTGCTACCTAATTTTAAGTTTTTTTTTCATGAGAGAAAATAGAAAGGAAAAAAAAAAGAACAAAAACGAAGTCCAAATAAATGACACTCTTTGGGTTTCGCTATAAGCGCCAAAGACGGGTTAGAAAAAATTCATTAACTATAATCAAAGAGTTTACACAATTAGCTTTCATATTTGCAAGGATATCCGCACAAGCATTTTTTTTTTTAACAAACTAAAATGGAATAAATAAAAACCTGAATCTTTCTAGCACAAGATATGTCAGAAAGATCAAAAAGATACAAACAGTCAAGCAACATAATAGCGACACCAAAGCGCCAGACAAAAGCTAAATTACAAACATCAAGCAATGACAAGGATTCAACCTCCAAAACTGGTAATCAAAATCAAAAGTAGTGTGTGTTGATTTCAACCACCAATAAGTTTGAAGTTTAATTCTCTCAAGTAAAGTTTGCATAGAGTCCACCTTTTGCTGGAAAATTCGACCATTACGTTCTTTTCAATTAGACCAAACTGTAGAAGCCCATAAAATAGACAACATAAGGCAATCCCTTTTAGAAAAACCGCCTAAAGCATAAAATTTATCTCGTTGCTCTTGCAGAAAGCCATGCCCCACAAATTCGTGACCCAACCAATCAGCCACCAAGTTCCATAATCTACCAGAAACATCGCATCGGACAGATAAGTGGTTTCTATCCTCAACCATTCCACATCCCCCCTATACAATAACAATCATCAAGAGGTACAACACATCTCCTAAATAGATTATCCTTAGTCGGAATGCAATTCAAAAGCATCCGTGGCACAAACATATTTCCTTTAAGCGGAATCACTTTTAACCAAACATTCTTATTACCATCTGTAACATTGTTATCCATCGATATCAAAAAATCATAAGCACTGCTCAGAGAATAATTTTTGGAAGAGATTAACAACGTGGAATATCCACACAAGCATTCCTTTCACGAAGTGTATGTTTTAAAATAAAATTTCGATCTTTCTTCATGTAATCTTTGATAATCTTCCACCATATTAGCATAATGGTGATATAAATGTCTTCCCATAGTCACCAACTTGACCACATTAATGGACTCAAAATAACAAATGACTTTTCTAAAACCTGCTTGCCAACACAACTTGATGTCAATTAAGAGAGCTTGAATCTCTGCGTGTAACACGTTCGACCAACCAACACTCCCATAAAAACCAAAATGAAAATTTCCCTCATGATTTCTCACTACGCCCCTGAATCCTGATTTTTTTCCCGGATTAGTAATTGCACTACCATCCACATTTAAAAGCATAGCATCTTGGTCACCACTTTACCAACAAACTTCACAAATAGGTGGGAAGGAAATGTTTTCCAAATGCTTGAAGACTTGTTTGCAACTGAGTAAATATAGACGCTACTAGCGAAACTTTCATCGGTTGAACATCTTCAAAAATATATTTATTATGAGAAATCCATATATTCCACATAATCAAAGGAGCAATGATGCCGAAATCACTAAAATAGATATCAATCTTGGTGTATTCCCCAGACCAAAATGCTACAGAGTAGGGCTGAGCAGATTCTGATAAACTGACTGAAACCCGAGAAACCTGTTGAAAACATGAGTGTTGCGGGCGGGTCAGTTCGGTCCACGGGTACAAAACTAGCCAAAAACAATTAAGAATGGGTTTGGACGGTCGGGGTCGGCCCAAAAAAATTACAAAAGTTGTTATGCTGAACCCATCCAAATTACTGCTAATAAGAACATATTACTATATTATACTATCATATAAAAATACCGAGGTCACGTGAACAGCCAGCTACAACTAGGTAGGTGTCTTTGGCTGTTCATGTACATGTTAATATGCCTTTGGTTAACCTGTACTATGTCTTTGGTTTACTCTACAGTTATACAAGACTTGGCATTTGAAATTAAACAATTTAATAAAAGCTAGTATCAAATAACCTTTATGCCCACCCCTATTAACCTGTAATGTACCAATAACAGTGGCACCCGTCTCTTCTCTGTACTCCCTCTCTAACCTCAAACCTCAGTCTCCATTGTTCTTCAAACCTATTATTCTTCAAAACTTCATCGTCTTCTTCTCTCTTCACCCTAATATTATGTCTTCCTTTCCTTTGCTGCAATTTGTTTGGCCCTCTCTATCTCTCTCTCTCTCTCTCTCTCTCTCTCTCTCTCTCTCTCTCTCTCTCTCTCTCTCTCTCTCTCTCTCTCTCTCTCTCTCACACACACACACACACATGATCTTTGTGTATTTCTATTGTATGTTTTTCATTTTCAGTAGAGGTAAAAGTAGAGGTTTTATTTATGTCCATTGTGCTTCCTCTTCCCTATTTCTCTGTAATTTTTTTCCTTGAGACACATAATCGAATCGACCCACCCGTGCTACCCGTCCAACCGACTAACCTGAGACTTGCCGAAACCGAGACAAGATACGGTCGAAATTGGTTCTTGTTTTGGTGTCTTTGGTTTCATCTAGAACGGCGATTTTGGGCCCGAACCCGCCTGAAACCGTCTGATACTCAGCCCAACTACAAAGATTTGGAACTTCATAAAACCCACAACCTATCCAAAGACCACCATCTTGAGGACAGGAAAACCAAAAATGAAAAATAGATTCCTCCTCATTAACACAGAACAGACACGTCGGAGAAACATTAATCCCTCTATGAAAAAAAGAGTGCTACCTAATTTTTTTTTTTAGTTTAATTTTCCCTATATCTGTATAATGTGTATGATTGTAATGCACGAGTCTATAAACTACACCCTAAAAAATTGATCGTGTAATGTTGTATGAGTCACTTTAGTATCCATAGACTTCAAGACTACGAGTCACTTTAGTATATTCGGAAGCATTGATCACTAGGCAATTGTTCAAGTCTATGGATACTATTTTTTATGTTCAATCTTATGTTGGATTAACTTCATGCACGATGAAAAAAATTAATAAAATTAAGTTGGGGATTGTTGATGATTTTATTAAAATAACAATATAACAAAAATGTATTTCTTTTATTTATTCTAATCTTTGAATTCCAACTAGGGATGTGAATAAGTCAATCCCTATCAGGTCAGACTTTTTTTTTAAAAAAATAAAGAAGACTTAGACTTTTTTATAAGCTTATTTAACTAAAGAGGTCAGGCCACAAACCATAAAAAGCCTCTAATCCCTATCAGGCCGGCCCAGTTAAGTAAATATGAATAATATTATTTACTACTAATATGATTAAATTATATTTTGTACTCTAAATTAAATTATAAATTTGTTAACCCTTTCAGTAATTTAAGCTTATTAGTATACATTAATTTTTCACATATTTAAATGTATTATTATAAATTAGAATTGAAAATTGATATAATATATAGTCAAATTTTCTAAAAATTCATGTTAAATATTAAAAGGAAGTTTAATCCCATTGGTCTATTAGTTTGTTACTCTATTTAAACTTGGATCACATTACTTATTTAAAGATGTTCATATAAAATAGGCTAGTAGCCCACATCAGACTTTTAAAAGACCAGACTTAGGCCTTAAAATTTTTTGCAGGCTAAACTTAGGCTTTGCAAAGTCTAACTCAGTCTAACTTATTTCCACCATTAAATTCATGCCCATGACAGGGCATCAGTAGAGTGACCCAAGTGACGTGAGCGAAAATTATATAGTAGGTGACCCAAAAAATTTAGGATAGATTCCAAAGAATCTAGGAAAGATTATGATTTCATCATAAAATTTATGGTTGAGCCTAACGCAACGTGACAAAACTGGTTTATGAAGTGAGGATTACCCCCACTCACAAACACTTATTCAAGGCATATCAATTATAATTTGGGACGATAAAAATGTTCTCCCTCCCAATTTGGGACGATAACAATGGTTAAAAGGTATATAGTTTTTGTTTTGGTGTGAGAAGGAAATTATAAAAAGACTAAGGAACTAATCCAGGGATACCGCGTCTCATTACATCATAGGGAGGTTGAAGAATCGTCTACAAGAAGAAACCTTGGTGATCAAAGTTGATAAAAAAAAAATCAACACTAGAGCAACTAACATTAGCACTTTATAAATTGTTTCGGACTGGCTAAGAGCCAATAAACCAAGGCTCAACCATGGCGAAGACACAGTCAAAGCCCCGTGTGGATAGCCGCACAAGAGCTCCACATTTCATGGAGACGGTTAGACCCTCTATACACCTATATAAGGGTGACTCAGCGCCACCCTCGAGGTGCAATTCACTTTACCACTTTTTCGCACATAACCACCTCATTCATATACTTACCTGAGCGTCAGAGTGCTAACGTGCTTACAGGAACAATCATCCTTCGCCGTGAAGACGGCTGCGAAGGACCAACCTCCGCCACAATGGAGCATCGTGAACAACCGCGTCCTTTTCTTGATATTTACAGAACATATCATAAATAAATCAATGAACAATAATTATTAGAGCTGGTTTGTTAAAACCAACTTTCGAGCTTATAACAAATAACTTATAGCTTATAGGTTCATATGACCAAAGTAGAACATTTAGTAACATTTTTTTTATAACGAGCTTCTAGCGTTTTTTTTTTTATAACTTACTTGAATTTTACTCTTATCGTCTTAATTTAAAAATTATTAGTTAAAAATATTTTTTTATGTCATTTTATATTTATCAGCTAGTTTAATGGCTAATTTTTACCAAACACTTACAAATTCAATCAGTTAATCCTCCTACCAACTAGCTAGCTTGTGCTTATTCGTTATAAACTCATACTATCAGCTAACTTATTAGTTATCCTATACTTTTTATCAAGTAAGGTCTAAGTTTATATTTTGGATTGAGATCAAGATTATAAGTATATATATAATAAATTAAGGATATGTTTATATAACATCTTTTGATTTTCTTATTTTACATTATTTTCCGTTTAGAGCAACCAAATCTGAAGCATGATGTAGTAGATAAAACTAATTGTGAGGGTTGATTGCACACACTTCATAATATTTGTTATTTGATAAATCCAACTATGTTTGTTAATAATAGTTAGTTAGTTAGTTAGTTGGTTGGTGACTTGCAGTGCAAGTTACAACACTTAGCCTATAAATAATTAGTTATGTAATCAATTAAATACTTCTATTCAGTGTCAATTCATAATTTTATAATTCACAAATTCAAACTCTCTTCATTCTCATCACAGAACATTCTCATTTCTACCGGAACATTTTGAACTCTTTTTCTCTCTCATGATTGAGTGTAAGCATCAAGCTTGCACCAACAACATTCCTAAATCAAATATTATATCTACCATGAAATTTTATCCTATACCCCGACACATGTACTTTCACCCCTACAAATCTTCGAAAATTCAAATTTTACCCTCCTTGCTATTTAACCTTTTACACATTAATTTGTCACCCTCACCTTCAACCAGAAAACCTCAAACCTCAATCAAAGATTCAAGTAAACGATTGAGAGAACAAACACAACTATATGGATAAACGATTAACAATAACATTTCGGTTGATGCCTGCAAATAAAAATTAAATCGAGGTTTTGGGCAAAAAATGGTTCCGGTAATGCTTACCGTTTGTAGTGTGTTTCCCAAAAAAAGGGTGGAGTGAACAAGTGAGAGAGTGATTGAGTTTTATTTTATATAAAGGATAAAATTGGAATTTTGTGTTAAAGGTTGGGGTCAAGATATAAATGTAGGGGTGTGGGCTATAACTTCCTATCTACCATGGATAAGATTCTTAGTGGGCTTGCATAAAAGAAATTCTTAGTGGGTCGGGCTTTTGAAATCCAAGAAGAAGCTTATCTTTCCTTTTGAAATTCTTAGAGCCCGTTTGGATTAGTTAATTTTAGAGCTTATACAAAACAGCTTATGCAAATAAATAAACTGTTATGTATTTTTATAAGTTTGTTAAGGTATTTTATGAAAAAAAACAGTTTATGAAGATACATTTTTTTTAGCGAGAGCTTATAAATTAAAATAAATACTTATTTATTTACATAAGTTATTTTTCATAAGCTCAATCCAACTGGGGCCTTATTCTACTTTTACTGGCTTAAAGCTTATTGTTTCCACTTCAACTGTTGCTATGAAACACCAGAAAATTATACATTTACCCCATCGGCAGTTAACTGCCGTCGGATCTATGTGTTAAATGTTACAACGATAGTTAACTGTCGTTGAACAAGGCATAGCGGCAGTTAACTGCTGCCGGACAAGTTTTTTAGCAATTTCAAAAGTGGGAACAACAACTTTCTCCTAGCTTTCGACCAAAAAGAAAAAAACAATACTCTTCTTGGCTTTACTTTCCTTTTGTTCTAAATAAATCGTCATTTTCTTTGTGTAATGTTTTGGCTATCTTCCTTTTTAGCCTAAGCACGAGAAAACATGTCTGCCTTTTTTAGTTTTACAATGTTAATTTACAACTAATAGCTTAAAATCGTTTACTTAAAAAATGATCAATTGGACATAGTTTAACACAAGTGGTAAAAGCTTGAATCTCGTAACTATTTATTTGGTTCAAGGTTTAAACTAATTTGCTGCATATAGAAAAACATATATTACAAGAAATCAATCGTATAGATAAATCTCAATTATTTCGAGAAATTAGTCTACATACTTGTGCGCAAAGGATACTTTGGTATTCCCCACGAAAATGATCAACCGGAAAGGTAGGGCACGTGAGTAAGAAAGGTGAGATTTATACTCCAAACGAAAAGAAAGAATATGTTCATGATGGCGCACGATATGTTATTTATATAGTTGTATCACTCGCTCTTCTAGATGGCCGTTTGATTATTATAAAGTACCCCAAGAAAAATCAAATGCAAGAAACATAAAATAAAGAGACAATCAAACGAAGGAAAAACTAAACTAATAATTGATCGGAAGAATGCCTAAGAAATGACAAAAAGAGAGTAGACTTTAACAAGTGGCCTTATCCTTACAGATATTTTCATATAAAATAATCACTTATTAAACCTTAAGGTTGCTTTCAAATGACATGTACTTTAAATTAAATAATTAGTCATAAGGTTCCATAAGATGCGGTACTCAACCGGACGTTCCCCTAATAAACAAATGATGATGCAGTGATAATTGCTCCACCAATAAGTCTCCACAAAGCTCCTAGTTTTAGAGGGCATTCTCCAATCTTTATAATCTTCTTCAATTCACTTTCTTATTTATTTTGTGCACACCTCTTTCTTTGCTTAACTAGCTAGTCACTTTATAAATATCATATCACCGACACCTTTAAGAGTGATCAAGGGTCAATATTAACTATAGCTCAAAATTGACAGTGGATTTACAAGCTTATGTGACTGTGAGAGTGAATAAAGCATTGTTGATTCAATTCCCTCTAACATGGAAAGATCATCACTCTCTTCTTCTGCTAAAAGGTAAATATCATTTTCCATCAATATTAATATAGTTTTAGACAAATTAAGTTTTTTTACTTGATGCAAAATCCATAGTAAGCTTTTGAGCTATATAAATTATTTTTAAGCAAAATTTGAGTGTACTACATGCATCATTATGAATTATAAACATCTCAACTATTGATCTATAGAAAATAATTTTGCATGTTAATTAGCTATTAAAATGTAAATATGTATAATAGGCGAGGTATAAAGAAAAGGGTAGTAGAAATTCCAATGAAGAATGTGGAAGGGACTAATACTCCACCGTCCGATTCATGGGCTTGGAGAAAGTATGGTCAGAAACCCATTAAAGGCTCCCCTTATCCAAGGTATTAATTCTCATTCTCATCCCCTTACATTCATGTCAAAATGAAATTAGAATCATAAAAATAAATTTTGCAAAATAAAAAACCAAATATTGTGATATTGTCCTTTCATTTCAAAGCCCTAATAGTTAATATTAGAGATCGAGATTGCATGCAATTAAAATTGATTTTTTTTACCGCAGAACTGCACGTAGTTTTGACTGTATGCAATTCTTATAAGATTTGCATTTTAATGATTTGAAATATTTTACTCATATGGTGAAATTTGGGAACAGAGGATACTATAGATGCAGCAGTTCAAAGAATTGTCCAGCAAGAAAACAAGTAGAAAGAAACCACATGGACCCCACCGTACTCCTTGTAACATACACCTCCGATCACAACCACGCCGTGCCGCCACCAAGAAACTACCGCAACACAAGCAACACCGCCGCATCAAACAAAGACTCCGAATCAGAACCCGAACCAGAACAAGAACCCGATGAAACTTTTACGAATCTCGATGAGAATTCACTGATTGCTACCAGTGATGAGTTAGGAGGATGGTTGCGAGATGTGGAGGCGATCGGATCGCCGGCGGTGTTGGAGTGTCCGATATTCTCGGAGAAGGAAGTGTCGATGTTGGGAGAAGAGGAGATGTCGTTGTTTGCCGATCTCGGAGAGTTGCCGGAGTGTTCGGCGGTGTTTTGGAGAGGGAGGAGGAGCGGTGCCGGCGCCGGCACCGGTGGTGATGTTAGTGTGGGACCACTAGTTGAAGCTAATTGCTCCTTGTGACACGTGTATGTATTTTTATTTTTTTAATTTTCCGGGTTTGTTGGGTTTAGTTTGGAAGAAAACAAAAATGAAATACAACAAGTGGATATATGCAGTTGGGAGATTCTGTCCCCACGTGCTTGTAATTATTGTCAACTACATGATTATGATTATCCTATTAAGTTCTTAATTTGATGCTTGATTCATAGCTGGCATGCCATAGTTATCCATTTTTACATATAAGTTTTTTCTAAAATGAAAGACTTCCTAAATTGTAAACAGAGTTAATTTTTTTAACAAATTGTGAATACTTTTAACATGGTCCATTCGATAAAGATTATGACATAGTACAATATCCAAACATGTCAAATTGCATCTTGATTGTATATTAATGTGAACTAGTTAAAGAATCATTTGTTTATGAAATTAAAATTAGAGTTGAGATTCTCTCTATTTTTCAAAAGAAATTGAGGTGTTTATTACTATAGTTTTAGAATAAATGATTTCTCAAATGATTCTTTAACAAGTTTACATTAATATGTAATCAACATGCAATTTGACTAAGTATCATAGGTAATTTGGTCTCTTGCTTATGACATTGGTGGTGGAATCCGAATGAGTGCGGAAATTTGGCTCAATTATGGTGATGAGAAGGTGAAATGTTGTTTGTGGTGATGAAAAGGTGAGGTGTTGTTGTTAGGGGTTTTCATGAGTGTGATGGTTTTTGGGAGTGGCTTTGGTGTGGATAGCGGCGATAGGTGTTTGGATTTTGTTTTTGTGGCCATTCACGACGGAGGTGTGAGGTTTTGGCTCAACTTTTGGTTTATGTTGGTTTGTGGGGGTTTAACTTGGTTTTGATGTTGGAGGTTTGTTTTTCATTGGTGTTTAAGATGTATGATGTATGCATTTTTTTTTGTGTCCCGCCTATATACGACGCCCTTTGCTTTGTAGTTTCTATCTTACCGGTCCATGTTCATCTTGTGGATGGACTTGAATATTAATAAATTTTACCGTTAAAAAAAATATGTCATGTTATAATCTTTAACGATAAACATTAGTAGATAGACTACTTTTAGTGAGTTTATAATTTATGAGATGTACTCGTATTTGTCAATTTGCAAAAGTTAATGATTATTTTGATCGATTTTAAATGTGGAGAAATGAGGTGTCTGGGGTTCGAACTCCGACCCCTGCATATATTATGCAATGTCTCTATCAATTGAGTTAAGCTCACGGGGACATTCACTTGATATTTCTATGTGGTGTAATACGTCTACTCCGTAATAATTGTCATATTTGTGAAACAAATTGTCCTAGAGAGTGTCACTTCTAATTTATTTCCATAAGTAAAAGAGCTTAATAAAATGAACTAGCACTATAAAATAGTTTTAAACCGGTGAAAACGTATAACATTACTTTGTAAAAATAATTGCAAAATAGTGGATTCTTATTAGACTGTAGTAGAAGAAATTTATGTTGGTGATGCATGTCCCTTTTTCTATTAATATCATGTGCATTATTCTTAAGTTAATATTTTCCACTTTATATTTATGATGATGAGAATTAATCAATGATTAATAAAGATGATTTGATAAAGTTGTTGTTATCTTCCGTTGGGAAATACCAACATAATTTTTAAGGTAAATTGTCATTTTCTTCTCTAACTCTGCACCTCGCTGTTATAATGGTTAGGAAAAAAAATACAAAACAGTCACTGATTCAAAAATTTATTAGTCACTTTAGTCCCTGACGTTAAATTTGGCCGTTCAAAAGAGTTGGGGTGGCATTTTTTTGGCTTACAATATGGTATTGACATGGCATTTTTTGTGAAGGTTCATGAAAGACCTAGTTGAAGATGATGAAGAAGATGAAGATGTTTAAAATATGTTCTTTCAATTTAGTCTCTAATGTCATGTCATACCATATTGTCAGTCAAAAAAATGCAACCACAGTTTTTTTGTAAACTTACCGGCCAAATTTAACGTTAGAGACTAAAGTGACTAACGAATTTTTGTCAGGGATTGTTTTGTATTTTTTCTTGAGTCAGGGATCATTATAACAACGAGGTACAGAATAAGGGACCAAAATGACCATTTACCCTAATTTTATCCTCTGTGAACTCGAAATTAACACCAAGTGGAAGAAAGAAAAAAAGATAGTAGAGAAAACACATCAAGAATTTGTAAGTTGAAAATTCTCTTAATATGAAAATTAAAATTACAATAGCTTTATGAAGGTGAGAAAAACACACACACAAGAAGGGGGGGTTGAATTGTGTGACTCAAAAACTTGTTATCTTTTCTTTTCAGAATCTTAACACAAGTTCAGAACCAGGTTCTGAACTGTTATCAGAATTAAATGCAGCGGATTAAACAAGTTAAGGAGAGAATAAAAGAGAGACACACATAATTTATACTGGTTCCTTCTCAATGTGAGAAGTAGTCCAGTCCCCTTGTTTTCCAACAAGAGAGTTTCACTATAATCTGAAGATTACACTTGCTCAATCACTTAAGAAAGAGACTTCCAGTTGCTCAACCACCAAGGAAGAGGCTTCTAGTGCTCAACCACAAAGGAAGAGGCTTCCACTGCTCAATCACTAAGAAATAGGCTTCCAATGCTCAAGACACTTAGTCAAGAGACTTCTCAATGCTCAAGACACTAAGTCAAGAGGCTTCTGACTCAGACCACAAAGGAATAAGGTTACAAATGCTCAGTATACAGACTGAGACTTTGAGGACCAAACTGGTTTACAAATTAAATAGTTTGGGATGAACACTTGATCAAATATCAGAGGTGTTCACTAAATACAACACAGGTTAAGACTCTTAACCTTAAGAAATTCTACGTTACAAAGACTATGAGAATTTCTAAGAGTTTTGAACTTGACAGTTTTTACACAGAAAACAGAGTGCAGGTTCATCAATGTAGTTTCAAGAGTCTTAGACGATTTTCTTCTGCAAATCTTCTTCCTTTTATAGATGAAATATAGCTGTTGAAGATTTGCTTGATTTGAGGAAAGAGCCGTTGCAAGCTGAGCTAGGATTTCTGCAAATGTATGCTGCACTTTTTCAAACAAAACAGAGCAGCAGCCATTTTTGAAATGGCCTACCTTAAAAGCTGGAGAATGTTTGGGTCAGGGAGACAACTGTTCCATTGAGTTGTTCTGACATATCCAGGCATTAAATGCGCACAGTACTGGTCATTTTCCATGCCACATCAGCTTCAGAAGCTTCTCTGTGAACAGTGCATCAGAAGCTGCTGCATCAGAAGCTGCCTTGTACGGATCAGAAGCTGGCTTCAGGAGTTGACTCTGCGTTGACTTCTTCAGAAGCACCCAGACTTCAGAAGCTGCCTTCAGACCCAGAAGCTGCACTTCAGGAGCACCACTTCAGAAGCACTCAGTTCAGTACCACTACTTCAGGAGCATGTTTCCTTCTAGCTTTGCAACATTGCTTCTTAGCTTTCCTTCCTTGCTCTAAGCTTGTTCTTCCATAACCATTCTTAATAATTAATCATAAAGCACATGGTTCTGAAAACACTTGAACAAAGCATTAGCAAATAACCAATTTTCTCTTTAACACTTTGTTATCATCAAAACCATAAAGAGAGATATGTTTACACATAAATGTTTCAACAATCTCCCCTTAATTCATAAGAAACTTGTTAAACACATTTTGTTCCAACAATCTCCCCCTTTTTGATGATGACAAACATAAGTATTAAATCAGAAAATTGTTGTTAACTTAATTAACAAGTAACTATAGGGTGTGAGGTTTGTAAGCTCCCTCTGAGTCTGATCCAAGTTAATTAAGTTCAGTTAAAAACACAAATGTGAAAATTTCAGAATTGTTGTTAAGTTTAATTAACAATCTGACTTCAGGAGAGGTTTGTAAGCTCCCCCTAGGTCTGACAATCCTCAAGGTTAGGTTTGTAAGCTCCCCTTGATTCTTATCCATGTTAATTAAGCTTAACTTAAAACAATATGGTGAAATTTACACTCTGAATTCAAAATGACTTGTTGACTTCAGGTTCTGAGGTTTGTAAGCTCTCCCCCTAAGTCTGATAATCCACAGGATGAGTTTTGTAAGCTCCCTGAGTCTTATCCAAGTTATTTTAAATTCAATTTACTCACTAAGAGTAATGTATCTCACAGAAATGTATCAGAGCCAGAATTTCACTTCAGAGGCTAAGAGTTAAAATCAGTTCTCATAAGTTAAATTCAGTCATAATTGTATCAGAGCTTAATAAGCTAACAAGCTTAACTTATGTAGGGGGGTTAAATTGTTCACACAAGAACCTTAGGCTTTAATACCTATTACTCCCCTTTCATAAGTTAATTACTGACAGATTTAACTTATATTTTAGAGCTCAGGTGCTTTAATACTTGTTTTACTTTCTCCCCCTTTTGTCATCAACAAAAAGTTTTACTTACTCCCCAACACAGAAAATTTCTCCCCCTTTGTCAAGAGAGTTTGAAAATATATCTGTATCAGAGCAGAAAAGGATTTTAAAAGAGTTTGAAAGCATGTATCAACGCAGTTCAGTCTCCCCTTTTTTTTTAAAGAGTTTGAAAACATTTCAAAAGGATTCAGAGTGAGGAGGGGTTGAACAAAAATTTGTGAGATATTTATGCAATCATATGGATAACCAAGCAGCAAGGATAATCATCAGAGCCTACTTGATTTTTAATGAGTATATGACTTGCATTAAAAATAGAATGCTGTTCAGAAGCAGAAAAAGTTTGGAGCTTCTGACCAGGTCATTCTGTGTTCAGACATGACTTGTTCAGTACAAAAGGTTCAGTATCATAGCAAAATAACTAAATAGTGTTCAGTATCAGAGCCAAGACATGCAAGAAGGTATCAGAGCAATTCTTGCAAGAAGGTATCATAGCAAATCTGAGCTGGTTTAAAGAAAATAGTTCAGATCAGAGCAGGTCTAACTCATTTTTAAAACAAAATTTTTCAGATTTAAAGACCAACTGATAGGTTATATCAGAGCTTGATACCAATTGAGGATTTTATCTCAGAGTCTGATACCAGAAATACAGTTCTTAAGACTGCTGAACTTGTATCAGAACCTGATTTCAAACCATGAAGGTTTACCTCAGAGTCTGATACCAAATTGACATTTTAGTGCTGATACCAAGATAAAATAAGTTCTTAAGACTGAACATGTCTGAAACACTTTGAGCATTAAAAAATGTGTTTGTGCTTAAACAGTTTAAAAACAGACTGATACCAATTGAAAATTGTTTGTCAAGCAATTTTAACAATGAATATCAGAGTAGAAAATCGCATTTTTAAATTGATGACTTTGGGAGGATTAGAGTATAACTTTCAAAGCTTTAATCATCATTGCCCTTAGCTATACTTATAAGATCCTGACCAATATTAGATTTTTATCAGATTCAGAAGTCAGAAAATCCAGGTTCTGATCCTTCAGACTCTGAAGTTTTTCAGGCTTAACTTTCTTCAAACTCTCAGAAGGTGAGTGTTTGATAAGTCTTAGCTTATGATAAACTCAGAATCAAGGATTTCATTCAGATTCAAGCACTTTTTCAAGAGATGAAATGCATGTTCAGATTCTTTTTAATAAAATTGATTCTTTCTTCTGTTAGGGGTTTTGTGAATATGTCAGCCCATTGATGATCAGTATCAATGAACTGAATATCTAAAACACCCTTCTGAACATAATCTCTTATAAAATGATGTTTTATTTCTATGTGCTTGGCTCTAGAATGCAGAATTGGATTTTTAGACAGACATATAGCAGCAGTATTATCACAATAAATAGGAATATTGTCTGCATGAATCTGATAATCCTCTAATTGATGTTTCATCCAGAGCAGTTGTGTGCTACAACTTGCAGCTGAGATGTATTCTGCTTCTGTTGTTGACAAAGCAATGGTTGCTTGTATCTTGCTGGCCCAGGATATCAGATTCTCACCAAGAAACTGACAGTTTCCACTGGTGGATTTTCTTTCAATCCTGTCCCCAGCATAGTCAGCATCACAGAATCCAACTAGCTTATAATTTAGAGATTTCTTATACAGAAGTCCCAAATTAGTTGTTCCTTTCAGATACCTGAAGATTCTCTTGACAGCAGTCATATGAGATTCTCTAGGATCTGATTGGAATCTGGCACACAGACATACACTAAATAAAATATCTGGCCTAGAAGCAGTTAAGTATAGGAGAGAACCTATCATACCTCTGTACAGCTTCTGATCTACTTTAGAGCCATTGTCCTCTTTGCTTAAGATGCAGGTGGGATGCATTGGTGTTGTCATCAGCTTGCAATCATCCAGCTGGAACTTCTTCAGAAGCTCCTTAGTGTATTTTGACTGATGAACATAAACACCATCTTTGCATTGGTTGATTTGAATTCCCAAAAAGAATTTCAGCTCACCCATCATGCTCATTTCAAATTCATCCTGCATTAACTTAGAAAATTCCTTGCAAAGGGAGGCATTAGTAGAACCAAATATGATATCATCAACATAGATTTGAACAATTAAGATTTCTTTCTTAACAGTTTTCCTGAAAAGTGTATTATCAACTTGACCTCTTACAAAATTATTTTTAATTAAGAAGTTGCTTAGCCTTTCATACCAAGCTCTGGGAGCTTGTTTCAGACCATACAAAGACTTCTTAAGTTTAAAAACATGATTTGGGTATTTAACATCTTCAAAACCAGGAGGTTGTTTGAAATACACTTCTTTAGAAATTACACCATTTAAGAAAGCACTCTTAACATCCATTTGATATAAGATGATATCATGATTAATAGCATAAGAAAGAAGTAACCTGATTGCTTCCAGTCTTGCTACTGGAGCAAAAGTTTCTGTGTAGTCAATTCCTTCTTGCTGGCTGTACCCTTGAGCTACTAATCTAGCCTTGTTTCTGATCACTTCTCCTTGTTCATTGAGCTTGTTCCTGAACACCCATTTTGTTCCAATGATGTTCTTCTGATCAGGTTTTGCAACAAGATCCCATACATCATTTCTTTGAAATTGGTTCAGCTCTTCTTGCATTGCTACAATCCAACCATCATCAGCAAGTGCTTCATCAGCAGTTGTAGGCTCAATCACGGATAGCAGGCCAAGCATGGATTCATTCTGAGTGAATGCTGATCTTGTCTTCCTTGGACTGTGCTTGTTTCCAATGATCAACTCCTCAGGATGTGAAGACTTGTACTTGAATGAGGTTCTGGGAGGATTAGCTTCTGAAGAACCATTAGGGATTTGTTCAGAACCATGCTGGTCTTGGTTTGCTTCAGGAGTAGCATCATTCTCAGAGAGTTTTTCAGAGTCTTCATTGTATTCAGCTTCTGAACCTTCATCAGAACCTGAACTGGGTTCAGCTTCTGAAGGTTCTTCTGAGATTCTGACATCTGCAAAACTCTCAACCAGCTCTGGTATTTCATTACCAGGCTTCTTATCATCAAACCTAATGTGTATAGCTTCTTCAACAACATGTGTTTCAGAATTATACACTCTGTATGCCTTAGATCTCTCTGAGTATCCTAAAAAGGTACCCTTTTGAGCCTTGGCATCAAATTTCTTTAGGTAGATTTTATTGTTTAGTATGTAGCATGTACAACCAAACTGATGAAAATAAGAAATACTTGGTTTTCTTCCTTTAAATAATTCATATGCTGTTTTATTCAGAATGGGTCTGATATAGATCCTGTTCTGAATATAACATGCTGTGTTTATAGCTTCTGCCCAAAAGTACTTAGCAATTTTAGATTCATGGATCATGGTTCTGGCCATTTCTTGTAATGACCTGTTCTTTCTCTCTACAACTCCATTTTGTTGTGGAGTTCTAGGAGATGAGAACTCATGGAGAATTCCATGGTCTTCACAAAAGTTTTCAAAAGGTTCATTTTCAAATTCCCCACCATGATCACTTCTGATTTTCAAAATTTTCAAATCAGTTTCAGTTTGTACTTGTTTGCAGAATTTGAAAAACACATCATATGTTTCATTTTTGGTTCTGAGGAATTTAACCCAAGTCCACCTACTGAAATCATCAACAATTACAAGTCCATACTTCTTCCCATTGATTGAAGCTGTCCCAACAGGGCCAAATAAATCAATGTGAAGGAGTTCTAGAGGTTTTGAGGTGGAAACAATGTTCTTAGCTTTAAAAGAGGTTTTAGAAAATTTTCCAATTTGGCATGCTGAACACAGAGCATCTGAGTGATAATCAATACTGGGTAAGCCTCTGACCAGCTGTAACTTG
The DNA here is from genome assembly GCA_018208015.1 of Medicago ruthenica. Classification (NCBI taxonomy): domain Eukaryota; kingdom Viridiplantae; phylum Streptophyta; class Magnoliopsida; order Fabales; family Fabaceae; genus Medicago; species Medicago ruthenica. The sequence continues at coordinate 10,185,249 of CM031372.1, forward strand.
CTAAGCTTAGAGATGAGTCTCCAGTTAGCATGTCCCAGCCTTTTGTGCCAGACCCATTTCTCATCACTCACAGACAGAAGGCAAACTACCTTCTGCTGAACCAATTCAGAAAAGTTTATTTTGTAAACATTGTTTTTCCTGCTGCCTCTGAACACTACAGACTTATCTTTGCTACTGATTACAGTGCATGTGTTCTTATTAAACAGAACTTCATAATTACTATCACATAATTGACTTATGTTAAGTAAATTATGTCTGAGTCCATCTACCAGCCAAACATTATCAATGTACAGGGAAGAATTACCTATCTTACCAGTACCAATGATCTTTCCTTTCTGACTTCCTCCAAACCCCACAGTTTCTCCCTCTTTCAGAGTTAGGGTTTGGAACATAGACTTGTTCCCTGTCATATGATGCGAGCATCCACTGTCCAGGTACCAGGACCTTTCCTTTTCTTTGGATGTTAAGCATATCTGCAATTGAAATTATCTCAGACTTAGGTACCCAGATTTTCATGGGTCCTTTGGGGTTAGTCCTGAAAGGTTTTGGCTTTTTAAACTTGTGTCTGAAGTTATGATATTCAGACTTGTTCTGATACTTTGGATATGAGTCCTTGTATCTTGAATAAGTCTGAGTTTCAGAACCTGAGTTCTTCAGAACCTGAGTTCTCAAAGGTTTGGACTCAGATTTCTTCAGAACCTGAGACTTGAAGGTCTTTGGTTCTGAGTTCTTTAGAGTTTGAACCATTGAGCTCTTCTGTTCTGATCTCTTCAGAATTCTAACTTTGTTTACTTCAGGCACAAGGCAAGCTTCAGTTTTGCCTTTCTTAAAACAATCAGAAGTATAAAACTGATTGGTTAGCTTTTGCTTGCTTTTCTTAACATTCTGAGATTGAAAATGTTTTGTGTTGACTGGTTTAACAGATTTTGAAGTTTTAATAAACTCAGTCTTAGAAAAATTTGAATCAGATTTATTCAGATTCTGAGACTTACTAGTTCCAGGTTCTGAACACTTCAGATTCTGAACTTTCTCAGGTTCAGAGTCTGATTTTCTCTTACTCTTAGGCTTAGGACCTTTTGGCTTAGATTTAGGCAAGGTTTTAACATCTGCCTTAATCTTACCCTTAGGTTCAGAAGCTTCAGAGTCTGAGTTGTTCAGAACTTCAGACTTAGTTTCAGATTCTGATACTTTCAATTTCTCAGAATTATCAGAAGCAGGCACAAAGCATATACCATTGCCTTTTAAGATATTTTCAGAATATGAAGGTGAGTTTAAATCATTTGAAGGTTTGAATAAATCATAGCCAATGCCTTCACCTTTGTTTCTGATCATATTATGCATCATAGAGGCAATTTTAGTTCTATTGAACCCAGTTAACATGAAATCATGAAGAGCTATTTCCTGTTCATTAGGAACCTCTTCAGATTTCTTATGAGCCTCTTTTCTGATTTCTTCAACTTCTTCATCATATTCAAAAATTTGATTCTGAAGTTTAAGATTTTCCTCAGTCAGCAAGTTAGTTTGATTTTTCAAAGATTTAATTTCTTTTAACTTGCTTTTAAGATGACTCATAAGATCATTAACTGTTTCAATTAATTTAGATCTAGAGAGTTCAGAATATACCTCATCTTCTTCATCAGAATCTGAGCATGATTCTGTATCAGAAGATGCAGTTGCCATCAGGGCCAGGTTTGCTTCTTCCTCATCAGATTCTGACTCATTATCCAGATCATCCCATGTTGCCATGAGACTCTTCTTAAGCTTGTTTCTGAAACTGCTGGACTTCTTTGCTTTTTCCTTTGATTTTTCCTTCTGAAGATCAGGACAATCAGCAATGAAGTGGCCAGGCTTCTTGCAGTTGTAGCAGCTTTCCTTCTGGATATCCCTCTTTGAACCAGAACCAGATCCTCTAAAGTTGCTGCTTCTGTTAGAGAATTTTTTTCTTTCTATTCATCAGATACTGAAGCCTTTTAGAAATCATTGCAAGCTCATCAGCATCTGAATCTTCATCAGAATTTCCCTCAGGAAGTTCTTCTTCAGATTCAATAGCTTTCAAAGCTTTAGCAGGTTTTCTTTTAGACTTCAGAGCTAATGTTTTTGGTTCTCTAACAGACTCATCCTCATTGAGTCCCAGTTCATGCACTTTGAGGGAGCTTATAAGATCCTCAATACTTAAGGTATTCAAATCCTTAGCTTCCTCAATAGCAGTCACTTTAGGTCTCCATTTGGATGGCAGACTTCTTAATAGTTTGTTCACATGGTCAGCTGTGGTATAACTCTTCTTCAGAATCTGAAGTCCAGAAACCAGAGTCTGAAATCTTGAGAACATAGTCTCAATATTTTCATCCTCTTTCATTCTGAACAGTTCATATTGCTGAACAAGAATGTTTGCCTTAGCTTCTCTAACTTTCTTATTACCTTCATAGTTAGAGCAGAGGGATGTGAATATGGCCTTTGCTGTGGACTTGTCACTCAGCTTCTGATACTCAGTGTGAGGTAATGAGTCCACAATAATACCTCTGACATGGTGATGCTTCCTATAGATCTTTCTTTCTGCATCACTTAGAGTTCTTCTGTTGACAGCAACACCTTCTTCATCCACTGGAATTGTGATTCCATCTTCTATGATGTCCCATAGTGAATCATCAACCCCAATAATATGACTGTACATTTTACTCTTCCACCAAGAGAATTTTTCTGGGTCACCAGTAAACATAGGAGGTTTATTGTGTGACCTAGACTTCTTTTCTTCAGTACCATAGTCATATTGTACATTTCCTTGATTTCTGGGAGATGGTGGATTTCTGGGAGAGTGTGGAGGTGAACCACTAGTTGAGGTCATGTTTTTCTCAGGATCAAAACTGACACATTGTTAAGTGTTAATATCAGAACCGGAGCTCTGATACCAACTGAAGGTGAGAAAAACACACACACAAGAAGGGGGGGTTGAATTGTGTGACTCAAAAACTTGTTATCTTTTCTTTTCAGAATCTTAACACAAGTTCAGAACCAGGTTCTGAACTGTTATCATAATTAAATGCAGCGGATTAAACAAGTTAAGGAGAGAATAAAAGAGAGACACACAGAATTTATACTGGTTCCTTCTCAATGTGAGAAGTAGTCCAGTCCCCTTGTTTTCCAACAAGAGAGTTTCACTATAATCTGAAGATTACACTTGCTCAATCACTTAAGAAAGAGACTTCCAGTTGCTCAACCACCAAGGAAGAGGCTTCTAGTGCTCAACCACTAAGGAAGAGGCTTCCACTGCTCAATCACTAAGAAAGAGGCTTCCAATGCTCAAGACACTTAGTCAAGAGACTTCTCAATGCTCAAGACACTAAGTCAAGAGGCTTCTGACTCAGACCACAAAGGAATGAGGTTACAAATGCTCAGTATACAGACTGAGACTTTGAGGACCAAACTGGTTTACAAATGAAATAGTTTGGGATGAACACTTGATCAAATATCAGAGGTGTTCACTAAATACAACACAGGTTAAGACTCTTAACCTTAAGAAATTCTAAGTTACAAAGACTATGAGAATTTCTAAGAGTTTTGAACTTGACAGTTTTTACACAGAAAACAGAGTGCAGGTTCAGCAATGTAGTTTCAAGAGTCTTAGACGATTTTCTTCTGCAAATCTTCTTCCTTTTATAGATGAAATATAGCTGTTGAAGATTTGCTTGATTTGAGGAAAGAGCCGTTGCAAGCTGAGCTAGGATTTCTGCAAATGTATGCTGCACTTTTTCAAACAAAACAGAGCAGCAGCCATTTTTGAAATGGCCTACCTTAAAAGCTGGAGAATGTTTGGGTCAGGGAGACAATTGTTCCATTGAGTTGTTCTGACATATCCAGGCATTAAATGCGCACAGTACTGGTCATTTTCCATGCCACATCAGCTTCAGAAGCTTCTCTGTGAACAGTGCATCAGAAGCTGCTGCATCAGAAGCTGCCTTGTACGGATCAGAAGCTGGCTTCAGGAGTTGACTCTGCGTTGACTTCTTCAGAAGCACCCAGACTTCAGAAGCTGCCTTCAGTCCCAGAAGCTGCACTTCAGGAGCACCACTTCAGGACCACTTCAGAAGCACTCAGTTCAGTACCACTACTTCAGGAGCATGTTTCCTTCTAGCTTTGCAACATTGCTTCTTAGCTTTCCTTCCTTGCTCTAAGTTTGTTCTTCCATAACCATTCTTAATAATTAATCATAAAGCACATGGTTCTGAAAACACTTGAACAAAGCATTAGCAAATAACCAATTTTCTCTTTAACACTTTGTTATCATCAAAACCATAAAGAGAGATATGTTTACACATAAATGTTTCAACAATCTCCCCTTAATTCATAAGAGACTTGTTAAACACATTTTGTTCCAACACTTTATTGATACAAGAGAATATCTTTCAACTTCATCCAACTCACTTGGTATATAATATTTTTCAATTGGCACCACCAATCAAATATTGTTCACTACCTCTTTTGGATTGCTTCTCTTAGATGAGACAATGAATCTCTTCAAAGATCCTCACATTTATACGAGAAGAATGTGATTTAGAACATTAAGGTTCTATTTGGGAGTTTAAGAGGGAAGGAGAGGACTTTAAAAAAATTGAAAAAGAAAAAAAAATGAGGTAAGGGAAGAGAGGACTTTTGGGGAGCTTATTTGTTTCATAATCCAAAATCCTCCCCATAATAGAGCAGTGGAACTCAAAAATTGTATTAGATGATGATTTTTTAGGGCTTAAATAAATTTTTCAAATCCAGTTCATGCTATTATAAAATTCTTAAAATTTAAAATATATTAATCATAAACATTCATTTATCATTCTCTAAAAAACATTTTTAAAAAAATGTGAAAGACTTGTCTAAAATATTAAAAAAAAATGCTACATAATTTACCAATATTAAAAATTATTTCAAATCAATAATGTATCCAGCAAATGTCAAATATGTCATCAGTAACCATATGCATATACACAATCTCTGGATCTTTGCTAAAGAGAATGAGTAAATAAATACCGTAAAGAGTGATTTCTTTCTGCAAAATTTAAAACCTGTGACATAAAAAATCGTAATACAAACATCAATGGTGGAAATCAAAGCATAATTACATTGCAGACTTGCTAGATTTTGAGACATTTGGGCTGTGGTCTGCGGATAAACAACTTCACAGGTGAAATTCCACATAAACTTGTCTCACTGGGATGCTTCAAATACTTGATATGTCCTCCAATAAGCTCTGTGGTGAGACAAAGAAGAGAGCAAATGACCTGAAATTTTTAGCAGTCAAAATGCTTCTACAGCTCGGAATTGCGGAAAACATCCTGATAGGAATATTTGTACATCTTAAAGCTTCTATGACGGGAATGAGCTTCCTTACGGTGCCTACACAATCTACACCGAAAGACTCTCATTAGATCAAAGATCATGATAATCAGGGCCGTCCCCGACAATTCAGAGGCCATGTTATAATCTTGACAATTTTTCATTAAAAAGAATTGAAAATAAAATGACTTTCAGACTTTTAACTACAAACAAATAGGCATTTATCTATGGACAATGCATAATTGACATCAAAACTGCTGCCTTTCAGACTTTTACCTAGGAAAAAAGGACATTTAGTGACAGATTTTGGCAGTAGGTACAAGTTTTTTTTTTAAAAATAATAATAATTTGAGGCCCCTTTAAGCTTGAGTCCCTGTGCCAAGGGGCTTGTTGCACTTGCACAGGGCCAGCCATTGATAATCATCACATTAACCAGAGCTGCTATTCATTAGAGCTCTAATCCAATCTCTATTCCTTTCCTTTGGTAAAAGATTCAAACCCACCTACAAAATCCATTACTCAGTAACTGCAGAATAAATTCAAGAGCCCTTCCAAAAATTTAATTAATAAATGAAGTTTCCCTTGCAAGATAGAATGAAAAACCAACCAAATCTTCACATTGCAGATCACTCAAATATTTGGAAGAAAAAAATTACTCAAATAATCACACTGAATTCAAACTGAGCAACATCATCAAGAATCACACTCATAAAATGCAAAAAAAAAATAAAAACAATTATCATAGAATTGCAAGCAAATGAAGAGAAAAAAAATCAAAACTTTATCAGAACCCGTAAAAAGTAGACTCTAAAAAATAGTCTTAAGCTTAATTTAGCAGAGTTAAAGAGCAACTACCTGTCAGGAGCTTTGTCAGCGAATGCTAATAGTTCCTCTCAGCTTGTTAGTTTAGAACAACTTGATTTTTCAAATCAATGCCTTGTCCGATCATGTAACATATTCACTTTCATATTTCTCTCCCCTTCAAAACCTAATGGAAACCAATTTTTAGGTCCACTCCCAAGTTCCTTTGGAGGACTAAATCAAGTGCTTAAGCTTGATCTTAGCAGAAACTCATTATACAGAGAAATTCCACCTGAAATTGGATATTGGTTTCATCTTACCTACCTTGACATGAGCCACAACAATCTCTCTGGCTCCATCCCACCATTGATTTCCAACATCCATATATTGGCATACTAATGCAAACATAAAAATCCTATTGTGACATCTAGAAGCTGTACCATTGCAAATCCAATCCAAGTTACCCTTCCATAATCTAAGGAGTAATCCAAGTTAACCTTCCATAATCTAAGGACTAAAGCTGTTCAGGAAGAGATAGGGTATAGAGAAAGAAAAGAAACCATCAAATTAAATCCATTTAAGTATTTGACACATATCTAACAAACATCAAAGAATACTGAATCTTCGCAATTGTGGCATGAAAACATATTCTTTAGAAGGCTAGTGGTAAAATTACAGACAACATGTCATCAACTAAGAATATTTTATCACTACTTTAGATTTTAACCTTGCTAAGAATATATAAAAATAATGACACTTGCTTGAATCCAGGGGTGTGCAAAAATGTGGTTAATTGAAACCATATCACTATACTGAACCAAACTGAACTATAAAAAAAACTGAACCATTTTAATGGTTGAATGGTTCATGAACTGAACCATAAATTTAAACCAATTCAATTACCCAAACTTAATTCAAAAAACCGGTTTGAACTTCTTTTGATGTTTGTTAGCAAATTATACTCAGCCAGACCATAATAGAATCATTGATCCAAGGCAAAACATGAAAGAAGCAATTATAAGTTATAACATCAGGTATATCACTTTCTATTGAAACTATTACAAATTTGAAAGCTGCCACATAATATAAATTTATCCCAAAGTCAATTGTACAGCAAATTCTTCATATCTTCAAGCACTTAACCTATCAATTTTTACAAACACGACAGTATATCTATCAGTGAAGTAAAAGTTTTTTCCAACATCATGATTCTGAAAGCAAAAGTATTCTGTATATCAGTCAACAAGTAATGCAATGTTGTGGTAGAATTTCCCTTCTAGTGACATCTATTTAACAAAGCAAAAGTTGTATATCATCCTATATGTTGGTGCCTCTTTTTTTCCCATTCCCATGTCGAAATGAAAAGTGTCCTATTTAGATCAAGGACAGGCTTACATATTTAAGACAACGAAGATAACAAACAGAGGATAAAATTAGTCACTGCTATATCCATAAATTAAATTCGTGGAGAGCATATTCAATAGATGAACCAAGAAGTTAATCCAATCAAAACCGGTAAAATACAAAAGTTAGTAACTCCGGTATCCAAAAATTAGTCAAGAATTAGTAGTTGAACAAAAATGAGTTCAGCAGATTTTGCTATAGAAGTTCATAAACTCGAAACTACCATCAGACTTAAATATTATATTTGCAGCTAGATGTTGAAGAATAAAACACACTCACATTATATAATGCCAGGTGTCATATATCCAACCCAGCAGCCACCTCTTTCTCTTCCTTTCCTTCAAGAATCTCACATGGCTTTTCAAGCCAACTAGAACCAGGCCACTTGTTGACATTTCTCTCCTTCATCACCTTCCTCACATTGCCAACCTCTTCCCAATCACCTTCAGCTGCATAAATATTTGATAGTGAAACAAAGCTACCGGATCCTTTTAACTGCATTCTCATTATTTCCTCAGCCATCAGTTTAGCCATATCTCTTCTTCCATGGATTTTGCACCCGTTTAGAAAAGCTCCAGCAATTGACTCTGTGACTTGTATTGGCATGGCCTTTATAAACTCATACGCTTCTACTATCTTTCCTGAACGACAGAAGAGATCAACAACACAAGCATAATGCTCCTTATGTATCTCAACCCCATAACAGTCATTCATTAATGTGAATATCTCTAAACCTTTTTCCACTGAACCGCTATGGCTGCATGCTGAAAGCATACATGTAAAAGTAACTTCATTTGGCTGCAATCCTTCTTCCTTCATTTTTGTAAACAGCTCCAAGGCGGAATCAACCATGCCACACTTCCCGTAGCAATTAATCATTGCATTCCATGATGCAACGTTCTTACATTGAATCTTGTCGAATACATTTCGAGCATCTTTTAAACTCCCACACTTGGAATACATGTCAATAAGAGCACTTGCAATGAAAACATTTGCATCAAACCCCTTCCGCCATATAAATCCATGAACCTCCCTTCCCCGTTGAATAGAACCTACTGATCCACATGCAGGAAGCAGAGCTGCAATAGTTACTTGATTAGGACAAATCCTCAACACTAACATCTCCCGAAACACGGTAAATGCTTCCCTGATTTGATGATGATTTTGTACAAAGCCAGAAATCAACGCATTCCAAGCAACCACATCAGGAATAAACCCCTCTTTTTTCATTCTCTCCATAAAACCAAAAGCTTTCCCATTATCTCCCAAACGAGCATAGGTAGCAATGATCGCATTCCACGTAAAATCATTCGGCTCATACCCCTCCATCTTCATCCTCTCAAACATCACCAACGCTTCCTCAATTCTCCCCACGTTACAAAACCCACAAATCATCGACGTCCACGAAGCAACATCTCTCTCAGACATTCCATCAAACACCCTACAAGCATAATCAACACTTCCACATTTCCCATACATATCAATCAAACCATTCCCAATCAAAACATCATTCATCAAACCCATTTCACAAATCATCCCATGAACCTGTTTCCCTTTATTCACATCCATTAACCCAACACATGTCTTAACAACAATCCCAAATGTAAACTTATTACCAACAAGACCTTTATCGCGCATTAATCGAAAATAAAACAATGCATTATCAAAGTAACCATTATACACCAAACCTAAAATCATCCAATTAAATGCAAAAACATTTGGTATGTCAAGTTTTTGAAACAAAAGGGTTGCTGATTTTAGGTCTGTGCAACTAGAATACATTCCAACAAGTTTGGAACTTAAGGATAAGATTTTTGTGTTTGTTCCAGTTGTGAGTAACATTGCATGGATTTGTTTGCCTGGTTTTAAGGCTTTTGATTTTAAGCATTTTTGTAGGTATAATGCAAAGTCATTAGGGGTCCATTTTAATTGAGATGAAAATGTCGAAATTTTCATGTTGATGTTGTTATAACATAGTATTTTCGAAGGAACAGGTTGTGTTTGTTGTTAAGAGGTTGTTTGTTTCCTTCATCTTTTTTGTTACATTCATGGATCCTTTACATGTTCTTTTTTAAAGAGTTTGTATTCATAAAATATGCGCTCAAAACGACATCGTTGCATTGGTTCCTTTGTCTTAAGTCTTAACAAGTGAAAAAAAAAAATGAGATAAAAGAAATGCGTTTGCCGGGAGTCGAACCCGGGTCTATTGCTTGGAAGGCAATTATCCTAACCGTTGGACTACAAACGCTTGTTGATGTTTTCGTTATGCACAAATACGTATAATAATAAACAGGCTGAAGCAAAGTAACTGCAGATTTCCGACGGATTAAAGTAACTGAATAACTGTATCATAAATACATTGGCACGACGATTAAAATAAACACCGACTGATATATGTCATAGGAGGTTAACACAACTCGGTAGAGGATGATTAAAATAATAGATACACATAGATAGGCAAAGGACATAGCCTCCAAGCCAACATGCAACCTAGTTTACTTGCCTTTAAATGTGAGAGATAGTAATTTGTCAATCATGCATGTTAAGGTAATTGATGAAATTGACAATAGAAGCATAGTTGTTTCTATAGATATTAAAACATATTAGAGTTACACTATTTGCTCGCTTGTCTAATCTTTTTATTGTGTTAATGGGTATAAATTACAAATAATATATAGTTTTTATTAAACAGCTTCCATAAGTATGAATATTTTGCAATTTCTTATTGTAACAAACTATACTTATATTTTTCAATAACACAAACAATATATCAAACATAATATAAACTTTTATCATTATGAATAACACCAACAATAATATATCATTCTTCTTTATAAAAAAAACAATAATATATCATTCTTTCCTTAAAAAAAATAATATATCATTTTTATAGACAAATTTGTTTAAGGGTATAATTGGAAATGAAAAAGTCACTCTAAAACCATATATTCCCCCTTTATATATAGTATAAAAGAATATATAATGCACATAAATTTAATCCAGTGACAAATAATAACTAATTGACCTTTCCCTAAAAAAAAAATAATAACTAATTGACCTTTAAAAAAAAATAAAAATAACTAATTGAGTGGTGCACAAATAAGGTAAATGTGTACCATGAACAAATTTGTTTCCATTGTTTGCTCAATAAGCTCCATCATTGAAGAATGTGAGATATAGTGGGTCTTATTAATCAAATAGTGGAAAATAAAATTGTATACGCTACAATAAATTTATTTTTTCTAAGAAGTACAGTATTATCTTAAACACCATAAATTAGACGACAAAAATTATATTAAAAAAATGTGTTGTTCTTATTTTTCTCATAATTACTTTTCAAAGAGTAAAGTTAAATGATCATTATAATTGTTAGAGTTATAACAGTTTTCAAAGTTCAAACAATGTTAACAAAGGTACTTAAAAATCATTTTTGAAAGAGATTTTCACGTCGACAATGAAGTTTAAAGTCACACACTTACAAGATACGAGTCTACTCCTTATCAACTAAACCAACGTTTAATAGCTTTTATCCGAAGAATTTGCACTACCACGAACAAATAATTTTGACATAAGTGGGACAAATGCACAATTGCAAAATGGGCCTAATAGAAGATATTGGGCGTTTCAGAACCGACCCCTGAAAAGGATAATCTTTTGTGAATTATTGAAATCTTAAAATGTGATCTAACTAAAAGAATGTTTTAATATTTGTAAGTAAAAGACTCATAACTCATAATGTGGACATAATAGTATGTGCCTATGCGGTAGTGTGGGGCAAGTGTCTCTCTAGTTTGAAATTCCGGCCAAGATTATGAGATGATTACGTAAATGTCTGGTGAAATACACCTGCAGTGTAGACATGGATGAATGTTCCATGGCCCTTCTGTATACATTTTTCCCTGCAGATTTTTCTATTTTTTGACATTTTCTACTTTTTATTTTAATATTCTGGCCTCCGCTGTAATCTTTTTTAAGAACACACTGCGTGGTTTTTCTACCTTTTTGCTTCCATTCTGAAAGTCAATATATGAATCCAACTTCGTGCTACCTATTCCTTTCGTTGAAATTGTGTCGAAGATATAGGACATATGCATGTAACAATGGCAGTAGATATCAGATCCATCTTGTACTCGCAAAACATACATACCTCATATGTAACAAAATATACGTAGAAAAAAATACATTTGATTAGTACTTCAAATATTGTGGATGAGCTCTTAGTTGGACTATCTTCTTAAGTGGCACACCTTGGATTGATACTTTAAATTATCAGAAATTTTGAGGACTATCGACAGTACTTTTTAGAAAAAAAATTCACGACATTTCTCATATTTATGGTTAAGGCAAACTTAATTAATGTTGGTTCAATACGAGTTACGTATTTATTTTTTGTTGTTTTAATCAAACCAGTATCAATTATATCATTATTTCAATCGTAAAAATGAGAATGACCATTTAACTTTACTACCAAGAGATGACGTCTATCGTTGTTGGAGTTTTAAACATTTTTAAGTACTAGTTCATGATAGGCCACTTATAAAGGTGGTCCATATATAATTTATCTATTATGGATAAGTATAAGCAGAATTATTATCCACGCTGACCCAAAGAAGCCGCCACTAAAGCAAAGGTATTATGTCCCAAAAAATTTAGGCCACATATTAGGCCCCAAATCTTTTTAGCTTTGAATGTATTTTCATAAGTCATGTTTTGCATGCTCACACTTATTGTGAGTGCGATCCCAATGCTAACTATTTTATTTGTTATATTTACCTTAAATTTAAGACATGTAGTGTGTAATTAAAGTGCGCAAAAATAAAAAGTAATTTATATTTGTGTCATAATTCAATATTGTTTTGCTATTTTCAGGATTTTTTTACCAAAACTATTTTAAGGTCTAATAATTAATAAATAATTTCTATATTAAATATTATTTTCAACATCTAGTAGCTAGTTCCACAAAAAAAAAAACATATATTAGTAATTGTTGATTTTTTTTTCAAAAAAATTCTTGCATAATGGAGCCGAGTCTAATGAAAAAGGATAGACTTTCACAGCCTAACGAACCATTTTTTGAATTTCAACCGAAAAATATTCATATTCTGTGTTTAACACACATCAAATATAATTACTTTCAATCGATAGGAACCTATAAAGAAAAGTTCTTAATTTTTGTTTTGTTCTCTCTCAACACACTTAAAACACTTATTTATAATTTGATTTAGGCCTTCAAATACTTGGGGTTATGGACAACATTGAGTTGTCATACTTACGTATGTGGGTGGAAGGGAATTGGATCCACTCCTGCCCTTTTTGTCCAGACATCTCTCATTTTCGTATTCAATGGTTGATCGATTGACGGAAAATACTTGGGTGTCACCCAAGATAGAAACACAGAAGAGAGAAAAAAACAGGTAGGTTAAATTGTTGAGATTAGTACAACACCAACAACATGAGAGAAATGATACGAAAGAATCCAAATCCGAGTGCAAGACCTTAATTTCCAACCGCTCTACACTTAAATTTGATGGTGTAAATGGAGGCGGGGTTTGCCTCCGACACCGCCACTCCAATTTCCCACAAAAACACCCTGGATATCCTGCCCCACCATATACATATTAAATAAAATATATATATGTTTAATTTGGTAAAATAATTAAATATGATAATAAAATAAAATAATTTTTTTGAGAGGAGGATAAAATAAATTTTGAAATTACATTATTATGATATCGCATGGTGTACGTTAAATTATAATTTGTTAATCTATTCAATAACATCACATTAAATGGAATTGAAATATGATGTCATATAACGTCACATTCATCGAAAAAATTATGTTTTTTGAAGGCTGAAAACAATTATGTTAAATATATCATAAAAGAATTTAATATACCAATTGATCAGGGGCGGAGCCACCTCATAGTGAGGGTGTGCACCTGCACCCCCTGGAATATTAAAATTTCAACCAATTATCTTGTTTTATTTGCATCTGCACACCCTCAAATATTTATTTTGCACCACCTCACACGGTTTCACCCAAAGATTTTTTTGTAGTCCAAGCCCAATGATTTTTCTTCTAATGTGTAACAGATGGGCTGCACATCACACACCATACAATTTATTTTTTTTTCAGTTTTCTTCGGTCAAATGACACTAACTAAGTGTATATTACCACTAATTAAGTTTACAGTTTAATTCCCTAAAAAAACAGTTACAGTTTAATGTAATTTTCACAAATGACATGGTATATAATACTAACTAAAATAATTTTGTCAAAAGAAAATACTTGATGAATCATTTTCTTTATTTCATTTTTTTCTATACCTTTCCCCAATTTTTTTTTCTATACCTTTCCCTCAATTTTTTTTAAGGACAGACGAGAAGTTAGTATGCTTATTACTAGCGTTCAGACAGGAACTCTGTGCCCGTCTGTCCACTTTTTACGTTAATGTGTGTAAATTATAAACAATATTTTTAAGAAATTAGTTGAATTTTGATTAAAATTATACGTATAAATGTTTGCGATTTCAAATTGTAGCAACACGCTTATCTTTTTAAATTACACCAACAATATAAAAAAAAGAATATAAAATTTTATCTTTTTCAATGACAAAAACAATATAGCTTTAATATAGAAAAATTCATTTAAAGGTATAATTGGAATAATAAATAATATAACCCAAAATCTCCTATTTTCTTTATACATTGTTATAGATAATATTAATCATATTGTAGTGATGTTGTTCTTATTTTAATGGGACTTAACTATTTTTTAATTAATACTTTAAATAATATCATAAAAAGAATAAAATAGCAAGTAAAATTGAAAAGAGAACAAGTCAACCCAAATTCGTGCACTTTCTTTCTATATAGTATAAATATGTATATATAATTATTAATGAAGTTAATAAGTTTGCACCCCCTGATCCAAGGTCTTGGATACGCCACTGCAATTGATCATATAAAATTTTAAAGATGGCAGACTCATATAAAAATAAACTTACAACTTGAGCCTTTATATTTTCATATATAGGCTTTGGAAAAATCTATTATCATGCCTACCTACCACTACTCAGAAAATTACGAGTGCTAATAAAACTTGAAATGTTTGTAATTTGTACGTACCTTGATAACAAGGATGAGTTTGACACTTTTCCTTACAAGTTCTGATAATGTATCTAGAATAGAAATGTTGCATGTGCCCGTTCAGCGTGCGGTAGTCCACCATTTCAAAGTATAATTTCAATTCAAATGCAAAAATTCCAATGTGGAAACTGAAAAGTGTGTTTTTCAAAAGCGTCTTCAATGCACACCCAAAAATGCACAAGATGACGAAGGAAGAATTAATACAAGATTCCATATAAATGATGTGGAAATTTTGCAAACAGAAGAAGAAAAACATACTATAAAAATAAAAAAATTAAAAAAGAAAGAAAGAATTGTAGACAGAAGACCTAAGTGGTTCAACAAATGCGACCTACACATTTAATGGAGAAATAAGTTTCACTATGAATAAAAAATGAATCAATCACAAATGAGAAAGTTGGGTCTAATAGAAAAGATTATACTTCTGCAACCCGATGAATCAAAATTTAAATGTAAGTTAAAAGAAAATAATCATATATAATATCTAACATACTTTAAATATTGATGAACCTTAATGAATCATTGAACTAATATATAATGAAATGTTATAAAAAAATTTCCTTAAAAAAATACTTTAAATACGATTACATCGGAGCAGAAATATGAAAAAATAAAATCAATCTTGCATTTGAGAATCATTAGTTTTTTTTCTCCTTTGGACATTTAATTCAAGTAAAATGACAACAAGACCCTATCATTTCACTTTCTATTCTTACAAGAATAATGCTAATAACACTTATTTTAGCATATTTTTCTAACTCACGCTCTTTTATTGGGTGAAATAACATGAGTCCTACCACTTTATATAAGATATATTCTCAAAATGGTGCAAGTCACGTGTATTTCATCCAATAAGAGAGTTAATATTAGAAAAAAAGGTGTTAAAATGAGTATTGTTAACGTTATTCACTCCTACCAACTTTTATCCCCAAAATCTAGTTTTTTTGTTGTTTTAAATATAGTTTAGACCGTACAATTATAAAGTTTTTTTTTTGTTTTAATTTCTATAGGCTTGATTGCATTCGATCCTTGCAAATTCAAAAACAAATACTTTAGTCCAATCGTTAGTTTATTGGACCAGAAGACTTGATTTGATTGGATAATGTATGTTGTTATGGACTAATAGCAACAATTTTTATTTTTTAAATTCGTAAAGATTGAATCTAAACAAACAAAAGAAATTTTATTGTTAAAGAGTCTCATATTCCGATAAAATATAACATAAACATATGTTTATAAGTTGAGGTAATTATCACCTTATAAGTCGGTTTTGTGGGGATGTGTAAGACCTAACCACAATTTTTAAGATAATATTAGTGTCTCCTCCAAGATTCATTGGGTCATCCACAATTCATATTCACGCTTCAGATGTTCTAATCATGGTGTGAGGAAATGTGTTAAGGAGTCCCAAATCGGAATAAAAAAATGACTTGAAAATATATTTATAAGTTGGGGTAATTCTAATATCAGTGGTCAAGTTTTGTCGGGTTATATAAGACTTAACCACGATTTTTAAGACTTACGAAAAATAAAACTTGAAAACGTTATAATTTCACGAAATAAAATCATACTATTTAAACTTTTTTCTTTTTTATATACAATAAACTTTTTTTTTCGTTTCTTTTTTGGTGATCATAAACTTTTTTTTGTATATTCACTCAAAAGAGATACAATGTGAAATGACGAGACTATATTTATGATTCGGTCTCTCATTTCCACAAAACCCAAATCCATATATGTGAAACATGAGAAAAACCCAAATACACAGATTACAAAAAAATTATACTATTTTTTTTCCCGTGAGCTTTTTTTTTTTTCAGATAAGTATTACATAGTCTGAGTTAATTCGTTAGGGAGAGAGAACTTGTTAGAAGCAAAGATTGAACTCTGCACATGATCGGTTCGTTCGCCTAATGAATCTATTCACAAGAAACACTACATTTCCTCTAAATCAAGAGTACATGAATCTATTGATAATTGAAAAATAAAATTAAATGTGTTGCTATGAAATTTTCTGCATAATTTAATTTTGAGCAAAATGTCAACACCAAATATCTTTTATTAAGTAGTACATGTTCTGAATATAGAAGCTAACTATGCATCTTGTTAATTGTCTAACATTATCTGTTTATATATATATATAAGAGAATAATAGTCTAATAATTGACAAATGCTACCAGAAAAAAATGACAAATATGCTACTTTACTATTACGGTTCACATTATTATAATTATTTGGTTGAAAAAGCCAAACAATATATTGATAATGTATTCTAAGGATAAGATGTAGCTAAAATAAAATAAAAATACATAAACTGGTCATGCTAATGAGTAATTTAAGGATACAAGCTAAGGAAGTCAAGGATACTACCTAAGAAAGTCACAAATAACAATTTTTTATTGAAAACAAAAAATTTTAAAAAATTTAATACACATTTTTCTAATACTAACATTTCAATATTTTTTTAATCAATACTTTAACGGTATACTTATTATCATTTTCCTACACAAAAGTGCAACAACAAATTACAAGACTCGCAACTAATACAAACATTATAAAGCTTGTCTAAACAAACCACAACCATCTGTCCCCTCAAGACCTAACAATGATATCAAATCTAATAGTTTGGATGACTTTTTGTATCAGAAGTTTTTCTGATAATGGTGATCAAACAGTGTACGTTGATGTGCACCAACAATTGTGTACATGTATGTGGATAAAAAAAGCATCTGCTTGTGGGTGAAGCATACTCATATGAATGGATGAACTCACCCTTGAAGGAGAAATTTTTGGTATGTCAAGTTTGAGTAAGAGTCTCATGTGGATGGAAAAATGGATGGTGAGTAAGATATAAGGGAGATGACTCATATATACATAATGTCTTAAGGTTTTTTGGTTAAAATATGTTGCCTAATTTTACTTGTGTGATTGGTTAAAGTCTATTATGATGATCTTTGATCCCCACTTGTGTGGTTATGTGTTCAATACTTTGCACCTATAATAGGTTATAAAATAATAGAATTTGGATTGAGTTTAACTCAACCTTATAAAATTGGCTTCTGAGATATAAATATCCAATTTATAATTTAATTTTTAGGTCTTATCTCGTCCAATGTGCATTCTTGACATACTCTCCTCACGCTCAAGATTGCATATTTGTAGTGTGACTTGAGTAGTCTAATAGCTAGTGGTCCTAATGAGTTTTAGATAAAATTTGATATTCTCTTAGAATTTGTGTTAGTCCTAATTCGGCATTAATTATAAAAATAGTTCGGTTGAGTTAAAGGATTAAATGATTTAAGAAGTTAAATGTTCATGAGTTGAATCATAGAGAAAACTAATATAACAATTACTAAATTAACATTTGTCATAAAAAAATGTAAGATGATGATCCTTAACATTTGTAAACTACTCCCTCCGGTCATATTTATAAGTAAAAAACAATTTTTTAGGTACATTGAATAACTAACGTATCTGACATATAAATGTGACCAGATACATTAGTTATTCAATAAACCTAAAAAAACATTTTTTGTTTATAAATATGATCGGAGATGTCTTATATATATGTTGGACTTTTGATATTAAAAAAATGTCATTTAGCATTAGGGTTTGAATTACATGAATCGTGTTGAGCATATTCCCTTCCTTCCTAGTCAATCATATATAGAAAACATGCCGACTATATTGAATGTTTCCTCAAGCAGAAAGCCAAAGCTTAATTTTTGTTGAATGAGCACTAGAGGAGCCAAGCCAAGCCAAGCCAAGCCAAACAGCAAGGTTACAATAACTTTAGGACACATTAATTGGAGTGGCATATTGTTTGACGGTGCTATGTACTACTAGTAAGTAGAGAAAATAAAAGTGAAAACTAAATTACCAAAACGGATTGGGCGGCGTCTTAGCTTAGGTCAGCATCACCTAACTCGGAAATTCCACGCGGCATATTGGAATATATGACATTATTAAACTTTACAACACATTTGACTAATTAGACTATTTGTGTTGAATATACAAATACACCTTTCCCACCCATCTATTTTCTCTCCAAATCCTTTTATTATTATTTTTCATATCTATAAAAAATCTTAATCTTGACTTAGCCACTGCCCACAATCCAAACTCAAAACTTGGTCTCCAAGTTCTCTCTCTCTCTTCACCTATAAATAACATATCTTTCCCTTCAAGAAACTCACTTCCTCTCATAATCCCTCCTATATATTCCCAAACACAAACAAACACAAAACTAATTCTTCAAACACTCCAATTCTCTTTCAATGGGTCGTATTGGTACTATGCAACTAGTTATATTCTTTATTCTCTTTGTTTCCCTTTGTTCATGTCTAGAAGGAAGAAAGCTTCATATTGGTTCAGGAAAACATGGCCAGAAAATTGACCCATCTTCAAGAGACAATTTGTTCCTGACTTCACTCCCTAAAGGCAAAGTTCCATATTCTGCACCAAGCAAGAGAGGTAACTCTGTTGAAGTTGATGAGAAGCTTGTTGCACGTCACCTCATAAGCACTGAACCTGCTGAAGTACGGATTCTTCTTCGATCTGTTCCTAGTCCTGGTGCTGGCCATTGAATGATTTATATTATAACTTATTTGTTAGTTCATATAAGATGACCCATTATTTGATTTGTTCAGTTTTGTGATATTTTTTAGTGATTTTAATTAATATATGGTTATATACAGGGATAGTTGAATTGTATAAAGATAGTTAAATGTCTCTATTTTTCTTTTTATTATTGTTTTTGGAGATTATTCCCCATTTAGTTAGATTTCTCATTATTGAGGGATAATTTAATTTATTTAGTGATGACAAAGTTTGTATTTCCGCGTAACGTGACCAACTTCTGTTTTGGTCTGTATAATGTTACAAGGATTTGGATCCAATGTTACGAAAATGTCTTAATTGAAAATAAAACTTTTTTTTTTTTCTGTCTTTGCGAACATGTATGGTTTTTTCCTATTAGGAGAAATTGTTGGTTCGGAAACTCAGAGGCTACATCCGAATTCAGATTAAACAATATACAAGATATACAAGATAAAGACATGACCATAAGAAGAGAAATACACTGTCCATAAATTATATGTGACCATATTATCCTTTACTTTGTTTATTATTAAATGATGTAGTACTAGGATATATACTCCTCCATGAGTTTTCTTTTATGGGAGATAATCTTTATTTTGAGGTGAGTGGAACACTAAATATAGATCTCTCTTAATCGAGATTCAAATATTAATTTGTCGTGTGAATCTAACTTTTTTCATTAGACCAACTCATTTGTCTACTGGTATACTCTCAAACCACAAAATATGAGATTAAAAATTATTTAGTACATCCGTTGGAGTTTAAAAAGAATATTGGTACATGAGTGGAGTTATAATCTACTACTCAAAGAGAATGTTTTAACTATAAAAAAGTAAGCTTCTACTGTCTCAAATTAAGTTTAACATATACAGTAAAAATATATCAAAATAAGTATCATTTGCTTTTCCACGTAAGAATAACTTCTTTTTTTAATTCGGCTCCTATATCAATATTATCTACACCACTTCTAATTTTTATGGTGGTAATCGAATCAAGTACCACATGCTTCCAATTGACAACTTTTACCACTAAAATACTGATGTTTTTTATGACATGTGATTGCTTCAATTCAATATATATGTATTCAACACAAATCTCGGGTCCTCTTTCTTTCAATCTCACAATCCTTAAATCATTTCTCACTCACTTTTATCTCTCTCACAATCATGCAATTGAACCTAATAACCATAATTCCGCCCTTTTTACGGAAATAATTAATTTTTATGAGAAAAAAAAAGTCTGCAACGAATTGAATCAGGTAACACATGAAAATGTCATTTTTTTTAAAAAATAACTAACATCATTGCAATTCCTTTTTTGATAGCAGTTCCTTTTCATTATTAACGGTTCCTTTGCATTATAATTTTTTTTTCAATTACCACATAACAGTTCCTTTTTATTATTTGTTTTCTTTCGGTTACCACATAGCAGTTCTTTTTCATTATTTTTTTTCTTTCGATTACCACATAACAGTTTCTTTTCCTTTTCATTTTTATAAATTTAACCGTTTTCGCGGTTATGACCAATTTCTTGATGCATGCTTTTGTATATATATTTTCTTTTGATTTGTCATTTTTATTGCAGTCCATCTTTTGTTTTTGTTGCTTTTTGAGGTAGTTTGAAAACATAATACTGAATGTAACTATAAAAGTAATAATATAACCAATTTGATAGTTATATATGAAACTCTACAAAACTCGTGCATCGCACGGGTTAGAGTCTAGTTCAAAAATAATACTACAAATTTGTTGACAATAACACAAATTCCATTAATAAAAACATAAGGCATTGGATAAAATTAAATGATCAAAAAGACCAAAGAGATAAACTCCAATTAAGGTCTAGAACCTACTTTTCAACTAACCAAAGTTTCTCATACAAAGTCAGACACAAGAGGGGGTGTTTTCACTGATTTTGTCACTAGCATGAATGGATCCTCCTCGTTTTTTTTAACATTGTTTTGATCGACATAACCTTGATATATTCTTTCATTTTAAGACACTTATCAAACAAGTGGGGTTTAATTTATGAAATCAAAATGAAATAATCCCATATTTTATGATACCACATATTATCGCTATAGTTAATTTGGTAGTGTGGGGCTTCAAGAATAATTTGTTCCATATGGAATAATTTCCATTGTATAATAACCTTTTGAATAAAAAGTCCAAAATTTGATATCCATTACACATATTAAGAAGTGAGGTAGGTAAGATCTCAAATTGTAAAGTATGAAGGAGGAAAAAATGGCGTTGGACATGGTTCTTGTTAGCTGTATAAACCTAGTGGGTTGGCATTTTGGTGAAACAAAAAATGCCAGTAAGATGGAAAACGCGTCAACACATAAAAATTACACAACTTCTATTTTGTTACTTTTCATGAGAATTCATTCATTCATGGCTTTCTTGGAAGATGACCACCGTTTCATGCCATTGGGTCTCTAAATATTTGTAACTTGTGACATTATTATTAGAAATTAGAATAAACAACATTTGTAAATATGTAATGTGAACTTGGTGTTACGATTTCAATGATACACGTGAGCTGGTATTAGTTGACTTGTTGAGTTTTCTATTTTACTATTCTTTTTCCATTTCTACAAAGTGTTTTTTTTTTTTTTTTCCATTTGAGGTTACGTGTTTGAATAAAATATTTGAGCTCACTAGAAAGTCATCAAGGACGTACTCCTATATTTCTTCAAGTACACAATGTGCATGCCTTGGAATCAAGAATTTTAATTAAAATGTGTAAACTCATCATGGATAATTGTCATCTCATCATGTTTCAAATGTGTAAACTAAAATTTGCACAAGTCTAAGCTTAATTAGATACTAATTAAGTTACTTGTATAGTTTTTCGTTCCATTATTAGATAATTGTCAATTCATCATGTTTCAAATGTGTAAACTAACATTTGCACAAGTCTAGGCTTAATTAGATACTACTAAGTCGTTTGTATGATTTTTCATTCCATTATTAGATAAATTTAAGCTCTATTTTGTAATCATAAAACACTTGACATGACAATTTTTTTCACATATAGTGTGAGTGCATTTTGTTTGCCGCAGGATTGTGTTATGTTCTAGTCATTTATTACTTGCTTTGTTTTCATTTTCTATTATGATTTAGAGTTTTGGTCGTTTCTCTTTTGCAGAGATTGTGCTTTTTTTGTGTCTTCATTTTTTCAATATAAAAGTATTTTTGCTTTTTGTCAAAAAAAGGTATTTTTGCTAATCGAATAAAAATGCATACATATAATAGGTGAGTAACATATATTTTTTTAACAGATGGTGATTAACATATAGTAAATGCTTTTTTGAATTAACAAAAAATTAATCTTTTCGTGTTGCTCAAAAATGAAAAACAAATACCATAGAAACATTTTAAATTTCAGTAATGGGGCCTCCATGTGTTAACCCAATTTTATCCAATAAATTAAAAAATCCAAAATAGTAAAAGGATAACAAAAAACTTTTGCCATATTTTGTGATGAGGATATGGACTAACCACCATTTGGGACGAAAATGATCAAGGAAGTGCTTGTTGAAATTATTCAAACATTTGCTAAAAAAATTAATGATTCAAACATAGCCAATGCTAAAAAAGAAAAGAAAAAAAAACTATTGAGGAGAGCATAAACATCCATCAAGTTATACCTATTTATGACTAGGGACCCGTTTGGATTAAGCTTATTTTAAGCTTATGCAAAATAGTTTATGCAAATAAATAAATTTTTATTTATTATTCATAAGTTTGTTAAGGTAGTTTATGAAAAATCAACTTATGAAGATACAATTTTCGTTAGTGAAAACTTATGAATTAATATAAAAGCTTATTTATTTGCATAAGCTATTTTTCATAAGTTCAAAATAAGCTCAATCCAAACGGGGCCTAGAGCGCACTGGAAAACATAATCACTTGCCTGACATGTGAGTAGAGGAGTCCTAGTGGATCATGTAAACTTTACATCTTAGTTTTTGTTTATTGATAGAACGTGTCGTCATTCTTCTATGTTTATTTTGATTGGTGAATTAATCCTTTAGTAAGATTTCAAAGTTTTTAAATATTACTCCTCCGTCTCATTTTAATCGTCGTTTTAGACTTGTGCACGTTTTTTTTTTTACATTAACCCTTCGGTTCTCAAGGGAAAGGGGTCCTGGTAATCCGGAGTTCAGTTGTAATGTAATGATAGTCTGACCAAGAATTGTTCTACTTATGAATCAAACTCGGGTTCTCCCAAACGATTATCCTTGATGAAGTTCATTAACCACTTGAGCGCAATTGCTTGGGTTTGTTGCGGTTCTTAAGGAAATAATTAGTTGAATTCATTTTAATGGTAAAATTAGTAGCATTTACTAAAACACTCTTATTAATTATAGTTAGCGGGGTAGTTAAGTGAAGTGGATGTTGGAACAAAATGTGTTTAACAAGTCTCTTATAAAGTAAGGGGGAGATTGTTGAAACATTTATGTGTAAACATATCTCTCTTTATGGTTTTGATGATAACAAAGTATTAAAGAGAAAATTGGTTATTTGCTAATGCTTTGTTCAAGTGTTTCAGAACCACATGCTTAATAAGTATTGATTGATAATGGTTATGAAGAACAAGCTAAAGAGCAAGAAGGAAAGCCAAGAAGCATGGTTGCAAAGCTAAAAGGAAAACTGGTCCTGAAGAAATGCTTCTGAAGAAGTGCTCCTGAAGTAAGAGCTTCTGAAGAGGTCCTGAACAAGTGCTACTGAAGTAAAGCCTCTGAAGTACTCCTGAAGTGGTGCTCCTGAGGTGCAGCTTCTGAAGTCTGAAGGCAGCTTCTGAAGTCTGGGTGCCTCTGATGAAGTCAACACAACAGTCAACTCCTGAAGCCAGCTTCTGATCCGTACAACTGAAGCAGCTTCTGATACTGTTCACTGAGAAGCTTCTGCAGCTAATGTGGCATGGATTTTGACCAGTACTGTGCGCATTTAATGCCTGGATGTGTCAGAACAACTCAATGGAACAGTTGTCTCCCTGACCCAAACATTCTCCAGTTTTTAAGGTGGGCCAATTCAAAAATGGCACCTGCCCTGTTCTGACAGATAAAGTGCAGCACACAATTGCAGCAACCTAGTCCAATTGCAACGGCTAATTTCCTGAATTCCAGCAAATCTTCAACAGCTCTATTTTTGTCTATAAAAGGAGGAAGATTTGAAGAAGAAAATGTCTAAGACTCTTTGAAACGTATTGCTGAAACCTTGCTCTGTTTTCTGTGTAAAAACTGTCAAAGTTCAAATCTCTTAGAAATTCTTCAGTCTTTGTAACTTAGAATTTCTAAAGGTTAAGAGTCTTAACCTGTGTTGTATTTAGAGAACACCTCTGATATTTGATCAAGTGTTCATCCCAAACTATTTCTTTTGTAAACCAGTTTGGTCCCTCAAAGTCTCAGTCTGTATACTGAGCATTTGTAACCTCATTCCTTTGTGGTCTGAGTCAGAAGTCTCTTGTCTTAGTGACTTGAGCATTGGGAAGTCTCTTGTCTTAGTGACTTGAGCATTGGAAGCCTCTTCCTTGGTGGTTGAGCATAGAAGTCTCTTTCTTTGTGATTGAGCAGCTGGAAGTCTCTTTCTTAGTGATTGAGCAATTGTAATCAGAACTGATTATAGTGAAACTCTCTTGTTGGACACAAGGGGACAGGACTACTTCTCACATTGAGAAGGAACCTGTATAATTTCTGTGTGCCTCTCTTCCCTTATCTCTTTTACTTGTTTAATCCGCTGCATACATTCTGATAACAGTTCAGAACCTGGTTCTGAACTTGTTTTAAGTCTTTGAAAAAGAAAAGAACAAGTCTTTAGAGTCACACAATTCAACCCCCCCCTTCTTGTGTGTGTGTTTTTCTCACCTTCAGTGGAACTCGATAAATAATGGTATATTAGTGGGTGAAAAATAATAAGTATTGTATCGGTATTCTAAAGTGACAATTATTTTGAGACAGTGAAAAAAATGTTAAAGTGACAATTAAAATGAGACGGAGGGAGTATGTTCTAAGGGTTGTAAAACTCCTTAAAAAAAAGTCGGAGCACTCATTTACTCCCTTTAATATATCTAGATGCATCATGTGTGTGTCGCACATGTGAATTATATATTCTTTTTAATTTTCCTAACTTGTGTCATAAAAGAACCTAAAAGTAACAATTTTACATCTGTACTTGTTGTAAGTATGATCGTTCCTACCCTCCATAGTGTTGTTCTAAGAAGGGCAATGTGTAAGTATGATCGTTCCTACCCTCATAAAAACAAACTTGTAGTGGAGAATCAATTATTAAGGGCGGCATAGCTAGAGATCATTAAGTATTTAAATACTCATAAGAGACAAACGAGCTAACAAGATGCATAGTAAAAATATCCTCAAAGTTTACAACAACCATAAGGATGTATCAAAGCACAATCACATGATAGGGTATTATGCAATACTGAGAATTTTGGTGCAGACAATAGAAGAAAGAGATTTTCATACTAGGTAGGAAATAACACATTATGTAAATGTCAAAATGTTGAAAGAAATTGAAGATTTTTTTGAGAAAATCACGAAGTCCTGAGCAATAATGAATCCTCTCACTATCCCACCAGACATTTGTGAATTGATTGATGTTTGTAAAGAGTTCGGTTATGTTCCATTCAGGAAATGCTTCATTAGGTCATGGATGTAAGACATGTGGCTAAAATATATTTAAGGGTTGAGATTTAAAATTAAAAAACATATTTTTTTAATTAAAGAGAAAGTAAATCACGGAACCTTCCCTTACGTTTCATCTCCCATACGATCACTTCCCTCTTCCCCATTGACGTTCATCGCTGCTTGATTGCATCAGAAATATGTAGGTAGAACTAACATTGCAATATAAAGTGTGTTATTTCTGCATCAGATATTTCAGTTTAATCATACAAGTTAATTTGAATGAAGAGAAATCAATACAGTTAATTTTAAACTCAAAAGTTAACATATTCATTTAATCCGGTAAACAGTTTAGATAAATTAAAACATTGTAGGAGCTATTTGAAATTTCCTCTCATCTTTGAACTACGAGAATATAAACTTTGACTTTAATTTTCTATCATCAACATAATGGTTTTTCCTGAGATTTTGAGTGTCCTCTGTAAAGTATGAGATTGTTGTCCTATTTTTTTTATAAGTCACACATGCATGCTCACGCTCATAGATAGATACCAAAGTATATTTTTTACTCTAATTTTACGTAGTAACTTAAATCTATTGCAAAATTAAAGAGATGTGCAATTTTTTAAAATATATGACAATATGGTTGAGTCAACAACACACATTTTAATACACGAGTCACTTAAATCCTATAAATTATAGTACAATGACAAATTTAATTGAATTACACAATTACTTGTTGAAGGTTCTAACTACAAAAATGGCTAAGGAGAAATTTATTTCTTCTTAGGTTCTAACCTTTTCATTCTTCATCGACACCTTTGTATTCCTCCAACTCCTTTTCTCTATCCAATTCCAATTTCATGTCGATACTGCTGCTAAAATGTATAAATATTGTGCACCTTTCAGGTGTGGTAATTTCAATCATATCACATATTTATTATAGAGTCTTAGTGCTCAATCGAACAATTTTGGACCTCCAAATTTCAACCTTGACTGCTAACATGGCACCTTGATTATGAACATCAATTCCCAAAAGTTCCACATCCTTCATCTAAATTCAATGTCTCATGATTTGAGAATTACGAAATGACGTTTATGGGACTATGATGTTGAGGCTAATCATTATAATCCCAAGAAATATATTAATGTAACATAGAGTGACTTATCTTCAAACACACTTATAATAATGAAAAACTATATTTTATTATATAAGTATCGAACTCACCCTGCAAATTCCACATTTTTCTCCTTTAAGTTTATAAAACTTTGAAGTATTTATTGCCTTATAGTGAGACAACCTGACGATTCATGGTTGATATTAAGTGTCATATTGGATCATTTCACTGTGATGGAGTGTATTAATATTATGAGTTAAGAGCTTAGAGAATCTATTTGCATTTGACCCGGGTATTGTGTTAGATGTCTTGGATGAAGAATTTGAGGTTTGATAGAATAGTGATGGAGAAGACATATGTGATGCTTTCTTGATACCTGATAAAAAAAATTTATACAATACATTATAAAATATTATTATGTGTCTCTAATCTTAGTCATTGGAACTAACAAATGGAGTAACACCATTAAGTGGTATTCTTTTTTGCCCCTATGTTTTATTATAATCATTTGTTGAACTAGTTTATCACATATTCATAAGTTGTTTTTTGTTTTAATGTTTTGATATACTAGTAATGGATAAATAATAATTAACTTGATTATATGCTTTCTAATACGTATGTCATATTTTGTGTTATTGATTTCATCGTATACAAATGAGGAACATTTTATGTTAGTTAAATAATCATATAGGCAATATTAGTTTACCAATTGATGGCAGTAAGTAAACACCACTAAAATTACAATATGAATTGTAGCATTCAATGCAAGAACTATTTCAATTTAGTCATACATTAGATTTTGAATGGAGACAAATCGATTACCGTCTCTTTGGAACTTAGAAGTTAACATTATATAATCTAATGCATTTATTTAATTTGACAAACAATTAGAGAAACAAAAAACATTGTAGGATCCGTTTGAAATTACATCTCATCTTGAGATAAGAGAATATGTATTTTACTCTAATTATTATGGTGTTGATGCTAAATATTCATATCCCAAGAAATTTATTAATGTAAACATAGATTTTTGTTTCAATTACACTTCAAATAATGAAAATCACATTGTATTGCATGAGCGTGCTCGTGTTCCTAATACACATTTTTCTCCTTGAAGTTCATAAATTTTAAAGTAATGTTTTTTCTTATAGAGGGTAAACCTCGTGATCCATACTTAGTATCAAGTGCTAGATTGGTTGATTTCATTATTATAGAGTGTAAAAATATTATAAGTGTTATGTGATTAAAGGATCCCTTTGCAAATGACTATGGTATTATGGAAGATGTTTTAAATGAAGAATTTGAAGTTAGTTAGAGTGGTGCGAAAATAGATATATGTGATGTTTGCATGTAATTTGGTAAGATACGCGATTACAATACTTTATAAAATGGTGTAACCCAAATTCTATACTCACTGTAAAAAAACGGCTATTTACAACCAAATTAAAAACAAAACCATATTTTGCGTCTTCTTTGCTTCTCTGCCTTTGTTGCCTTCTTTTCTACATTTGCTCTAAATCAAAATCAATGAAGAAAACCCGATGACAGAGGTTCTTTAACACTACCCAGGTCAAGTTACTGACGAAGCTTCACCTTGCAGGTTCAAGTATAAACTCTGTATTTTCTAAATCTAATTTCATTAAGAAACACTTTGAATAGGCTAAAAGTAAGGCAGCACGAAACCCTAATATTGGAATATCCTACAATTTTTCATTAAACCTTGGTGATGATGAGTCTGAGTCTGGTATCTTTCATTATTCACATTGATAACCTAAAGCTGAATGTAGCACCCAAGAAGGGTTTTAATATGCATCTAGGTCCATCTTTTCATTGGTGGGTACTTCTAATGGTCTTATATGTCTTTCGCACAAACTTTATTTAAGAACACGTTTTTGCATTTTAATCAGTAACCTTGCAACAAGAACACATTCGATTGACTTTGGTATGTGTCTTTGTGACTGGGATAATGAATTGATTAAGCTTATAAAGTTGTGTTGTTGTGATCACGCAACAAGTTTGAGAGAGTGCCAAACCGACCATATGTGAGTCTCCTAACCCCATACATAGATTTGATCGTTCATATTTTCATGTTTATTTTGATAATGTTAGTGATCTTAAGAATGATCTTTTAGTACGAAACATTATAAATTATCTCACGAACAAGGATATCATTTATGTCGACCTCAACTCCAAAAGTTGTCCTCGGATCACACTTCCCCCATACATTGAAACACAATTACCGATTTGTCTCGGTTGAATGAAAAACTTTGTTACTTCTATATGACATTATGGATAATACATTGGAGATACAATTGTTGGGAAATAATTGACAACACTTTCATACCATCACGAGACCTACACTTCCTCCACTTATTTCTAACGTTGGACATCTATTATTCCCACACATTTTCTCTCATTATAAACCACTAATTTCAATGAAATAAGTGAAAGAAGAGGTGGCAACAATTCTCTCTGATTCCACAAACAACATTGTGCATCAGATCGTTTTTAGAAATCGTATTGCATGACTGGAGGCAGATAAGTTTGTTGAGACTATTCAAACACCTCACTTAGTGCAGTGTTATAAGTTCCTTCTTAGCTTATAATTACTTATAATTAATGTTATTGTGTTTAAGTTTTTTGTGAATTTTATAATTAAAGTAATGTCAAATCTAGAGAAAACTGAGTTATAATTTTTTCATTTCTTCTTTAATGTTCTATTATCTAAATCAAATTAGAGATAAAGTTTTATGTAGAATCGGCATAAGTTTAGGTTTTTATACATTATTAAGAAAAATACATACAATAGAAAAAAGAAAATATTTAGGCGAAGAAATTAAAGTTGTTTGGAGGATCTGAATCCGAATATGAGAGTTTAGAAGCTTTCTCGTGTGCTGGGTGTTTACAACGATCTTCAACACTTCACACTAGACTCAGATCTGTGTTGTTGGATGCTGAGCAAAAGCAGAATCATGAGCTAAGTAAGTGTTGTTGATAAATTTGTTGTTGGTTCTAGTTATAGTCTCCATTCATCATTTGACTTTGGCCGACCTGCTCCACTCTCTCCTCTCTTTCTCTAACAACAAATGTCTCTTCCTAACCTTACTTTCAGATCTCATACTTGAAATCTTTTCATGGCTTTTGGTAAAGCCTCCTGGGAGATTCAAATGTGTTTCCAAATACTATAATTCACACATTTCTAAACCCAAATTCATAAAACTTCACCTTGAGAGATCACCCAAAAACACACATGTCGTAGTTACATTACACCATCCCTAAACGACCAGGGCAAAAATTGGGAAGTTAGTCCTTTCTCAATACGTCATTTGATAGAACGTATGACGTCCACGGTCTACGAACACGAGTGTCATCGTTTTAATGAAAGCCTTTATCATGTGATTGGCTCTATCAACGGACTCGTTTGTTTTATTGGTCAAAAATATCATGAAGGAAACAAATATATCTATGCTCGATTTTGGAACCCTACACTACGGTTAACATCTACAGAGTCGTCAAATTTGATGATCATACCTCCACCTCCTAATGACATGATGCTGGCCCGAGTTCATCGTGGATTCGGCTATGATGTTTATCACATCACATTCATTAGTAATTTGTATGGTGATTGTCTTGCATCGATAACCCCCTCTCACTTGATTCATACAACTATGCTCATTACTTGAATATTCTCTAATCTTTATGTAAATGTCAAATCAATACATTTAGGTACGCCTTGACATGCAAGTAAATATTTTGCATTAATGCAACATACATTTTTATGTGTTAAAGATGTTTGTTTTGTATCGATCCATGTGAAAGAATGTTTTGTGTTCTTGATTAGAATCAACTTTGCCTATTAATTCAATTTGCCAATAATTTACACAGTGACGTCAAATTTCCTGAAACTTTATTCATTGTAAAAAAAAGTTAACTGAAATCCCACATTAGAAACTCAAACCTTATTTTGCGTTTCCTCAAAACCACTGTGATTGTTTTGTGTCTTCTTCTCTTCTAAAACCATGTTGCTCCTTCTCTGCTTTTATCGCCTTCTTTTTCCTACATTTGCTCAAAATCAAAATCAATGGAAGAAAAATCTGATGATGGAGGTTTTTCAACACTATCCAGTCAAATCACTGATGAAGTTTCGCCTCACAGTTTCACGTATACTTGGATGGAATGGTAAGGGAGAAGACATCTAATTTTTTTTCTTAATATACATTATAAAATGTTGTTACGTGTCTCTAGTATAAGCTATTAACATCAACAAATGGAATAACAACATTAAATGGTATTCTTTTTTGTTCTTATGTTTTATTATCTTCTTCTACTGAACTAATTTATCACATATGCATACGTTGTTTTTGCTTTAGTGTATTGATATACTATTATGTATAAATCATAAGCGACTAGTTTATGTGTTAGCTAATATGTATGTCACATTTTGTGCTATTGATTTCATCATATACAAAACGAGAAACTATTTTATGTTAGTTAAATAAACATATATGCAATTATTAATTTACAAGTTAATGACAATAACTAGGTATAACCAAAATTACAATATGAAATGTATCATTCATGCAACAACTATTTCAATTTAGGTCATACATCAAATTTTGAATGAAGACAAATTGATAATCGTCTCTTTGAAACTTAGAAGTTAACATTATAAAATCTAAAACATTTATTTTATTTGATAAACAATTAGAGAAACAATAAACAATGTAGAAGATGTTTAAAATTGCATCTCATCTGCATTTATTTAATTCGATAAATAATTAGAGAAACAATAAACAATGTTGGAGATGTTTAAAATTGCATCTCATCTTGAGTTAATAAAATATGTATTCTACTCTAATTTATTATCATAAAGATTAACAACATATCTAAAAATTTAATGGCTTGTGCGAAGTATGAATATATTGACTTTTTTTGTTATAAATCACGCACACACATACTTGGTTCCCTTGAAAATATGAGGCCTTTTGCAATCACAAATCATAAACGTTCTTATGTCTCCACAGATGAAAATTATAAAATTTAATATTAATATAGAACTAAAAAATGAATCGTATGAGTTCTTTCCAATAGTGTTTTACAAGATTGTATGTGTTTGACTCTAATTTTATGTACTACCTTAACCTTATGCAAAACTAAAGCAATGTGTCAATTCTTCTTCTTCTTTAATATAAGTGAATATGGTTATGATAACTTTACGCATTTCAATACACGAGTCACTTAAATCTTTTAATGACACAGATATAAAATTTATGTTTAGGAATTTAACACCCAACCAAACTACTGTGGACATCCAAATTTTAAGCTTGATTGTCAATATGGTAGCTTGACTATGAACATTAATTCAAAAGAAAATATATACTCCCTCCGGTCCTTATTATAAGAAGAAAAACCAAAAAACATCAAAACCAATACACTCATTAATTAGGGTAACTTTTTGAATATTTTTACAAATATACCCTCATAAAAAATTGTGAAACATTAAATACATCCACTAATTTTAAAAGGACAAACATTAAATAAGGGGTCAACATTTATTAATAGAAAATAATTATTGTAGAGAAAATATAGAATCCAATTAATTGGTAGGCAAGGGTAAAATAGATAAAATGTATCCTTAAACTATCAAATGGACATGTATTTTGAAACAAAAAATTTCTCCAAAATGGACATGTATTTTGAAACGGAGGGAGTATATAACACCCTTCATCGAAATCCAACTCAAATTTTGAGGATTGTGTTGAATTATTAATGGAGTTATGGTGTTGATGCTAAACATTCACATCCCAAGATATATGTGATGTTTTCCAGGAATTTGGTAAGAGACATGGTTACAATACATTATAAAATGGTGTTATGTGTCTCTCGTCTCAAACATAGAAATAAGAGCTATAATTTTATGTCTTGTTCATTGTTCAAAATGTATTGGTAAAATAGGAAAATGTGATTTGTCAGTCGTTTCTAATTCCTACTTAGAAACCTTTCACTAACCATTTTTATTGTTCCTTGTTCGTTGTTTGACGTTCAATATTAAGTATAAACCTTTCACTAACGATTTTTATGAAGTGACTGTTCAAATAAAAAAATTATTGAGGGAATAAAGTGTAAATTTTAACATAAGAGGGGAGGGGAGTGAAATGTTTTCTAATATGTTCTGAATAAGAGGGGAGAAAAGTGTATATTTTAACATAAAAAGATATAAGAGTGTAATTCAAGCATCTTTGAGGGAAGAGAAGTGTAATTTACTCTATAATTTATCTAGATGTATTAAGTGTATTCTTGTGATTTAATATTTGTTCAATTATTTAACTGCGAAAATATTTGTTAACTATTTATTTTATGACATTTTTTCTTGTGTTTAAGTTTGATTTGCCATGGCCGATGGAATTTGAACCTTATAGACACATGATTTCATGGTTGCTTGATTCACGAACATGGGGAAAATAGATTTTTCAAAATATGAACATTTTGTAATAAATAATTCGGTGTGGTACATTTTCAAGTTTTATTTAATTTTGTCTTTAACTTTAATTAGAAAAGAAATGTCGAGGTAGTTTTTTCTTGGGCTTAGAAATAGTTGAATAGTCACTAAGGCATCGTTTGTCCCGGCTTTTTTCTACTTCTCTACAATTTTAAGGAGAAGATAGGTCAAACACAATATCTATTAAGTACTTACTAAAAAAATATTTTAAACATTTTTCCCGTCAAAAAATATTTTAACATTTTTTTATTTATGATATATTTGTACAATATTTTGCCAAACAACTTTTAACTTAAAAATAGCTTTAAAACTAAAAAAATAATAAAGTAACCAAACAACTTTAAATTCGTTCTTAAAGCCCTTAATTTTAACTTTGTTTTAAAGTGGCATTTTGGACTGTAAAAAAGTCAGGCCAAACGATGCATAAGTTTGGTTAATGATATTTTTATAATTTTCGTTTAAGGGTCTGTTTGGCAAAAATAGCGGATAGCTTGATAAGCTAGCTGATAGCTTATAACTTATGACTGATGACTAATGGATGATAGTTGATGACTGATGACTTATGGCTGATAAGCTAATTGAAGTGTTTGGTAAAATTAGCGGTTCAACTAGCTGATAGATGTAAAATGACATAAAAAGGACATTTTTATATCTTTCAATTTTTTATGAAGACAAGAACAACATATATTAATAATAATAATAATAATAATAATAATAATAATAATAATAATAATAATAATAATAATAATAAGTATATTTAAACCATCACTAAAGAGACTTTACTCTCGGTGAATATATTTAAACCATCACTAAATAAATGTCTTTAAACTAATCCTTGAAAATAAATAGCAATTTATGCACTTTTATTTCACAGATATAATGACTTAAATTAATATTATTTTCTAGCATAAATTGAATCATTATGATACAACCATTTAAAAAAAAATAGTCTCATTTTAAGAAATAAATACTTTTAAGTAATGCTTAATTTGGATCAAAATATTGGAGGTTACAACAATACATTTCTTTCACTTTCAAAAAAAATGAACTTCTTTCGCCTCTACTTTTTCTCTCTTTTCACTTTCTTCTTCTCACCAAACACACTCTAAAAGATTTACTTATACAAAAACTACTATAATAGAATATTCACAAATAGTCAAGGGCCTAAGGCACATGCTGATCACTTAACATATTCGCAAAGCTAAAACTTATTAGAATATAAACATATTTATTATTAGAGATTACTCCATCCGTTTCAAAATACATGTCTATTTTAGAGAAATTGCAGTAACCAAGGACAAGCTATTTTGACACAAAAGTTCCAATTATACCCTTGTCTTTGATTTTCTCCATTTTACATTTATTTACCCCATCTCATAATTACTCTCAATACCAATACCAAAATTAATTAAAATCAATCAAATGGCAATACCAATACTAAATGGCTTCGGTTAGTATTGAAGGACATGCTAAATGGCAATACAAATACCAATACTGAATGACATGCTTTGGTTATCAAGTTTTTTTTTAAACTCAATTGAAAAACTTCCCTCCATTATTTATAGTCTAATCTTGAGAGAGTGCATGAATAAAGCCACTTAAAATTGGGTCAACATTTATTATTGTGAAGAAAATCTAGAATCCAATTAATTGGTTGGCAAGGGTAAAATAGACAAAATGTATCATTAAACTATCAAATGGACATGTATTTTGAAACAAAAAATTTCTCTAAAATGGACATGTATTTTGAAACGGAGGGAGTATGTATTAGTGACACATTAATGTATATTGATTAGGAAATCATATTAAAGAGTCAACCATGACTCAACATCATTGTCTCATGATTATTTCATTATACTATAATCAATATATACAATAATGTTGAGTTATGGTTGACTCCTCAATATAATTTCATAATCAATTTACATTAATGTGTCACTAATACATAATCTCTAATAATAACTAATAATAAATATATTTATATTCTAATAAAACCATATAAATGTAAATTGTTGTGGATTGAACTAATTTCCTCCCCTGATTAAGGTCGTTTAACTACAACACCGTGCTTTGAAAATTTATCAAGTTGTAACTTCTTCACTCAAACCCTACTAGTATTTTTTTTTGGGGAGGTGCCAAAGTTATTTCTCATATCTCAATGTCATTTTAACCGAAAGTACAACCTTTACATAGTCTTCCTTATATATAGCACATATCCTCATGATACCAATAATATTCATAAACCAAAACAATCTCATTTTTCCATCTTTACATTATTGGGTCCAAAATTCCATCTCTTAGTTGTGTCATAATCTTATTAATGTTGTCGGCACTTGGAATTTCTGCAAGTAGATCAAATTTTCAGGCTATGGAGAAAGGAAATGATAGAAAAGAAGCTTCTACAATGCTAATGGTGGATAATATGTCTAAGTTAGATTCAGGCAAAACTTCCCTTTTTCTTCTTGCAAAGAGCCAAGTACCACCTTCATGACCAAGTCATAGAGGCAATAACGCACAACCTTAGAGTTAAGCCATTGAAATATATTATGGATCTAAGTTAACGTGTGATGCCCGTGCCAAGCACCGGAAGTTAACGTATTTATACAAATTTAATAAAAAAATATTAATTTAAATTAAATCGAAAGTTAATTTACTCAATCACACTTCACCGCCACCCACTACCACTCTCTCAATCCAAAATCCAAACCAGTTGTTATTAATGTAACCACAACTTTGTGGTGGTGTGATCGGCTCTCAAGGTTGTGTAACGTGTTATCATCACTGACAGCATAGTTTTTTGCTCCCAATGGCTCTTTAAACACATATTTGTTCATTGGCTGGCTCACACTGTATTTTTGTGTGAGCACATATTGTGTCATAGTTCTTCAATTTGTTCAGGTTTCTAGGTGTGGTGTATCTCGCGTTTGGGTTGGTTTTGACATTGATACGTGTGGTGTTTCTTGCATATGAGTTCATTATTATTCTTCGTCGTTATAGGTATTGCTTGCCACACTTCTGTTAGTTCAATTTATTCGATTTACCCTTTTTCGGTTATGGCCATTATTTGTTTTCTAAAACTGGGTTTTGGTCGGTGCAGATTGCTTCATAACCCATCTTCAATCGTCTTCGTTTGCTAAGATTGTAAGTTTCATTGCTGCAAGTGTTGAGTTCCTTCCTTCATATTGGTTTCAGACTCTTTGGCTCGAAAGGGCTCTTGAGTCATAGTAAGCATATAATCTCTTCAACCCAACACCTCTAAAAATAACATGTTTTATGTTGAATAAGATTTGGAATATATATTATCACATTCATAATAAAATGTTTCACGTTAAAATATTTATTTTCTATATGTTTTTGGGACAAAATGGTTAAAAAACAATTAAGCCTTTATAAAAAAATATATGTGTTATGTTGGTAAGACCTAGCTCAAGTGATAACGACGATATATTGTTAGGTTAGACATTTTCACCCTGGTTTAAACTGAAACTACCCTTATATGTGTGTGAGTAATTAGGTACTTGCCACTTCGTCCACCGACGAAATAAACATACATGTGTTACGAGTTTTTTTTCCACTTCAAAATAATAGGTTTATGTATTCAATGTTTTATCACTTATATATAAATCCTAGGCAGTCTGATAAACACTTTTGCAACCCTAAAATAGCTAACCCTAACCCTAATTTTTGGTTTTGAAAAAAATTTATGAAAAACAATTCCTGCTGAGAGTTGAACCCCAGACCAAGTTCTGGTAGATCACAACCATTACCACTAGATCACTAAAGTTTTTGTGACTTATAGTTGCTTTCATTTTATTTATCTAGCACAAATGCGAGTTCGCTTTAAGTCATTCTCACAACCCTGAATTCCAACATCATTTGAACACGAATTGAACGTCATTCACACACATCATGCGATTCAACTTCATTTTCACCGCCGCCGGTGACCCCAATAACAACATCCCGCCACCGTTGCAACTGCCACTTCAACAACACATGCCGCTGTAACTGCCACCGCCGGAAAATCACTTTCTCTCACTGATCCACACACATCACGCCGCCGCAACTGCCACCTCACCAACAACTGACTGCCGTAAATGTCATTGCCGATAACTCGCTTTCTCTCACCGATTCACACCATCTTTCATCGAATTGACAAAAAATTATGACCAATGTTGATATTGATTGTCTGAATTTTGTTAATTTCGAATCCTTGACATTAGGGTTTGAAAATTATTGATTTTGTTATGTGATTGTGTGAATTTTAGCTTTTTCTTCATTATTCTTTTTTTCATACTAAATGTTAAGTAGTGTTGCTCTAACCCTAATGATTAGCCCTACTTTTTAGTTATAAAAATTTATGAAAAAAACTTCGGATGGGGATCGAACCAGGTACCACATGCTTTCAATTCACAACTCTTACCACCAAGGTACTGATGTTTTTTATGACATGTGATTGTTTCAATGTTGTGTATTCAACACAAATCTCGGGTCCTCTTTCTTTCAATCTCACAATTCCTAAATCATTTCTCACTCACTTTCATCTCTCTCACCATCTTGCAATTGAACCTAATAACCATAACACCACCCTTTTTGACGGACCTAATTAATTTTTATGAAAAAAAAAATATGCAAGGAATTGAATCAGATAACACATGAAAATGTCATTTTTTTAAAAGTCACTGACGCCATTGCAATTCCTTTTTTGATAGTAGTTCCTTTTCATTATTAGCGGTTCCTTTTTATTATTATTATTTTTTATTTCAATTACCACGTAACGTTCCTTTTTATTTTTTTTTTCTTTCGATTACTAAATAACAATTCCTTTTCCTTATTATTTTCTTTCGATTAACAACTTTTGCGGTTAGGATCAATTTCTTGGTGCTAGCTTTTGTATATATTTTTTCTTTTGATTTGTCATTTTTATTGCAGTCCATCTTTTATTTTTGTTACTTTTTGAGATAGTTTGATAACATAATACTGAATATAACTATAAAAGTAATAATATAGTCATTTGATAGTTATATATGAAGCTCTACAAAACCCGTGCATCGCACGGGTTAGAGTCTAGTTGAAGTTGTCTCTAAGTCCATAAATTAAAATGACAATAAATTTAATGCATACTTTCACGATGATGGTTTTATTAATTCCCTCACTGGCGGACCATATAAAAAACATCATAAGATTTAACAAATGATTTAGATTTATTAAAAAAGAAACTGAGAACATCTACGTATTTCTTAGAAAACAATAAGCCCTTTATATATATATATATCTGTGTGTGTGTTATGTTTGTAAGCCCTAAGTCAAGTGACAATGCCGATATATTGTTAGGTCGGATACTTTCACTTGGGTTTGAACTTGGATGAAAAAAGCATCACTGTTGTAGAAAGGATGAAGATAATAGGAAGAACAAAACTCATATATAAGATACATCAATTATTGAAGAAAATTAATCAATACTAATAGCCAGTGTCCAACTCTAATTTTACATTCAACCTCATAAACAAATTATGTTGAGAACAACAATAGAAAAAAAAAACTAAACAGAGAGAAAGACAGTGAGACTGCGATGTGAAAAAATTGTGAAGTCAAATGTCTAATAAGCACAATTAAATGGTAAATATTGAGAGATGCATGAAAAGGGAAGAAAGTTATGACAATTTCAAACAAATATCTTTGGTGATCTTGGAGAATTAAAATATGGACGCATGAAAAAGGAAATCAAGGAAATTATGGACGCATAAAAAAGGAAATCAAGGAAATTATAATTGCTCACCCTAAAAATATTAAAATATGAATTTTCATATTGCATTTGATTAAGGAAATGAGATCATATTGCATTTAATTGGTTTAATGTTAATTTGAAACAAATATCTTTAACCAAATGATTTAAGACCTCTTGTGATACTTTTTTTTTGCTTTGTCTCTACGTGTTCTCTTCATTTTTTTTGGCTTTACTTGTAACGGTTTTCTTTATTTTTAATGGAAATAAACAGAGAGGAGTTCTCCTAGTGTCTCCATGCTTATTTGGATTGATTGATACAAAAAATTATGCATCATAGCCAATCATATTTGAATTATTCTTATTCAAAAAATTAAAAGAAAAAAATGAAACAATTGAAAAAAAGAAAACTAAAGTTAAAAAAATGAGGTAAAAAATGTGACTAACGTTGACTAAAAAAGTGAAACAATTGAAAAAAAAGAAAACTAAAGTTAAAAAAAATGAGGTAAAAACTGTGACTAACGTTTGGTAAAAAAATCCATTTAAATTATTTAATAGGAATTAATAAAAAAATAAATTATTTCTAACTTGGCTATTCCAAAAATGGTTTGTATTATGTTTTTTTTCAAATTAAAATTTTTAAATTGGTTCCTAAAAAAATAGAGGTCTATGTTTATTTTTATTATAATTTTTAACTCACTTCTTAAAAAAAATGGAGGTCTTGTAAAAGAAACCATATCATATTAAAATTATTTTAATGCATAAATTTATGACCAATTCATATCAATAATATTCTTGATCAATTTGAAATAACGACAACTATTTTCAATTCTTTTTTTTTTGACAAGTCATGCTATAGTTCTATGAAAAATAAAATAAAATAATAGCAATAGAAATAAAATAATAGCAATAAATGAGAGCACTACATAAATTTATAATATTACAAAAATTATTTTCATCATATCGATTCATTTAATGATCCGATTTTTATAATAAATTTAATGATCCGATTTTTTAAAGTGTGTTAATATGCAATACAAAAATAGCCTTTTTATTATTTCATTTCCCAATTTGGAATTTGTAACCACAAATTAAATTAAACTACTATTTTATTATTATGACTAATGAGTCATAATTTGTTTTGATTGGTTGATTATCAAGACAAATGAATCCATGCTTACTTGGATTGGTTGATACAAAAAATTATGCATCATAGCCAATCATATTTGAATTATTCGTATACAAAAAGTTAAAAGAAAAAATGAAACAATTGAAAAAAAAAAAGAAAACTAAATTTAAAAAAAAAATGAGGTAAAAAATGTGACTAACGTTAGCTAAAAAAATGAAACAATTGAAAAAAAGAAAACTAAAGTTAAAAATGAAACAAGGTAAAAAATGTGACTAACGTTGGGTAAAAAAATCCATTTAAATTATTTAATAGGAATTAATAAAAAAATTTAAATTATTTCTAACTTGGCTATTCCAAAAATGGTTTGTATTACGTCTTTTTTTCCAATTAACTTTTTTTAAATTGGTTCCTTAAAAAAAATAGAGGTTTATGTTTATTTTTATTATAATTTTTAACTCACTTCTTAAAAAAATGGAGGTCTTGTAAAAGAAACCGTATCATATTAAAATTATTTTAATGCATAAATTTATGACAAATTCATATCAATAATATTCTTGATCAATTTGAAATAACTACAACTATTTTCAATTCTTGTCATTCTATAGTTGGATGAAAAATAAAATAAAATAATAACAATAGAAATAAAATAATAGCAATAAATGTCAAATGAATGAGAATATTTGGTGGCGCCACGTGTTATGCTAAAAATGCATTTGAGGATATTCCTATGAAATACTCCGCAAATGTATAGTATATAGATGTACTCTTTGAATCAATATA
Source organism: Medicago ruthenica (assembly GCA_018208015.1). Taxonomy (NCBI): domain Eukaryota; kingdom Viridiplantae; phylum Streptophyta; class Magnoliopsida; order Fabales; family Fabaceae; genus Medicago; species Medicago ruthenica. The sequence goes on from CM031372.1 coordinate 10,226,421, forward strand.
TTTAAGAATAAATGGAAGGAGAGATCCTATATAATTTTTCATCATTATTTGATTTTATGAATTGATAAGAGTTGTAGCTCATCATATATGTCTACCCTTTATTTTATTTTTTTACCCTGTGTGTACCGATTAATCCACATATATTATGTGAACTATATGAACATTTTTTATTTTGTTGGGTTCATAAGTGTCACTTTTGTTTTTACACGTTCATGAGTTTAGTCAGATTATTTAATCAAATCGTTCTCAAACATTCGCAGAACAAACGTTCATGGATACAAATAGATTGAAACTTTGCAATATAACAAATGGCCCATTAGCTCAGTTGGTTAGAGCGTCGTGCTAATAACGCGAAGGTCGCAGGTTCGAAACCTGCATGGGCCACTTTTTGTCATTTTTGTATCAAAATGTAAAATAATCCTATACGCTATTTAGTTTCCTGAATGCAAACTCTATCAACAAGCCCGTCTAGCTCAGTTGGTAGAGCGCAAGGCTCTTAACCTTGTGGTCGTGGGTTCGAGCCCCACGGTGGGCGTTTATATTTTTTTTTGCGATTAAAATGAAATCATTTTATAAGGGGTTTATTAGCAATAACATAGAAACACGAAACTGGGTTAACTTGGCCCAATACTCTGAGGCAGGACAGAAGTCTATTGTAATGTAAAAGATACCTTATAATCACACCCCATATTTTCATAAAGAATGTTGTTATTTGAACAATAAAAATATATCCTATTTTTAACACTTTGTAACTCTTGATTAAGAGTACTGTATGGTGATACATAATTTGGAGTTGGGTCGCAAATGCTTGTAATATCATTTGGGTTGATTAATAAACTAGGTTGAGAGGTTTATGTAAACATGAGGTGTCACACCATGTAAATCTTTGTGTGTGCCATTTACTTTATTTTCAATGTGTTTTTGGATGTCAGAGTTTTCTCGAACAATTGGTGTCGATTTGACAAAACACACAAGAGAAAACAAAAAACATATATTTTTTTCTTTATATTTTGTTAAATCGTTACCGATATAATCACTCTCATTGAGATTATACCAAAATGAACTCTGAACTTCTACTTTTGTATACTTATGTTAGTCATCATTAAATTTTTTAATATTTTCAAGTACTAATGTATTATGTGTCAATTTCTTATATATGACTTTTTGTACCAATGAGAACTTTTTTATTTATAAAGTAGAAAGAAAAAGTGATTTTAGTGTATTTTGTGGAAGCATGTTCTACATCTAGTTGTCTCCCTCCCTATCTACTCCCACGCAAATGGGTTTAGATTCCAATTCAATTAACCCTTCCCAACTCTCCGCCGCAAAGGTGCATGATATGAGTGCAAGCTACCCCCTTAATCCTATGCAATTTAAACCATGTTCAATGAGCTGCTTTTCTCAAGTACTAGAATTTAGAGTTTGCATCAATCAAAAAAAAGTTTTTTAAATGTTGGTAATGTTTCTCCGGAACTAGACACGAAGGGAATTTCCCAATGAGTCAAAATGATTCTCTCCACCTTCCTTTTAAGTAATACTAATAATTAGCCTCCCTCGTATTCCCTTGAAAGAAAAAGGTTACTAGTAATTAATCATCAATTAGACTAAGTGAATTAGCTGCATTGAAAATTACTTTTCTTTTCATTTTCATGTTGTTAATTATATATGTGTAGCAAACGACAATGTTAATTAGGCCAATTCTTATTTGGCCACAAACGACAATGTTAAACAAAGTATATTTTTTAAATAAGTTGATGCGTGTGTCCAAATCATTTTTATTTAGGTTTGTGTTCAAGTAAGTGTTGCTCTCTTAATTAACTGAACTGCAAGAAGCTGGTTAAATTAAACCTCATGTGTTTGTTTCTATAGGCCTTAATCACACGTGGTGCACCACCTTTTATGTTTGTTTCCATAAAATCTAATCTGCAAGATGATGAATTATGGTCAGTGGTCACACATGGATTGGATTTGGACGGGGCCTTAATTTTATCAACTTCTTGTCTACTACTTATAGCATCTTTATATGATGAGTCCCCTTCTTATAAAGTTTTTATTTTATTAGTTATAAATAAAAGGCGTGCTAGTTATCTTTTGTCGTTTCTACAATAGGAAAAGTGTAGTAATTTTTTATTTTGATAAAAAGGAAAAATTTGCATTATATTATATGATGTGGGTTTAATTGTTTAATCAAACAGTTCACTTCATATAATTGTTTTCTTTGTAAAAGGAAATCCTTTCAATCATTCAATGGGTTAGTAAGAAGATTTGGTGACATAGACGTTTTAATAAAGTTAAAACAGTTAGTCAAATTGAGATTTGTTGCGATAAATGGGTTATGATTTCATCCTGTTGCATGAGAATTAATTTTAGGTGATGTTAATGGGCTACACGTACATGTTAAAAAAATTAAAGCAAAGATTATGTATTTAAAAAACAATTTTTATACTTTAGAAAAATTGAATGCATAATTTTTAAAACAAAATTTTTCTATTTGAAGTTTTTTTAACTTGTATATTAATGTCACATGTTTACATCGTTAACACTAAAAAGTCACAGGTTTACATTTCTCTTAATTAATTTTGTGTTACATCCAATGTATTTGGAGTATCCGAATTTGATTATCATGGTCCATGTTCTCTTAAAAATGAATCAAATTGAACTAATAAGACAACTGAATTGTAACGATGCCCTGATTTGATTATGATGGTCCATGTTCTCATATACATACACATGTCACCATATGCATGTTTTGGTTACAGCTTCCACAGACTACTAGTGTGATTTCATTGGTAACGGTAACTTCCTTTTTCTTAAATATCCACTATCTATCTCGTGTCATTATTTTTCCTTGTAGAGCGATTTTACTAACTGCAATGCCACTTTCCATTGGACCACCTGTAATGATCAGTCTAATGTATAATACAGCATTCTCCTTTTTTAGCAAAAGATTAATTAGAAAGGAACAGCACTTGAAGACAATATTCCAAACTCTTAGTAAACCGTTATTTTCTCTTAACATTGTAGTACATATATTGGTGAGTAATAGAGCAAGCAATATTTATTAAAAGTCATATGAATTGTCTAAGAAAGAACTTTATGAATATGTGGTCCATAACAGAACATATATCAGTTGCAACAATTTGAGTGTCCAAAGAGAACCATGTTTAGATCAAAACTCAGTCAAGTCCATTTCTTCATGCATAGAAAATTGGAGCATTTAAAATTTCTCATATCGTACTACCTTCCATTTGGGCGCACATATCAGACCTATGTTAAAAATTAATCCATAAATGAAAAAGTCCTATGTGATTTTGATTTGATTTGTCCTTTTTGTTCGGAAATTTGTAAATAATTACATTCATCTAACAAAAATTGGTTTGGCTATATAGCACACCTACCAGTGCGCTATTGCTATAAATATGTAATACACAATTTTATTTTTTATATTGCTAGTTCAAATATTTTGGCAAAAATTTAAAGATAGAGTTTCAATAATATATTGTAGTGACACTTGTTCAAAAAAATAAATATTGTAGTGACAAGATGTTTAAGATAATAATATGATGAATGTGCCTGTTCAAAAATAATAATATGAAGAATGTAGAAGGAGCACAAGTTTCTCACTTTAAACCTTTTCTTCAACTCCAAATAGTTGAAGATTCAGAATAGTTTAGGACACTCACTTTAACAATCACTTTTCAATATATCTGGTCCTATTTTTAAAATTGTGGGACTTAGTAAATTTGTTAGAGTGAGTGTTGCCAATCCAACACTATTGCATTTAATTAACAATGAGTATCGACCAATTGTACACCAATTATATTTTTTTTTTGAGAAAACCATAAATTATGGATTAAATCACTAAAACTAAGAGCATCCATAATTGTGAGTATTTCACCAATTTAAGACAAACCTAAATAGGTACCCCTATTGTGTAGTGTAAAATTTGCTATAGAGAACAGTGGTTATATGAAAACATCATCTCTCTATTTTTGTTATAGAGAATTTGTTAAAGTGTATTGATATATATTTATTGGTGGAACTTATTTAATATTTTTTTGATGTGGAGTTAAAAAGGTTCGGTGTTTATTAAGTACTAACATAAAAAAAAATTGTAAAAGGGGTTATATGTACATATAAGACTCACTTAAGTATCTAAAATGAGAGCTCCATTGTGGATGCAAAGATGACATATGCAACTGTTCATTATCATTATATTATTTGTTAATTTAAGTACTTCCTTTGCTTCAAACTATATGTCGTTTTGGAAAATTATAAGTCGTTTTACACTATCAATAAAATATTAATGTTATTTTCCTATGATACTCTTAATTATTTATTACTCTTTTTTTTTCTTTTCAATTCTTTAATTTATCTTTTCATATATTTAATAAAAGATAATTTTGTAAAATGACTCATAATTTGTCTTTCCAGTTTGTACAAAAAAAAAATTGTCTTTCCAGTGCAAAATTAATTAGATTTCAATTGCCAAAACAACTTACTTGGGACAAAGTGGGTAAATCACAAACTACAAATCATAAAGAGAGAAAAACAAAAACGAAAAAGTTGTACTACCAGTTTATTGATTTTCTGTCGGGGAGTGTTTTGCTTATCTTTAAGGAGTGTGATTCTTGATTCTTGCAAGTTGTAGGGCACAAACAATTAGTACTGTGATTGTACATCAAAGGCATGTCTGTGTGGATGGGTTGATTCACACCTCCCTTGTACACCACATGAAACTTTTGGAATAAAGACGAGTAATCCAAATGTATTTCTTGAAAATCGACTAATGAGTATTTGAGTGCATGAAAATGTTGGTTTTAATAACTTTTCATAACAAATAAGTTACTTGAGTTGGATAGTCTCACATCGTAACGAATCAAAATTTAAATTCTAACTAACGTTTACGTTTAGTGTCGAACAATGTCTTCGATAAAAATCTATAGAAAATAAATATAAAATAAAGACCCTAACAAATCATTATTAAGTGTATATAGAGTCTAATTATATACTACAATACATGTAGTACCCATTTATACAACAAAAACAAATAGAGCCACTCAATTTTTTTAAGAAATAGAGAGATATTTCTAGCCGAAAAAATTCCAAAACAGATTATTGCAGTAATCTTAGAACTGTAATCAATAATTGATTCACTAACTCTCTTTGTTTGTTAGCATAATGACAACCAGAATCATTCATGCTGATTATTAAAAAGCAGCAACAACTGTGATCAGTCCCTTGAATGACAAGCAATGGATGTGTGTTTCTCTTGGCCATTTAGATACTCTTTAATAGATCGTTGGCTACCAAAAACTTCAGAACCTATCCTAGATCACAAGAAGAATGAACAACTTTAGAAAAATCACTTAATTTTGTCATTTATATGTTTCATTGGTCGATCACTTGGTCTAATGTTTTGGGAAAATGAAAGAATTACCACATTTTTCTAAAAATGTTTTTTAATGTTTGACCGAGGACTCATTTTAATTCTTAAAGAAAAGTTGAATATTCAATTTGCTATGTGAATAAATAAAAGGTTTTTCTAACATGTGCAAATTTGCACATGTTAAAGAAGTTTAAAGTAGTAAGTTCGTATTGAAACTTGTATATATTATATTAAATGTATAATTTTTTAATAAATAATTGTAGTTTTCAATAAAAAGTTGCTACTTTTAGTATCTCTAACATGTGCAATATTGCACATGTTAGACAAACCCATAAATAAAAGCAATTTAGTCCTTATAAAAAATAAATCGGAACAATTTAGTATCTACCTAATCAACTATTAGAAAATTGATTTTTATTATAATGATATTATTTTATAAAAGACAATTAGGTCCCCTAACAGTAATTTAAAAGAGACCGACAATAATTAAAAATGGGGAAATTGATCCCAATAAAAGAAAATATTCATAAATAATTATTTCTTCAATGTTCATTTTAGAACCAACAACAAAATTATCTTTTGAATGTAAAAGAAGAAAGAGAACATAAATGAGCTATTGATTGAAGAAAGACTTGTTTATTTTTAATTATTTTCAGGGATCAAATTGTTCTTTTTTAATTATTTACCGAAGCAATTGTCCATATTTTTCTCATTCCTCAAGATTTCTTCAGTTTCATTATTCTTACAAAAAAAATCTAGTGCTTCAACTTCATCAACCCGTACAAAAAATTGCAATTGCCATCATCGTGCAAATAATATCAACAAAGGAGAAAAAAGGTAATCACTTATGCCTACAAATATGAGCACAAGTCACAAATTCATTTCGCACACCTTTGACAAATGACAACTATTGAATGGTTTAACCAAGGTTTTCAATGTGTTTGGCCCCTTTCATATACCGCATCTTCTCTAACATCAACACTCTAACATTCTATGACTCTTTCTAACGTCGCCCCAGTCAGTGGCGTTGCCAGGACCTTGACTTACGGGGTTCAAAATATTAAATTAAATTAAATTAATAATTATAATTATATTTACAAAAATAACATACTAAAAAATTTATAAAAATTGATTGTATTATTAAATTTATTGACAAATATTATGTTCTACCAATTCACACTTTAGGACAGAGAATTACTTTACTACACACTACAAAAAATATTGTAGAATTATAGATTGTATATATATATATATATATAATAAAAGCTTAGTTGCCTTATGCCTCAAAACCAAAATTTGTCATATGTAATTGCTTGACTCAATGTTAGTGTTTTGTTGTGCTTGTCTCTTGAGTGATGTGTCAACTACCGAGTGAGACAGAGAGAACTGGTGCAGAGTGGTGCAATGCTAAACATATGAGGGGGTTCAATATAGAAATTGCATAGCATCACACGTTTAAATTAAAGAAGGTCAGGGGTTCAGGTGCATCCCCTGAACCCAACGTGGCTCCGCCACTGGCCCCAGTTAACCGTTAAGGTTCAAGATGAACTTCTGTTTTAGTGTTTTCTTTGAACTTCATAAATTGAGAACCACCACTCATCATCGTTCAAATACGTTGTTCATTGTTCATTTTAAATGTTCATAGATCATTTCTCTTATTTTTCTATTTCGAAAACTCGAGGACAAGTTGACGGATTGGTACAAAGTGAAAGTCAATAAAAAATTTGTACTATATTGTGTGTTTCACTTTAATGTATTAATAACTAATCTAATTGTGAAAAGTTGGGGGGTACGGTTAACTGCAAAATAAAAATGTATATCCATGATTCCATGTGTACAGTATTTATATTTATATGCATTATAGAGAGTTGAAATGGGACAAAATGACATGTGCAGAAAAAGCATCCGATGCATATATATAACGGTACTACAAGGAGATAGATACTATCGAAAATGAACGGAATTCAAAACATTGATATTGCAATTTGCAAGATGCATGCAGCTACCTTTGTAATTTCGTCACAGGTAGAGATCAAAGTGTGCCATTAATGCAAACCTGCAAAGTTGAGTAGCCAGTGTCACCTACCAAATAATTCCATGGAAATTGGCCAAGTAGATAAAAACAACTGTTTATAGGGTATGCCATATTTTGTTATGTTGGGTCTCTCTTTCCACATTATTTTGGTAGGCGGTAGTTCTAGGTAGTATAGACATCAACTAGGGCCATTGAAAATGAATACTAACCTTTTAATACATTACTTACTTTTGGTTCAGATGCATAATGACCCTTTATGGCGACATTTTAGAGAGAGAAATTCATGGTGGATGGATGGTTTATTATAGGATGGAAAAGAAAAATAGAGCTTGTTTGACAAAAACACATTTTGGGGCTTATAGTTTATATAAGCACTTATAAATAAAATAACTCTATGGTAACCATAATTTTTTACCAGCTTGTAGTTTATAATTTTTCTCTCAATTTTCTTCATGTTATTTAATTGAAAAAATTAAATATTAATTAAGCATATTTTATTTATGTCATTTCATAATATGTATATGTTAGTTCAATCACTAATTTTAACAAACATTACAAATTCAATCAATTAGATTATCCATAATCAACTATTAATTAACCTCCTTTCAAAAAAATTTATTAATTAACTTATCAGCTATATACTATTAGCCAACCTATCATATACTTAGGCATCGTTTGACCTGACTTTTTACAGTCGAAAAATTACTTTAAAACAGAGTTAAAATTAAGAGTTTTAAGAAAGAAGTTAAAATTGTTTGGTTACTTTATTTTTTTTAGTTTTAAAGCTATTTTTAAGTTAAAAGTTGTTTGACAGAATATTGTACAAAACTTTGAATTTATTATGAATTTTTCTCTAATTATGAAACTTAATGTCTACCAAAAATACAATCTTATCCCTTCTTAATTTTTTGACACGTCATCAAAATTATATCATTTTATGTCTTTTGCTTCATTCTCCCTCTATTTTTTCTTTTTTAGTAACAAATTAAAACAAACTCACTCGATAAAACACACTAATTTAATCTTTTTTAAAGAACAAACAAACTTAATCTTCTATTTTCTAATTATTTATTCTCTATCTCTAATTATGAAACTTAATATTTACCAAAAAATACAATATTACCCCTTCTTAATTTTTTGACACGTCATCAAAATTATATTATTTCGTGTCTTTTGTTCAACCTCTCCCTATCTTTTCTCTCTTAAAAATAAATTAAAACAAACTCTCGATAAAACACACTAACTTAATTTTTTTTTAAAGAACAAACAAACTTAATCTTAATCCTAATCAAAACAAATTTTTCTATAATTCAACTTCTAAATATCTAATGAGTTAAAAACAATTTACGATCTATTAGCCGTGTTAAGTAGTTCTAAAGTTCCTTTAAATAACTTTTGATCAAAGCTCCTTCCATTCAATTTTATGCATTCTAAAAAAAGTACTTTTTTAGTAAGTACTTAATAGATATTGTGTTTGACTTACATTCTCCTTAAAATTATAGAGAAGTAGAAAAAAAGTCGGGTCAAACGATACCTTATACTATATAATATAAGTTCATTCCCTTTAGCTAAGGTGACCACCGGTAACTTCTAGATATATATTAAATGATATTCTTATCTGTATTGGCACTATTGTTTGTTTATATAAAGAAATGACATTTTTTTTTAACAAGGATAGATTCTAATGAAGTGACTTGATAACGCTTATTTTTAAAAAAGAATTAAGGCATCGTTTGGTCTGACTTTTTATAATCTAAAAGCTACTTTAAAACAAAGTTAAAATTAAAGGTTTTAAGAAAGAAATTAAAGTTGTTTGGTTAATTTAATTTTTTTAGTTTTAAAGTCATTTTTAAGTTAAAAGTTGTTTGACAAAATATTGTACAAAACTTTGAATTTATTATGAATCTTTCTTTAATTATGAAACTTAATGTCTACCAAAAATACAATCTTACCCCTTCTTAATTTTTTGACACGTCATCAAAATTATATCATTTTGTGTCTTTTGTTCAACCTCCCCCTATATTTTCTCTCTTTAAAAAAATTAAAACAAACTCACTCGATAAAACACATTAACTTAATCTTTTTTTAAAGAACAAACAAACTTAATCTTCTATTTTCTAATTATTTATTCTCTATCTGTAGTTATAAAACTTAATGTTTATAAAAATATAATCTTACCCCCTTCTTAATTTTTTGACACGTCATCAAAATTATATCATTTTGTGTCTTTTGTTCAACCCCCTATCTTTTCTCTCTTAAAAACAAATTAAAACAAACTCACTCGATAAAACACATTAACTCAATATTTTTTTAAAGAACAAACAAACTTAGGTACCGTTTGACCCGACTTTTTTTTCTACTTCTCTACAATTTTAAGGAGAATGTAGGCCAAACACAATATTTATTAAGTACTTGTAAAAAAATATTTTAAACATTTTTTTCCCTTCAAAAAATATTTTAACATTTTTTTATTTATTATATATTTGTACAATATTTTGCCAAACAACTTTTAACTTAAAAATAGCTTTAAAACTAAAAAAATAATAAAGTAACCAAACAACTTTAACTTCTTTCTTAAAGCCCTTAATTTTAACTTTGTTGTAAAGTAGCTTTTGGACTGTAAAAAAATCAGGTCAAACGATGTCTTAATCTCAATCTCAATCAAAACAAATTTTTCTATAATTCAACTTCTAAATATCTAAAGAGTTAAAAACAATTTACAATCTATTAGCCGTGTTAAGTAGTTCTAAAGTTCCTTTAAACAACTTTTGATCAAAGCTCCTTCCATTCAATTTTATGCATTCTAAAAAAAGTACTTTTTTTAGTAAGTACTTAATAAATATTATGTTTGGCCTACCTTCTCCTTAAAATTGTAGAGAAGTAGAAAAAAAAAACCGGGTCCAAACGGTACATAAGTATTTGTTTTCCTTATAGAAGGGTAAGTATGTGTTTCCATGAGAATGTCAGCTAGGACATTGTATTATATGTGCAGAAGTCGGAGTTTACACTTTAGATTTTCTACTTATTCACTTTAAAGTGAAATTTTAGTCACAAGACTACATGATCAAAAAAAGAGTCAGTATTTTTTTATTAGATGAGAACTATTTTAACTTAAATAATAGTTGATCAATTTTTTTTTATATTAGTATGAATTATTTTAGATTTTTCTCACCTTTTTTCTAACAATTCTCTGGTTTAGTATCACATCAAAATACTAATATATGTTTGTTTGAATAGAAAGGATTTGCATCTAGGGATGTAATGGTTCGGTTTGGACCGATTTTCACTCTTTTTAAAAAGAAACCAAACCAAACAAATCGGTTTGATTCGGTTTGGATCGGTTCGGTTGATCGGTTTATTTGAAAATACAATTAAAAAAATTCATATTCTCACAAATTTGTATTTCACTGCATACAACAACATATATCATACTAAAATATTTCATGGAACTTTGTATTTCATATTGTGTTTTTTTATGTTCTCTATTTTTCAAACAACTTTTTTATAACTAACCTTACTCAATATTTCATACATCCAAGATCCATTCATCTATCATTCATCAAACTCAAATATTTCAACCATCCATGGTCATAAGTATGTGAGGAGGGATAATATTAGTAAAATGAGGAGTGAGGTTACCAGTCGGATTCAGTTCATCGATTCCTCGGTTCTAGTTTAAAACCGAACCAGACAAGGTAGGATACCTTTTCAGTTTGGTTTGGTTTGGTTTGGACTTTCGGTTTCGTCGGTTTTGTCCAAACCGCTTACACCCCTATTGGCATCCACTTTGTATTGGATTCTTAGTTCACTTTTTTAATTATAAAAAACTCTTGAAAGACTAATCTCCCATTTGTCAAGCAAGAGACTCTTTAGTCAAAATAAAATAAAAGATACCCTAAAATAGACAAAATATCATTCAAAATCATACAATTTATAGTAATGATCCTTAGTTCCTTACCCCAATTATATTGTAAATTAATAAGCTCTTTCGAAAAGGAAATAAAAGATGTGGGATTGCCACTTGTTTGACTAAGAAATTTTAACAGATCATCAAAGGATAAATTTCCTTTCCTTTTCTTATTTTTTTTTGAAGAAAAAATTCCTTTTTTTAGAAGCAAATTTTCTTTTTCTTAACACTGTTACAATGTACTGTAAATATGTATTTTAGTTTTCTTCAATTTTTGTGCAAACTTTCATATTTGAAAAATCACGCCAAAAAAATAGTTTCCTTTTTCTACAAGAAACTTTTTGCCATCCTTTTTCTTTACTGAATTTTTTTTGCTATCCCAAGAAAATTTGTTCTCCCATAACTTCATAATCAAAATGAACATGATGCACACATAATGCGTTTATACGTGGAAAGACCGTGACATAAGATTTCCTTTTTCTAATTCTAATTTATATCATTCATAGCAATGCAACATGGAAGGTCTATATATCATGGGAAAAATTTGATGTGATGTCATGATTTTAATTGATCAAATATATGTTAGTCAATTATAAATTTGATCAAATATTTGAACTTTTTCAAGCGGTAATCAAGGCTTGTTGTACTATAAAATACTCAAGCAATTCCAAATTGAAATAAAGTCTACTCTAACTTAAAAAAGCATGAGAAATAAAAAGTACAACTACAAAACAAACAACATAGAATTTCAACGGGACGGGTTTATTGGCCCCCCTCCCAATTCAGAATCTACAAACACAACACCCAATTATTAAAGTTTCTTTCAAATGAATAATAAAATGAATGTGTCCAAAATAAAATATTACTTTCAAATTTTAATTTTATGTATTACTCTTAGGGTCAACATCATTTACTTTATATTTATTTATGATAATCCAATTACAAACATTTTCAAATACTAAATATAGACCGCTCTTCAAATAGAAATTCAAACATTAGTTTATCATGTTATACTGAGACTAAGATGTTACGCTAAATTCAATCTCATTGATTTTTGTGATATTTCTTTAATGTATGTTTCAGACCGACCCAAAGTTCGGTCCCTCAGTGACCCACTTTTGAAGTATATACAACCCAAAAACTAATCCACTCGACAGTGAGATTCTTGCAATCTGTACCGCCTCGACGGAATCAATGTCCTCCAACAACTTTTGAACATGACCAACGAAGGACATCGTCCGTAACGATCTTCCTTTACTTTGAAACGACTCCTCATCGACGCTTAGTAAATACTTCCCTCCCACAACAATGCAATGTACCCACTCTATATCTCAAAACCTCACTTATTTCTTCTTTAGTGACTTGAGCATCAAGGTATTTGCATATCCAATGAAACTTTACTCGGTTTGGTCTGCCTTCTTAGTCTACTGAGATCAATATATATGCGAAATAAAAAAAAATTACCACTAGGTTAAACAGTACTAGGGTAAATAATAAATATGATTGATTAGGCTATATTCAGTCAATTCAAAGATTTATATAGAAAAGGAAAGGGAAATAGTTAAGGACTTTAAATAGTAACTTTTTATGAAAGTTTGTGTAATAAAGTGCATTGAAAGTTGAAAACTTTGACATTATTAAAGAATAATTACTTGATTTAGAATGTTTAAAGAGTGCCCCGGGAACACTCGTTAACAAGACCCGGAAAGGGAAATAATATATTAATTGAAAATATATAATATGCAATGTTTTAACTATGTGCATGCTACTAGCATATGGACACACCGCTTTATTGGCAGTGTGTCCTCTGTCCCAGAATTGTGTCTCAAACAACAACGGATCTTACAAACCCCCATACCCTCACACCACCTTCTCTCCCTGTCTCACTCTCTCTCTAACCTCTGTTTTTTCTTTCTCTCTCTAAAAAGCCATGGTTTTTTGAACTACAACTATCATTTTCTTTCCTAAACAACAAACTCCTTGTGAACTGCATGTGAACCTTGTTGTTTAGAGATCTGGTTCCTTAATTACTACAACAAACGGTGTCACCTTTTCTTCTCATGTTTCAGGTGATTCAACTGTTTTTTTCCCCTTCTTTCTCACTCTTTTTGTACCCTTTTGGAAATGTTGCTACTTCGTGTTCTTCATTAACACTCTTTCTCATTTTCAGCTTTGAGATAATGGGGTCTTCTCTTTTTCTCTTCTCTTTGCTTGTGTAGCATCAAAATTGTGTCTTGCTTGGCAGAAGCAGTGACACTCTGGTTTGGTTCATAAAGTTCGTTTTTTTGGACTTTTTTGGTTCGATGGGTCTGTTGAAGTTTTTGGTGATGATTATTGATGATTCATCATAAGGGGTGTTTTATTATTGGGCTAAATCTTAGTGTGGTGATTCTCTCTCAGTGTTAGTAATCCAGAGTTCAGCCGGTAGCTAAGTAAAATCTGACAAAATTTATGGAGTAATTGAACATGAGAGTCGCTGTTTTCTTTTTTGGCGAGTTTTAATTCTAGCCCTTGTTTTGGCGTTTCTGATGAGTAATTAATGAGTGTTCTGGATTAAGCATTTTTTGTTTGTATTTGTTTTTGTTTTAAATTTTTGTTGCCATAATTATGAAATACTGGCACAGTTAAAGGCAAAAATGAGATATTTTCTGATTTGTTTCATTAATTTAGAAGATATTGTGGTGTCAATAGGGTTGGTGATGTTCTGATCATGACTAGGGCTATTCGGAATAGGGTACTCAAAGATGCTAATGGTGATATTAGTGATCATATAAGAAACCACATCCATTTAACAAATTGTATTCACTTGAAGAACCATATGCATAAAAACAGTCCTATACTTGCTGATAGGTCTATTATGAGAGACCTTGTTGTGCTTCAAAGATCGCGTTCTCTTCGTGATCCTTCTGCAAGTCCTCCATCATGGCACTCTCCTTCTGTGGTTGACTTGCTGTTCAAAAGAGCCGATAATGATGGCGTGAGTCAAGGGGGAAGAAGGTCCTGTAGGTAACGACAGTAGGAAGGAAGGTCGGAGATTGTCTAAAATTGGAAACTCGCCACCATTGGTGAGTAAAGGTACATCAAGGGTTGCTCCAGGTGAGGCTAGTAGGGGTAATGATGCAGGACCTACGGCAACTAGTGAACGAAGTAGCAGGAGTGGAATTGGGAATGGGAGGAGAGTTGGGAGAGAAGAATCTGGCAGGAAGAGTAATAGGCCTGATTATTTGGAAGTTACTAGTCAAGAACAACTTCTTCATGAGGCTGGAAAAAGTTTGGCTGAAGATGTAGTTTCGAGGCATTCTCAATCTATAGAGAGAAAGAGTAGGCAGAGGGGAAAGAATGTTGAAGATGTTCAAGCTAAGACTCTTTCTGAACAGCTGAATGATGTTCCTTTGGATAGTGATGATCTAGCGTCAGTCAAACATTCATTTTCGGGCAAGGTTTCCAAGACAGGAAAAAATTATTGAGCAGGCACAACAAGCTAGCGTGCGCGGTCATGCAAATGGAATGAATAGGATAAAAAGGCGTAAATTCCGAAGCACAAGAAGAGCTCGGGTTGCTACAACGTCAAGAGATATTGGAGCTGAGAATGAATTGTCTGTGGCTTCCAATTCATTACCTGAGGGTTCAGCTCACCAGAAATATCACTCGGAGGAGGCGGATAATTATGCAGATGATAATGTTACCAGGGCTCCGAAAAACGGGTGTGGCATGCCTTGGAATTGGTCCAGAATTCATCATAGAGGTAAAACATTCCTTGATATTGCTGGAAGAAGTTTGTCTTGTGGTTTATCTGACTCAAGGTTAAAGAAAGGGGACATCGTTAACTTCCAATGGAAGAAATATTTCTGTGATGCCTGTAGCAGCTGACGACTCTTGCTCATGTACTAACTCTGAAGCAGAAGCACTGCCTTTACTTGTTGACGCATCTGGATCTCATGGAAGCACTGAAAATGCTTGTTGGGGCCGTGGTTATTCTGGTGAACTAGGTATTTACGGTGATAATTTATTCAAGCAAGATATTGATTCTGATCTTGCTTCTGAAGCTAGATCTGGTAGCCAACATAATAAGTTGAGACGGAATCATCATAGTAGACACCAAAGTTTAACACAAAAGTATATTCCACGAACCTTCAGAGATATGGTTGGACAGAATTTAGTGGCGCAAGCTCTTTCAAATGCAGTGTCAAGACGGAAAGTTGGATTGCTGTATGTGTTTTATGGTCCCCATGGCACCGGGAAGACTTCCTGTGCTCGCATATTTGCCAGAGCTTTGAATTGTAGTTCGTCGGAACACCCAAAACCTTGTGGCTTTTGCAATTATTGCATAGCACATGATATGGGAAAGAGTAGGAATATAAGGGAAATTGGTCCAGTCAGTAATTTTGACTTTGAAAACATCATGGATCTACTTGACAATATGATTGTTTCTCAGCTTCCATCACAGTACAGAGTGTTTATTTTCGATGATTGTGATACTTTGTCGGCAGATTGTTGGAATGCTATATCAAAGGTCATTGATCGAGCACCTAGACGTGTGGTTTTTATCCTTGTCAGTAGTAGTCTTGATGTCTTGCCTCATATAATAATATCCAGGTGTCAAAAATTCTTTTTCCCAAAGCTTAAGGATTCCGATATTGTATATACACTGCACGGGATTGCAACCAAAGAAGGGCTAGATATTGATAAGGATGCCTTGAAACTCATTGCATCAAGGTCCGATGGATCATTGAGAGATGCTGAGATGACACTTGAACAACTTAGTTTGCTTGGGCAGAGAATTTCCGTTCCTCTTGTTCAAGAGCTGGTAAGTCGTTTATTTGTAGTCCGCTTCTTTTTTTGGTACTTCTTTCATTAGATTCTGTTGTAAATTGCTGTTAATATCGCTAAATTCTTTCTTCAGGTAGGGCTTATCTCTGACGAGAAGTTGGTCGATCTGCTTGATTTGGCATTATCTGCGGACACGGTAAACACCTGTGAAGAATTTGAGAGTGATAATGGAAGCAGGTGTTGAACCATTAGCATTGATGTCACAGCTTGCCACAGTAATTACTGATATACTTGCCGGGACCTATGATTTCACTAAAGAAAGGTGCAGACGGAAGTTCTTCCGGAGACAACCACGTCAGTAAAAAAACTCTCTTTTTTTATAGACAGTTTACTGAATTATCAATTACTATTTGCAAACTGAGGCGACACTGAACAAAAGGAACTACAAACATTTACCGCTGCGCCATTTCAAATACTCATCATCCTTTAAACATATGCATAATGCATGTATACGTACTTACATATGTATTTATTTATGTATGTATATACATATATATGGAATTTCTGGTAAGTATTTTTATACACACATGTATGAACACACTCATAAATACATATATATACATATAAGTATATGAGTTTAATCTGGATACACTGTCAGTGTAATAAATCACAAACATCCATATGTGAGTTTCGAAGTAGTAATGATTAAAGTCAAACTTTTTTAATGATTTATATGGATTTTCTGATAGATATTGTCCTAACCTTATATAGCTTTATATTTCTGTCGGCTTGGATGACTAGAGAGCCTTAATTTGGTTTCATATTGATAATACATTTTTCATTAGTTCCTTTCACAAATTCATGATAATGATTCCTGTCTCAGTGTCCAAAGAAGACATGGAAAAGCTTCGCCAGGCTTTGAAAACTTTATCTGAGGCGGAGAAACAGTTAAGGATGTCCAATGACAAGCTAACATGGCTGACAGCTGCATTGCTTCAACTTGCTCCTGACCAGCAATATGGGTTGCCGACTTCATCTGATAATAGTTTCAACCATAGTCCATTTGCTCTGAATAATGGAAATGTGAAAGAAGCTACTAGAAACACTGGTAATCCTGTTGAAATTCTTAACAGAACAAGGCGAATGTCAATGGATGCTAGAATGGAAAGTTCTAATGCTGGAAGTTCAGCAGATAGAAGGCATAGTGTGTCTGGTTATGCTCCTCAACATACTTATTCACATTCCACCGATAAGACTAGGATCAATGAAAGGCAGACTTTGGATAGAAACCGCAAAGAAATTGAAGAGATATGGTTAGGAGGTGCTAGAGAGGATTCACTATCCTGGTCTCAAAGAGTTTTTGTATAAAGCAGGCAAGCTGATCTTCATTAGTTTTGGGGCAGGTGAACATCATCATATCTTTACTATTTTTATTTAACAATGCAATTAATAATTTTTCTAGTGATTTAGTTAAATTCTAATGGTAGTGTGATCCTTTCTTATGCAGCTCCAACAGTGCAGCTAATGTTTAACTCTCAACTTTCCAAATCTACTGCTGAGAAGTTTACTGGTCACATCTTACAAGCATTTGAATCTGTTCTTGGGTCTTCCGTAACCATAGAAATTAGATGCGAGGCAAATAAAGATGCAGGCTCTCCTGTTCAACTTCCTCTTGTATTGCCTTCTATCAATGATGGTTCATCTCACGTTAGAGACTTAAATGATGTTGGCACTGAAAAGAGAAGGAGTGAAATTGTAGAAGAAGCTTCCCATATGGAGCACAAGAATAATGAGCAACAGGTTGATGGTCACGCAACATATAAAAATCAAGATGGTACGAGTATGGGACAAGTGTTAGCTTCCCAAAAAGTACCGATCGTTAAGTCACATTTAGTCCGAAGAAAGCTTAGTGAGCAAAGTCAAAGTCGAAGTCTTGTAAAAAGTAAGGTATCTCTCGCTCATGTAATCCAGCAGGCAGAAGGTCAGCGAAGTGGGTGGTCAAAACGCAAAGCAGTTTCTATTGCTGAAAAGCTTGAGCAAGAGAATCTGTATGTTGCTCTTCCATCCTCCTCCTTTATTTTGACATTTACTATAGACTGTTTTAAGAGGAAATGTGGCATATTTTGGGCTCCTTTAATTTGACGCATAACCAAGCTTTCACATTTGGTAGTTGAGTTGAAATTTTAACAATTTATCAGGTTTTATATGATGGAATATAACCATGTAAATGTGATCGAACTGCTAATTGATTCTAAAATTATTTATTCTGTAGGAGATTGGAGCCAAGATCAAGGAGCTTGCTATGCTGGAAAGCATCTAGAGCGACTCGTAGGAAGGTGATTTGTTTTCTTATGATTCTAAATTTGGTTGTCTATAAGCATAAATAGTTTGATAATTATGTTTCCAATTAGCGAATGTTTCCCTTTTCCAGTAAGTTTTGAACAATAAGTCATATATATTTTTTTTTATTAATATTGTAATCTTCATGACAGATAAAATTGAACGCACAATATTAATATTACGCTACACTGAGTCAGTTCTATATTAGGCTTGATTCAATCTAAATTCCTTGTGCTAGATCATTAAATCAACCAGAAAGGGGACATCCTCACTAATCTTATTTCATTTTGATAAAGTTGATGACCTATTTCTAATATTCAGATTTTTAGAGCTCCAGCTTAACCAAAGTCTAGATTTTGTAAGCTATTCATAAAAGCATTCATGACTTGAAGGCATCTCATTGTGTTCATTTTGTTCTCATTATATTTCGTAACATTCATCCTATAACATAACTTCCCAACCTTCTGCTAAATTCTTTATGTTAAACATGATGTCGGAGTTTGTGTTGCATTATTATTATATACTATGAAGACAATATTTATGTGTTTGATTGCATTGGCAGCTGTCGCACTTGAAAATCCGAACCCGAAAAACACATGCATTGCTGAACCTTGTCTCATGCGGGAAATGTCTCTCCACCAAATCTCCAAGGTAGTTTTGGGAATCTTTCAAGGGTTAGGTTCATTCAATAGGCCATTTGTATTGCCTTACAGGGTCAAGCCTTTTTTCTTCTTTCTTTCATTCAATTAAATAAAAGCATGTAGTTACATTTATTATATATCAAATGAGGAAAATGTAAGAAAGTAGTTGTAGTAGTTAATTCAATTTTAGTGATAAGATATTGTATATTTTTCCTTCCAAGCAAATTATTTGAAGAGGTTACGCTTTTTTTACACATGATTTCAGTCTGGGAAAGTTGGTGATGGGATTCATGCTATAGAAGAAATCTTACATGATGACAAAAGAAATTTCAGTCTGCTAAACATTACATTTGTTATCTTCACAGTTGCACAACACCATTTTCAAGATACATATATTGGTTTTTCAAGTAGAATTCCTTATAACCTTTTTCTTGAAGCAAATGGCCTTGAGGAATATTCAGAAAAAGTAAAGAAAATACTAATCTTATCAATACTCTTAAGTCTCTAACCAGCACAAGATAAGTGCTTATGTCGATATTAATTTTAAAGTGATTAATTTATAATATTACTTAACAGTATTTTATAATATAATATAAACAACCACATCTAGCTTAAATGTGTTATTCATTGATTTGATTTCACATCTATAGACTAACCTCAATGAAAAAAGGGTGGTTTATTATTTGTATTAAAGTGCATCTATATCAACCAATTTCTCATTCCTTCATTTCCAAGCAAAAGTTTGTGGCCACACTACAGCAGCCATATCAAATCCCATTTTAGTCACCTTTATCTTGATGTAGCACCTTAATCTCCAACAAGACAGATAAGATATACCTTCATAGTTCTATTACTGCTTATGTTCATGTAGCCAAAAACCTTGCACCTAATTATCACTCAATTTTACCATCTATAAAACCACTCTACTCCATTGCACTTCCACAAACCAAACTCACAGCAATAAAATCTTATACCTATCATTCTTTCCAAAATCAGAAAAACTATCTAGTTACTTCCAAATTCAATCACAAATAAGAAGATGAAGCAAATCATCTTCTTTACACTCTTAGTACTATTTGCTCATATCTTTTTTACCACTACTTCAGCTCAATCACCTGCTGCAGCACCTAAAGCCGCAGCAAAACCTGCCCCTGCTACGCCAGCTCCAGCAACAGCACCGGCAAAACCATTAGTCCCCTCATTACCTCAATCACCCTCATCGGATTCATCTTCCGGTCAAGACATCATAAAAATCCTAAGAAAAGCTAAATCATTCAACACGCTAATCCGTTTGCTCAAAACCACACAAATCATCAACCAAATTAACTCACAGCTGGTGACAACAAAAAACGGTGGTTTAACCATCCTCGCACCAGATGATGGTGCCTTTTCGCAGCTCAAAGCCGGATACTTTCAATTCCCTCGGTGAACGCCAACAGAAAGAATTGATACAGTTTCATGTTCTCCCTGTTTATGTCTCCAGCTCAAATTTTGATTCGCTTAGCAACCCTGTGCTGACACTTGCCAGTGATAGTCCTTCTGGTTATCATATGAATGTGACTGCTTATGGAAACAATGTGAATATATCAACTGGGACTGTTAATGCTACACTCACAGGGATTGTGTATTCTGATAAGACACTTGCTATATACCATGTTGATAAGGTGCTTATTCCTTTGGACTTCTCTAAGCCTAAGGCTCTAGCTCCTGCTCCTTCTACGGCAAAGGCGCCTAAAGCTGATAAGGATAGTTCATCTGAAGATGGTGATCAGGGAGAGACAACTAAGGCTACTTCTGGTGCCACCAGTTTGATTAGCCTTCAAGGAACAATGTTTGTGTCTTTTTTTGTTGGTTTAGTTGCAACTATAACTATCTCCATTTGATGAAAACCAACACGTTTGAAGGCTGTTATATTTTTTTGAATTTTTCTTGTTCTCTTTCTTTCTTGGTTTTGTTTTGTATTGTCATGGGAGGGAAGAGTGTTGTTTGAGAGCTTGTGAAGTGTGAACACATTCCTGATTTTGTTCATGTAAAATCAAAAAACATATTGTTTTGGTGAAAGAAAGTTTACTTTACAAACTATAATCTTCTTAATGAACTTCTATAATGATTATAACCAATTTAGAATAGACATTATAGTGAAACACCCTCTCTTTGGAGGTGAAGTTCACAATCAATAGTTGATCCTCAAACTGGCAACATTTTTTGAAATGTGACATACTTGATGAAACTAAAGGCCAGTTTACTTTCTAACAAGATTTTCAATTTTCTTTTTCAAATTTTAATTTGAATATGGATGGCTGGAATGACATCTGGTTATGATTTTTCCTTTTAATTGTCTTCGAGAGAAAATGGAAGCTAACAAGAGACTTTTCTAGATACACTGAAAAACAATGCTTTGACATTTTTCAAAGTTTTTAGAAATATTGAATCTATTTTGAAAATGCATTTTCAAAATCGTCCATTATGTCTTCTCTAATATTTATTCTCATAGTCAAGCGCTTTGAGTTAGTGAAGCGTTGTAGCAGTGTTGAAGCTCTATGTGCTATAATGTTGAGCCAAGGATGCGCCGCCTTATCTATATAAGCAGTCTACTGAGTTATGAACGAATTAGCTCCTTGGTGATGGATCGATCTATGCATTTTAAAAACTCTTTCTTATATTTTCAGTATCAAGTTAATTTGTGCAAACTTTTGATGTTTTATTACTTATTTTATACTAAGGGGGGTGTATTGAATTAGGATTCTAAGAGATTTTAAAAGACTTTTTTATCATAAAAAAATCTTGTGGTATTCAATCAAGACTCTTTGCAACTTAAAAAAAGTCTTTTGGTATTCAATCAAGACTCTTTGTCATTTAAAAAAAGTCTTGTGGTATTCAATCAAGACTTTTTATCACTTAAAAAAAGTCTTGTGGTATTCAAAATCATGCAAATTTCGAAGGATTGTTTAATAAATTGGATTTTGATGGATTTGGTGGGATTTTTTAGTGAAATTTTAGCATGAAAAAGTCTTTCATGAAAACATGAGATTTCTTAGGATTGTTTTTTCTTTAAAAATTTTCCTCTCGCTCCTCCCATCTCTCTCTCTCCCTCTCTCTCACACTTTCTCTCTTCCCCTCCTCTTTTCCTCCTCCCTTTCTCTCTCTCTCTCTCTCGCTCTCTCTCTCTCTTCCTCTCTTCCCCTCTCTCTCTATCTATCTCTCACTCCCTCTTTTCCATCCTATCTCTCTCCCTTCTCCTCATCTCTCTTCATCTTCTCTCTCTCTCTATCCTCTCTCTCTCATCTCCTCTCTCTCTCTCTCTTCCCTCCCTTTCTCTCTCTCTCTCATATCTCCTCTCTTCCTCTCCCTCTCGCTTGTATCCTCTCTCTCTCTCCTCCCTCATAAAAAATAAAGTAATAAATAAAAGAGTGTGTAATTGAAAATATGGTGCAAGATAGTGTGTTATGATCATTTTTTTTCAATGAGTCTTTAAAAATTCTTAAAATCTTTGAAATCTTTTGAAATCCATAAAATCATTTGAAATCCTTTAAAATCTTATGAGTTAAATCCATTGAAATCCAAATTGTAAATCTCAATAGTCTTTTAAAATCATAAAAGTCATTAAAATCCTGTAAAGTCTTTTAAAATCCTTAAGACTTTTTTAAACAAAAATTGTCCTTTAAAATCTTAATCCAATACACCCCCCTAAAGTTTTCTGATAAATGTAAAACGGTTGGCTTTAATTATTTTCAATCTACATTCTGATTTTTCACAATGGGCTTCAGACCTTATAGCAGAGGAAAGAAGCACACTTCCATAAACATTGAAATTTTTTTAGCAGTGAAAGCGGGTGAAAGTATGTCCCAAACAAAATTAAATGGAGTTTACCATTGATTGCATACTTTGACTCTACGGAACAATGTGTCCTTTAGGGTGTGTTTGGTTCTGAGAAGAAAGTGAGAAAAGAGAAATAGGTGAGAGAGAGTGTGAAGAACTAAATATCATATTTATGTTCTAAAGTTACTTTTTGCGGACTCACAATTGCCTCATAAGCTTTAAGAACATTCACGTATTTTTACGTCAATGCATTGTGTTCTTAACTTATTTTATAAGGTCTTAGGTCTCGCAATTGAAGTGTTTCTTTGGCCTAAGAACTGATCTGCAGAGGAAACTCTTTGACATATTGTTGTAGTGCCACTCAACTTGAATGCAGAAAAAAATCAAGACAATGTTCTTAACTGTTATTAAAGTTTTAGAATCCTGCATTGGAGTTGCTCTTATACAATATAGATTTAATTTGACATTTCTAGCTTCTCTTCAATATTACTTTCTTTACTACTTACAGCTCAGGTTTAATGAACATAGAGTTTGTAATTAACATCTAATCTGAGAGTATGGTATTGGTAGGTCTAATGTTTGCTTCATAGTTCATCAGTCCATATCACCAAATCTTTGTCAGACAATGTCACTTAGGGAGATAAATTATAATTTGGTTATTTCCTTTTCTTATACCTTTTCTTATACCTTAGACAGATCAATAGCTCCTTTTCCAACCACATTTAATATCATACGCATCAAATAATTGATTGTATAACTCTATGATGTGATGAAAGAAAAATTTAAAGTTCATACATACACCACTGTCAAATCTCCACTGTCACAACTTATTAATCAAACATATAATATGATATGATGAAAAAGCTGTAACTTCCCCTTTTCTTTCTAACTAAACTAAACCTTGCATCAATTAGTATCCTCAATAAAAGCCAATTACTTCTCCCTCATTCCTCACAAAAGGTCACCAATTAAGTACTATTAAGTAGTAATCTCAAAGTGTCCTACACTACACATCAAACACTCATAGCAATAAAATCTTACCTATCATTTGTTTCTTTCCAAAAACAGATAAACTATCTAGTAAGATGAAGCAATTCTCTTCTTCACACTCTTAGTACTATTCGGTCATATCTTTTTTACCACTACTTTAGCTCAATCACCTGCTGCAGCACCTAAAGCCCCGGCAAAACCTGCCCCTGCCACACCAGCTCCTGCAACAACACCAGCAAAACCATTAGTCCCTTCATTACCTCAATCACCCTCATCCGATTCTTCGTCTGGTCAAGACATCATCAAAATCCTAAGAAAAGCTAAATCATTCAACATGTTAAACTATATGCTCTCATTAGATAACTTGCAGAGCAAGTTAGCTTGCATCTCAAGTTTCCTTACCATGTACTAGCTCTAGGAGATTCTTACCTTAGATAGAAGTTAGTTACAGTAGTTACAGTTTGTTAGGATTCTGTTGTACTATATATATAGCTTCCTTGTAACTAACTAAATTCAATTGAATGAATCTTAGATTTTCTCACATTTTCTCTTCTTCTTCTTCTTCCTTTTAGCTTATGCTTTTCTATGTTTTCACCATGAAGATGGTGAAGTTTATGATGGTATCAGAGCTCTTCTGAGCTCTGCTGCGCATCGTTTTTTTTCTTTTTCGTTTGTTTTCTGTTTTGCTCTTCTTCTCCGATGGCACGTACTGACAACACCGCCGCTAATGGTGGTGGCGTTGTTCCACCGATTCTTGATCCGTCTCAACAACTTGGCAATGTTTACTATGTTCATGCTTCTGATGGACCTTCTTCCGTCGCAATTACTCCAGTTCTTAGCAATTCCAATTATCATTCATGGGCGCGTTCAATGCGAATAGCCTTAGGAGGAAAGAACAAATTTGATTTTGTGGATGGATCAATTCCAGTTCCAACGGAATTTGATCCTAGTTTCAAGGCGTGGAATCGTTGTAACATGCTTGTACACTCTTGGATCATGAATTCTGTAGAAGATTCAATTGCTCAAAGCATTGTTTTTCTGGAAAATGCTATGGACGTATGGAACGAGCTCAAAGAACGCTTTTCTCAAGGAGATTTCATTCGCATTTCTGAACTGCAGTGTGAGATCTTTGGGTTGAAGCAAGATTCACGTTATGTTTTAGAGTTTTTTTACCGCATTGAAGGTTTTATGGGAAGAACTTGAAGCTTATCTTCCTACTCCCATTTGTGCTTGTCCACATCGTTGTATGTGTGTTACTGGTGTGATGAATGCAAAGCATCAACATGAAATCACACGTTCCATTCGTTTTCTTACTGGTCTTAATGATTCTTTTGATCTTTTACGTTCACAAATTTTGCTGATGAATCCATTACCAACATTGAACAAGATTTTTTCAATGGTAATGCAACATAACGTCAGTTCAAAATTTCTCTTCCTGTAGATGATTCCAAGATTTTGATTAATTCAGTGGGTAAATCTCAAGGAAGAGGGCGTGGTAATGGTGGTTACAGTGGCGGTTCTTCATTCACACCTGACAATAAACGTGTTTGTTCCTTTTGTGGGAGAAATGGGCACACTGTGGAAACTTGCTATAGGAAACATAGTTTTCCTCCACATTTTGGTAAAAGTTCTGCTATGGTTAACAATTCTTCTCTTGAGATAAATGAAGAAAGGGAGGATTTGGAAGATTCAAAGAGCTGCAAAGGCACTGACTCTTTTGGTTTCACCAAGGAGCAATATGATCACCTTGTTCACCTGCTACAGACTCAGCAAGGTTCTTCTAGCAAGGTGAATCATGTCACAAATCATGTGACTTCAGGTGTATCCAGAGTTTCTTACTCTCTGAATCACTCCAATATTGGATCTTGGATAGTTGATTCTGGTGCCAGTGATCACATATGCTGCTGTGTCAATAATTTTGATTCATATAACCCTATTACACCTGTTCATATCAAGTTACCAAATGGCAATATGGCTATAGCTAAGTACTCAGGCACTGTACAATTATCACCATGACTAGTTGCTAAGAATGTTTTACATGTAGCAGAATTCAATCTTAATCTGCTTTCTGTGCCAAAACTATGTGTTGATAATGTTTGCATAGTTTCTTTTGATAATGATAAATGTTTGATACAGGAAAGGAGGAGCTTGAAGATGATTGGTTCGGCTGATTTGATTGAAGGATTGTACTTTCTTGCCACACAAGCTTCTCCACAACCTCAACCTGTTATAGCTTCATCTCAAGCCAGCCTGCATAACTCTCCTTTACCCCAAGCAACCTTATGGCACTTTAGACTAGGACACCTATCCAATCATAGGCTGCTCAGTATGCAACAATCCTTTCCTTGTATAAAAATTGATGAAAATTCAGTGTGTGATATTTGCCATTACTCTAGACATAAGAAATTACCTTTTCAGCTCAGTATGAATAAAGCTAGTCATTGTTATGAATTGATTCATTTTGACATATGGGGTCCTGTTTCTACTCAGTCAATTCATGGTCATAAGTATTTCATTACAGCTTTAGATGACTATAGTTGTTTTACTTGGATCATGCTTTGTAAAACCAAATCTGAAGTTCAAAAATCTGTTCAAAATTTTATACTTATGATAGAGAACCAGTTTGCTTGCAAAGTTAAAATTGTAAGGACTGATAATGGTCCTGAATTTCTTATGCCTGATTTTTATTCTTCCAAAGGCATAGAACATCAACAAGTTGTGTGGAAACTCCCCAGCAAAATGGGAGGGTTGAAAGAAAACATCAGCACATATTGAATGTTGCCAGAGCCTTGCTCTTCCAGTCCAAATTACCTAAACAAATTTGGTCTTACTCTGTTCTACACGCTATATACATCATCAACCGTATTCTCACTCCTCTATTGCGAAACAAATCTCCTTATTTTCTTAGATATGGTCACCATCCTGATCTCAATGATTTTAAGGTTTTTGGTTGTCTTTGTTATGCTTCAACTCTACAAAATCATAGAACTAAACTGGATCCTAGAGCTAAAAAGTATGTTTTCTTAGGTTACAAGCAAGGTGTCAAAGGTGCCATATTATTTGATCTGAACAATAGAACTATTTTTGCTTCTAGACATGTAACCTATCATGAACATATTATCCCTTACTCTAATTCTAATCAGCCTTTTCAATGGCAATACTACTCCAATCATCCCATCACTCCTACTACTGAGCTCACATCACCACCTACACAGACACCTGCTAGCCATGAGCCTAACATACATAAAGAGCCAGACCCTAACATTTATGAACTTGAGATACAAGTTACTGCTAATGATGACAATAATCTGCAACTACCTCATCCTGTCTTACCCGAATCTCAAGATATTGTCCTTAGAAAGTCCACCAGACATATACAGAAACCCACACACTTATCTGACTATGTGTGCAATCTTTCAAAAGAATCAGTCAAGCAAGCATCTTCAGGCATACTCTATCCCATTAAACATTTTCATTCACTCAACAATGTTTCTGTATCCCACCAGAAGTTTGCTTTGGCAATTACAAATGCTTCAGAACCTAGTAGTTACAAAGAAGCAAGCAATCAAGATTGTTGGGTGAAAGCCATGGAATCTGAACTGAGTGCATTAAAGCAAAACAAGACATGGATCTTTGTGGACACTCCACCAAATATCAAACCTATAGGAAGTAAATGGGTTTATAAGATAAAGCACAAATCAGATGGGACTATAGAAAGATACAAGGCTAGACTGGTAGCCAAAGGGTACAATCAAGTTGAAGGACTACTTTTTCACATGTAGCTAAAATAACCACTGTCAGAACTCTCATTGCTTTAGCATCTATCAATTCATGACACTTAAACCAACTAGAGCTGAACAATGCTTTCCTGCATGAAGATTTGACTGAAGAGGTTTATATGTCTATTCCACAAGGTGTTACTAGTCCCAAGCCAAATCAGGTTTGCAAATTGTTAAAATCTCTTTATGGTTTGAAACAAGCCAGTAGAAAGTGGTATGAAAAAAGACAAGATTCTTACTTAATCAAGGTTACAAGCAATCTACTTCAGATCATTCTCTTTTCACTTTGCATACCGATTCCACCTATACTGCTCTCTTTGTATCTGTGAATGATGTCCTATTGGCAGGAGATTCCATGACTGAGATAAATAGAATTAAAGGAGTGTTAAGTGCCAGAAAGTGGTTAAAATGCTCATTTAATTTAGGCACTTATGTTGCTTATTTTACAAGTTATCATAGGATAAGCTCATCATTTATGATTAAATATCAAACTTGTGATCCTATGCCTTACCCCATCTAATATTGCAGGAATTTCATGCTTGAACCTGAAGTGAGCAAAGAAAATGAAGTTTTGTTAAAGCCCTCGCTACAAGCGCCAGAAGCCTCGCTAGAAGCGAGCTTAAGCAGGGAATATTGAGAGTTCATCGCTTCAAGCGATGGACTGGACGCTAGAAGTGAGCCTAGGCAGAGATTTTTAGAGGCTCATCGCTTCAAGCGATGGATTGGTCGCTTCAAGAGACCAAGGGCGGTTTAGTGCCAAGTGCTGATGTGGAGCTTTCCCATTGGCCAGAAAACTTCATCGCTACAAGCGACCAGATCATCGCTTGTAGCGAGCGTGCAAAATATCAGTTTTATAAAAGCATTTTTAGCTCTCTTTTCAGATATAACTGGATCATTGACTACTTCCATTTAGGGATTGCTTTTTAATTCAGTTTAGTAATAGTTTAGGACTTAGTTTTAGGGCTAGAAGCTATGATCTTCAAGGAGCAAAAGGATTGAATTGTGGAATCAACCAAAGGCTTTGGGAAATCAAGACTTGGGTTATGATCTTCATCTTTTCTCTACTCTTTTGTATAGTTGTCATGAAAATGAACAACTAACTTCCCTTTGTTGGGATTAGAGGTATTCTTTCTAGCTTTGATGTAATACATGATTATGTAAATATATGATTTTAGCAATTTATGTGTTTTTGAAGTTATTCTTGTTTTTCACTCTCATGCTTGATTCAATTCCTATTGACAAATACTTTTGAATCTATGTTTAGAATAATCTTCTATCAAAATAAGAAAATCTAGAAATGGATTTGGGTTTTGATAATCGCGCAAAGTTTCGGATCGTAATGCTTTCGGATCGTTTGATTGATTGGGAAATCGTCGATTAAACGATACGATCGATCTCACGATGTCATTTGGGAAATCAATGACGTTGTCGAGCGATACGTGATATTTTCGCTAAAACGCTAAAATTCATATGCATGATTTATAGATTATATTCGATGCAAGATTGATGAACTCCTATCTCAACGCTTTTATTCCCTATTATTTGTCGTTTTAATTCTGCTTTTACATTACTTTCGTTTATGCAACCAAGTTACGAAACCCTTAACTCAAAACAATACCGATTGTTGAACGGTTCGAAGTAGCGCACCTAATCCCTGTGGAGACGATACAAAAATACTTACCTCGTTTGTTGCTGCAATACTACAGCTTTAACAAGGAGCACTTGATGCAGAGTTTAAGATCAAGGATCTTGGAAAGCTCAAATATTTCTTAGGCATAGAAGTAGCTCATTCCATAATTGGAATCAATATTTGCCAAAGAAAATATTGTCTTGATCTCTTGCATGATACTGGGTTGCTTGGTGCCAAACTTGTTCCAACACCTCTTGATCCTTCTGTCAAATTACATCATGATACTTCAAAACCTTTTGAGGACATACTAAGCTACAAAAGACTTGTGGGAAAGCTCTTGTACCTTACTACTACCAGACCTGATATAGCTTTTGTAACTCAACAATTGAGTCAATTCTTAACTGCTCCAACCATTACTCACTATGACAGAGCTTGCAGGGTGGTTAAATACCTCAAAGGTACACCTGGTCAAGGATTGCTTTTCAGAAGAGATTCCACTTTACAACTACTTGGGTTCACAGATGCAGATTAGGCAGGATGTGTTGACTTTTCAGGTTATTGTTTTTTTCTTGGTTCTTCTCTGATTTCATGGAGAGCAAAGAAACAACACACAGTTGCCAGAAGTTCATCTGAATCGGAATATAGAGCTATTTCTTTTGCTAGATGTGAATTGCAATGGCTTCTCTACCTTCTTCAGGATTTGAAAGTGACATGCTACAAGTTACCAGTTTTGTATTGTGACAATCAAAGCGCTATTCACATAGCAGGCAACCCTGTGTTCCATGAAAGAACAAAACACATGGAGATAGATTGTCATTTTGTTAGAGAGAAGCTGCAGCAGGGTCTCTTCAAATTACTTCCTATTAAGTCTCGGTTACAACTTGCTGATTTCTTTACCAGGCCATTACCACCTAAGAGTTTTCACTCTTTTCTATCCAAGCTTAACATGCTTGATTTGTACCATGCTAAGCATGAGGGAGGGTGTTAAACTATATGCTCTCATTAGATAACTTGCAGAGCAAGTTAGCTTGCATTTCAAGTTTCCTTACCATGTACTAGCTCTAGGAGATTCTTACCTTAGATAGAAGTTAGTTACAGTAGTTACAGTTTGTTAGGATTCTGTTGTACTATATATATAGCTTCCTTGTAACTAACTAAATTCAATTGAATGAATCTTAGATTTTCTCGCATTTTCTCTTCTTCTTCTTCTTCCTTTTAGCTTCTGCTTTTCTCTGTTTTCACCATGAAGATGGTGAAGTTTATGACAACACTCTAATCCGCTTGCTCAAAACCACACAAATCATCAACCAAATCAACGCTCAACTAGTGACAACAAAAAATGGTGGTTTAACCATCCTTGCACCTGATGACAGTGCCTTTTCCCAACTCAAAGTCGGATACTTCAACTCCCTTGGCGAACGCCAACAGAAAGAACTGATACAGTTTCATGTTCTTCCTGTTTACGTCTCAAACTCAAATTTTGATTTGCTTAGCAACCATGTGCTGACACTGGCTAATGATAGCCCTTCTGGTTATTAAATGAATGTGACTGCTTATGGAAACAGTGTGAATATTTCAAGTGGGCTGGTTAATGCTACACTCACAGGGATTGTGTATTATGATAAGACACTTGCTATATACCATGTGGATAAGGTTCTTATTCCCTTGGATTTCTCTAAGCCTAAGGCTTTAGCTCCTGCTCCTGCTACGGTGAAGGCGCCTAAAGCTGATAAGGATAGTTCATCTGAAGATGGTGATCAAGGAGAGTCAACTAAAGCTACTTCTGGTGCAAACAATTTGATTAGCCTTCAAGGAACAATATTTGTGTCCCTTTTTGTTGCTGAAGTAACCATGTTCAGTTGATGAAGACCAACACATTTGAAGGCTGTTATGTTTTTTGAAATTCTTTTGTGTTCTTTACTAGGTTTTGTTTTTGTATTGTCATGGAAGAGTGTTGTTTGAGAGCTTGTGAAGTGTGAACACTCTTGCCTGATTTTTTCTTCATGTAAAAACAAAAGCATTGGTTGTTTTGGTGAAAGAAATCTGAATTATTTGAATACTTGATTTTCTTTAATTATTGCTATTTTTTATTGGAAACATCTATGCCAAATGGACAGAGGGAAACGTTTTCAGTTCTTACAATTCTATAGCTGACGAGATTACTGGAATTATGGATATACTATACAATATGGTGAAATCAATTCCAACATTTGAGGTTATTTACTCTTGGCTTATCCAATTCCCTTTTAATATATACAATTATATTGGCTTCTAGTAGCTGGATTCACTTGCATATAAAATTAATAAAAACTCATGGGAGGGTCTTAAGATTATCGGAGATTGTCACACTGAGCTAAAAGCGAACATCAAATCTAAAACCTTAAGATTATCGTGTTTTAAACCTTAAGACTCCTCTCGAAACTTTTTTAAAATTCTTTCTCATTGTCTCTATTTCAGCCGATTTGCCTCTAAAAATATTTGGATGCACTGCATTTGTCCATGAACACAAACAAATAGGCAAACTTGAACCTCGTGCTATTAAATGTGTCTTTGTTGGATATTCCCCCACTCAAAAAAGGTATAAATGTTTTGATCCCAGTTCTAAGCGGTTGTTGGTAACTATAGATGTTACTTTTTTTGAGAGCAATCATCTTCAAGGGGGGAAATCAAATGAAGATTCATCTTATTTTTTTGAGAATTTAATTCTATCAGAAAATATGTTTATATCACATAGTTCTAGGCCGTTTGCACCTAAAGAAAACGCCCCAGATAATGTAAGTGAACCTACTCTTTTCATGAGTGGGGATTTCACAGAATCAGGGGAAACAAACCAAAATTCTAACAAAGACTCTTTGGAACCTAAGGATAATCAAGAATTAAGTCAAATGTCACTACATGAACATCCTTATAATGAAACAGGAAGAAAGTTTGGAGAAGGTGAAGGAACTTGGAAAGGAGTAATTTATGAAAGAAACCATGATAAGGTAGTAGAAGACTTGATTCCTCAGCACAGTCATGAATCTGAACCGAAGGAGAATCAACCTACAAATATAAAGAAAGGTAAAGGTAAAATTCCTCCTGATATTCATGATCCTATTCTTGATGTTCCAATAGCTCATAGGAAACCAGTTAGAGCTTGCACCAAGCATCCCATGTCTAGGTTCGTATCATTTTCAAATTTATCCTCATCTTTTTCTGCATTTACCTCTCACTTGTCTTGTATAGAAATTCCTAAGAATGTACAGGAAGCTCTAAATGTTCCAAAGTGGAAGGAAGCTATGTTTGAGGAGATGAGAGCACTTGAGAAGAATAACACTTGGAGTGTTATGACTTTACCAGCTGGAAAGAGAACCGTGGGTTGTAAGTGGGTGTTTACAGTAAAATACAACTCTGACGGTTTAGTAGAAAGATATAAGGAAAGACTGGTTGCTAAAGGGTTTACTCAGACCTATGGCATAGACTACTAAGAAACTTTTGCTCCTATTGCAAAGTTGAACACTGTTAGAATCCTATTATCTCTTGCTGCGAATTTGGATTGGCCTCTACATCAATTAGATGTAAAAAATGCGTTTCTCAATGGTGATCTAGAAGAAGAAGTGTACATGGATGGCCCTCCAGGCTTTGAAGGAAAATTTGGGTCAAAGGTGTGCAAATTGAAAAAAATCTCTTTATGGTTTAAAGCAGTCTCCAAGAGCTTGGTTTGAAAAGTTTACTCAATCAGTAAAGAAACACGGATACACTCAAGGGGAATCAGATCACACTTTATTCATAAAGTACAATCCTAGTGGAAAAATTACTATTTTAATTGTTTATGTCGATGATATAGTTCTTACTGGAGATGATGTGACAGAAATGGAAAGACTAAAGAGCAGCCTCGCAGCAGAGTTTGAAATCAAAGACTTGGGATCCCTAAAGTACTTCCTTGGCATGGAAGTAGCTAGATCAAAGAAAGGAATAACAGTGTCTCAACGAAAGTATGTTCTCGATTTCTTAAAAGAAATAGGTATGAGTGGATGTAGACCTGCAGATACTCCCATGGAGCCAAATGGAAAACTTTGGGAAAAAGGGGACACACCTGTTGACACAGGAAGATACCAAAGATTAGTTGGGAAATTGATTAACTTGGCACATACACTGCCTGACATTGCTTTCCCTGTTAGTGTTGTTAGTCAATTTATGCATGCCCCTTATGAAGAACACCTTGACGCCGTCTATAGAATTCTGAGATATTTGAAGGCTGCCCCCGGAAAAGGCCTATTCTTTGGAAAAACTAGTGATAGGAATGTGGCTATTTTTACTGATGCTGATTGGGCAGGATCCATTACGGATAGAAAGTCGACTTCAGGTTATTGTACCTATGTATGGGGAAACTTAGTAACATGGAGAAGTAAGAAGCAAGGTGTAGTTGCTAGAAGCAGTGCAGAGGCTGAGTTTAGAGCAATGGCCCAAGGAATTTGTGAGGGTCTTTGGATTCATCGAGTTCTAAAGGAGCTAAAGATGACAGTAGAACTTCCATTGAAATTATATTGTGACAACAAGGCCGCAATAAGTATAGCCCACAATCCAGTTCAACATGATCGAACAAAGCATATTGAAATAGATCGTCACTTTATAAAAGAGAAAATAGATTCTGGAATACTTTGTCTACCTTTTGTGCCTTCAAATCAACAAACAGCTGATATTTTGACCAAGAGCTTAGCAAAGACAAGTTTTGAGCATCTCATAAGCAAGTTGGGCATGATTGATATCTATGCACCAACTTGAGGGGGGGGGGGGGGTGTTGAAATATATATTACTTTCTTTAATTATTATTCTATTTTAATGGTTGTTTATTTTTCATTATGTCACTGCTTAAATTAAAGAGTTGACTAGTTGTATTCTCTCCTATAAAAGGAGCATCATTCTCATTGAAATAAACAACTCTCAAGTTATTGAGTAATTTCTACAGTTATCTCATTTATACGTTAATCAACACTCAGATTTTCATATGATATTGGACTCCATGCCATACTCGCACTTCTTACTCCAACATATAGAAAAGGCTTAAACATACTTTTGATCTTTATCTTTCACTCAAAACTCATTTTGGTTAATTATCTTTTAAAAGATTTATTTGGTCCTTTATCTTCTCAATGTTTTACAAATTAATCCTTTTGCTCAATTCTTTTAATTGTGAATTGAGCTAGCCATGTGGTGGTCTTCTTCTCCAAAATTCCTAATTTGTATCTGTTGGATATTTGAGTGTTGGCTACATAAGATTTAATTGAAGATTTATCCAAGCTTGTATTTTTGCGTGAAGATATTTGTTGAAGATTGGATTCAATTATTTGTGAATATATTTTCAAGAAAATCTTTGGAAAATATATTTCTGAATAATATGTGAGCTTCTATTTGCTTCTAAAGAATTTTGGGATTGTATCTTTGAAGATTTGGCTCGAATTTATGGTGCTTGCTGAAGATTATAAATAAGGAAGCTGCTATTGAAGACTAGACTGAAAAACCAGAAGTTAACATTAAAAGAGTCTTTGTGTTTTTGAGTCTGTAAGCTTTAGGCTTTGTTTTGTGTACCACTCATCTGTTAGAGTTGGTTGTTTTTGTTATAGAGTTGTAATTCACTTAAAGATTTTAAGCACAAGTGACTTTGTTGTTTTGAAGAGTGTCTTCATATTTGTTTGTTTAAGTGTCTGATAATCACTGGGCTGTGATTACTTGATTGGGAAGTAAGTGGGATTCTTATATCTAGGAGTTCCTAGGTAGAAGTCTATACGGGTAGTGATTAAGTGATAAGGCTGGAAAAACAGGGGCTGTGACTTGAGTCTTAGAATTAATACTACTTAGTGGATTTCCTTCCTGGATTGGTATCCTCCAGATGTAGTGAAGTTTGCACCGAACTGGGTTAACAAATAACTGTGTTCCTTTATTTTCTGTCTGTTTAATTTTCTGC
Source organism: Medicago ruthenica (assembly GCA_018208015.1). Taxonomy (NCBI): domain Eukaryota; kingdom Viridiplantae; phylum Streptophyta; class Magnoliopsida; order Fabales; family Fabaceae; genus Medicago; species Medicago ruthenica. Next base: position 10,261,665 of record CM031372.1, read on the forward strand.
TTCTGAACTATTGTTTTTCAGACTCTGTTTTTTAGTTCAGAACCAGTACCTTGCCAGAATTTCAATTGGCATCAGAGCAGGCACCCTACCTGTATTTGGGTGAGCTCCAGTGAAGATATTTTCTGGCTTTATGGAGAAAGAAGGAGGATTTGTTAACAGACCACCTCTGTTGGATGGGACCAACTATGAATATTGGAAATCTCGTATGAGTGCTTTCCTGAAATCTATTGATAGCAAGACCTGGAAAGCTGTTCTGAAAGGTTGGGAACATCCTGTTGTGCTGGACAAAGAAGGAAAGAAGACATCTATGTTAAAACCAGAAGAAGATTGGTCCAATGATGAAGATGCATTATCTCTTGCAAACTCTAAAGCCTTGAATGCTATATTCAATGGAGTGGACAAGAATATATTCAGAATGATCAAGCAGTGCACAATAGCTAAGGATGCCTGGGAGATTCTCAAGACTACTCATGAAGGCACATCCAAGGTAAAACTGTCCAGACTTCAGCTTCTCACCACAAAGTTTGAAAATCTCAGAATGTTGGAAGATGAGAACATACAAGACTTTTACATGAATGTTCTGGACATGGCTAACTCTTTTGAATCACTTGGAGAAAAAGTATCTGATGAGAAGCTTGTAAGGAAAATTCTCAGATCCCTACCTAAGAGGTTTGATATGAAGGTGACTGCAATTGAAGAAACACATGACATCTCCAGCATGAAGGTTGAAGAATTGATAGTCTCCCTTCAGAACTTTGAAATAGCCAGAACTGATAAGAAGGGGAAAGGTGTTGCATTTGTAGCAGATGCTGAAAGAGTGGATAATGAAAGCCCATCAGAAGCTCTTGTGATGCTGAGTAAACAATTTAAGAAGTTTCTGAAGCAGAAGACAAGAACTGATGAGAAGAGCAATCAATCAAAGGGAGTTCAGTGCTTTGAGTGTGAAGGATATGGTCATGTCAAGTCAGAATGTCCTACTTACCTCAAGAAACAGAAGAAAAGTTTAGTTGTGTCTTGGTCTGATGATGATGACTCAGAAGGAGAAGTGGGGAATAAATCAGCCAGACATGTTGCTGCCTTTACTGAAAGATGCATGACTGATGATAAAGTTAAGGTTTCAGAAGCACTTTCAGGTTCTGAAACACTATCAAAATCTGAAGCATCTTCAGAGTCTGAATGCAGTGATGAAGAACTGTCTTATGAAAATCCTGCTGAGTTTTGCAAGAAGGTGCATGTTCAATTTGCAGAAGTGTGCAAGCAGTTGGAAGAACAGAAGAAAACTATCACTCAACTTCAGATTGAAAGAAGTGAACATTTAGAGAAAATTTTTGTTCTCAATAATGAGGTAACTCAACTGAATTCTCAACTTGATCATATGAAGAAGCAAGTTAGAATGATGAATTCTGCTACTGATGTGTTGGAAGAGATTTTGGAGAATCAGAATCAAGGAAAACCAAATGGCATAGGATTTGTTGATAAGAATCTGAGCATCAAACAACAAAATCCTGCTAAGAGGTTCATACCTGCTGCTACTTATGTTCCTCTGATGAGCAAACCTAAGAACAAACCTCAAGGATCTAAAGACAAGAAGGCTTCTCATCCTTGGGTATGTCATCACTGTGGTAAAAAGGGACACATTAAGCCTTTTTGTTACAAACTGCATGGATATCCTAAACACTTTCAACAAAGAAAGTCTGAACCTGTTGCAGTCAATGTCAAGAAGGTATGGAGACCTAAATGTGCAAGTGTTGCCCAGAATCTGGAAGATAGGAAAGGAAAGGCTGTTGCTGGTGACAGCAGGCCCACTCCTGCAGCAAAGAAGATTTCTGTTGCTGGACCATCTAAAGTTTGGAGCAAGGTGTTGGTTCATGTCCCTGTTCAGAAGGCACTAAAAGGAAAAGAAGTAGTTCCTAGTAAGTCTGAAGATGTTGTTAAGCATGATACCATGTCCTGTGTTCAGAAGAGAATTGATGTTCTTCAGAAACAGATTACTGGGAAGAATGTTCTGAATGTGCCTGAAGCACACATCAACTGAGCAACATCTGATGTTGTGTCTAATGAAGACTAAGCAACTTCTGATGCTGAGTCTGAAGACTGTAAAGTTTGTGACTGTTGTCTTGGATTTCACTTTGTGTTTCTGGTTTGCAATTGTGTTGTACTCTGCAGTATTGTTTTGTTCTTTTGTGTGTGGATTCTATGTGGTTCTGATCCTGGTGTTGGTGCTGTGATGGGTTCTGTATGATGGTTTTGATGCTGATTCTGATGTGGTGTCTGTGTGTGGTTATGTGGAATGCTGTTCTGTGATGTGCTTATGCTCTGTTTCTTGTGTTTCTTTGCTCCTGGTGATTGCTGGTTGTTTTGTCAACATTGTTTGGCTAAAAAGGGGGAGAAATAAGTATGTTCTGTTCCTGTGTGTCTGTTTCAGAAGCTGTTCAACAGTTCAGGGGGAGTTGGAGTTTCTGATTGGTTGTTTCAGAAGTTGTTCAACAGTTTAGGGGGAGTTGGAGTTTCTGATTGTGTGTTTCAGGGGGAGTTCCTGAGTTGTGTTGTTCCTGAGTATCTGTTCAGAGGTAGTTCAGGGGGAGTATATGTGTGAAATGTAGTGAATCATCCGCTGCTGACTCTGTTGTTGCTACATTTGTTGTTCTTCATGGTTGCGTACCTTGATGTTTGAAGAATTTGCTTGTTGTTGTGCTCAAATTGATTTTAGCCAAAAATTTGCCAAAGGGGGAGATTGTTGGATATTTGAGTGTTGGCTACATAAGATTTAATTGAAGATTTATCCAAGCTTTGTATTTTTGCGTGAAGATATTTGTTGAATATTGGATTCAATTATTTGTGAATATATTTTCAAGGAAATCTTTGGAAAATATATTTCTGAATAATATGTGAGCTTCTATTTGCTTCTAAAGAATTTTGGGATTATATCTTTGAAGATTTGGTTCGAATTTACTGTAAATAGAGGAAGCTGCTATTGAAGACTAGACTGAAAAACCAGAAGTTAACATTAAAAGAGTGTTTGTGTTTTTGAGTCTGTAAGCTTTAGACTTTGTTTTGTGTACCACTCATCTGTTAGAGTTGGTTGTTTTTGTTATAGAGTTGTAATTCACTTAAAGCTTTTAAGCACAAGTGACTTTGTTGTTTTGAAGAGTGTCTTCGTATTTGTTTGTTTAAGTGTCTGATAATCACTGGGCTGTGATTACTTGATTGGGAAGTAAGTGGGTTCTTATATCTAGGAGTTCCTAGGTAGAAGTCTATACGGGTAGTGATTAAGTGATAAGGCTGGAAAAACAGGGGCTGTGACTTGAGTCTTAGAATTAATACTACTTAGTGGATTTCCTTCCTGGATTGGTATCCTCCAGATGTAGTGAAGTTTGCACCGAACTGGGTTAACAAATAACTGTGTTCCTTTATTTTCTGTCTGTTTAATTTTCTGCTTCTGAACTATTGTTTTTTAGACTCTGTTTTTTAGTTCAAAACCTAGTACCTGCCAGAATTTCAGTATCCATAAATGTATAAAAAAATTGTATGCGTGTATTCAATCAAATCATACAATGATGCCACTTTTTTGGGTTAATTTCTAAAATATTTGATAAATATCTACCGGATATGTTGATTTGATTGGATGAAAAAGCTTTATACTCTAAGTGCATAAAAAGTAATCTCATTTAGTAATATTTTTCTGTCCAATAAAATTTCTTCGTGGTCTTAAATATAAGCAAAATATACTATATATTTGGTTGAAATAGATTATTTTTGTATAATTGATTATAAAATAGACATTATAGTTAAACACTCTCTCTTTGGAGGTGAAGCAATCAATAGTTAATCCTCAAGCTGGCAGCCATTTTCTGAAATGCCACACTTTCCCTTCCTTCTTATATTTTAGTATCAAGTTAATTTGCACAAATATGCATCATCTCTCTCATATATCAAATAATGAACTCATTCATACTTGATGTGAGACTATCCACTCACGCTCGAATTCTTTACCTATTACTCTTTACCAGACAATGCCTGTAGGAAGATACTTTATGGTAATTTTGATTGTTTTCTTTTCTTTCTGGTTGATGGAAAACCTCACCCTCTATAGGCTCTTTCCAACCATATTTTCATACATCCTCGCATCAAATAATTGATTGTATAACTTTATGATGTGATGAAAGCAAAATAATTCATGCATACACATCTTAATCTACCTGCATTCCTTTAATCATATAATAATATTACTGTCAAATCTCCTGTCTCACAACTAATAAATCAAAATTTCCCTAACAAAAAAACTAATTAATCAAGATCAAAATTATCATATAATGCACTGGCCTAGTTTACCTTTCTATGTCCCTGACAGGTATTGTTTGCTACCTATTTGATATGAAAAATGTTGTAACATCATATTTTCTTTCTAACTAAACTAAACCTTTCACCAATGAGCATCCTCAATAAAAGCCAATCCCTTCTCCCTTATTCCTCACATAAGGACACAAATAAAGTACTATCAATCAAGTAGTAATCTCAAGTGTCCTAAACACTAATCAACATTCAACACTCTTCAACAATTACTTACTAAATGATGAAACTACAATCTCTTTTCTTGGCTTCAATTCTACAGCTACTAATTCTCATCCTCTACTATTCCACTACCACCTCAGCACAACTCTCACCAGTTCAATCTCCACAAGCCTCCACACCAGCACCAGGTTTCAACACAGTTCCCCTTGTACCAGTATCCCCAAGTGGGGCCCCCACCCCTAATATTCTCCCAAAATCACCATCCATTGACATTATCCAAATCCTCAAAAAAGCCAAAAGATTCTCAGTTCTCATTCGCCTTCTCAAAACAACTCAGTTAATAAACCAACTCAACTCACAACTAGTTACATCATCATCGTCATCAGATTCTAGCAGTGGTGGCTTAACTCTTTTTGCACCAGAAGACAGTGCCTTTTCAAAACTCAAAGCAGGTTTCCTTAATTCCCTCAATGACAGACACAAAGTAGAACTATTACAATTCCACACACTTTCCTCATTCATCTCAATCTCGAACTTCGACACCTTAACCAACCCGGTTCAAACACAAGCCGGTGACGATGCCAAAAGGCTACAACTTAATGTAACCACATCCGGCGGCAGCCATGTTAGCATGACAACTGGCGCCGTTAACGCAACCGTTACCGGAACAGTTTACACAGACAACAAACTAGCTGTATATCAGGTTGACAAGGTTCTTGTTCCTCTTGATCTTGTTCTTCCAGCTAAAGCTCCTGCACCTGCACTGGTTTCTAAAGGAGATTCATCTAAGCCTGATGATAGAAGCAAGTCATCGTCATCAAAGGATGATGATGATGATGAGAACAAGGACTTGCCTGCAGAAGCTTCTGGTGCTGGTTATTCTAATGTGAAGGGAATGTGGCTAGCTCTTGTTTTTGGGATGGTTTTGCTTGCTGGTGAAGCAATGCTATGAATTTGATGATTTTATTTGGTAATATTAATTTTGTTGTGCACTTGTATGTGAGTCATGCATATTGATTGTCATCATATATATTTTGTAGTTTTGCTTTGTATGCATATAGCAAAGGCTGAAATTGTATTTTCAAAATGGTTCTGAACTTCTGTATATATATATATATGTGTTTTGAAATTTAAATTATTTGATATTGTATGAGTTTTTTATTTTTTATATTATATTTTTTTGGGGTGAAAATGTCTATAGAATATATTCTCTTTCACTTTTTTGCCACGGTATTCATTTTAGAAAATACTCGTGCTTATGCGGGAGCGTATGTCTTTTGAAGTTGGTTGCTGTCGAATTTAAGGCCGGTTCTAAAAAATTTTGTGACTTGGAAAATTGATAAAGTGATTCACTTTTAATTATTCGAAGGTGGTTAATCTTAAATTTTTTGTTGCAAAATCATTAAATATTCTTTCACGATCAAGGTTCTCTAAAAAGATATTTCGCTAGAATTAATCAAAGTTAATTAAAAAGAAATATATAAATATATTATTCACTACTTCCTCCGGTCCTTATTATAAAAAAAATTCAAACAAAATTTTGGTCTTATTTATAAGAAAATATCACAACTTTTAATATTAGTATATGTATTATGTATTTAATGTTTCACAATCTTCTATAAGAGTATCTATACTATATATAAAGAAAATATGGGGTTTTGGGGAGATTTTGGGCTAGCTTTTTTATTATTCCAATTATACCCTTAAAGAAAATTTTCTATAATAATGTTATATTATTGGTGTTATTAAAAAAGATAAGAATTTTTGTTATATTTGTTATATTATTGTTGTCATTGAAAAATATAAGTATGATTTGTTGAGTTTGTTACATTTAAAAGTCGCAAATATATATATATATACTTATAATTTTAATCTATATAAAAAATTATATAAAATATTGTTTGTAACTTACATGCAAAATTTCTCTAAAATACCGTTGATACTTGATAATCTACACGCGTTAGTAGAGGTGTCAAAATTGGCTACCCGACCCGTTTAGGGCCGGACATAACGGGCTTCGGGCTTTATCGGGCCGGGTCAAAAAGCCCGGTTGTTATACGGGCTTGAAAAATACTACCCGAGCCCGGCACTACACGGGCCGCCCGTTTTAAAATTACTTATTTTTTAATAAAAAAATACTATAAAATTTCTTATAAATAATATTTTTAATATGTTTAAATAATTCCTAGCACAAAAAAAAAGTTGTAAACATTTTCGTACAAACATCGCAAACTAAAACGGCGAGGAAAGCAATTTTAAATAAATTATGTATGCTATGGTTACATATATTTATATATTCGATCTTTAAAGTTATAAGTAATGAAACGAGTAAATATAATTTTTTATTACTTTTATATTTGTGTGTTAATTCATTGAATTTTCTCTTTTATTTTTTAATTTAATAATCAACTAAATAAAGAATTATTTAAAATATATATAATATTTAGGATTTTTTGTTATGCGGGCTAACAGGCTACCCGCGGCCCATACGAGCTAGCCCAAACGAGTACCGAGCTTTTTAGGGACGGGCTAAAAAGCCCTATAAAAATTCGGGCTCAATATTTAAGGCCCAAGCCCTACGATTAATCGGGCTTAACAGGCCGGCCCATACGGGCTAGCCCGTTTTGACAGCGCGCAGTAAAAAAGCGGAAAGAAGGGCACATGAGTGCCCGTCTTTTCGCTAGTAATTGCTACGAATATTATCTTTCTAACACTTTATTCTTCTATTGGGTAAAACTCATGTACTATCATCGCTTTATGTGAGATTTATTTTTAATGTGTGGATACCCACATATTGGTTTCGTCCAATAAAAGAGTGAGTGTTAGAGAAAGTGTTAGAAATAGATTGTTCATAACACTCCTCTTTGTATAAAAAGTTACAATAGTTAATGATGTCTTTTTATTTTTCTCTTTATAATAAAGATTGGAAGGAATACTAAGCAAAAAGAATTTTGGTGTCCCCATTATATGTTCTCTTTAGTAGTCACCCGTCATATGTTCCATTGGATAAAATTGATATCTGTATCCCCTCAATATCCAAATGAATATATGTAAGACGAGTATTAAGTGGATTTTGAAGTATGTGAGGGTATTTGTGGATTTTTAGGAAAAATAATTTTTTATATAAAAGATATTCGTTACTTTAAATAAAAATATATTATTTTTTATAATTGTGTAAAATTTCTTTCTCGTCTTTTTTTACAATACAAAAGAGTATTAACAAATAAAAATACTAATACATTGCTCTCTCACTTTGACAATTAATTTATTAATAAAAAATAAACATAAATTAAGAAATTATGTTAGAGTTTCTTTCATGTGGTGATTTTCATATTTAATTAATAGGATATTTCCTTCATTTCACAAATGGGTATGGGAATACTATTACATCTTCCTATGTATCCATGAAGTAATGAGTAGTTGAAATTAATTTTATCTGTACGTACCCGTTAAACGATCTATAATGTGCATGTGGCGTATTAATTTGTGGATAGTTGAATGATGTAGTTTTTACGCATCAGACGTAAGTATTTTGTGTGTCGTATCCACAACTCGTGTTATATCAATGTCGTTCAACGATTAATATCGTTCAACAATTAATTAAAAAGTTTTTAAGTTAAGAGTCGAAGTTGGTCGGTTGTTCATAAAGTTGTACAGAGTTAATAAGTGAAAAGCAGAATAACATAGAAATGAGTTTTGCTAGGATTAGACTTCATTAACCACTTTCTAATGTATTCCCATGATCAATTATACATTTTTAGGTTTTAATTATATCTTGACTTGTCACTCATCATACATTTTGTGTCTGATAAACAACAAGAAATGTGTGGTATCTATTAATTTTCAATGTCTTGCTCAATTAATCATTAAGAATTTAAAAAAAAAATTTATCAAGCACTTTCTAAATTAGAAGTTCAGTTTTGAATTTAATGTTGGAAAAGCATCAAGAACAAAAATGACTCATTGTTGTAACGAAACAAAGATTATATCTAATCAACCAAATCAAGAGTTTACATAAAATTATGATTAACTTACATCTAATCCCAACAAAAGAGAGAATTAGTTACACATATATACCGTAACCTTACAATATTACATAAATAAAGAGACGAAGATTGAATGTTGAACATTATTCTCCAAGCTTCTCCACCCTTGCTGACCCTGTCAGAAATTACCTTTTATTGTCGCCTTTAACTCGCTAAGGTAATTGTATGCTGGTTTAGAGATTTTGTCCTATTTTTCCTCCAATTTCTTTGACTTGATTTGATAGGCAATTTTTTGAGTTGCTTAGCAAATGCATCGATACCTCTAGTGGTTTTGTTTTCTGTTACTCCATCCAAAAATACATCTCCTAGGGCTAGTTCTTGACGCAAATAACCTTTGTTGCTTTTCTTTTAATGTTTTATCAATCATTTACCTACGAACGCAAGAAAAGATGTAATTATTTTTCATGAAATATGATTGGAAACTACGTAAATTTGACACTAGTGGTTTTGTTTTGTTATTCAATCCAAAAAACTTCTCCTAGGGCTAGTTCTTGACTCAAATGACCTATGTTGCTTTCCTCTTAATATTTTATCAATCATTTACCTACGAACGCAAAAAAAAAAGATGCAATTATCACCATTGTTAAGTGTCATGAAATATAATTGAAAACTACATAAATTTGACACTTATCAATACTTGTTGGAACCAGTTTTTTTGCCAGCCCTGTGATTAATTACATTATTGAAGGGGCCACAATAGTGATGTCGTCGGGCCGTGTTGAAACAAGATTTAAAGGAACCAGTAAAATTTGAAATATCATTAAATTCGGATTGAAGGTATTAAGTTAATGTCTTGAAGGTATTTTCTGAGTGTTTAAGAAATTTGGATTGTATTATCCAAGATATGGTAAAAAATAGTTTGAATTGTATAATCTAATCAGGGTAAAATAAAAAATTCAAAGGTTAAACGAAAAATTGGTAGGGTGGAAAAATAAATTCCCTATATATATTGTTTTGCACCTATAGTAGGCCCAAAATGGCAAATTGGACCCAATAGTCTTCAATGGGACAGAGTCAAAATTCTCAAGAAAATTGCTGTTCTCCCGTACAAAATTGTTCATTCCTATACAAATTGACCAAAATATCATCAACGTGAGTTAACTCCCGTTGGTATATATCTGTGTGACTTAAGTCATGCTCGGTATATACCAACATGACTTAAGTCACGATGTGTACTTATTATTACATTACATAACTAAAATAGAAATATTATTACACAACATAGATATTATTACATTACATTGCAATTCATTACATTCAACATAAATTATTATAAAAATAAAATTAAAGGAATTTTAAAAAAAATCGATTAATCATAATGACCAATCATTTGTGTGGGTGGGTGTGCGTGTGGGGGGGGGGGGGGGGGGTATCAATCGCCATCATAAAAAAAACAACATAAGATCATTATGATTAATCAACGACAGACATTGAGGCCGTTTACGCCTATACTAACAAAACTAAAAAAACAAAATATGAGAGAAGAGATGGGAGATGGGAGAATGAGAAGAAATGTGAATGAGAAAAAATGAAAGGAAATGTTTTAAATTATAGATTTTTTGCTTGAATTCTATTGGTCGAAGAAAGTAACTGCTCCTCCCTGATTGGCCACCGTCCTAACCACCGTCCAGCCTACGTGAGTTAACTCACGCTGGCCGGTAACCTGCGTGAGTTAAGTCATGCAGAGCACCGGCCAAAATACCGAGCGTGACTTAAGTCACGCCCATTAGAGGTCAACATGACATGATGCCAAATCTCCCACACTACTCCTCAAATATTTTTTCAATTTTTCATGAGTCGCTTCAACAATGTTGGTGGTTCTGCAACCTAGATGCAAGACTTTATTTGTACATGCCCTCACAAATTTTTCCTTAACGGTGTTCAAAATTGTGGTTTGAACATAGTCAAGGAACTTTGAAAATGGTTTGCATACATCTTGGAATCGCATTACCGCACTTGCATATGCATCCTCCGTATGAGATTCAACCAAATCTTTCCAAGCATCCATGATTTTGTCAACAATTTCACTTGCTTTCGCCTCTTTCACTTCCTTCACTTCTTTGCCATCAATTTTGACATCCTTCGGCTTCGCTTTGACTCTACAATCCGTGATGCACTTAGCCCTTACATATTTTCCATTATGAAAATAACAAAGTAAAGCGACTGTTTCAGGGAGAACTTTGGCAACGACATTCATCAAAGCATTGTCCAGGTCTGTGACAACCACCTTAGGCAATGTTAAGTTTTGAGGACAAAAGACTACAAACATCACAGGTGTCCAAGTAAAGTTGTCCTCTTTTTCGGAGGCAAGAAAGACAAAACCAACTGAATATGTCATGTTGGTAGAGGTGACACCAACAATCTCAAATAATGACATTCTATACAAGTTGGTTTTGTAAGTGGAATCCATGACCAAAACGGTCGAAAAAGTGTTAAGCATATTAATTGACTCCGAATGAGCAAAAAATATGTCTTCAAGAGTGGTTTTCTCACTATTTGCTCTTGTGAAATAGACGTATTTATGCTCCTCCAACTTGTAAATCAAGAATTGCATCTCCGTCTTGTCACCTCTTATCCTTTTCGCCATCTAGTTCGTGCATTGTACACTTGTTTGATAGTCGTCACACTTTCTTAGTTTTTTGCCTTTAAATCCGTTAAAGTATTCCTAGGCAATGTCAAACTCTTTGTCATATCGATAACTCTCTTCTTCTCCACCTCTTTTAGTCTTCCCGCAAGAAGGTGACCACCTAATTTTGGCTCAAACTCATGGTTGTGAATTCCACAAAGCATGGCCAACCACCAATCACTTGAATTCTTCTCAAAGTAACCACGCAATCCAAACAGACAATCACATTTCCTTGAGCCCGTGCCTTCAAGCTTCAATTTCTTCTTCGTCTTCGGTGATTTGTATACACCACTCATTTCACATTGCAACGTCACCATTGGATTCTTTAGACTAGATTTACCTATAGATATAGTAAATTCAGCCCTTGCCGCTTGTCGACGAACCCAACCAAGCAACTCATCTCGCTCTCGCCATCTTTTGTTTGTTAAAAAAAATAAGGCGGTGTTTACTTCATAACCGCGAGGCTTGGCAACACCGGTAGGTACCGGTTTAGGTTTTTCTTCAATGTGAGCTTGAAATGGAATTTTGACTTTAACCTTCACATCAACGGAAGCTTCACCGGAAGCTTTAATTATGACCGGTTTCGGCTTAACGTCATCATCCACCACATTATCAACCATCACTATGTCTATTGAATAGAAAAATAACAAGGAAAAAAATAAATAACTTGCGCAACAAGCTAAAAAAAAAGGCGCAATATTTGAAATACTGGGCCCCAACATGACTTAAGTCACGCTGAGCTAACACCTGCGTGAGTTAACTCACGCAGAGCTTCAACGTGAGTTAAGCCACGTCCAGGTCGTGTTCCAGACTGCTAAACCTACATCAAAAACCAGCAAAATCAAGAGAGGTTAGATGATACATTACCTGATCTTTGACGTTTGATGAGCGTAGAAACTTGCTTCCTGACGATTTGCAATGCTTTCAGCTCAAGATTTTTCACCAAAAATTTGCACTTTTGGGTTTTTTGGAGGTGAAGAGGGAAAGAAAATGTGTTATGAACTTGGAACTGTTGGATTTTGTCCCAAAACAGTAATGCGCGCATCGTGAGTTAACTCAAGCTGCTTTCCAGTGTGACTTAACTCACGTTGCATTCAGCATGACTTAAGTCACGTTGAAATATACCGAGCGTGACTTAAGTCACGCATGGGTATTTTGGTCAATTTCTTTAAGAATGAGCAATTTTTGTTTGTGGGAGGAGCAATTTTCAATTCACAAAGCTTCCATTATTAAAGGAGTACCCCGCATTTTTTTATGATAAAAAATTAGTTAAGGAAAAAAAAGAAAATTTTTGCGTTAAAAAGAGCATTTTTTTTTTATAGTTTTAAGAGTTTTATTATACATTTTTTAATATAATTCTACCATATTTACTTTCTTAACTAGTGTCACAAAGATACTAGTTAGCATTTTCCAAAAAATTAGGATCGGAGGATAGTGTCTATATCTAATATAGATAAGAATTTTAATATTTAAAACACTTACAATAATATTTACATTTAAGTGTCTCTAAAAGAACTTGCGGAACTCAAATTCAAAACCACATAACCCAAACCAATCTTTTTATCACTACTAGCATAAAGACTGGCTTTCCGCTTTTTATTTCGCTAACGTTTGAAAATTATGAATGATATTTTTTACGAAATTTTTTATTTTAATTAAAATTAAAAATATAAATGTTTGTTACTTTCAAATTATTACAAACCAAACTAACTATCATTATCTATTTCAATGACACCAACAATATAACAAAAAAATATAATCTAAATTCTTATTTTTTTTAATGACACCAAAAACGATCTTTATTTTAAAATTTTTTGTTTAAGGGTATAATTTGGATAATGAAAAAGTAAGTATAGATATACTCATCTAGTTTGTTACACTTTTTAAAGGATAAAAGAAAAAAAATTAGACATATATACTCGTATCGTGTTTGTTACACTTTTATTTTAATATTTGAATTTACTCTTATCTATTTGTTATATGTGTTATTTGTATTGAAAGTTGAGGGTAATTTTGAAAAGAAAAAAAGTCAGCCAAAAATGCTAAAACATGTTATTTTCTATATATATATATATATATATATATATATATATATATAAAGTATGGATAACAAAATCATTTTATCACTACAGCAAACCCTTCATTCGCTACCAGGATTTGGATCATTCTTTGTTTCTTGCAGTTGCATAATCTTCCTCTACAAATTTGTTCCAAACAAATATTTTAGTCTTAACATATTATTTTATTATAGAAATCAACAGATATATTTGATTATTTTCTAAAAATGTGCAACATCTTACAGAATACTTTAAATGAAACAGATGAAGTATTAATTAATATTAGTGCAATTTTTCTACATCTTTTAATGGCCGCTTGCAACATAGAGTTAGGTAATTCATTTTTTATTTGATGGCAAGGACACGTTTAATTGATTTCGATAATCTCCACAAATTATTTCTAGCTGGTTGAATATTAAAACATAGTTTAGAGAACAAAAAGGGTGAAATACTTTTTAGCCACAGAAAGGACAACATTAATTAAATTAAACCATTAACAACTTTGGACCATCTCTTTCTAAGTCTCCGATCCACATGTGGTGCACATTAGAAGGAGTGACAATTTCTTCGTTTATTTAATTTTGAGGAACATAAGCTAAGGTTTGACTAATGACTTTGGCCTGCCTTTATTCATGGGTAAAGAAACCGTGTGGATCCTTTTTTTTTTTTGGTCAAAAGAAATTTGTGTGATATTAACAATTTGAAATCCCCGTGGTCGGTCATTTTGTTGGACCAGAAAAACAGTAACCCTTCTCAGAGGTGAAAGAAGGAATCACTTGTGCCTTCACTCAAAGGGCACTCATTTCTTCTAGTACTGAGTTTTATTTTTGGTAGAACCTTCCAACATTTGCCACTTGTCAAAATCTCATGCCTACTAAAATGCACTCTTCCTGTGATTGAATTGTGTGAAAACTAGGATAAACTAAAGATTAAAAAAATATGTGAAGCATAATGTTTTTAAATATGAATGTACAAAATATTTTTTGCATGCCAACAAAAGTGCATGTTATAACAAAAAAATTAACCAATGAATATTTATAGATGTATAAAATGTTAACTGAATTGTCTTTTTTTAAGGAAGAAAACTAAATTGTGACTATGAATGAATTGTCTTGTACATGAACTCAGTTATTGACTTTGAAGAAATATATATATAACGTGGATCAAGTGAATTAATCTTATTTAAATGGCTAAAACTTTATTATTATTTTCTAATAAACAGCTAACACAAGTACGTGTGATTAGAAAATTCCTTTTCACGTTCATGATAATAATTCTATAAATGTACGTAGATATATACCTGAAATGACGATTTAATTTTAATGAAAAGAAGTTTTGAATGGGATGACATTCATGGATGGGCCACGCGTTATGTTGGTTGAGGAGGGCCACAATTTAGTGTTTTTCTTTTTTGGTCAAGAGTGTTTTTATTTTCTCCATGATCTACCTTCACAAACACTTCTATATTTAACAAAGTAGTTCAAATAACTTGTAGAGAGAGATAAACTCGGGTGTGTTTAGATTGAGAATTTAGAAGGAAAGGGGAGTTTATTTTTTATTTTTTTAAATTACGAATTATATAACATGTTTTTTTAAAATAAATTAAGTGTGATTAAAGTATTATATGATTGTTTATCATGTTAATATGTTAACTTTTTAAAAAACATTTCATAGTGTCTGAAATTTAAAAATGAAATGGAAACCCTCCTCTCCCTTTCCCTCCTAAACCCTCCATTCAAACACACTAAACGCAGTTGTTTTGGAGATTAGTATCTGCAGTTGCATACAGATAATACATTTGATTTATAAATAAAAGTTTAAAAAACTAGTAAAAATACTCTAGAAAAGCGTATCCAGCTCCATTTCTCAAAGAATGAAGAGGTTAAAATTAAGATTGAACGTGGATCGGGTTGGGTCAGTTTTCGCCAAAACATAATCACGTAGAGAACTTTTGTTTGGTTCTAGTTTAAAAACCGTTTGGTATAGCATTGGGTTAGGTTGGATCAAACCACCAATTTTCAGGTTGGATTGAGCGTTGGCTAACCCATGTTTCTTTTTTTAATTTATTTATTAAAAATCTGATTGTAATTTTTTAAAGGATGAGCCATTATATTCTTAAAAAAATGACCAAACTTTATTTTTATTATCAAATACTTGGAACTAGCTTTGGGAACATCAAAATATCCAAATTACAAGGCCTAAAGTTACATTAAAAGATCGCAAACATCATACAAAATAATTAAAGTGGAAGATCCTAAATTAACTAAAGTTATAGCTCACAAAATAACAAGGTTCTGGAGCCTAAATGCATCATTACAAATCAAAGTTGATCAAAATCCTAAATTCCAATTACATAATTGGTTCAATTTGATTTGTAAAAATTGTGCTAAGCTTGATAAATGGATTGCCTTTACTGGCCCTTTTTTTTCTTTTTCTTTTTAGGTTGATTGGTTTATGAATTGAGGGTTCGGTTCGTGTTAACCTATTCCTCGGATTTATTATCTAGTTTTGCAATTTTGTAAACCCCTTGTATTCATTTACCCAAATCCAATTTGTTAAATTGTGTTGATCCAGACGGATTTGACCAGTTGGGTGGGGATGTGTTAAAGGACCATTTCGTTGATTATTTAATCTTTCTGTTGATAAGTTGTGAGTGATATGGCGATTTTAAGTGGTTTGGAGGAATGAGTTTGTTTCCTTGGGAGGAAGAGTTAGTATATGGATATAGGTATCTGTTAGCTAATGTTTCTATGCAGGATGATCTGGATGATGTTTGACAATGAAACATTAATTATGACAGCATATATTTAGTAAAAGAAACTTATGGGCCGATCTCTAAGTTTGATTTAATATCAGATTTTGCATTGTGCAAAATTTCTTGTAATTATATGGCTCCATTAAAATTGTTTCTCTTTCTTTGGAGTTTGTTAAATGATCATCTTCCTACTATTGATAACTTAGTACGTAAGGGGTGCCTGTAATATAGTTTTCCCTTTTGTGTGTGGAAGAGTGTATCACAAATAAAACTTCTAATAATTTGTTTATTTATTGTCATGTTTTTTTTTTGTAAGTTATGATCATATATTTTATCTTGATTAGGTGTTTGTTGTGCTTTGTCGAACATCATCTCTAGTCGTGTTTCTCAATTTATATTTTATATCTTTTGTTTTTCATGAGAACTTTGTGAAGGAGTGTCATCATTCAATTTAAATGACTTACTTGTAAATTATTTGAAAGCGGCGTAACCAAGTTACTTTTGGTAATCAAGACAAATCGTAAAGGTCCTTAGGTTGATTTGGTCAAATTTTTGGGTTGGGCTTGGTTTCAAATCAAAGTTAAGGTGTTCTGTTTCAATTTCTACTAATGGCGTACTTACCACTTGAGTGCTTAGATGTAAATACTCTTAAAACTTTATTTTTTTTTGTTGGCTAACAACACGTTATGTTTTGATGCTTTTATTTTGTTTATTTTTAATCTTAATATTTCTTGTGCTTTAATTGTTTTGTTTTGTATATTTTTTTCGGCGTTTTAAAAAAAACAAAGGTAACAAATAACTAGTATATGGTATCAAGATTCTGATTTACTATGATTATTAAAAACAAAAATACTATTGAAAAAAAAACAGAAACTTTGTTTTTCTGTAGATGTAAAGGTAGAGTCTATATATAATTGTACAAGACTATAGTCTAAGAATTAAGTGACCGTTTGACCTGACATTTTTTTCTACTTCTCTACAATTTTAAGGAGAAAGTAGGTCAAACACAATATCTATTAAGCACTTACTAAAAAAATATTTTAAACATTTTTTCCCTTCAAAAAATATTTTAACAATTTTTTATTTATTATATATTTATACAATATTTTGTCAAACAACTTTTAACTTAAAAATAACTTTAAAACTAAAAAAATAATAAAGTAATCAAACAAATTTAACTTATTTCTTAAAGTCCTTAATTTTAACTTTGTTTTAAAGTAGTTTTTGGACTGTAAAAAAGTCAGGTCAAACGATGCCTAAATAAAGAAGGACGTTTAAGACTAATAAAGGTGACGATTCTCACAATTATGCTGTGAGTAATAACCGTGATGCTACAATTATTATGTAATAATCCTATAATCTTCTCAATAAAAACTGATTAGTCATAGTAGTCAACTTGGCGTTTGGAGTGGTTCTTTCTAGTTCTAGTTCTAGTCAAAAGAGTGGTTCCATTCCTCCAAGTTACACGCAACTAAGGTAGCATCACATAAGTACTACTCCATCATGTTTATCAAGTCAACCTCTTTTCTGTATAAACACTTCACACCAAATCTAATCCATCGCCACTTTTTTACTTTATTCATGCTTAATTTTGGTTAACATGGAAATGTTATGTGTAAAATATGTATTTTTGTTGTTACTCATAACTTGTAAAATATTACTTTTTTTTGGTAGACGACTTGTATAGTACAATCACAATAATAATAATAATAATAATAATAATAATAATAATAATAATAATAATAATTTTACATAGAAAAGTAGATAAATAAATTCAAACACATATTAACACTAATATATCTGTAATTTAGTAAAAAAAAAACTCCTTCCTCCATCAAAATATAAGTGATATAGTTTGATTTTGTGGACTATTCATGTGATATACTTTGACCAATTTTTTTTTACTATTATATAAACAAAAATGGTATTCTCCCGTTCTAAATTATATGCCGCTTTGCAAATTCTTTTTGTCTCAAATTATATATTTTTTTTGACAAGTTGTCTCAAATTATATGTCCTTTACAATACAGACGAAACATTAGTGCTATTTTTCCTATTATATCCTTAATTATTTATTACTCTCTTCTTTCAATTCTTTCATTTATCTTTTCCATGACATTTATTAAGGACAATTTTGTAAAACAACTCATAACATCACTTTTTCACACACAATTAATTACATTTCTTAATAAACGTGAAATGTCCAAAACATCATATAATTTGGGATGAAGGGAGTAGCATATAAGACATTGTTAGATTTGTCTCGATGAATATTTTTAAAATATCAAATTTTTATAATTTATGCCAATAAATAATTAAAAATATTTAACTTCAAACATGTGCATTGATATGTGTGCAACAATCAACAATGTCACTTATTTTGAGACGGATGGAGTAATATATTTGTACACCCTCCGGCCCTTATTATAAAAAGAAAAATAAAAAAAACATCAAAATCAATACAATCATTAATTAATATAACTTTTTTTAATATTTTTACAAATATACCCTCATAAAAAACTGTGAAGCATTAAATACATTCACAAATATTAAAAAGACAAACATTAAATTAGGGGTAGAAAAGTCTTTTAAACAATAACTACACCTTAAAAGTTGTGACATTTTCTTATAAATAGGACCAAAAGGTTTTTTGAAAATTTTCTTATATATAGGACCGGAGGGAGTAATAAATATAATGATGTAGTTAATTTACTTAATTTTAGAATATCTTAAATTATAATGTTTACTCATGTGTGTTAACCATTAGGTTTCCATGGGAATGAACTCTGATAATTCGAAGTTTGATTGACATGTAAGTTAAGTTTGATTATAAATTGTTTCACCTAAAAATCGAACTCATTTATTTATGAAGAAATGCGGTCAAATTAATAATACCATGTTTACTTATAATAAACAAACCCTTTCAAGTTGTTAAACTTAAAATAATAATCTTATAGAATAAAAAAACCAAAATTTTAGCACACCTAATTTAAAGAAAATCGTTAAATTAAATAAAGAATTATGGTCCCCTCCCTGAAAAAAGAAATATGGTTTCCGCGAACTTAACTCAGTTGACAGAGACATTACATATCATATGTAGGAGCCTTCAATTCAAACCCCCAAACACTCCACTTATTCACTCAAAAAAAAATTGAATTTTTAACCATTAGACTATTTGACAAAAAAAATAATAAATAAATAAAGAAATATGAATGTTTTGCTTATTGTCATTACTCAAACAAAGAGTACAAAAAACATAGTACAATAATATCCTATCTCCTATACATCTTAATAATATACAAACATAGAACATGTTTTAGGCCACTAATCCTAGGTGGCAACTTCTCAAGCTATCAATGCCAAATCATCACAATTTGGATGTACATTTTATCATCACTTATAGTAAGTTGGAGCAGAAAATCATGAAATCCTTATTTTTCCACAATTTTTAAATCTTCAATTTCCATTTTATGGCACTAAAATTTGAATAGGTGGATTTCCCTCCAAGAAATGTTGCTATTGGGCCTATTTTTAGCAAAAATACAAAAAACCAGTTTAAATTCGTATCCATTACAGACCCGGCCCAAACATTTCCTCCAACCCTAACCCGTTTTCAACAGTGTTGCAGTTGCTTTCTCTGAAAAGGCATACGCTTTCCCTGCCATTGCGCCGATTGAACACAACCTTCACCACTTTTGAACACTAACCTTTGCTATGAGACAAACACCATCAAAACCCCATCTGATCTACCCAGAAGCAATCTTTCCCAATTCATGATGAAATCTTCTTCCTGTCACCGTCGCATCTCACCCAAAAACGAAATTTTCCATTCAAATCCAAGGAACTCTGATCAATTATCAATATTGAAGGAAGGGATTCGAGATAAGGATGAGGTTAAACGCAATTGAAAAGGTAAAAATTTTCACCCATCTGAATTCAATTTTTTTCCCCCCAAAATCAATCCCAAATTTTATTTTATTCGAATTCAACCCTAACCCTAGGATTTTAGTATATAAGGCTGTATTGTGGTTGTGTAAAACTCGCCCCAGCATTGCAAAGTGTTAACATTGCACTGCTTTCTTTCTCACTATTTTTACATTGAACTATCAATTAAAGTTTAGTACTGGGGTCTTAAAATTTTTATTTTTCTAAAAAATTTCCAATTTCAAAACAAGAAAAAATGGCTAACCTTGCTGAGTTTTCTGCAATTTCTGAAATTTCAAGTGAGAAAACATTTTGGAACTTGAAGGGTAAGGTGATTAGGTTATGGCAAGTTTCAGATTTCAACAGAAACACCTTGCCTTTTTCAATTGAAATGGTTTTGCTTGATGAACATGGTGACAGAATCCATGCTACTATCAAAAAAACCCTACTCTACAAGTTCAAAAATGACATATTTGAAGGGAAATGCTACAGCTTTGAAAACATGGGTGTGGCTAATAATGGGGGAAACTATAGAACCACTAGGCACAGTTATAAACTTAATTTTCAGTTTAGCAGCAAGGTAGCTTATCTCCCAAATCTCAATATCACCAAGTCTCCTTACCATTTGATACCAATATCTGAAATTATTGGAGGAACTTATGATTGTGATTATTTGGCTGGTGATTTTCAAATCCTTTTATTATTTTTGAATTCAAGTTTGTTCATGTTGTATACTTTACATTTTTCTGTTTAATTCTTAATGAAGTAATTTTGGTTTATGCACATTTCAGACCTCATTGGTGTGTTGTCTGGAGTTGGTAGTGAAAGGGAACTTGAAAGGAATGGTAACACAACTAAGCTGAATGTGATTGAGTTGGAGGCTGGAGGGTACATATCTATTTATTTTATTTTTTTGTTATTTTTCTTATAGTTACAAATTATGAAATGATGATATTTGATATGATTTTTTTGAATGAAGGCACAAGATTCAATGCACCCTGTTTGGAAGCTATGTGGACGACTTGAATAATTTCATAGCAAGTGGGGACATTCAGAATGCAATTGTCATCATCCAGCTAGCCAAAGCCAAGAATTTCCAAGGTTAAGAACACAATATACACTAATTGATTTATGTTAAGTTATTCATTTTTAACAAGTAAACTGTTTTTTGCTATCTTTTATTTAGTAAATTTTAATCTGAATTTAATCATATCCTATTTATAGATAAGATACATGTCCAAAACTGTCTTAACTGCACAAAATTGATATTCAAACCAACATGTGCTGATGGTGTAAGCATGAGGAACAGGTATACGAATATAATCTTTTTTTTTTTAATGTTGCAACTTTTTCAATATTTTACATTATCCTAAGTTTGAAAAATGTTTTTTTGTCATGTAATTGGTAGGATGTCTGAAACTGTTGACACACCTTCACCACTTGGCCTAACTCAGCTGCAACCTGAACCAAGAGTTGACCCTAAGGAGGAGTTTTTGTTTAACACACCTAGGACTACTATGCAGGGCCTGAAGGATGCCTCTACTGTGAGTGTTTCATTAACTGTTGTCATTTGGCTTTAGTTAGGTTAAATTTCAATGAAATATACATGATGTTTGTTTAGTAGGAATATGTGTATCTGAATGAAATACATGAGTATTGCAACTCTGTTTTTTTTTACTACAATTAGTTATAGGCAAGTTAACCACTGTCAGTATTTGTAAATAGTTTATCATTTTTCCTTTATTATAAATGTCATCAATTTACATGAGCATTGCAACTCTTAATTGTTTAACCTTATTTGGTTTTAGGCAACTTAACCACTGAATGTATTTTGTGAATCTTAATACATTTATTTGAAATTATTAATTACATAAATTTACATGAGCATTGCAAGTCATAATTTTTTAACCATATTTGGTTTTAGGCAACTTATTCGCTGTCATGTTCAACTGCCATGTTCTAACTTAGGTTATTTTTATTAGGATTCTGTCTTTGTGGTTCTTGGTACTATCAAGAGGATTGTCAATAGTGAAAACTTTTGGTACACTGCCTGTATGTGCTCTAAGGCTGTCATACCAGATTCACACATGTTTTTTTGCGAGAAATGTGACAAGCATGTTAAGAAGGTGACTCCTAGGTAATGTGTTATATCCATATTTTTCTGTTAGATATTTTTTTAGTTTAATCTAAAACAATTCAGTCACAATCTCTTATGCATTTATTTATCCATTCTCTTAGGTATTCTTTAAGGGTGAGAGCTATTGACCACAGTGATTGTGCTACTCTTGTGATATTTGACAGAGATTGCTGCTCACTATTCAATAAGAGTTGTGCTGACCTGCTTGCTCAGCATGGAATGGTAAATATTAGATTTTAATGGACTTTGTATTTCATTGATTATTTAATAAAAACTGGGATGAGTGATAACCATTCTTTTTTCTTTGGTTAGGCCATTCATGAGGGACAGATGCCACCAGAACTTGCTGGACTTATTGGAAAAACATATCTTTTCAAAGTGGAGACCAAAGCTGATTTCAGCCCCAGATTTGAGCAGTCATTCCGTGTGAGGAAGATATGCCTTGATCCTGCAATCATCAAAGAGTTTATGTCAAAGTGGGATAAGGAAGAGGCTTCATTCTCCAAACAAACAAATGTATGACAACTACTTAATATACTTTATCAAAATAGTTATTAAGTTTGTTAATTTATACTAAATATTCATTTTTACTACCCTGATATATAATATATATCCTGTTATATGGATTAGGAAAGTGCTTCTTTAAGTGTGTTGATGGACAAGGGCAAACGCCCTATGATTGGTGGTTCAACCATGGTTTTAACTCAAAGTGGTTTATCTCAAGTAAGCACACAAACTCAATTAGTTCTCTTGGATTTATATTATAGAAATCGAAATAAGTTTTGGAAACAAATAGTAATCATAAGCTCATTTACTTATTTGATCTGTTTTAGGACCCAATTTCCTTATCTGATCCTGTGGACAAGTTAAAGTCTAAGTATATTGAATGTGTGTCAGATGATGTCAAACAGGTCCAATTCTATACTGCTTTCGTTTATATGTTAACTTAGGATTGTGTAAGTTAGACATCATGTTAATTACTTGCTTCTGCACAAATACAGGATTTGATGCCAAAGTTTGGAGGAGATGCTGCTGAATCTGATGTGGTAGATATAACCCCATCATTTTCAGGTTCCTCATCTACCAAAAGGGAATCTCCAAACAAGGATGAGGATGATATG
This sequence comes from Medicago ruthenica, assembly GCA_018208015.1. NCBI lineage: Eukaryota > Viridiplantae > Streptophyta > Magnoliopsida > Fabales > Fabaceae > Medicago > Medicago ruthenica. The sequence goes on from CM031372.1 coordinate 10,284,843, forward strand.
AATGTTCCACTTAAGCTCCTCAAGAGGAGTATTAAAATTGAGAAGAATTAGTGCAAGGGCTTCCTGTCTTGATTTCTGATGATAATGATGATGTGTTTTTTGATGTCATTAAATGATGTTATATTCCATCTTTATTGATGTTTACTGTATGTTATTTGTATCGTCTGTAATATTTTGGTACTGAACCTGTCAAGTACTTAATGGGGTTGTAATATTAACTATGACTTTAACCTTGACTTAATTTACATTAAGTATGCTTATTGTTATTATTTTGTTGTTTAATTGCACTTGAACCTGTCAAGTATGCTTATTGTTATTATAACAATCATATTTATGCTATGTGGACATGGTGGTACTATAATCATGTTGACTTAATCCTAGGGGTATAATCATTTGACCATGTTTTCTAAAATATATATTATTAATTGTATTTGGTTACTCAATGAAACCAGTAAAAAAAACTGAGTTTTCCTATGATAGTATTTTAATTATTAGAAGTCACACAAAGTTTTGACATCATCTACTAAAGCTTTATTGTGTCATTTCTTATCTAAGATAATTATATAAGAAAGTCAATACAAATGTCCAAATTTTTATTTTCTTCTAATTGTAGTAAACAATACAGGTGCACAATTTAATTTATATAGGGGTTTAAACTTTTGATTTTTTTAAGGCAAATATATAAAGCATCAACAATATTTAAACATGTATTTGACTGAAACAATATTAAATCAATCCTATATTTTAATAAAATGAAATGATAAAGATGGCTGTACTGAAAATGACTGAAACAATATTAATAGTATCCTATATTTTGCGTATGTAACTAAAGCTTACTAAAAGTTTTGAACTTCGAAGACCATTATAGAATTTTATTATTGTTCTTAATTTTTAAAAATAAATTAACTTTCTATATTAAATATTTAAGTAATAATAAAAATAGTATCATAAATGGCTTAAAATATGGATATTATTTTAGGTGGCCTATTATAATGTTTGTATTAATGTTAAGGTCACAAACTCCACTCACAGTTCAAACTCAAAATTCAAATACCTACACTTTCACCGTATTCTCACTTTCACTCTCTCAAACATTATAACATTGCTCTTTTTCTCCCGTGCGTTGCACGGGTCGAATACTAGTACATATATATATACGCATACATTTCATAATCAACCAAATGACAAAGTACACGTGGCCAATCTTTAACAAATTCTCAATGAAGCTTTCACGCGGCAATCCTTATTATACAAACAATTGATTAAAATACAAATAATTAATTAAAAACCATTTTTAATGACAAGACTTAAACTACATTTAAAATTAACCATTCTATTTGCTTCAATTATGCTTCCGTCTCCAATTTTTGTTTGAAATTGTGATTTTTCTTTGTCATAATGAAAACAATTAATTAAAAACCATTTTTAATGACATGAATTAAATTACATTTACAAGATTGCAGTTTGAAGGATTGTTATTGCCGGCCCTTCATTCAAAAAAAAATCAGACAAACCTATAAAAACAAATAAATCGTAAATTTCAAAAATAAATTAAAAACCAAAACTACTGTAATCAATTGATAATAATATGTCAATTAAAATTTTCACGTGGCATCTCTTGACAATTTTTAATCCCTGTGCAATAATTTAATAAAAAAAATTGTAGGGTGAATTTGTTCCCTAAAAATTTGTTTATTGAGAAAATTCCTTTAAAAATGCTTTAATTGCAATTAAAATCAATTATTCCACAGATCACGAAAAAAAACAACGATTCCATCACATCTACCATTGCTCCATCCTTCCTTTATTTATGACAAAAATAAAATTGGTTTAACTGCAGTTAAAAACAACCATTCAAAGTTAAAAAAAAAACCATGCAAACAAGTAAATAAAATACAGAAGATAAATATCACGAATATACCATACAAATATTTATCATCGTTAAGTATTTAAACACACATGATAAATATTTTATCATTGATACACATAAAAAAAAATGAGACCAATATTTATTATTTTTTACGAAGTTTTTTATCAATAAATATATTATCATTTTAAGTAGGCCGGTAAGATGAATTATCCTCTAAAGTTTAAATAAATTATCCTCTTAATTTTCAAGGGATTTTCTTAATAAAATAATGATTGTCAAGGGCTATACATACAAGTTTTTTTTTTCCTTTGAAAATTTCATGCAAGAATTCATACATGCTATTCAAAAACAATTTTATTTTTTTTTGGCTTAATTGCAGTTTTGGTCCCCCTATTTTAACCATTTTGTGAAATTGGTCCCCCTATTTTAAAATTCGACAGTTTTGATCCCTATCTAATAATATGTCTAAAATATGGTGATATAACATGTTTTAAATGAAGTTTTTAAGGGAATTTTCTTACGATTTCATCGATGTTGATATTTTTGTCAACTTTAGATCACATATCATGACATTTAAAACATATCACATCACTTTTTTAGTTAAAAAATATGATGGAGGGACCAAAACTGTCGAACTTTAAAATAGGAGGACCAATTTCACAAAAAAATAAAAATATAGGGACCAAAACTGCAATTAAGTCTTTTTTTTAACGTTGATGTCCCAATTTTAAATTAAAGCAACCTAACCTAAGCAATAAAAAGTTCCAAACGGACGGCATCAAATCTAACAATCCCTATTTCCATTCCTTGTGGGGAAAAAGAAATGTGACACACACATCAAGAAACTGCAAACAGTATGGACTTTAGGTAAATCTGATATCATAACCAAGAAAAGCAAACTATAGGACATCTAAGAGGTACTCCCACTTCCTTTCACAAGCAAAGTCAATGCCAACACAACCCCACACAACGCTACCAAATTTCCCATTTAAACCTCACTCCAAACGACACTATCAATAACCCCTCAACCTATACCAATAACACCATAAATGTAATTTCCAACAAAAGCCTACCCATCTTTATATTTTTACAGGGTTGACAAGGTATACCCATATTTAATCTACTATTTCTTTTACACCTCTTTTCCCTTATCAGTATCTTACAACAAAGCAAAGAAAAAACCTAAAAAGATAAAAACCTAAAAAGATGAATGGACTGGAATCTACATAACCAATTCGTCAAACTTAGGAAAAGTCGTTGTCACAAGTCTGCATTATTTTTTTTTTCCACGTTACACATAAATTAGAAATTATAAGAATACAAAAAAGTCTTTGGAAATTCAGTCCTAATTTTTTATTTATATTTTTCCTCTCATACGCGGATTCAGCCGAAATATTTTTCTTCTCAATCTCAATCTTTTTCCATCTTTATCTATTTGTTCTTCTTAACCCTTTCAACATTCAAACATAACTGTTTCATAGTCTTTCTTACCTATTTCCTATGTTATTGTTTGCAAAAATTTCCCACAAAAGAAAATTCCGCAGATCTGTCGGAAAATTTGCCAAGATTGTTCCTTTTTACCATAGAAGGGTTTAGTTTCCAAAATTATCATCTGGGTTTTCAAGATTTTTTTTTCTTAGAGTGGAATTATAAAAGGGGTTTCAGAAACCCTAGAATTTTGATTTTGTGATTGAAATGGCTTCAGGGGCAATTTTCTCGTCGCTGCGGCGGCGAAGATCACCGACGTTGGAAGCTTTTCTCGCTCCGGTTGATTTAAGCGACGTTGCTTTGGTTCAAACCCTTGTGACGGTCGTGAATGAGCTTGTGTGTTGTTTTTCAAAGCGTTCATTTTTCTTTCAGAGGAAAAATACACGTTCTTTGATTAGAAAAGTTGAGGTTTTTCAGGTTCTGTTGGAGTATTTGAATGATTCGGGTTCGGGTTCGGTTCTTCCCGCTACTGGGTTACTTTGTCTGAAAGAGCTTTATTTGTTGCTGTATAGGTCAAAGATTCTGCTTGATTATTGCGCGCAATCGAGTAAGTTGTGGCTTTTGCTTCAAAATCATTCGATTTCGGGTCATTTTCATGATTTGAATCAAGAGATTTCGACCCTTTTGGATGTTTTTCCTGTTAAGGATGTTTGTTTGAGTAAGGATGTTAGGGAACAGGTTGAGCTTTTGTTGAAGCAATCAAGGAGGGCTAAGCTTTTTATTGATATGGAGGATGATGCTCTTAGGGTTCGTTTCTTTGAGTTTCTTGATCAGTTTGAGAATGGGAGGATTCCTGATTCGGAAGAATTGCGAAATTTTTATGTTGATAAGTTGCAGATTATGGATGCTGCTTGTTGTAGAACTGAAATTGAGGCTTTGGAGGAGCAGATTGTTAACCATGAGGGTGATATCGAGCCCACAGTTTCTGTGCTGAAAGGGTTGGTGGCCATGACGCGGTATTGTAGGTTTTTGATCTTTGGATTTGATGAAGATGAACTTGATTTGGAAAATGGAAGTCAGAAGAAGATCAAGAAGGGTTTGATTACTCAAGAAATTGCTGATACATTTTTAACTGTTCCAAAGGACTTTTGTTGCCCGATATCGTTGGATTTGATGAGAGATCCAGTGATTATTTCCACCGGTCAAACTTATGACAGGAGCTCCATTTCTAGGTGGATGGATGAAGGGCATACAACTTGCCCAAAGACAGGTCAAACGCTTGCTCACACTCGTCTTGTCCCGAATCGTGCCTTGAGGAATTTGATTGTGCAGTGGTGTAGTGCTCATGGAATTCCCCTTGAACCACCAGAGGTGATGGAAGCAATGGGTGAAGCTTTTGCATCTGCTTGTCCCACCAAAGCTGCCCTTGAAGCCAATAGAGCAACTGCAAATCTTCTCATTCAACAGCTAGCTAATGGATCGCAATCTGGAAAGACTATAGCTGCTAGGGAGATTCGATTGCTTGCGAAAACCGGCAGAGAAAATCGCGCTTTCCTTGCAGAAGCTGGGGCAATTCCTTATCTTAGGGACTTGCTTTCGTCGCCTAATTCTGTTGCTCAGGAAAATTCAGTTACTGCATTGCTCAACCTTTCCATATATGACAAGAACAAAAGCCGGATCATGGATGAGGCAAGTTGTCTCGTATCAATTGTTAATGTTTTGAGATTCGGGCATACAACAGAAGCAAGGGAAAATGCTGCTGCAACATTGTTCAGCCTATCAGCAGTCCATGACTATAAGAAGATAATTGCGGACGAGACCGGAGCCGTTGAAGCTCTAGCAGGGCTGTTACAAGATGGGACTCCTAGAGGAAAGAAGGATGCAGTAACAGCTTTGTTCAATCTTTCCACACACACTGAGAATTGTGTTAGAATGATTGAGGCGGGAGCAGTAACAGCTCTAGTTGAGGCTTTAGGGAATGAAGGAGTTGCCGAGGAAGCAGCGGGTGCCCTAGCCTTGATCGTTCGACAGCCTTTCGGAGCCAAAGCATTAGTGAATCAGGAAGAGGCAGTAGCTGGATTGATAGGAATGATGCGTTGTGGAACGCCGAGGGGTAAGGAGAATGCAGTCGCAGCATTGCTCGAGTTATGCCGGAGTGGAGGTTCAGCTGCAACTGAAAGGGTGGTTAAGGCACCAGCTATTGCTGGATTACTTCAAACCCTACTATTTACCGGGACAAAGCGAGCTAGACGTAAAGCCGCTTCACTTGCTAGAGTGTTTCAGAGATGTGAAAATGCATCTCTACATTATGGTGGATTAGGTGTAGGCTATGCATTTGCTAGCAATTCAGCTCAAACTAGGGATTCAAGCTTTGCTGCAGGGGATGTTTCAGTACCAATGTCCATCTCTGTACCTGTAATATAGTGGTATAGTACTTTTTCTGTATTTGTAATTGTTACGTTCACAATTTTTATTGGAAGTCTTTACAGATTCTTTCATTGAAACTTTATAAAGTCATAAAAAAAATGTCACCAATACCATATGTATTCTCTTCCAATAGATACATGAATGTTGTTGACAAGTTAGGTTCATCACATGTGTAACGTTGAGTTATATCAAAGACAGAAAAGAGAATGCTCTACAAAAGAGTTTTAGACCATTTCTTGTGTCATATTTGGTTTCGTGATTTTTTTCCTTTCTTGGCCACCACTGCATATTAATCTTAATGGTCCCAATTGAAAAGGTTTTTCCTAGAGTAGTAAAATCCCACTTGATGTTCACAATTGATGATTACAATGGGGACTAACTGTGCTCATGCCATCATTTCATTTGAATGTAAACCATTCTGCTTGCATTTTTTATTTTCTTGCATTGATTAGATGGAGACTTGTGTGCTATTGGAGACATTTATGCGGGTCATGTTATTATTTACTTTTACCACAAATTCATAAACAATGTTGCAAATATGCACTATTCTTTTTTTAGGAAAGAATATACACTATGCTTCTTGTCTTCATGTGGCAGTCTAGTTATTTGTATCTAATTTGAACCTTTTTTTTTTTTTTTTACATTGGGCTAGAGTTTCTCAAGTTAATATTGTATGGCCTATTACAAAAGTATTTTTTATGATTGAGTGAATTGCTATTTTGCTACTTAAAATGTAATAATTGAATAATTTAGTTCTTCAATATAAGGACTAATTTTGTCACTTCATACATTGAGAGATCAAATTATTTGATTCCTACAATTTCAAGTACCAAAATGGTGATTCACTAAAACATTCTTCCTACCTCTTTAATTATAAGCAAAAAAAAAAAGTCAAAAAGTTGATGTAATTGGTCCAAATTTTAGACAAAGTATATTAACTTTTTAAAACCAAGTTTTGCTTATATGTTGGAAGAGGTCAACCTTTAAATAAATCTCAGGTATTTTGAAAGATTAGTCTTCACAATTACGTGTGTACCATTTGCAAGAAAAATGGTGATTCACTTGTTATAGGTATAATTCTGCCGGTTCTTTGTAATCATTTTTTGCATAAAGTGTGTTTGTATGAATCCCATTTGTTGTTTAATCTCTAGTCTTTGGTCAACAAATTAGCTGGCAGTTTTTTCATTGAGTTGCTTCTTGCTGGAGATTCCCATGTGTAACATGTAGGAATACTAAATTCTTAGTTAACACACTCCACAAGTTCTCTACCAAGATGAGAATCTTCTAGACAATAAGGATAAGTTTCTTTTCTTTCTTTATGAATTCATGCCCACGATGACATCAATAGAACTTTTTTTTTTTTATGGAATAAAGTTAGAACGAAGGTAGATCACAGAAATGATGTTTTGTGCCTAGATTTTTGATTCATGTGTGCTAGGTAAAAGCAATTATGTATTTATTTGTGTCATGAAAAGGTACAATGGGTATATTTATTTTTTGTAGAATTTTTTTCAGCTTATTTTATGAAAGATATTGAAAAGTTATAAGATATTTCAAAGATGAGATTATTCTTGAAATAAAAGTTGAGTGGTGCATAATAGTCATGAGACTAATCACTTATTTATTCTACTTCTTCTTCATTCACATTCCACATAATGACTCGTATGACTTATTGACCACCGATTTGCTTCAATTACATTCTTGCCATTGGTGAACGTCATAAAAATATTGAATTGAATTCTTAATATGAAGTGAAGAATGCGGTGTTCAAAAATTTGTTTGAATTATGTAAAAAACTATTTGTTTGTAGGTATGTATTTGACTCGTTAAAGTGATTAATTTTACTAAAATGAGAAAATCAAGAATTAATAATCTATATCTATATATAAAATAAACTTGCTTATGTGGCCACTCCCTTGAAGACTTCTTCTTATGTAAGAATTGTGATGATGTGTCATTCTATAAAATGTTATCTCATTTTCTTCAAAGGTTGCTATCCTCCACTACTATATATCAATTTAATGATGATAATAATGATAATGATGATACAACTCCTAAAAAAAAAACTCCTACATTTAATATTTATATTATATCTTATGCAACTAATTAAAAAAATTGAACTACAGTTTTAATAACGTAAAGTATATTTTGGTAAAAAAAATTAAAGTAATATCTATATTTGTATTGCCCCATATTTTGTAACAAAAAAAAAGTATTGCCACATATTATTGGTCAATATTAGTTTGATATGCTTCAACCAAATGTCATTATCTATCAATCTATCTATCTTCTGCCTATCTATATCTATCTATCTATCTATAAAATAAACTTGAGTCATTCTTAGACTTCAATTTTACCTATGTATCACCTCTAAAAAAACCTTCTCACATTTCTTATTATAACTTCCATTCTTTTCTTATTCTATCTAATTTAATCTAATCTAATAATAATTATAATAATGCAAGTAAGTTTTAGTTACAAAACTATCATCATTTCTTAATATCTTCGTAGTTATTATTTAGCCTCAACTAAATTAATTTAATGTTTGATAGAACTATTTATACTTTTATATTCTTTATATTTACCTCATTACATTTTTAATCTTTTTTTAATCTTTTTTATAGGTTTTACGTCTTCTATATGCATTGTTAACTATTATTATTTTTGTCACCACCACAAAAAACACTTTTGTCATTTTTGTAACCGAAAAAATAAATTTATTTAATTGGTTCCAACCTTTTACTATCTTACAAAAACTCCTAACCTTAACTAATTACTTCCACCCTTTCATTCACCTTATTTACTTAACCAATGCTAAAATTTTACTTTAAAAATCATTGCAATAACATGCAAAAACTTAATTACTCATTTTCAAAGGGTGAAGAATATTTGGAGGAGAATGAAGGAGGTGTATTTTGTCTATCCCATGAAATAACCATATCTCATTCACAAAGACATATGTATAAGGTATATTGTAGCCTTTATATTACCAAAATAATATTGCAGTCTTTGGATTTCACTATGTATATTGTGCCTTGAACAACTTAAATCACATGTTTGGTCTTTGTTCGAGAATTTTTTTTACGGTGTTTGCCAATTAACAATATATTATTTTACATGACTTTTTCCAATTCTAGATGTAAGCATTGCTTCAAAAAATATTGGCTTAAATGCACTTTTCACCCCCTAAGTTTGCAAATGTAGCGATTTTGGCCCCCTTTAAAAAAAATGGCAAAAGAGACCCTCCATGTTTAGCCCCTTTTGCAAAACCCCAATTTTGACCCGGTCAAACCTACGTGTCATGCCACCTGAGTATTTTTTGAATTTAAAAATATTAAAACTGCCACGCGTGTATATTTTAAATTAAAAAAATATAAAAATAAAAGAAAATAAGGGAGAGGCACGTGAGTGTGACCTCTTCTTTCTTTTCCTCCTTTTCTTTCTTCCTCACTGTCGCCCTTCCTCTCCCCCTTTTTTCGGCCATTCTTTCCGGCCACCCACCGTGGTGCTTCCAACCACCTTTTGTCAAACAAAATACATAATATTCATAATCTCCTCCTTCTTTATCTTATCCTTAAATTTATTTTTCGATCGGAGATATTTTTTGAGTTTCAAACCGCCACTTTCATTGTTAGATCTTGACCACCACAAAATGTTTTTCGACAAATTTTCACCATAAAAGTACTCTCCTTCGTATTCCCTACAAAACTCACCAAGAAAAATCATGTTTGGATGACCTTGCTCCGGCGACCACCGCACCGAAAAACATCACCACCGTGCCGGAAATATATGTTTAATGTTAGCAGCGGCCACAACGAAAATCAGAAATTCATTCTTGTAGTTTTGCCTGAATCCATTGTAATTAACCCAAATCTAGAAATTCATTTTAATTTTCTCTGAATCAATTTGTAATTGATTTCTAAGTCTGTTGTTGCTGGATTTTTTCTTGTTGTTGCTGTAATTTTCCCTGAATCATTGTAATTGATTCCTCATTGTAATTTTCCCTTTATTCTAGGTCTGTTGTTGCTGGATTTTTCAGGAATTGTTTTATTGGTTGTTATTGTTTTGCCTTCAAATTTCTATTTTCAGATTTTGTTTTCTCAAAGCTTGAATTTTTTTGGGTTTGAATGCTTGGGTATGAAGAAGATGAATAAGATGAATGGATGAAGAAGTTTGCAAATGTCACGTGCTCCCTCCAATTTATCCTTTCTTTTTTTATTTTTTTTATTTTATAAATACACACGTGGCTTTTTCATTTTTTTTTTAATTCAAAAAATACACAGCTGGCATGACACATAGGATTGACCAAGTCAAAATTGGTGTTTTGCAAAAGGGGCTAAACATGGAGGGTCACTTTTGCCATTTTTTTTAAAAGGGGGCCAAAATCGCTACATTTGCAAACTTAGGGGGTGAAAAGTGCATTTAAGCCAAAAATATTTGAAGCTATAACCAAAAGAAGAAAAAGGTATGTAATTTTGGAGGGTTCTTTTGTTTTGTTTATTTAGCAAGAGGGATTTTATATTTGAATTGTTTTTTCTTTCCTCCTTATAAGATGACTAAGAATATAGAATTTCCTTCTTAAAAATTTGAACTGACAATATATTTTTCTACTTTACTTTCTCCAATTCTATAACCAAAAGAAGAAACAAGTATAATTACCGGTAAATCTAACAAATTTTTAATGGTAATTATTCAATATTGGATATTACTCTATTATAAAATTGTAAAATCATTTGATCATTATTTAATAATATATTAGTTTAATAAATTGATTATTATTTTATATAAAAAAATTGACTTTTGAGTGGTTAATAGGTTATGAGAGTTTTGGTTGTTAAATGGTCTCAAATTTAATGGTTTTGAATTGAATGACCATTATATGAGTGATAATAATTTTATATTCTTAATGGTAGAATTAGGTCCATAAATAACCTTTTGTATATAGTTTGCTTGCATCCCCTCATTAGAACAATATATTATCTAAATAGGAGAGATCAAAGAGCTTGGAAGAACAAAATACTTGAGTGTATTTTACACTGTAACAATGATTGTAGGTAAACAATGGTTATTATGTTCCATATTTATTTATTGATTTTTGTTGTTATTTTGTTATCATAAATACAAGATCAATTATAGTTTTTAGCGGACTTCAATCTAGCTCTGGTGTTATGTTATTTTGCAAAATTATTCATCTATGTTTCTAAGGGAATCATCTTCCATTTTTACTTTTAGTTTTCTTTTCATGATATATATTTCCCTTACAGGTTCAAGAATTATTCTCAATGCACACTCTTGCTTGGAACACAAAATTGTTTGACCAACCAGCAATGTGTTTCTTCATATAACTTCTATGATACAATGAAGAAATGTCTTTCTTCTTATAACTTCTACTACACAATGATTTGTGACTTAGTTTTCTTTGGTCATTCACATACAATGTGAATTAGAAGACTAACAATGGGTTACCCTATTTCTATTTTTTATGATAAGACCAAGAGGTTTATGTACATCTTTAGTAAATACAATAACCTTTAATTTTCTTAAATTTTACACATACACATACAATATAAATTTAGTCTACAAACTATGAAGTTTAGCATAAATGTAAAACTATCATGTATAGTAAATTTAAAATTTAGTTTCATAATATAGAATTATTTTATACGATATTTGGTTTTTTTTTAAAATACAGTAACTATTATAATATTACATAGAGATCCAGTGGAAAGTCATTGCACTTGGATATTGAAGTCATGCTAACTTTTTAACTTTTAAATATAATTTTTTTTGTAATAACAATCTTAATAATAAAATTTAGTCATTAGGTCGTTATGTTTATTATTTTTTAAAAAAGTAAATAATCTTCTCAATTTATTATTTAAGGTGTGTCATCCATTAAGAAGAAAATAAAGGCCACTTAGCCTTAAAAATTCAGTTATTGTTACCCAAATTACTAACATTTTCAAATGAAAAATAACTAAGAATTATTTGATTAATATGAAAAATATATAATGCATTTAAAACATATTAATTAATGTTAAAAATGTGAATTTCTTTAAAACAAACGAATAAATTCTAATGAATTTTTAATAACCATGTCATAGGTTTTATGTGCCAACTCTTGGACATTTTACTATAATAAGTTAAAAGTAGATTAAAAAAAGAAATAAAAGTTTGTGACAAAAACCTAACCCAGAAAAAGGAAATAAAAGAAATAGTCAAAACGAAACGAAAAAAATGCAAAAGTATTGAGATCCAGCCTTAACATTTATTCTAAATATTTGCATGCTCCAGTTTTTATTTTACGATAATGCTCATACTTCTAAATAGTTCTATATTTTCTTAATACAAACAAAACTATATCACAATAGAATAGTCAATAAAGTTAAAAATTGCTCTATAATGAGTTCAAACAAGGAAATTAAACACAAATTTAAACAATTCTATTATTTTTTAATATAAATACTATTTAATATAGTCATATTACCATGTATTTTTAATATAATTCAACACTAAATTATATGCAATTATGCTTATCAAAATTATGTTTTTATTTAAATAAATTATTTTAAAATAAATTATAATAAACACTAAACTAATAAGGATGAAGGTGGATTGCTTAGGCATCGTTTGGCCTGACTTTTTTACAGTCCAAAAGCTACTTTAAAACAAAGTTAAAATTAAGGGCTTTAAGAAAGAAGTTAAAGTTGTTTGGTTACTTTATTATTTTTTTAGTTTTAAAGCTATTTTTAAGTTAAAAGTTGTTTGGCAAAATATTGTACAAATATATAATAAATAAAAAATTGTTAAAATATTTTTTGAAGGGAAAAAATGTTTAAAATATTTTTTAGTAAGTACTTGATAAATATTGTGTTTGGCCTACCTTCTTCTTAAAATTGTAGAGAAGTAGAAAAAAAAAATCGGGTCAAACGGTACCTTAGTTAAAAAGAAAAAGGAATGAAGGTGAATTGTGGGTTATTGAATGAATAGTAGTTTTAGAATGGAAAGAGGGATTATATTATTTAGTGGTACATGAAATAGGGAGAAATAGAGTATCATGTTTGGTCAACCTAAAAACTAGAAGGAAATCCCAATTAAAATAAGAGTTATTTTTTTGGGTTACACTAAAGTTTTTTTTTAATAAATAAAAGCGAACGACATAAAAAAAAAGATTGCATATGCCTAAAGAAAAATAAAAAAAAATGTTTCTATGTTTAATTATGACATATCATTCTTTTTTTTTCATAAAAAAAGAGTTTATGTGAGTTAAACTTTAGAGGCTCACTAGGGTTAAGGCTATTATCAAGATCCAGTGAGCACTAACATACATGCCTACCAGCTTCCGCTTGGTGGGCATGTAACGCTCGAGGCTGATGAGGGCGGGGAGTGGTCCGGCTCCTGACAGCTTCTAGGCAAAACCGAATCACATCGGAATGAGAGGGATCCTGAAGTCGTGCAGGTATGAGACTGCATGGTTGAAGGAAGGCTTATAAGAATTGTTTGGTACTACCTATATCAACAAGATGCATCTTCTTTTCGGGAGCCCAAACCATAAGAACTCCACAGTTAAGCGTGTTTGACTTGGAGCAATTTTGGGATGGATGACCTTTTGAGAAGTTTCCTGGAAAGCGTGCAAGTGAGGACAAAACACGCTGAAAAGATTTGTGTTGGTTTGTGGGGTCAGTCGACAATCCTGAAAGCAGTCTGGGATGTTAGAAAGTTGATCATTCAATATATGGGTAAGTCAATTTCATACCAACTTAATCAACATTCATTGATACATACCATTCCTTTTATCTCATTATATATGTCCCTTTTGCAATATTTCTTAGCCTCAAATCATTTGTCCCTTTATAATACTATATAAAAATAATGTATTAATATATAATAGTTTGTATTAAAATTTATCAACACTTCTCAATCAAATATTTTAAAATATTTTTAACACGTATTATAACCAAACCCGTGCAACGCACGGGCTTTCCACCTAGTACTATTGATTTGTTAATCCACAATTGATATTGTAATTTAAACTCTAACGTGAGTTCACAAATTTCAGAGCATAAGACAAAAAAACATGTCGAACATAAGAGAAAGGAATGGAGAACTTTGAAGGCATAGGAGTCGAAAAGAAATGAAGATTTTTTTTTTTTTTAAAGTTAGTTTTTCTTGATTTGAGAGTATTGATAAACAGATGAAAATAATTCAACAATTTATTTAAAATCCTCCAAAGTCTTCTCTTAATACTATATTTTGAGTTCTTCCATATTGAAGTGTTTACTCTCTCTCTTCATTTTTCCTTTTCTCCTCCCTTTATTCTCAAAGTTTTCACCTCCCTTCTATTTCAATTTTTTTTGGGTGAATCTTCCATTTCAATTTTTATGTGCAAAAATGTGAATTCCTTAAATTTTACCTTAAAATTATTTCAAATTCTCTCTTTCTAGACATTCAAAGCAACTGAAGTAGGGGTTCCATTCCTTGAAATTCCATGTGGTCCAAACAATGTGTTATGGACATAGTCAGTCACCGTAGCTTGATTCCACTATCTATTTTGTCGTTAGTGATTTGATTGGAGTCACCGTTGATTGCAGTGTTTCAAATTATTGACACTATAGCTCCATAAACCTTTCCGTCAAAAAATAAAAAAGCTCCATAAACCTCTCTTGAAAGGAAACTTGAGGGAAACCCAGATAACGATACGACACTGATACGTCCATGGCCGGCCCTGGCCAAGTGCAACAAGGCCCTTGGCCCAGGGCCTCACCCTTAGAGGGGCATCAAAAGGGAAAAAAATACTTGTATCTACGAACAAAATCCATCACTAAATGTCATTTTTCCGTAGATAAAAGTCTGGAAAACAACAATTTTGCTGTCAATTATGAATTGTCCATAAGTAAAGGTCTATTTATCTGTAGGTAAAAGTCATGTTTGAACCATTGCTCATATATTTAACTACAACTTAATTGTTTATCACTACAAACAGTGTTGGATTTTTTTTTTCAATTCTTTTTAAATGAAAATTGTCAAGTCTGTAACCGGGCCTCCGGATTGTCAGGGGACGGCCCTGGATACGTCAATACAAAAAAATTAAAATTCAAGATATAATACAACCAGAATACTTTAATAAAAAATTATATTTAAATTACAAATTAAAACTCAAAATACAATCTATGGACTAAATCTCAAAAGCAAAAAATAGGCACAAAATCTAGACCAAACAGACATAGAACAACAATAAGACACAAAAATAAAATTGCCTTCACACGACAATCAACAACAACAGCGTTCTCAAACAAACAAAAAGACACAAAACAAACGGCGAACAAAAAAAAAGTAATATTGATAATAAAAAAAGTGACAATTAGTCAATTATATATGTGGTATATCCCAAAAAGAGAACACATTTACTTAGTCAATTACATATATCCCAAAAATAATAAAAACATCATGTATCCCGCGCGTATCGATGTTTCACCGCCTATCCCTCGCGTATCCGTGATGCATCTGAAAAGTATCAGACAACTGTTTTTTAAAAAATAAAATTTAATCTCTAGATACTCTTCCAATACGTATCAGAACATATCAAACATATATCAGTACATGATACGTATCAGATACCAGTTCGTTGTTCATTTTGAAGTATATGAGCTTTGATTATAATTGTATCATTCCAAGCTTGATTTTCTTGATATGAAATATTCGGCACGGGTGAGGTAGGGCGGGGCATGTATTTGCCATCATAGTGTTTAATATTCAAGATTAAATGGATGCTAAAGTAAGTGGAGGCACAAAGGACACATTTTAAAAACAATTGGAGATTTTGCTAGACTCATACTTAAAGACAGGTGGTTGAGCTTGAGTGATAAGCCACATTTGGAGTAAAAAGGTCGCTAATGATGACAATATCACTTTATAAAAATAGGGGTGTGAATACGATGAGTTGAACTAGATTATGCAATGTCTAAGCCTAATATATTATATGACCGGTTTGAACAATTAACCCTAAAAATTATAAGGTTTAAGATTGGTCAATTGTCTATCATATGTTTATTTTGTAGAGTCGTATTTTGAAAGTTTAATTCGATCTGTTAATTTGCTTAAAAATTAATTTCATACGAACGTATTTTAATAATTAACAATATCCATGTTTAAATAGAGTAATGAATCAATAGACCAATGAGATAAAACCCATTTTGATATTTAACATGACATTTCAGAGAATTGACTATATATGACATCATATTTCAATTTTAATTTATAATAATACATTTAAATATGAAAAAGTAAATTAAAGTAAACTAATAAGCTTAAATTAATCAAAGTATAAAATCAAATATTATAATAATAATAATAATAATAATAATAATAATAATAATAATAATAATAATAATAATAATAGAAATATTATTCATATTTACTTAAGTATGTTAACATGCTAGGTCTAAAAAGTTTTTTTTTTTTTTTTATGATTTATAACCTGACATTTTCAGCTAAATAGACTTTTAAAAAATATCTTACGTGAATTTTGCGTAGGATAAATCATACGTCCCTATCGTCGGGTTTGATTCGCAATTACCTTAATTGATCCCAAGCCATTAGCCCTTAGTTATCTATCATTTCATCACACCAAGAAGCAGCTCAAGTGGAGCATATTGGGTCCCAGCAAGGCATCAGTGGGTTGATTTCCTTTCTTAGTATTTTGCTTATCAAAATTGCATGACTTAAGATATTTTTTTATTCGTAAGTTATTTGTAATGTTACGGTAAATTTTAATGAAATTGTGATTTTGCCTTAAAGAGTCACTCTTCACCGTGATGTTTTCTTTTGATCGAAGGAGTAAATCTTTAATTTAGCCTCTGTAAGTTGTAACTTGTATGATGCTGAAATTGATGTTTGAAATTAAGAAATATATTGCCAAATGAGCTGGTCCAATTTGGCTCTTCATGTGATCATGTCGGTCCGTTTCAGTACATTTAACAGCTCTGAAAAATGGTAATGTATTTTTGTAGCTATAGAGAAAAACTGGCAATGCCGGACCAGTTATGATTCGATCGGGTTTTATTCACAAAAACTGTCTATTAAAAGTTATGATCCGATTGACCGAGCAATTTGAGATTTTTTTTTGTTAGATGAGAAAAGGAAAAAAGAGAGAAAAAAGGGATTACATCCTTACAAAGAATACCCAAAGAGCATCATCTAGCAAAGCCGATAACAAATTAGACGGAGGCTCCTGAAGCACAATTAGCGGAACTATTAATTAATAGCTCCTGAATTTGCTAGAACATTTGCACAAACATTCCCTTCGCGAAACATGTGACGAAAATATATGATACAATCTTTCTACATGAAATCTCTAATAATCTCTGGCTCATTAGCATAATGATGAAACTAAGGCGCTCCCTTAGTGACAAGTTGAACCACACGCAAGGAATCCGGAAAAACACATTATTTTTCTAAATTCAATATGCTAACACAATCTGATGTCCACTAAAAATGCTTGTATTTCTGCATAGAGAATATTAGACAAACCTACACTCCTATAGAAATCAAATTGAAATGTTTCATTATGGTTACACACCAAGCCACCAAACCATGCCTCCATAGATTATTAAGAGTACTCCCATCCACATTGAGAACCATGACATCCACATTCCCATTATTTCAACACACCTCATGTATTGTCTAAGGGGTGGGAGGTTGGACTTCCAAACACTTGCTTGGAAATTAAATGAGTAAATATATGTTGTGATATGGTATTTCATGGAGTTGTTCCCTAAAAAATAAATTTGTTGCGACAAAATATTCCACCTTATCAAGGGAGCTAAGGTGCTCATTTCAACCACTAATTAGACCACTAGGATCTTCGAAATATTATCCAGACCAACCTTGTGACGCATTGCTTGAACATCACTAAACCCACAATCAGTCCAAATTTCGACTAGGCGTGGACATAACATTAGACAAAGAGAAATGGTTTCGTCTTCAATACAAAGAGGACAATAATGTGTTAAAAGAACTCCTCGATGATACAAGATACATCTAGTGGGGGAGACTTGTGGCATGTTTGCCACAAGAAAAATTGCACACTAGCAGAGAGATTTAACTATCAAATCCAGACCCAAAATTCTTGAGAAATTTCATTATGATGTTGAGATAAAAGCCAATTATAAATATTTTTTGTTGTATATTAACCATTCAAACTAGCAATTTGAGGGGTTTACTGAACAATCATATCCTCATATTTGGTCAAATGTTTTGGGATTTGCTCTTATCATGGGGTAACAATTTAAATCCATTTACCCAAATCATTCAAACTACTTGTCCATCCGATCTACTCCCTCCGTCCTTATTTATAGGAATAGTTTACAAAAAAGTTTTGTTCCTAAATATAAGATCATATACAAATTCCTAGATGCATTGATTACTCTTTTTCCAAATATACCCCTTATTAATACTATCAATTTGTCTTGGTATATGAAAAGTTAACATTAAATATATATTTAATTAAGGGTAATCTAGTAATGGTCACACCAATTTGAGACAACTTTATTACTCCAACAACTTTTCTTAATACACGTGATTTTTGTAAACTACTCCTATAAAAAGGGACGGAGGGAGTATAAAATAACTATTTTTGAATTGGATCAAATACATCCAATATTTTTCACCTAAATCCAATATATCAATTATATAATATTATAATTTCATTGATAAAAATAAAAAATAAATATTTTTTTAGGGGAGAAAATAAATAATTTCTTTATAAAATAATTTAAAAACTATACAATTTTATTAAATATTGAAATTACCACAACAATTGTTGTCAACCGCCACCATCGCCAGCCGCTTCCGACCATTACCTACAACCACATCTAGAAACCATCATTTAAATAAATAATATTTAAACATGTTTTTTTTTTAAATAATGAAATTACTTTTTTAAGCAAAAATAGAGTGTAAAAACATCACATGCTACCTAAGACTTCCTAAGTCCTAACTATGTTGGCATCCTCTCGATATCATCTATCACATGCACCACTCTAATAAGTGTTTTAAGATGAATTGATATCCGTCCATTAAAAATTGTCCATAAATAAATTAGATAATTTGTATTTAATGGAAGAATTGAATTTATTATTGAATTTTCAGTGAAATGAAAATAGATTAATATTAAATTCTTTTCATTAATCCATTAAAATCCAAACTCAATTTATCCCAAAAATTTATTTACCACCCCCTACACTAATTAGTGAATCAATGCCCTATTGACCAAAAAACTAAGCAACACTCGTTTTAACACTCTTTCTAACAAATACTTTTTTTTTATGAAATACATATTTATTTAACGTGATTATGTTATAGTCTCTCTCTCTCTCTCTCTCTCTCTCTCTCTCTCTCTCTCTCTCTCACACACACACACACACACACACACACACATACTAACAAAAGAATTATCTTGACTAATACATATTAGATCAACGATGTATTTTCTAATTCATAAAATTATGGATTATTTTCATTGATGCTCAAAATTTTAAAATTAATCTGTTTTTTTAACTTGTTCCTATATGAACACAAAGGGTTGATCCATAGAGTTGATGATGTAATCTCCCTGCCTTATAGCAAAGTCAAGCACGGTGTAACTAGAGTTTAAGTGAGGTTAATGTGTGATCATATATGAGAGTGAACCTCCTATTTACATTGTATTCGAGCTCTCACATACTTATTGTTATCTTTACGCAGATGACTTTTGACGAAATTTCACAAAAGATGTTATATGTATGTATATCTAATAACTGAGGTGAACGAAGTTGTGTCTCTAAATCAAATGAGTTCCACGATATGCAGAATGGGGGAGGCACATTTGGCCTTTGAGGATTGTCAAATCCAAGCATGATTGTCCTTCGATGACGTCGATGCTAGTTTCGGAACCACATTATACTCTTTAATTGTCATTTCCACGTCGGATGTTATTCGATGGGGTAGGAAATCAGGTCTATTTTGTTTGTGCAACTCAGATTTTGATGGTGCTTGATCCAATCATCATTTGGGTTTGGCCTTGATGGTCCATACCTTTACAACTCGAAAATTGCTCTTCTCACAAACAAAATTGCTTACTCCCATACACACTAACCAAAATAACCCCCACACAACTTAAGTCAGGTTCGCCTTTTACCAACGCGAGTTAAGTCACGTTGCGATGCAATACTGTTTTGGGATAAAACCCAACAATTCCACACTTCAACACACATTTCTTTCCCTCTTCACCTCCAAAAACAAAAAAAAAGTGCGAAAATTTGGATCAAACTCTTGTGGTGAAATCATTGAAAATCGTCAGGAAGCAAGTTTCTACGCTCACCAAACGTCAAAAATCAGGTAATGTATCATTTAACCTCTTTAGATTTTGCTTGTTTTTGAGCTTAGTTCGTCAGTTTGGGAAGCATGTTAGAGCGTGAGTTAAGTCACGTTGGGGCTCAACGTGAGTGAGCTCATGTAGGTGTAAGGGCAACGTCACTTAAGTCACGTTGGTGCCCATGATTTGAACTTTTGCGCCATTTTTTTTTCTTTCTTAGGCTTGTTGCATAAATTATTTATATTTTTTCCTTGTTATTTTTTATTCAATAGACATAGTGATGGTTGGAAATGTGGTGGATGATGGCATTGAGCCGAAACCAGCCATAATTGAAGCTTTCGTTGATGTCAAACCTACCGTTGAAGTGAAGGTTAATGTCAAAATTCCCTTTCAAGTTTACATTGAAGAAAAACATAAACCTATCAGTGTTTCCAAGCTTCGTGATTATGAAGTAAACACCACCTCATTTTTTATAACAAATGATAGATGGAGAGAGCGAGATGAATTGCTTGGTTGGATTCGTCGACAAGCGGAAAGGGCGTGATTTACTATATCTATAAATAAATATAGTATAAAAAATCCAATGTTGACGTTGCAATGTGAAAGGAGTGGTGTATACAAACCACCGAAGGTGAGAAAGAAATTGAATCTTGAAGGCACGAGCTCATGGAAATGTGATTGTCTATTTAGGTTGTATGGTTACTTCGATAAGAATACAAATGATTGGTGGTTGGCCATGCTTAATGGAATTCACAACCATGAGTTGGAGCCAAAGTTAGACGGTCACCTTCTTGCGGGTAGAATAAAAGAGGATAAGAAGAAAAAAGTTGTTGACATGACAAAGAGCTTGGCGTTGCCTAGGAATATTCTAACGGATTTGAAGGAAAAAAACAAAGAAAGTGTGACAAATATAAAACAAGTGTACAATGAACGGTCTAGATGGCGAAAGTCTATAAGAGGTGACAAGATGGAGATGCAATACTTGATTGAGAAGTTGGAAGAGCATAAATACGTATATTTCACAAGAACAAATTCTGAGAAAACCACTCTTGAAGACATATTTTTTGCTCATCTGGATTCAATTAATATGCTTAACACTTTTCCGACCATTTTGGTCATGGACTCCACTTACAAAACCAATTTGTACAGAATTCCATTATTTGAGATTGTTGGTGTCACCTATACCAACATGACATATTATGTTGGTTTTGCCTTTTTTGCCTTTGAAAAAGAGGATAGCTTTACTTGGGCACTTGAGATATTGGTTGGTCTTTTGTCCTCAATACTCAACATGCCTAAGGTGGTTGTCACTAACAGGGACAATGCTATGATGAATGTCGTTGCCAAAGTTCTTCCTGATACTTCCACTTTACTTTGTTATTTTCATATTGGGAAGAATGTAAGAGCTAAGTGCATCACGAAATGCAGAGTCAAAGCGAAGCCGAAGGATGTAAAATTTGATGGGAAAGAAGTGAAGGAAGTGAAGGAGGAGAAGGCAAGTGATATTGTTGACAAAATTATGAGTGCTTGGAAATATTTGGTTGAATCACCTACAAAGGATTCATATGCAAGTGCGGTAATGCGATTCAAAGATGTATGCAAAAAATTTCCAAAGTTCCTTGACTATGTTGAAACCACAATATTGAACACCGTTAAGGAAAAATTTGTGAGGGCATGGACAAATAAAGTCTTGCATCTAGGGTGCAGAACCACCAACATTGTTGAATCGACTCATGGAAAGTTGAAAAAATATTTGAGGAGTAGTGTGAGAGATTTGACATCATGTTGAGATGAAATAGACAAAATGTTGGCTATCCAGCTGTCTAAGATACAAGCAAGTTTTGGGAGGAGCCGTACCGTCTTATAACACAGATACAAAGGCAACTTTTTGTACACTGAGTTGGAGGGTTATGTACCTAGAACCGCATTGTGTTTTATCTTTAATGAAGCAAAACGCTCCAAGACATTCAGTTTTGCTAAGAAAGATTGCGGTTGTGTGCATAAGACATCGTACGGGTTGCCTTATGCATGTATTCTTGTCATGAAGATAAAAAAAATTGTCTATTCGATTGTATGACATATATCCTCATTGGCAAAGGTTATGTGTATGTGAAGAAGTTGATGATGATTTTTCAGTGATGGAAGAGTGGAATGACATTCAGGAACGTCTCAAAAAAGTCCCTTACAAAATGAAACTCAACATTAAAGAGGTGATGCGTCAACTAGCATTTCCACAAGACACAATGTTGTCTCCACCTCCAAGAAAGGTGGTAACCATGGGAGCACCTAAAAGGGTGAGATCTACATCGAAAGAGTCATCCACGGGTCGAAATCGCTCTACGTGGGAGTGAGTTGATTCTCAATTTTCCGATAGTCAATCGTCACAAACCAAGACATCACTTCCACAGAGGAAAAGTGCACGTATTGGCAATTCATCGTGCTCACAAGCTTCAACGCCTACTACACAACCGTTTCCGAATTTACCATACATTACACAAATGCCAAAGATCATGAGACCTTACATTAAAAATATTGTGAATGTTAAAGGGGATGGTAATTGTGGATTCCGAGTCATAGCTAGACACATGGGCATGGATGAGGAAAATTACATATTGGTTCGTAGTGTACTTATTCATGAGTTGAAAACTAATAAGCGTGACATTTGCCGATATTTGGTTCGGAGGAGCTTTTTGAATATATCATGAATGGTTTACACCCTCCAACAAATAGTGGTGGAACTGCATACATAGATAAGTGGTTGACATTACCAGATATGGGTCACATTGTTGTAACTTGTTACAATAGAGTTGTTGTTCAATTGGCTTTTCCCGAAAGAGGTCTATGTGAGACTTTTTTCCCAATCCGAGGTGCTCCACCACTTAACCCACATGCCCACATCATGTGTCTTGGCTTAATTCCCGACCACTTTCTTCATGTTTATTTGAAAGACGGTTGTCCATTACCACCGCCTTGTACGAAGTGGAAGAATCACAAGATTGGTGAGGCTGAGCAATGGGAGTTTGCATTTATGGATAGACAAGCTTTGTTCAAAGACCTCATGTCTAAGGAGCCGAAACCGCCGAAAAAACCAACAAATCATCTCAATCCAATTTATTGCGACACTCCCACTCCTGAAAAACCAAAAGGAGAATTTGAAGTAATTAAAGAAGGTGAAGATGATGCCTTATCAGTAGCTGGTTAGATAAACCGTGACACTTTTTGTCGGTGTTCGTCCTATTTTTTGTCGATATTACACCGACATATTTTTTTCGTGGCCGGTTATGTAACACCGATATTTGTGGCCAATATGTAATTAACATTATATAAATTATATATATATATATATATGAAGTGAAATAGTTTTTGGTTACCGGTTATGTAACATCAATTATTGCTCGCATTTTTTGGTCTCTAATTATTCAACTATTTATTTTATCTTTCATTTGGTTTTAATCTCATACTTGTTATTCCATAAACTTTTGTGAAGTAAAACATGTCTGAAGATGCACAAGTTGAAGTTGAAGCTCATGTTCGATACTCCGCCGTGAAGAAGACGATTAAGGTCTTTTTAACCCCCACCGACAAGTTGGATGAGTTGAAGGCACAACTTAACAGATACTTTCTCCATCTTGGTGAAAATCAAAGAACATCACATGTATTTGTACAGGTGCCATGCGTGAACCTGGAGGCGGATAAAGATGAAGACAGTTGGAAGACCGTGTATTTTCCACAAGTTATGCATGATGATGGCGACGTAGATTACATGTTTAGGTTAATGGTTGAAAATAACATTTTACATCTTTGTGTTCGCTCTATTGAAGTGTAATGTGTATTAACGTGTAATAGTGTAATATGTTCTAATTTGTGTCCGTAATGTTGCATTTTAATGAATTTGTGTCGAATTTGCGGATTGTGTATTTAACGACGAATTTGTGTAATTTGGATCGATTATGTGTGATTATGTTATGATGAATATTATGTTGTTGGAATGATTTAATTTTGATAAATTATACGAGTGTATTGATTACAGGTCATTAATAGTCTGGTTGCATGTAATAAATGCTGTTCGGCAACTATACCAGTAGCCTACGTGACTTAACTCACGTTATACAATACAAAATGTGAATTAACTGACGTTGGGGCAGCGTGACTTAACTCGCGTTGGTATAAGGCAGACATGACTTAAGTCACGTTGGGAGTATTTTCGTCAGTTCATGTGAGAGTGGGCAATTTTGTATGGGAGAAGAGCAATTTTCTTACAACTCCTATCTAGGGGTGTTCACAGTGCGGTTTGGTTCGGTTTTAAGGCTAAAAGTCATCCGAACCGCAAGATAAAAAAACATGCGGTTTGGTTTGGTTCGGTGGACTTTTAAAATAAAATCCAAACCAAACCAAACCAAACCAAACTAATGAGCTTTGGTTTGGATCGGTTGATGCGGTTTTTTCGAGACAATACAATTTTTTTCCAACATTAAAATCAAGTTAAAATATATTTTCAACAATGTTTTAAATTTCATCCAACAATACAATTTCATTTTCAATTAATAAATTTTCCAACTACATAGATCAAATTTAAAATGTGAACAAAAAGTAATCATATTTTATAAAAAATACAAAAGACTAAGATTTTAACATTCCCTAAAAGTTCAAGTAACATATGAATACACTTTTGAAATAAAAAGTAAAGAAGAAACTTATCAAGAGAAACAATATATCATTTTATAAAAAATTTCATTGAGTTTCTATAAGTATTGGTCTAAGTGACATATGTTTAATTAGTGTTTTTCTTATGTTGCGGTTTGGTTTGGTTTAGTTGGTAATAAAAACAGCAAACCAAACCAAACCATGCGGTTGAGTAAAAAAATAATCTTAATACATCCAAACCAAATGCGATTTTTTACAATTTCGATTTGAATTGGTTCAATTTGAGATTTTTCTATTAGATTAGTTCGGTTTTGAACACCCCTACTCCTGTCAAGACTCTTCGATCAACTAGGAAGAAACCAAACCAAAAAGACAACAATAAACAAACAAATGTTGGAATATAGACGTTTCTGACTGGGAATAGTACAGGCTAAAATGCCTCCTAGAAACCATTAAAAAATCCAAAGGAAAACCCCTATAAATTCTACCCCTGTAAATTCTTTGTCCACTTTTGTCCTCTTTATCACTAAAGTTAATATCCAAAGAAAATTGACACCAATAATCCATTAGATTGGATGCTACTATTAACTTGAAACGTTAGAGTGGGTTCATCTTAAGATCTCAGGTTTGATTTTCAATGATGCCAATTTTGATGGCTAGTCGATACATATACTGACTTTAAACAGGCCCCTCACAAGTGGACGGTTGCTCAAATTAGTCACCATTGAATGGGATGTTGAGTTTTAGAAAACCTAAAATATAATCCATCTAATCTTTCAAGCTAATAACATAAACTACAACTTTCATCACAAAGTCAATAGTACTACAGTTAAAGTTAGCTTGGTTCATCACTTGGTTCATAATATTTCAGTTTCTTTATCTCTCATATACGACTAATAAGTTCAAAAAATATAATAAAGTAATAAGCTGGCTAGATGTAACCAACCACTACTTTACTACTACTCCGTGGACCTAAAAAAAGGGGTCCTTCATTGACATTTAGTACAGAACTTTCTCTGAGTAGAAACTGTAAAAAGCAAGAAAAAGTGATTAATTGGTCACAAGATTTGTGGCGGGTTTCTCTTTTAAAAAGAAAAATCTCATATCAAATACAAAAAACAATAGGAAACCCACGTTCCTATTTAACATTTCTAACCGTCTTTCACAACTCACCGCATCACTGTTCCACTTTCTTCACACAATCTAGTAATTAAACAAAAACAACCTTAGCCAAATCTAACATTTACAAAACATCATCAATTATCACATTTTACAAACAAAATAATGATGAAGTGGGGTGCAAAAAAACCTTCTTCATCATCATCATCATCATCATCTTCTACTTCTTATGGTCCTTTTTCTTGGCTTTCTAAGTTGAAACATATGAGAATCAATTCAGATTCAAATCATGCAAAAGTGAAACAGAAAGAAAAGAAGAATACTCCACCTTCATGTTTTGATATTGGTGGAAAATATGGTAACAAAAGTGGAAGAAAACAAGGTATAGTCAAGTTAAAGGAGGAGGATATTATTGGTTTAGAAGATGAAAGAAAAATGATGAATGATAAGAAGGGTTTGAGGAAGAAGATTGATGAGTATGAATATGATAGAGAAAAGGAATATCAAAACATAAGGAGAAGATTTGAGAGGAAAGCACAACAGGTTTTGGAAGAACAGCTCTTGAAATTAGAAAGAGAAGCAAAAGAAGTAGAAGATGTTAAATTTCAATATGAATCTCCAAGAACAATTTGTACACCAAGAACAACACATTCTTTTGTTTCTTCTAATGCAGGTTTGAAGAAGAATTCTTCTAGCTTAAGAAATATTAAAGAAAATGGTTTTGAGAAAAGTGAAATTCCATCCTCTCAGAAGAAACAAAATTATGAGAAGCATAGTTTGAAAAAACATGAAGAGTTGAAGGTAAAGACTCAAGAAAAACAAAGGAGGAAACCAAAGAAAGTTTCAAGGGTGAAAATATATTCACCAAGATTGGTTTCAAAGGTTGAAATATGCAGAATAAAGGCATTAGAAGATATGAGGAACAAAGCAAAACAGAAGATGAAGAAAGAACGGGAAGAAGAAATTGTAGAGGAAATTATCAGTAATAAACCAGAATTAGATAGTTTTGCTGTGATTAAATGTTCATCAAATCCAAAGCAGGATTTCAGAGATTCAATGATTGAAATGATTGAAGAGAAACAGATTAGTAAGGCAGAAGAAATGGAAGAGTTGTTGGCATGTTATTTGACTTTGAATGCTGATGAGTATCATGATCTCATAATCAAAGTATTTAGGCAGGTATGGTTTGATATGAGTCAATATGGTTTAGGTGTTAGATCAGAAATGCAATGGGGTTTCTATGAATGATAATTACCAATTAGAGTAGTTAATTAACTGGCTTAACCAGAGATGTAAATAGTTTATTTATTGTATTTTTGCAAGTATTTGGTGTTCTTGTTATGCTTTAAATTAACTTGAAACTCTTGAGTTTCTATTTATCACTTATTTAGCCATTTCAGTGTTGGTATGCACTCTGCATAGATTTTGTCAAATTTCATGTTTCTAGCCTCTAGTTAACTACTAGCAATAATTATTTTTGTGCATGCTTAGATATTTATACTTGATATACTTTATTGCTACAATCAAATCAAGATTACCTATAGTAAATGTCCGATGCTATCGGCAATAAACCATATGGCAACGGGTCGGGGGTGGATTTTGTCTCTCATAAGTCATATCTTCGACTAATCCAACCCTACCCCTATTTCTTTTTAGATTGAAAAGTGGATACTTATCGACATTTATAAAAAAGGAAAAAAAAAATATTTACTAGTCAATCGGGTTTGGGATTGAGGACAAGCATCAACATTTTTTCCTTGCCCCGACATCCAATATCCAAACCCGAACTTACACCCGGTTAAAGA
Organism: Medicago ruthenica; assembly: GCA_018208015.1. Lineage (NCBI taxonomy): Eukaryota > Viridiplantae > Streptophyta > Magnoliopsida > Fabales > Fabaceae > Medicago > Medicago ruthenica. The sequence continues at coordinate 10,312,489 of CM031372.1, forward strand.
TGATTTTTTTTTTCTCTCTTTCTAGTAAAGTCCGAAGCAAACTCAGACAGATATAAATTCGACTCCTTTTGTAAGCATACTCAGCACTGAATTCAAACAGAAGCTAGTGTTGTTTTTGAAGTAGGTTATGTAGGAAAATCTGAAACAATGATATAAAAAGAGACACGTAGGAAGAAAGTAAAGAATATAGTTAATGGGAATATTAGCAAACAAGAGTTAATGCATGCTCTACTATGTTTGGATGTATTAGGAAGATATTACGGAATAGAAGTAAAAGATATTAAATGACTTGTTGATTTTGTAAGAGCAATGACTAAATTTTCTATATAAACTTTATATATTTTCAAATTAGTTAATGCGGTGTCAGGGCAAACAGGGTAATATTTCTCCGTCCTGCAATCCTGCAGCCTTAAGAAAAAAGCTTCTTGCATTTGATACTTACTGGACGTATACTACATATTACTCCGTCCCAAAATATAATGAGTCAACATAAGTTGATGTATTTGGTACAAATTTAGAACCAAATACATTAACTTTTGTTGACCAATTTTTGCTTATATTTTGGGACGGAGGGAGTACATCAGTATCAGCTCTGTGTGCACTAAACTGAACTCCACTTTTAGTTTGTCACATACAACGATACTCTAATTTTAGTTTACACGATTAAATTGTGTGGATTAGAGTTCAAAATATCTCAATTGTTACAATCAATTGTTAATATTATGAGCCAATACGGTTGATGTTAACGAATGTTAGAGACCTGATCATAAAATTGGGATACTTAGAATCCAATTTGCTAAATTAAAACTTGGATTAAGATTGTGCAATCATGATATCTAAACAACTAAAACCTATACATTAAACAACATTATTATTAATATAAATTTTGCATGTAAATTTTAAACGATATTTTTTATAATTTTTTTTATTTAGATTAAAATTATAAGTATAGATATTTGTGACTTTCAAATGTAACAAACTCAACAAACCATATTTATATTTTTCAATGACAACAATAATATAACAAACATTCTTTAAAAAAAACAATAATATAATAAACATAACAAAAATTCTAATTTTTTTTAATAACATTGATCTCTAGTACACAAGTGGGATCTGCCTTTTTTCACTGTTTTAACAAAATTCTTCCGCCTCTCAAAAACAAAATTCTTCTGCTCTATGATTTTTCTACACACCACCAGCCCTTTCATTTTTATTGTTAAAAAGTTTCCCCTTTTTATTTCATAATAAAATATAAAAATAAAACATGCACTTGCTTTTAAATTAGTTTTTGTGTCGCTCCAAAAAAAACTTATTTTTTGTGTAGCATACTCTTTTTTTTTTTTTTGAAAAAGATGATATTGAATTTAATATATGACTGGTTAATATATACTCCCTCCGACCCTTTATATAAGCACATTTTTCATTTTTCACATTTCTTAAGAAAAGTTGTTAGTGCAATTAATGTGTCTATTTTGTGTGTTAATATTACTAAATTGTCTTTTGTTTTTATGCGTATTAAATTTGACTTTTCATATTTCAAGACAAGTTAGTAGTATTGATTAGGGGTATGTTTAGGAAAATAATACTACCTCCGGTCCTTATTATAAGAAGAAAAACAAAAAAAAACATCAAAACCAATACAATCATTAATTAATATAACTTTTTTAATATTTTTACAACTATACCCTCATAAAAAATTGTGAAGCATTAAATACCTTCACAAATATTAAAAAGACAAACATTAAATTAGGGGTAGAAAAATCTTTTAAACAATAACTACACCTTAAAAGTTGTGACATTTTTTTATAAATAGGACAAAAAAGTTTTTTGAAAATTTTCTTGTATATAGGACCGGAGGGAGTAATAAATACATCTTGTAATTTGAAAATGGATTTATAGTTAGGGACAAATTTTTAGTCAAATGAGTGCTTATATATAGGGACGGAGGGAGTATATATGTGTGTGTGTGTGTGTGTGTGTGTGTGTGTGTATATATATATATATATATTGTAAAATCTTGAATTCTATGTTATTCGATGAGTATGCATATGATGCTAAATTATTTATAAAAAAAAAGACTTAATTTATGTTTGATATCACGATGGATGTGCTATAATCACGGTGACCCACCACGATTTTTTAAAAGCTACACTTTGTAACTTCTGCAAAATCAGGACGGATCACCATGATTCTAGCACACCTACGTTGATACCACACATACACTTGGTGTATGTTTAAAATTGCGGTTGGAATTTCATTCTCACAGCTTGAGACATTCTTTTCGTGAAAACCAAAAAGCTACAAAACACAACTTCCACAGTGACGTGGTATTTCAATGTGGTTTAAGAAACAAACAAGTGCTTATATTGAATAAGTTGTTCAAAGTTTCATATTGCTCGGGCTTTTAGGCTGTTGGATATATAATTGTTGAGTATGACCCATTAGACATAGAAAGGGGCGAGGGAGCCGTGCTTCGTTGTGAAGCTCCCATCGCCGTTGACCTAAAGTTTGGCTCAAATGTGTGTTAGACCCAATTGTTTGTTATCGAGGGACGACTGAGGTGCGGAGGGTGGTAGCTTATGCGGTCCAGTTTACGGGTATTGTTGTAATATGGACCATAATATCATATACTTGTGCTTTCTTTAATCTTTTGTTATTAGTTGTTGTTCTAACAATGAATGTATTTGGACACCCTCATCTTTAGAGCGACTTTATTGAAGCCCATTTAATATGGTTTCAAAGTTTGGTTAAAGATTGTAATGTGGAAAATTGGACTCAAGCACACACTAGAAGTTGGTATTGAAGTTGTAGCTTGTTTGGAGTCTCACATTGCTCCGTGTATAATGTGTTTCGACACCCTCATCATTTGAGCTAGCTTTTGGGATGATATTCAAACTCATTTAACATGGTAACAAAGTCAGGTTAAACATTGCAATGTGAAAATTAGACCTAAGACCCACGCTAAACTTGACGACGAATAATGCTCAGGATCTCAATTGAATGTATAGATGTGTTTGAATACCATCTTTCATTGAGCTAGTTTTTGTGATAAGATCCAATCAAACTTAACAAATAAAATGAGAATTCCAACCTAATTATTACAACTCACAAAAGCAACTACAAAGGGGAGGGATACTACAACAAAAACAAAAACAAAAATAGGAATCACTACAAAATCCTAGACAAACATTGCTAGATTCTGCATCCTATTCTCTTAGGGATACAAGAAGTACACGTCGCCCATTTATTTTCATGCTAGGCATAAATTCTTTCATGTTAAGCATTTATATAATAGCTACACAATGCCAAAATAACTAATTAAAAATGGTTGTATAAAGCCAAGTAAACAGTCTCAAGTTACAGTACCAGTTCCAGAGTATGGTTGCATGGAATTATATATATACTGTTAAAAAGTAGATGGCATTAAAATTTCCCTGTTGCAAATAGTGCCATCTGATTGAATCATGCTGAAAGCAGATGCTTTGTCCTTAGCAACATAATATGGCAAAACTAGCTGTTTGATACCGTACGTGTAAGAATTTCTGCCTTATGTCTATGCTGCTATCCATAATTCAGTCATAATATTTTTTGGAACTTGAAATTCATACGTATCATTAATTAATAAATAAATGCTAACATTGAAGCCTTTCTCTTTAGCATGATTTTAAAATGACCGACAATCCAACAAAATGTGCATTCCATTTTGGCATGTATAGCATCTAACATTTTACTGCACGATGCATGGTAATCTATAGTTTGATTTTGACAATTTACCTATCATAGTAATTTTTATATATATTCCAAACCGTCCTCATTGTTTACTTGTTATGAGAATTTCACTGTTAACCCTAATCTAATCCCAAAAAAGGTTTGGCAATTGAAAAATAAATTAAGTGGGTTTGATTCTATCGTGACAAATATTAATTTTGAATTAATTATTTTTAGTTAAAAATTAGTTGAATATAAAAGTTACTTGTGTTTTGATACATTCACATAAAAATTAGGTGAAAAATAAATTTGAGTCTTTGTTTTGAAAAAACTAAGAAGTAAGAATGTATGTAATGATAACCACGTAAGATGTGTCAAAGATAAAAAATACTAAAACAAGTCTCAATTCAAGACCAAAGTCAAATTAAACACTGAGCACTAGTATGAATAATACATAAAACTCAAACCAAAGATGTCAAACATGTAGTAGAATGTGTCCACCATAGATTAAGTTCAAATTTAAAACCTTAACCACATGTTTTGAGTCACCACCATGACACCAATTTTAAAAAATTGTAAAGTTTGAGGTTAAAAAGCCGAAATCTTCAACTTCAAGCTAGAATCGATTCTACAACAAAAGTATTTTTACTTGATAACATTCAGATACATCAAAATCATTATTATGTGTCTGAAATCACAAAACTAATAGAAAACATGCATTTTATGTAAAATAATTTTTTTTAAAAATGAACGAAGAGGGTTGAATATCCCTTCTTTACTCTTTTAACTGTTTTTGCCTTTGACAGTTGCAAGTTGCAACATTATTAGTGAGAAAGTCACCTCAGTAACTGTTTTACAGGTCACAAATCAAAGTATTGTTGTTTCGTTAAAAAAAAATGCAACTCACTTACTACACAGTGTACAAAAAAACAAAAATGCAAATCCATCCCTGTTTGGAAGTATCCAAAATTGACTTGTTTCTTAATTTAACAAAATATTAATTGTACTAGATATTGCTATTTTAGTCCACATTCAGACCTTAGTATGTACAATGTGTTCTTTATAAATTTGGTATGAAGTTGATTGTTTATGATAAATTAAGTAGTTGTGTAATACATTAATCACAACGACAGCAACCATTTACATTGCATATTTTATTGTGTAAAATACATTGAAATTATAGTAGATACATTCTATAATTTTGTGACATCATGGTGACCACTAAGGGTGTGTTTGGATGGAGGATTTAGGAGGGGAGGAGAGGGTTTACCTTTCTTTTTTAAAATACGGACATTATAAAATGATTTTTAGAAAATTGAATTAACAACATGATAAATGATTATATAATACTTTGAAAACACTTAATTTATTTAAAAAAAAACATTTTACATTGTTCGTAATTTAAAAAATAAAAATGAACTCTCTCATCCATTTCCCTTCTAAACCCTCAATCCAAACACGCCCTAAATCTTAGCTTATGGTCCCTTTTTTCAACAAAAAAAAAACTTAGCTCATGATGCCTACCTTTACACTCCCTCTCTCTGGTATGAAGTATTTTTCCATATTTGTGCAATCTTCTTACACTGTTGCAACTTGCAAGTGTAATTGTGGATTCTTTTATTTCGATTATAAGCTTTTTATTTTATATCCGCCTTTAGTTGGCTGGCATGGGGATAATTGCCTTTTATTTGGTTTAAGCCTCATAATTTGATCAAATATATTATGTAACCTTTTGTCAAACCAATTGCAAGAAGAGGTTTATTTCCGCATCACAGCAAACTAAATTTGGGCACGATTGGGATTTTTTTTGTGTGAAAGAAATATGTTTATAACAATTCATTAGATATCGAATTGGTACAATGTGGTACCTCAATATAAATTTGGGAACTAGCTCGAGATGTGACTATCCTTGCTAAAGCATGAGCGACTTTGCCTCATAATAAACTCGACACTAGAGTTTGTTAAAGAAGTTTGACACAAATGGATACAAGCATCCATAATGACACCAAATTCGGTAAAATCACCTCTACTCCTTGCATAATAATCAACGACTTTCTTCGGGTCCACTTCAACATCAGCATTCGCTAATTGTAACTCATTAATCCACACAATAGTGTGATATAACCCCAAAGCTTCGCCAACTTCCACCGAGCATAAGGGTGTAATCCATAGAATTTTAGATAGCACATAACACCCTTCCTCATCTCGAATACACATACATACCTATCCCTACTCTATTGAGGGATGTTAAGAATGACGCATCAACATTACATTTTAGCCTCTCCATTGCTGGTTTCAGGAATCTTTGCTTTGCTGTTGTACCACTAGTCTGCTGTCGCGCTATTGCTGCTACTATTATGCCTTGTAAGTTGTACCAGCAGCGCCTACATTTTGAAGTCTGTTCGCATAACGCCAATCCTCCAATAGGTGCGTCGCGCACTCCAGAATGCTGCTATCCATTTATGTAGTTTGCTGCCAAATTTTGAGATTTCTGCTATCCGTTAAGAGAGTGAGATAAGAATAAGTTGGGCTAAAAATAAAATTAAAAAAGAGCATTTGATTCAAATTAGAAAAAGCTAGATTCGAATCAATAGTGTATTTTTTGAATTCTGAGTTGTTATGAAGATTGAGTGATAGACATGAACAATGATTCGAATGAGGTTTCCAGATGAAGATTGCTTTGAATCACAATAATTTAAATCAAATCACAACTACACAAGGGTGGAATGAATTAAATCAAAGTCACTAGGTGAGAGAATTAATTCGAATCATGATTCAAAACATAACTTCTCGTGGGAAGCAATGATTCAAATCAAATGGCTCAGTGTGAGGCATTGATTCGAATCAAAGTGTAATTATCAAACAAAACTAAACTAAAAAGATAAAACCAAAAGACAAAATATCACCAGTTTGTTGGTACATCCAAATGTTTGGATTCTTCCAAACGCGGCTAGACAGATGACACATTAAAGTTTGGAAATTGTTTTTCCCACTTCACACAAAGCTAAGAAACACCACAAAATGACAAGTTTAACTCCAAATTCCAGCGACAGTTAATTGGCGTTGGAATTTGGGTTAAACTTGTTATTTCATGGTGTTTCTTAATGATAAGTGCCAAAATTGAGTTTAAAAGCATAGTTAATTTAAGCACTTTTGTAGCTTGTTTTGCAAGTTATCATGGGAAATGATCATAATCAATGATCAAATGCCCACTATTGCTTTTACTTCTTTCCCCATCCATTTATGCAGGAAAATGCAAGCCAGGACATGATTAGAGCAAAGAAACAAGAAGAAAAGTATCTGAGAATTTCGCCCAGCGAGCCCTAGGCGATCAACTGGCGAAGATAGGCAGAGAGTTCTTCAGGAACAGTGGAGCTTGATTTCGCTCAGCGAAATCTTTGTCGCTCAGCGAAATCAAGGCGGTTTAAAGAAGACTTGAAGACGTGGCTGAAGACAACTGGCAAATTCAGCAAGTTTCGCCGAGCGAAAATTGTCTCGCCGAGCGAGATGTCACAGGCAGCTTTTTGTATTTAAGCTTTGTTTCAGTTTTTCTTTAGGGACCTCTTGTAGATAGTTAGGAGTTGTTCTGTAGAATATTTTAGGTTAGCTTTTAGACAGAAAATAAGGGCTAAGAGCTTTGATCTTCAAGGAGCAAAGGTGATTGGATTGTGGAATCAACCAAAACTCTTTGGGAAATCAAGAATTTAGGTTTGTATTTTCATCTTTTCTCTACACTTTTGTAAAGCTGTCATGAAAATGAACAACTAACTTCCCCTAGTTGGGATTGGATGCACTCTTTCTAGCTTAGTATGTAATAATCGATTTTGCAATATATATGGTTTTAGCTATTTATGTGAATTTGAGTTTTTCTTGCCATTCATTGTCATGTTTTGATTTAAAATGCTATTGACGAATACTTTTAAATCTTTGGCGAGAATAGCTCTATCAAAATAAGAAAATCTAGAAATGGATTTGGGTTTTGATAATCGCATATAGTGTCGGAACTTAAAGCTTTCGGATCGTTTGATTGATTGGGAAATCGTCGATTAAACGATACGATCGATCTCGCGACGTCATTTGGGAAATCAATGACGTTGTCGAGCGATACGTGGTAATTTCGCTAAAACACTAAAACTCATATGCACGATCTTTGGATTATATTCGACGCTCGATTGAGGAAATCCTATCTCAACGCTTTTATTCCCTATTTTTTTGTCGTTTTATTTCCGCAATTTATTTCCATTAGTTTGTACAAACATTCGTACAAAACCCTTTTAGCTCAAAACGATAGCGATTGTTGAACGGTTCAGAGTAGCGCACTAATCCCTGTGGAGACGATACAAAAATACTTACCTCGTTTGTTGATTTCAATACTGCAACCAACAAAAATGGCGCCGTTGCCGGGGATTGGTGTTTAGATATTTTGAGCATCGCAATAATTTTTATTGTTTTGAGTTTTTGTATATTCTTGTTAATATTTTTCTTCTTTTTTGTACATTATATTTTGTGTGCATTAACCCTCTTTGCAAAGCAAAGAAAAGTTTCTTGTTAGTTATTTGTGTTTCAGATTCTCAACATAGAGGCAATCATGACTGATCATGATTATTTCAACTTCTATACTCCATACGAGTATGAATCCTATCAACAGTATCAACAATATCCGTCTGAAGATGAACAAATGGCAAGAACTGAAAATACATTGCATATGTTCATGCAACAATCCATGATCAACATGCAAAACACCAACCAAAGACTGAGGAATTTGTCAAGACAGTTGGGGATTTTGCAAGTTCAATTAAACATGCATAACACCAACCAAAGACTGAGGAATTTGTCAAGCCAGTTGGATGTTTTGCAAGTTCAATTGAACCATCTACCAAGAGTCATGGATGTTCAGACCAACAATCAATCCACTTTGGAATTTGGAGAGATTGTTGAAGGCGAGGTTGATGAGAGTGAGGAAGAGCCGATGTTTGAAGGATGTGGTATTAGGGAATTAATGGAAGAATTAGAAATACCACACGAAGTAGAACTTCCTCAACCAAGGTCAGATTCTGAAGAGGCCACTGTTGATAGTGATGAAGTGTTGGAGATTGAGAAGACGGAACAGTTTCTTAACAAGGAAGAAACTTGTGAAAAAGAGGGGATGAGAGTGAGCAAGGCCGAATTGGAGCCAATACTTGATGATTTGTGCTCCTTGCTCACCATATTCTGGATAGGGAGGTATTGGACTCCACATCAGCTATGCTTAAAGTTCATGGAATTCCTCCCACAGCAAAGGGATACTAGAGCTGATGTGCGCTCCGTCTCGTTTTGGCCACCCTAACGAATCAGGCGTCGAGCTAACGACGTAAAACAAGCGCTTGTTGGGAGGCAACCCAACTTTGTAAGTTTTTTATGCTTTATTTAATGCTTTTTAATAACTGTAGGTGATGCTGAAATTGGCAAGTCCTTTTTAATGCTGCATTTTTGAAATTCTGCTATCTGTCATTCTCGCTGAGCGAGACATTACTTCGCTGAGCGAATCTTACTGATAAGCTCTTTAAACAGCAAAGTAACAGATGCATGATAATGATTATGATAGAAATTGTTTGATTGTGCAAAGCCAAGTTAATTGTTTCTTGTTTTTCTAGATGTGTACTTGAATTTAATTAGAGTACTTTGCATAACATTTATCTCATACAATTTTATGCGATAACATGCTTATATGTGAACCACTTAGAACTAGCCCAAATGTGAGGAATCCTCAAGGTTTGTATATATATGCAGGAGACCGGCATTTTTTAGTTCAACTCGATTGTTTTATGTTAAATCTGAAAGTTGTTTTAAATTGTATGAAAGCACTGATATGATCAAGGCATTTTTTGAAATAGAGAATAAACACTTGACCACAAAAAGCCTACCCGGTGAGAGAGCGAGTATTTGATAACCCAATTTGAGCCTAATGAATCAGAATTTCTAACTATGAACTGCTAATTCATAAGCACAATGTTTAGTGAATTTGCCCGAATATTTCAAAATCCAGTTCATAGTTAAAACACTATAGGATTCTGATATTCTTACATTCATTTGAACCCTTATCCATCGTGATTATTGACCTTTGCCATAATGCTAAAGGAACATTTGATTAGGGTGTCATTAAATTAAGTTGGGGAGAAAGGGAGGTTGTGCATGTCAAGTAATTGGTGAATTTTGAATTTGATCTTGACAACAAGAAAAAGAAAAAGAAAAGAAAAAAGAAAAGAAAAGCAAACCAAGAAAAAGAAAAGAGAAAAAATGAAAAGGTTTGCAATAATTCAAAGAAAAAGTTGTCAAGATCAATCAAAGAAAAACTTGTAGTTCACCAAGAGTTGTATTGGAATAAGGAGGAAGTGTGTAAAATGAGAATGAATGTTCCTCTTGCTTGGCCTTTTGATTTCAATATTTCCCACATATTACATTTCTTTTGAAACCAAGCCAAATTACAACCCTTAAAGACCTTGTGATCATTTGCTTTTGTGTTTTTAGAAATGATAATTAGATTGACGCATAAATTGATCGGAATGTTAACAATTATGCCGGATGAGTGTTCATAACCCTCACAACATGAGTTCAATTTGCTTATTTACTTCTAAAGATGTGTGTTAGGTGTGGTTCATAGATAATTATGTTATTGCCTTGAATTGTATGATGTGAATTTTGTGTTTAGGACTTTTGTCATATTCATTGTATATATCTAGATTAATGAGAAACTTAATACTTGCCCGCACAATCCGCAATTGAATTTTGCATCTGAAACTTTTCATTTCTTTGCATGTATTATAAAAATGTCCAAAGCCTTGTTTTTCCATTTGTTTGAGTCCTTTGTTTGAGGACAAACAAAGATTTAAGTTGGGGAGTGTGATAAGTGCCAAAATTGAGTTTAAAAGCATAGTTAATTTAAGCACTTTTGTAGCTTGTTTTGCAAGTTATCATGGGAAATGATCATAATCAATGATCAAATGCCCACTATTGCTTTTACTTCTTTCCCCATCCATTTATGCAGGAAAATGCAAGCCAGGACATGATTAGAGCAAAGAAACAAGAAGAAAAGTATCTGAGAATTTCGCCCAGCGAGCCCTAGGCGATCAACTGGCGAAGATAGGCAGAGAGTTCTTCAGGAACAGTGGAGCTTGATTTCGCTCAGCGAAATCTTTGTCGCTCAGCGAAATCAAGGCGGTTTAAAGAAGACTTGAAGACGTGGCTGAAGACAACTGGCAAATTCAGCAAGTTTCGCCGAGCGAAAATTGTCTCGCCGAGCGAGATGTCACAGGCAGCTTTTTGTATTTAAGCTTTGTTTCAGTTTTTCTTTAGGGACCTCTTGTAGATAGTTAGGAGTTGTTCTGTAGAATATTTTAGGTTAGCTTTTAGACAGAAAATAAGGGCTAAGAGCTTTGATCTTCAAGGAGCAAAGGTGATTGGATTGTGGAATCAACCAAAACTCTTTGGGAAATCAAGAATTTAGGTTTGTATTTTCATCTTTTCTCTACACTTTTGTAAAGCTGTCATGAAAATGAACAGCTAACTTCCCCTAGTTGGGATTGGATGCACTCTTTCTAGCTTAGTATGTAATAATCGATTTTGCAATATATATGGTTTTAGCTATTTATGTGAATTTGAGTTTTTCTTGCCATTCATTGTCATGTTTTGATTTAAAATGCTATTGACGAATACTTTTAAATCTTTGGCGAGAATAGCTCTATCAAAATAAGAAAATCTAGAAATGGATTTGGGTTTTGATAATCGCATATAGTGTCGGAACTTAAAGCTTTCGGATCGTTTGATTGATTGGGAAATCGTCGATTAAACGATACGATCGATCTCGCGACGTCATTTGGGAAATCAATGACGTTGTCGAGCGATACGTGGTAATTTCGCTAAAACACTAAAACTCATATGCACGATCTTTGGATTATATTCGACGCTCGATTGAGGAAATCCTATCTCAACGCTTTTATTCCCTATTTTTTTGTCGTTTTATTTCCGCAATTTATTTCCATTAGTTTGTACAAACATTCGTACAAAACCCTTTTAGCTCAAAACGATAGCGATTGTTGAACGGTTCAGAGTAGCGCACTAATCCCTGTGGAGACGATACAAAAATACTTACCTCGTTTGTTGATTTCAATACTGCAACCAACACTTAACTTTGTTTGAAGTGAGAAAAACTATTTTCTTAAAGTTTAGTTAGTCTTGTGGGCCCTTGAGGGTTAGTTTTAGCACCGTCTCCCGTGCACGTGCGGAATTGGTCTCGCACCGTACGAGATGTTGTAATTTTTATGTTACCTGTAGGTGTAGGTTTTTGTGTTGTGTTTTACCTTTTGTAGTGGGTAAAATGTATTATAGAAATTATAGAAATAATTATTGTAAATATACGTTACATTCAAACTTATAGGGGCAATTTGGATATTTCATATTAACTTACATAGCCATATCTTGTTTCTGAGATCCAGGATCTCCACTTTCGATCTTGTGAAAAAAATCAAGGGTTAATACGTGTTTACCCCCTGTAATATGAGCGATTTTTGGTTTAACCCACTGTAAAAAAGTTTAGATTCTAACCCTTTAATATGAAGATTCTTTGGTTTTAGACCCTATGGTCGTCTGACTGGACAAAAATGCTGATGTGGCACGCTGAGTCAGCATTTTTTATGACGTGGCACACTGACTGTATAATTAATTTTGTTTTTCATTTTTTATTTTCATTTATATTGATTTAAAAATAAAAAAATATAAAATCCGAAAATTAATGTTTAAAAATCGAAAAAAGTTCAGATTTTTTTTCAAAAATTTAAAAATTAGAAAAAAAATCTGATTTTTTTCAAAATTGAAAAAATCAGAAAAAAATTCAGTTTTTTTTTGAAATTAAGAAAAAAAAATTTCTAAAAAAAAACTAAAAATTCAAAATAAAAAAAACAAAAATTAGAAAAAAATTCAAAATTAAAATTTTATTCTACAAAAAATAAAAATTCTAGAAAATATTTTTAATTTTCGTACACATGTCATAAGTAACTATTTATGTAAACTCGCTGAAATGGTAGAAAAATAAAAAAAAAACTTTATTATTTCGAAAAAAATATGAACTTTTTTTAATTTCGAATTTGTTTTTCTAATTTTATTTTAATTTTATTTCGAAAAAAAATCTGAACTTTTCTTTAATTTCTAATTTTTTTTTTCTAATTTTTTTTTATTTTTGGAAATTAATTTTCAGATTTTTTATTTTTTTTATTTTTAAATCAATATAAATGAAAATACAAAAAATGAAAAACAAAATTAATTATACAGTTAGCACGCCACGTCATAAAAAATGATGACTCAACGTGCTACGTTATTGTTTTTGTCCAATCAGATGACCATATGGTCTAAAACCAAAGAAAGTTCATATTACAAGGTTGGAATCTAAACTTTTTTTTTTTACAACGGGTAAACCGGAAATTGCTCATATTACATACGGTACACATATTAACCCAAAAATCAATCCCCATAATGCAATCTTCTTTTTGTTCATAATGGTAATTGTGTTGGATCTGAATCCATCAAATCTATTGTGTCTGGATCCGAAGCTATTTTTTGTTTTGATATTTTGGTCGAATGAACTTCAGAGAATGAGCTACGAAGGTAATTTTCTGTGATGTTTGGACAGAATCAAAAGTAATTTTGGAAACGCAAATTTACAGCCAAAACATAACAGGAAGCCACAAAAGTGGGGGAGGAAGAATCACTAGTGGAAAATATACATTTTACAACATGGTCAAAAATGTTTTCACAACGAGAACATGAATGAAAAAATTAGAACATTTGGGAAACTCAAAAACAAAATTAAAGGAAAGAAATGATGATGTCATCCATGGAAGTGAACAACTTGAGAGAGGCAACCATTAGTATTACAAAGACAAGAGAGTCTAGAGCGCTCTTCATTAATGACTTCAATTACCTACTACTATATTTTTATTTATTAATTAAAGGAGAAGTTCAAGAGAATTCTTATTTGATTTTTTTATAATGAAGAAATAAAAATTCAAATATTTTTTTTATCAAGTAGCATAGTGGCTAGAGCTCACACATTTTAAATGTGGAGAAGTGGAGTGTCCGGGGTTCGAACCCCGACCCCCGCATATAATATGCAATATCCCTACCAACTGAGCTAAGCTCACGGGGATAAAAAATTTAAATATGATAACTTGAAATAATTATCTAAAATGAGATATTTAATTTTATTAAATACAATTAAAAGGATAATTTAGTCATGACACATTTAAAATCAATTTTGATTCAAATCATTCAAACAACATCAATCCATAAGAATCACTTTTAAGTTAGTGTATCCAAACATTACTCAATTTACATTCAACACACTTTTAATCAAAATCAATTATCTTAGACACAATTCTATCAAAATCAATACCCGTCGTTGCCAAACCAAACGCATACTAAGTCAAATTATCTAGAAATTCTTATTTTGTGGGTTTAACCAATGTGTTTATTGATTTTTTTTTATTGAGTTATTTTCATCGTTTTTTAGCAAGCAATGGATGAGATAACACACGAGAATGGTGGTAACGATGATGGTGAATGGGTTAATAATGTTGATGATGAAGGGGGTCTTGCAGCGAAGATGCAAATACGAATTTGAGGCAGTGTTGCTACTGCTCTGGGTGCCCTTAGCGCCCCTGCATGTGCCATTAGCGCCCGGTTGCAGGTATTTTTTGCCTGCAGCTTTTTTTCCAAGTTGGATCGGTGCAAAAAGCCCAATTTTCTTCTCTTAAACCATACCTAATCATTTGCTATAAATAGAGACCCTTGCACTCATCATTTGCACTCATCATTTTCTTCATTCTCTTGTTCTCTATAGGATATGTTTTTCTATTGTTTTGTTATGATGTCTGTTGTCACGAGCAACTAAGCCTCTCGATTAGGGTTCCATGATGAACCCCTTCTTATTTGTTGAATATTATTAATAAAGTTTTCATTCATTTATGCTTTTCTTGTGTCCGATTTAATTTGTACTTGTATGTTCTTAATGCTTTTTCAATTGAGAATCCATATCGATAATCTTGAAAATTGATCCGTAGAAGATTAGTAGGATTGACAACATGAAGTTCTTTCTCCGTTCATGCAGTACTAGTTGCTTATTTCTTCATTATTGTTAATGAAATTTAAGTATGAAACCTAGGGTTAACTTGGTAGTAGGTAATTGAAGTCATTAATTGTAATTTTAACTAGGTTAACTCCATTCTCTTCTTTTGGGAGCGCCACAGTTTTAACTAGGTTAACTTGTAGCACATGTTGTCGTAAAATTTAATGGAGTTTAGAAACCAGTTTCTTAAATAAAAAGTAGACAACACATAATTGTTGTTTTACCGAGTTAATTATGATTTGAATTATATTGGCTTTTCATATGTTCCGTCGTTTCAATCTTTTTCAAACAAGGTTAGAGTTCATAAACTAATTCTTGCGCTTTAACTGAATCGTTACATATGGCTTTTGCTCAAGTGTCTTTGATTCATTAGCGACCCTTTGGGTATTAGGGTTAGACATCTCATGAAGTGTAATTCCTTTAGATGACAATTTAGGAGAAACACAAGATGTTGACGTCAAATGATATATGTCCATGGCTTTCATAATTGAGTTACGAAGGTAATGGAGTAATCTGGCATCTATTGGAATATTCTTCCTATAGTAAAACATTGTTTATATAATCCTTAGGTCTTAATTAATAGGTACTTCGAATTAATCCAACAAAGAAGGAAGAGTGGATTCAAGGATTCCCTAATCACCGTTACACATCTGAATCACACAAACCTAATCTCGCATTGACCAGAGCAATTAAACCCTGCAAACCTCTTTTACATCTCTTTTCTATTTTATTTCTAATAGTTTTGCTAATTACCGAGTTGAACGACAATCCCTGTAGAGAACGATAAACTTACTACTTTATTACTTGTTATGATTTGTTGCACTTGTCAATTTTGTCCATCAACGAATATGAGCGATATACTTGTAATGTGCATCCAATCTAAGAGTAAACAAACCTCAATGTCATTGATCTTAGAGGGGATGAGTTTAGAATTGCATTTTTAATTTAAAATCTCTTTCGTCATAACTTAATTATAAAACAAAAACTTAACCCGACTTTTTAAATAAACTAAACAGCGTGTCCATCTAGAATAACAATTAATAATTATCATGGATTTTCCTTTGTCAATTTTTATTTAGTGAAATCAAACACAACAACACATATTAGTACAAATTTTAAAAATTAGTATGTTAAAAATATTTGTTCATGTTAATATAACATCTTACAACCAAACATTTACTTATAAATGAATAAAGATCAAATGAAATTTAATTTTAGAAAGGTTTAATGAAAATTATCAAACTCCATTATAATGTATTAGCAATTGTAACCAACAAATCAAATTCCATTAAAATGTTTCTAAACAGTTGTTGGGTTCTTTACATTTATTGAAACAATGCCAAAAATACCCTTTACTAAAGCTAAATCCACATTCCATTTTACTTTTAAAAACTCGGTATTAATGTTAAATATTCACACATTAGTGGGTCACATAACCTTTACATCACACCCATTCAATAACATTCACAAACATCCAATGGCTGCAATGGAATTTGCACAAAATAAAAATAAAAAAAAAAGGTGGTCTTGCACCGTACATGACCAATGAAGGTCGCGCACCGGAGCCATCACCGTTAGTTTTTATCTATTTTGAAAATAATTTTCTCATCACAATGCAACACATGACACCATTATTAGTATAGAATGTACGCACAGTTAATAACAATTTGAATCTGGTCAAGTAACTGTATCAGATTCCTTTAGACATCAAGTAGCCACATTCAAATGATCAACTAAATAATCAAACAACACAAATCCAAATTTGTTTCATTACTTTTATCATATCGTTATGTATTATTCTTTCTCAATCAAAATTCAATCTTAAAATCAAGAGAAACACCCAAATACACAAGCCAACAATGTCAAATTAAGAAGATTAGAGAGCTCACATTTTAATTATATTTTGAATCCTCAAATGTTATTGTTTCTGTGTTCAATAAGTGTTGTTGGTCTAGAATATTATTTTGCTAAACAATACTAAAGTCTTTTATTTCGGAGTCTAGTTTTCAGTAAGTTTTTATAGCTCAAATCTGATACTTCAAGTCTCAATTCAATAAATCTACTAATCCAACTAACAGTCATGTAAAAATATTAACGGGAGAAAACAACACTTCAAGAACAAAGTTTAAACATATACTCAATATTTTGTATTTCCCAATATAAAAATATAAATCCAATAATCTATCTTAGATTTCATTTTAATGTAATCCTCTCATGTCTCATGAATTCAATAATCAATGATTCTTTCCATTCTTATAAGCAAACAGTCACAATTATGCATAATCTCAAAATAGATTGGTGTCTGTAGAGAAAACAAGGGACAACGAACAGTGTAACCGCATTTGCAGTCACAATTTCATATCATGTATATGTATAGTAAAAACAAAAATGAGACTACTGAGGAGTAAAATAATTGGCTAAATTCAACCATCAACCAAAACCAAGATTATGAACATAGCGAACTATGCATACTTAAAACTATTACATATAATTGGGCAACACAAAAATTGATTAAGAATGCCCCATCCGTTTTGGAATTGTAAGGTAATTTATACTCTTTTGGTCCGCCAATATTGGCCAACTCGACTAGGTATATCTTCATCTTCCGATTCGTCCTGCAAGTATTGTCCCCAAAATTCGTTATTATAACCAGTAGTAACCAGGGATGTTACGACAGGTTGTTCTATTGGTTCAACAAAATCAGGGACAACTGCAACAGTTGGCTCAACTGCAACAAGATCAGAAGCATCGATTACCGCTGGCTCAGTTGCAACCGGATTAGGAACAACGATTACCTCCGGCTCAGTTGCAACATGATTAGGAATAACAACTACACCCGGCTCAATTGCAACTGGATCAGGAACAACTACCACTGGCATGGAGTTCATGTCGACTTCTAGTGACTTGGGCTGAACTTCAACATCTGGTTGCACACAAGATATTATTGGATTGCGTACATAATTCATTGAGTCATCAAAATCTATGTTCGGATGACTTTGAAAATAAGAGGCACCAAGATCATCTTTAATCTTCTCCCAAATTGTCATTGATGAGTCAAGCAGATTCAATTGTTCAATGTTTAATGATAAAAGAGACACACTTGGATCGTTTTCTTTGTGTATTACCTGAGAAGTTCCCACATGATCTTCAATGCTAGCTACATTAAAAAAAGGATTGTTTCTCAGAATCCTTCTTTTTCTCTCCTTAGTTTTTGCCAGTGGCCGTATACCGAACTCATTCCCAGGTTTCTTAAGCACTTGACCAACAGAAGAGAGCACACTTTGATGTTTCCTTTCCACTGTTTCCAAATGACCCTTGAAGTACTGTAATTTTATCTCATTCATTTTCCTCTCCTCTTCCTTTCTCTGAAGTTCCAGAAAAAATTGTTCTTTGTCGTGTTTAAGTTTTTGAATATTAGCATTCAATGTCTGTCGTTCGGATTCTGCTAATGAAGCAGCAGCCCCTTGGCCATGAGCATTCTGCAAAGAATGGCTATAAATTGCTTTGCGCCTATGGATATTCTTCATACGATGTTCTTGATTTCTTACGAAATCATCGTTTGCGAATTCCCACCGTTCTGTATCAATTTTTCTAAAGCCCTGATCAAACCAAAAACCATAACACAGTTCAAGCAATCAATAAACCTTCATGGGTGATAAAAAGAAAAAAAAACAACAGAAGATCAAAGCATTGTTTAGATGAGCAAGTTAACTAAGTGCTTATAGCATAAACACTTATATGATTTTTGTTGTTATTGTTTTTTATTAAGTTGGCAGTGATGAAAATACAGTAACAATAAAAGAACAAAGCCTAATTGGATCAACGACTTAATAAAGTGCTTATATCATAAGCTATCTCACAACGAAAATAAAATAAACCGAACAACTTATAGACATGTTATAAGTTGTTTTTCTACAAGCTCTTTCAATTAGTCTCACAAGTGCCTATGAAAATACATAAGCTCAAATAAATCAATTAAAACATACTCCTAAAAAAAATTAACAAATCCACTATGATCAATTTTTCTAACGCCAAAATCAAACCAGAAAACATAACACAATTCAAGCAATCGAAAACCCTTAATGGGATGATTAAAAAAATAATAAAAAGACAACATCAAGACAATAACAAAACATTATACATTAACGAAATAACAAAACAATTTAACAAATCCATGAAATGAAGTACATTAAAGTTGCTTACATAGGTATTAAGCTGCCTGATGAAACTTGAGAAGTTATTATGCTTAAAGTATTGAGGCAACAAATCTTTTTCAAAATCTAGGGGATTCCAAACAATGAAACTTCTCTCGGTAGCACTCCACGAAACAATGTCATTAGTTGAAGGATCCTCAACCATACTATAAGTCTTAGTGAGAAAAGGAGGCACCTTATTGGAACTACTACCCTGAGCTTCTTCCATCATTCCCAAAATAACCCTCAAACCCAAAATTACAATTTTCAATACACAATGACTCCTCAAGGCTCAAACACCCTTTATATAGAAAAAGAATATTAAAAAACCTCTAATTTTCCAAATACAAACCAATAAAAGTCCTTCCTTTTTCTTGCCTTTTTTCCATTTCAGTTATGTTTTACCAATTTCATTTACTGTCGTCAATAATTCCAAAAAAAAAAATTATACCCTTTTGGTCAATTTATTCATAAATGAAGTTCATAAGCTTCCCATGCACTCTACTATCACCTTTAGATGAATTACAACCCAAAAAATGGTTATTTTTTTGCAGATTCCCAAGAAAGAAGAACCTAGCCAGTATAACAAGAACACCGAAATATTTTTCAGTTTTTCTACCAAAAATTGCATAAATTTTTGTTTATTTTTTTGTCCTTATTTGCCAAAATCTCAATGGCTTTTGACCAAATTTTTGAACCGTATATATCATTGAATTGAAATTTCCATATAAAATAAAAGAGTTTTTTTTTTATTTTTATAAAATAATGTATTTGTAACTAATCATTCCCTCATCAAAACACACACACACCGTAAGAGTAAATTTATTTGAGGGTATTTAGATATATAGAAAATAGGCTATGCCAAAAAAAATTGTGCATCATCTTTGTTAGTAGCAAGTAAGATTTTATAAAAAAATATATTTTTTACTTAAAAAGTTATAAACTTAAATTATAATTTTTTATAATATTATATTATCCTAGTCAAAATATGAAATTATACTATAAAAAAATCATAAATTTATGAAATATTAAATGAGGTCATTTACCATTTATATAAATTATATTTTGTACTTTAATAATTATTAAATTATATTAAAAAAAATTAATAATATTTTATTATCCAAGTCAAAATATAAAAATATATTATCGAAAACCCAAGTCAAAATATAAAAAATATATTATCGAAAACCAAATCATAAAATTTATGAAAAATTAAATGAGGTCATTTAAAATTTATAAAAATTGCATTTTTTTCTTTAAAATTATAA
This sequence comes from Medicago ruthenica, assembly GCA_018208015.1. Lineage (NCBI taxonomy): Eukaryota > Viridiplantae > Streptophyta > Magnoliopsida > Fabales > Fabaceae > Medicago > Medicago ruthenica. The sequence goes on from CM031372.1 coordinate 10,332,816, forward strand.
AATTATATATATTTTTATAATATCATGTTATCGAGTCAAAATATAAATTATATTAGAAAAAATCATAATTTTTTTTTGACAAGAGAAAAATCATAAAATTTATTAAAATTAAATGAGGTCGTCAATGCCACTAATAATGGGGATAATTTTTTTCATAGCCTATGTCGCGGTGAGTTTCGGATATCAAGTTATTGGTTAGCGTTGACTCACAAAATTAAGATTCACCACCGAGCTTTTATTTTTTTCAAGGAAAAGGGGAAAAGTTCGAATAAACCCTAGATTTTTAGAGATTAAAGGTTCGGGGGTTGGTTACGTAAAGAGAAGGTATTAGCACCCTAGACGTCTATAGTACTCTATAGGAACCTCTTGCTTTTATTTATTTTTTTGCGCTAAAAGAAATTGTTATTTGCTTGTGAAAATGTTGGTGCGATAATTATAACGAGAGAATATATTTTTTAGGTTTTTTGATTTGGAAACATAAAGTCTTTTGCCTACGTACCCGAGCGGGATTAAAATCACGTAGTTCGGAGTAAAAAGCCGAGTGATTTGTTGATTGATTTTAATTTTTGAAAATGGTTTTTTGAAAGATAAAGAGCCAAAATGGCGAAAATAAAGTTGATTTTTCTTTAAAGAAATAAAGCATAAATATGATTAACATTGATTGAAATTTTGTCAAGGAAATGAAGATAAAATGGGCTTGATAAAGATCAAAGTTTTTTATAAAAAGGGACACATTATTTTGAAAGTGTTATTTTTGATTATTTGAATGTTTTTGATTGATTTTTTGATTTAATCTAAGAAAACACCTAAAATTAAAATAACAATAGAACTAACGTGCGAGAAATTCGTCGAGACACTTGGTCAAAACGAATCCTTTTTCCTTGGAAAATGAACTAAACTATTCGACATAAAAAAATGAATCCAATGTATATTCTCATTTATATCTTTACATTTATTCCTAAAGTACATTCTAAAAGCATAAATAAATAGAGAAAATGACAAATAAAATAAAATGCATGAGGTGATGCTAGATATGAATAAATAAGATGCTAAAAATAAAAAGATGATTGTCGCACCCCATTTTTTGACCCATTTTCAATTCATTTTTCCTCGTTTTTTTTAAAAGTCGAGATTTTCGTCGTTTCAAACGAAATTTCGGCAGAGAGGTATTTTAAAATACCTCATTTTTTATTATTAATTTTTTTTTATTTTCTTGTTAGTTTATTATTATTTATTTTATGGTTATTTTTTATTTTCTTATTTTTATTTTCGTTTTTATTTATTTAATGTTATTATTTAAATTGTTTTTTATTATTTTCATCTGATCCTTTGCTGTCCAGACCCCAAGGGGTATTTTCGTCCATTTTTTTGGTCCAAACCCTAATTCAGGGCCTATAAAAACAACAGTAAATGCACAGAACCAACAACAGTGAAAAAAGAAACAGTGAATTCGGCCACCATTACAACACCAGAAAAACCCTATTTTTTTTTCTTTCTTTCTTTATTTCTTCCCTAAACACAAATCAAAATCATCACAAAAACCACAATCAACAATCAAAACCCAACACCCCTAACCACACCAACAAAACTCGGCCACCACAACCACACACTCCTAAACCACCATACACGGCCACCACCTCTCCAAACCCCCACAAAACCGCAAACTTCCCTAAACCACAAGCACCACAAATTCGGCCACCACAAGCACCACAAATTCGGCCACCACAAATAACACAAATCCGGCCAACAAACCCACAAATCCAAGACCAAAACCGAAATCAAATAAAATCCAAAAGCAAAGCCATAATCATAAGCCAAATCCGAATCCAAAACTCACAAAGGTAGTTTTCACTTTTCTTTTAAAAATTAGATCTAGGATTTTTGAAAAGGATTTTGAAAAAACTAAGTTTATTTTCTTAAAGAGTAGGAAAAAGGATTTCAAAAAATGTAAATTTTTTTTAAAAAAGAAGGAGTTTTGAACTCCGGCACGGTGGCGCCGCCGTCTTGGCCGGCCGGCCACCGCGCCGGAATTGTAGAGAGAAGGCAGAGCCTTTTAGTGAGAGAAAGGAGGTAGAGAGAGGAAGAAGAGTGGAAAATGAGCAATTTTTTTTTCTGAAAAGCTGTTTTATAGGCTTGCCCAACCTAAGCCCACGCGGCCCATTTTCTGTTTCCTTTCTTCTCCTTTCTGATTGCTGTTTGCACCCCCCTTCCCTGCACCTGCACCCCCTTCTTTTATTTTAATTTCTTTTGTTTATTTCTTGCATTTTCTTTCCTTTTATTTTCTTTTTACATTACTCATTGACTTCTATATTTTCATGCCATTTTACTTTTGCTTTATCTATTTATTTTATTTTGCTTTATTTATTTATTTATTTTTATGTCATTTTTTTCTTTATAACTTAGATTTATTTTAATGCATTTTTCTTTTCTTTAGTGGTATAGTTTATTTTCATTATTTTTGCACTTTTATTTAAATGCCCAGCATACCATGCATTTTTACTTTTATTCTTTTATTTATTTGTGCAACATATTTATTTAAGGTTTTGCATATCATGCATTTTTCTTTTTTCCTTTTATTTATTCTAATGCAACATATTTATATTATGTCCAACATTTCATGCATTTTTATTTTATGTAGCATGTTTACTTAATGTAAAATACATCTCATGCATTTTTTTATTTTTTTTATTTTTGTTTATTTTACGTATTTATTTATTTTTATGCACTTATAATTTATTTTTCTTTATTTATTGCTTTATTATTCTTATTTTATTATTGATACTTAGAATGTATTTAGGGACAATGTAAATATAAATAAGAATATTGCACCGACACACACATTTATTTATTCCGCTTTATGTCGAAAAACGATAAAACGATAAAAGTAACGAACGTATCCGAGGAAAAGAGGCTCTCACTTTTTTTTTTTTTTTTTCCCAAAGGGTGCAAGTGCAACCCATAATATATTAAAAGAGAAGGTAACCGAAATACAACAAAAGGAAAAGAATGGGGGGGACCAAAGCCAAAACCCCATTAGATAACAAATCTAAAGCTTGGAAGCCCTTGTTTGTTCCTAACAAAATTCTCCTTAATATCACTGTGGACATAATTGAAAGTCGTAAGCTGATGTACAGATAGCCCAATATTGGCCAGCTTATCTGCACAATGGTTGCCTTCCCTAAATATATGAGAAACAAAAAAATCCATAGACCTAGTAAGATGCAAACAGTGGTACCATCTCTGCCTTAACTGCCAAGGCACAGTTAAAGACTTAGAATTGAAAGCTTGAACAACAAGCTTGGAATCTGTTTCAAGCCAGAGTTTCCTCCAATTATTTGCGTGGGCTATTTCAATAGCTGTTAGAGCCCCTGTAAGTTCAGCCTTCAAAGCATTACCATTCTCAACTTTGACAGCAAAGCTAACTAAGTGATCAGCCTTATTGTTTCTAAATATGCCGCCACACCCAGCAAGACCACTCAAACCAATCGCCGCACCGTCACAATTACATTTAATCCAGTCCAGAATTGGAGGTTGCCAAACAACTTCAATTAAACTTGGAGATTTTGGTGGGTGAATGGTAACATTAAAAGCCTTCAAAATAATAAAGTCTGAGATAGCAGCAGATGATACCTTAGAAGTTAAGTTTCCAGAGAGATTAGCTTCTGCCATGATCTTAGCTATAGAAGATCTCCAGTGAATAGCTTTGTTATTGAACCTTTTTTGATTGCGAGCAAACCAGATAGCATTAACCGTGCTGATGACTGCTGAGAGAGTAACTGTTTTGCATTGGGGAGATGCTTGTTTGTTCATCAGATCAAGCATTTCATTCAAGGAAGAGACAACTGAAGTAGTATCTAGAGTATTGGAGAGCCAGCTCCATATATTTTGAGCATAGCCGCAAGCAAACAGCAAATGATGAGTGGATTCAGCTTCCTTGAAGCAAAGGTTACAGATAGAGGGGCCATGCATACCTCTAGTGCATAAGCTTTCATCTGTAGGCAGTTTGTTGTGAAACAATCTCCAGATCAAAAGAGATTTAGAGGGAGGGATTGCATTATTCCAGATTAGTTTCCCCCAATTGAGATGCTGAGAGGGATGATCATGAAATTCATCTGCCAGTTTTAAATTCAAAACTCCACAGTCAGCAATTTTCCAAATTCTCTCATCCTTTGTCCCCTCCAAGGGGATTGTAACTTTGTTCACAATATTGAAAAGATTAGGGATAGCAAGACTAAGATTATGAGGGAGGGACCATTGATTATTCCTAATGAAGTCCTTGACAGGAGCTTTTAGGTTCATTTTCATCCACTCTGGAAAACGTAAGATTTCAGAGATTGGCGCACCACACCATGCATCATTCCAAAAGTTAACATTGCTGCCATCTCCAATTATCCAAACTGTATTTTGTAAAATACAATTATAAGAGCTCTTCATGCCACTCCAAAGGGAAGAAAAAATATGATGTTGAATCTGTCTACTACCCCTTAGGACTCTGCTTTTGAGAAGCCTGCACCACTGTTCCTCAGAATTGACCATGTCCCAACAAAGCTTTAAGTTTGAAGCTTCATTTAGTTTTGATAGAGACCTTAACCCCAGACCCCCTTCTGCAATAGATTTGCAACACTTGCTCCAAGCCACAGTAACCAATTTTCTCTTATTGACGTCCCCACTCCATATAAAGTTTCTTATCCATTTCTCTATTTCCTTTATAAATGAAACTGGCCAGGTATAGATAAGGAGGGAGTGTAACATCATGCTATGAATAACAGATTTGACCATCTGAACTCTTCCTGCAATAGATAGGAGAGATGCTTTCCAAGAAGCCAGCTTTAATCTGATTTTATCAGCAATGAGTTGAAAATGGATGTTCTTTGGCTTGCCTTTGAACATAGGAACCCCCAGGTAGGTGAAAGGGAGAGAACCAATGGAAAATCCAAGCAGATTTGCAACTTGCCTCTGCCTTTGATGTGACATTGCTCCAAAATACAATATGGATTTAGCTTGATTAACCTGCTGACCTGAGGCTGCAGCATATCTTTGTAACAGATCAAATATTGCAATAATGGATTCCGAGTTACCTTTACAAAAGACCATGATATCATCTGCATATAAGGTATGAGAAGGAAGATGCATGGATCTTGTGCCCTTGATGAGTTTGATCTTGTTATCATTGACCAGCTTTGTTATACTCCTGCTAAGGACATCTTCAGCCAAACAAAAGAGTAGAGGCGACAAAGGGTCACCTTGCCTCACTCCCCTCTTACAAGAGAAGTAGCCTTGTTGTTTACCATTGATAGATATAGATAGGTGAGCTGACTGTAATATAACTTCTATCCAATGACAAAATTTGTTATTGAAACCAAAAGCAGCAAGAACTTTTATAAGAAAGTCCCAATTCAAAGTGTCAAATGCTTTAGATATGTCAATCTTCATGGCTACGTTACCACCAAAGCATTTATTGTGGAGAAGATTAATGGCTTCTGAAGTAAGACAAATGCTATCTCTGATATTTCTGCCATGAATGAAAGCCCTCTGCTCTTTGGATATGATGTTGGGAAGGATTTGAGCCAGTCTATCTGCAATTATTTTTGTAACAATCTTGTGCTTGAAATTTGCCAAAGCAATTGGTCTGTAATGGTGAATTGAATCTGCATTGGCTTGTTTGGGGATAAGAACAATTGTGTTAGCATTATAGTTTGGGAGAATCCAACCATCAGAAAAGAATTGAGTAACAGCTCTGACTACATCATGCTTGATGATGCTCCAATACTTTTGAAAAAAATAAGCACCAAAGCCATCAGGTCCTGGGGCGCTATCTTTCTTTAAGCTAGAAACTGCATTAAAAATTTCTTCTGCAGAAGGCAACATTGTCAAAATATTGTTAGTTTGATCGTTGACAATATTTGGGATTACTTCATCTACGAGGCCATCATCCTGCATAGTGGACGTACTGTTAAACAAATCAGAATAGTGGTTGACCACATGCTGAGCAATTTCATCCTGGTCAGTGATAGTGTTGTTTTCGTGATTGAGAGAGGAGATGAGTTTTGTGGCATTTTTTATTTTCGCGAGCCTGTGGAAGTATCTGGTGTTTCTATCTCCCTCTGCATGCCATTTGACTCTAGCCTTTTCTTTCCAGAAAATTTCCTCTATTTGCAAAGCATGATCTAGCACAATCTGAGCCTGCTTCTCTTGGTCCAAAAGAGTGTCATTATTACCTGAAGTGATCAGCTGGTCTTGAATCATTTGTAATTTATCCTCAGCTTCTCTAACCTTGTCATCAACATTCCCAAAGACATCTTTATTCCATATTTTCAATTTTTCCTTGAGCAACTTTAGCTTTCTGTTCAAAACGTACATGGGACAACCAATTACCTGAGTACTCCATGTTTCAGAGATGACTTTGACACAGTCTGGATGTTGAGACCACATTTGCATGAATTTGAATTGTGAGGCAAATCTGATGTCCTGAGTTCGAAAATCAAGAAGAAGTGGAAAGTGATCAGACTTGTTTTTAATCAAAGTTGAGCAGGAAACTGAGGTACACATGTCAATCCACTGCTGGTTACAAATAGCCCTATCCAACCTTTTCTCAGTAAATGCGGCACCTCTCCTCCCGTTAGCCCAAGTATACATAGCACCTCTTGTGGGAAGATGAAAAAGGTGATTAGTTTCAGACCAGTGAACAAACTCTTCAATAGGCAGTCTAGCAGGTTGATGAGATCCTCTATACTCATGAGCACCAGCTATTGTATTATAATCACCAATCAAGCACCAGGGAATTTTGAACTGATTTTGAACCAAATTCAAATTCTGCCAAAGAGTTCTTCTAACTATATAGTTAGTTGAAGCATATACTGCAGTAATGCCAAAATCTCTTCCTTGATTATTCAGGAGAAAAGAAACATGTTGATCTCCATTAGAGACTACCACGGGATTCAGGTTTACAGAGCAAATGCACCAAAGGTTTGGAGCCAAAGTATTTCTACTATTCACAGCAAATAGTTTTAAGTGAAGTCTTGATAACCATCTTTGAGGGAAGTTATCGTAAATTATCCAAGGTTCTGAAATAAGAACAATATCAGGTTTATTTTGTATTATCAATCTTTTTAGAGCCAATTTTGAAGGAGAGTTGGCTAAGCCTCTCACATTCCAAAATATGCACTTCATGATGAAGAGTTGGAATTACCAGTACTTGATCTGGTTGAGAAGTTACTCCTAGGTACAGATGCACGCTTGTTCTTCTGTTTCTTCTTCTGTGACCTAGTTATGACCAATTGGAAGCCATCATTGTGTTGTTGTTCAAGAATTCTGTCTTCCAATTCTAGTTGTTCATCAACCTGCATCTCCAAAGCTTTCCTTGCTTCCATTTCTGCCGATTCATTCATATTAGCCCAGGACTGATGTAAAAATTCCATATCTTTCTGCACCAAATCAGTCACCATTTCATTGTTTCTCTGATTGACCTCAATTTCATTCACATTTTCATTCATATCGTTTTCAATTTGGGTGTTCTGCACAAATTCAGATTCGCAATCAGTACTAGAATCATCATTCTGCACAGTTTTTTGTCCCGTGGTTAGGACTAGATCCTGAGTTTTCGCCATCATGTTATCAACAGCATTCAGCACATTAGAATGTTTTTCAGTACCACTAGTGTCTCCGCTGATCCTCACAATTCTGTTATCATCATTTTGGTCCTTCTGGGTATCTGTTGGACGGTTGCCAATGCCTGCAATGTGATCCTTATTTCCTTCAAGGTTAATCACCTCAACAACCTCTTTTTCTTTGTTCTTTTGTCTTTCTTGCCATTCTTTTCTTGTATTTGGCCCCTGGTTTCTATTGTTGGCTGTAGCATCTTTGTCAATGCTATTATCCGGCTTTGTTTTTTCCACCTTCTCATCCTGGTCCTGATTCTGTTTTGGTTTTCTCTTACAAATCTCCAAGTAATGGCCAGCACACTTGCAAAAGCTACAAAAATCCGGTAGGTTTTCATATTCAAATTCAACAAAGAAGGCATAGCCTATCCTTTCCACCAGGACTTTGTGTCTAAGACTATTTGTGAGGTCCATGTCCACCAGTACTCTTGCAAAATGACCAAAAGGTCTGTCAAAAGCTGGTTTATTAGTAGCAGTATCAGTGCACAAAGGAATACCAACGCTACTGGCTATTGCAAAGAGAATTTTGGGTCTCCAGTACTCCTGAGACAGGCCATGGATTCGCAACCAGACCTGCGCTGAGGTTTGTTTCTGAAGGCTGGGATTAAAATCAGTGGTCCAAGGGAATAGTTTCAAAAAACCAGGGTTCAAATCCCATGAGTTGATGGATCTGACCCTTCTAACATCTTCTAAAGAGGAAAACGAAAATTCAAAATACCCCTTACCAATAGAGGTGATGCCCCATCTTCCCAAAGATTTCCACATAGTTGATAGCTTGGCTTTCAAGGAAGAAACTGTCAGTGGTGATGTACCCTTCGTCCAGATGGCTCGACCATGAAGGTGATGCTTGCATGTCTCCAGTCCGGCGGTATACTCCTCCTCTGGGATGCCAATAGCTAAACGATCCCCTTTCAAGCAGGGTTTGGGCAGTTGACTGAGGGGGATGTCGCAAACATTATTTAAAACATCAGCAAAGCTTTTTTGTTGTTTAGGGTTTACAGGTGGTTGGATAATGTGAGGGATAGGATGATCAGGTTCTTTGTATGCTAGAAAAGCCCAAGGAACGATTGGAACAGACATGATTGGAATGGAGGCGGTGGTGGTTTGCGGTGGAAGGAACGGTGGAAAAAGATTTCTTCAGGGTGAAGGAAGGAGGAATTATTTCGCCACTCTTTCTCTCTCTATGACTAACATTTTCCTTTTTTTGTCAATGAGGCTCTCACTTTGATTCAATGTATTTGTGAGAAAACCCTCGCGCTTAGTTTATTTCGACTACCACTTAGTTTATTTTTATTAATTAACTTAATCAAAATCAAAAATATTTCAAATAACAAAAAGCCAAAAAAATCTTTTCTCAATCAAATTTCATTTTCAAGTCAATTAATTCCTACATTTTCTTAAAAACAATTTCAATAAATTTTAATTATTTCAAACCTTTTTTCAAATTAAAATCAATCAAACTCACATCTTTATCCTTCTACGCCATTTCGGCCTCTTATCTTTCTCAAAACTTTTATCAAACTTTAAAATCAATCAAAACAAATCACTCGGCTTTTCACCCCGAACTATATGATTTTGATCCCATTCGGGTATGTAGGCAAAAGACTTTGTCTTCCCAAATCAACAAAATAACCAAAAACATTTTCCTTTTCTTTTAGTTTCATCACTTTAATCTTTTCACACTTAGGCATTTATTTACAAACAAATAATTAATTTAGCATAAAGATAATTAAAAACAAGAGGTTCCTATAGAGTACTATAGACGTTTAGGGTGCTAATACATTCCCTTTGCGTAATCAACCCCCGGACCTTTGATCTCTAAAAAAAATAGGGTTTTTCGAACTTTCTCCCTTTTCCTCGGAAAAATAAAAGATCGGTGGTGAACCTAAAATGCGAGTCAACGCTAGTCAATAGCTTGATCTCCGAAAATCACCGCGACAACGATAAAAAGAAATAAAAAAAAAACGCAAGGGAAAATAAATGAAATAACAGGGGGTGGAGAAAATAAAATGGGGGGTGCAGGAAGCAAAAAAAGAAAAGATTGGAATTAAACAGGCCCAAGTGTGTTGGGCCAGCATGATTAGATCTGGACCGTTTGATTAATCAGAGGGACACGATATAATCACAGAGAGAAACACCCATGATCGTCTGAGTTAAATCAGAGGACCTAGGGGCTAGGGGGCGAGGGTGCACGCTAAAGCATGCACCCACGCACACCAAATTAGGGAGGGGTATAAATATCCTATCCCTTCACAAAAAAACCATTCTTCACTTTTTCTCTCTCTTCCTCCTTCTCTCTAAAAAGCTTTCCCCTCTCTCTAAAAAAAGCTCTCCCCTCTCTCCTCTTCTCCGGCTCCGGTGCAACTCCGGCACGACGGCCAGGGTGTTTCCGGCGCGGCTGTCGGCCGGCCAGGGGCGGCGCCGCCTCCGGAAACGGAAAAAATCTCTCTGTTTTTTTTTTTTCTAACCTTTTTCCCCTTCTCTTTTCATTTATCTTCTCAAAAATCTAAAAAAAAAACAGAACCCTAGATCTAAAAAACAAAAAAAAAGATATACCTTTGTGGTTTTTTTTGTTTGTGTTTTGATGGAGGAAAAAAAAAGAGGGTTGTTTTGTGTTGGTGGTGGCGTGGTGGTGATGTGGTGGCTGTGTTGTTGTGATTTTGATAGTTGTTGTGTTATTTGTGGTTGATGAAAAAAATTCCTAAGACTGGAAAATTTGGGTTATTGTTTTTTTGTTGTTGTTCTGATGAAATCTCCCCATGGTTGCATTTTTGTGACCATGGGATATAATTGAGATTGGTTTCTTTGAGGCTTTGGCAAAAATTTTGAGTTAAGATTGATTAAAGAGGAAATGAAGTGACTAAACTTTTGATTGCTTGTGGATTTGGTGAAGATTGGGACTGGATTTTGAACAAAGAAGGATATTGAAAAAGCAAAAAAAAAAAAAAGGGCGATGCATCTGTTGCTGTTGTTGTCACTTTTTGGTTTTTTATTTTTTTTAATAAAATTTAAAATAATAAAATAAATATAAATAATAATAATAATAATAATAATAATAATAATAATAATAATAATAATAAACAGAATAACAATAATAATAATAGAAATGATAATAAAAATAAAGACTAAAAATAAAAATAAAAATAAAAAGTGGACCTAAAACGAACAAAAAAATGAGGTATTTTAAAATACTTCTCTACCGAAATTTTTCTCGAAAAGACAAAGAGTTTCGGGCCAAAAGACATATAAAATAAAATCTTAGGTCAAAAATTGGGGTATGACAGCCTATTTTCAATATACATAAATTATCCTCAGACAGGTTTACTCTAAAATTCATTAATTATAATTGGGTTATATAAATATGTCTTTGTACCCTTAACAATTTAAGATATTTTACCTTTCAATTTTTTTAATGATCTTTTAAATTTAAATTTAAAGAACAGAAAAAACAAACTACATGTTATTTTTTTTAAAACTACAAATTTTAGTCAATCTTTTTCTAAATCAATTTTTTCAAAGCATTATAAATATTATAAAATTAAAATAAGCAAACTAATTTAAATTGATATAGTATAAATAAAACATAAACGATATACAGGTACTAACGTGTTTGTCTTTACGATAGTTTAAAATATAATATATATATATATATATATATATTAAGTTTAAGTATAGATAGAAAAATTATTCCTTTCTTGAACTCTCCCTTTTTTTAACAAACAAACAATTATTTAATAGTTAAATATAATTTTTTTTTATACAATATTTAGGGCGAGGAGACATTGTCTTAGTCTACAAGAAGCCATTAGACTTCAAAAAATACTACAAAAAAGTTTGTATTTATCATCTTTAAAGATTAACTAGTAAAAGACCCGTACTTTCGCACGGGTCACGTAACATTACGATAATTATATAAAAATAATTAGATTATTAATATTGTAGAATTTTTATAGATATTTAATGGGAATTATCAGTATTAATGTAATGTTCTATTAAATATTTTTCTCTTATATATACAAAAATTTGTTAAATAGCTGAATCTGAGTAGTTATGAATTTTATTTGCTTGTTTATGCGTAAAAAAAATTATATAGATATATGAGAAAGTTGATATGATAAAATTTTGGAAACTCGTGAATATTTTCAATATCAAAATTAATGTGGTATTTCTATTAAATAAATGTTTATTTTATATGCAAAAGACTGTTCAATGTTTGCACCGCACCCGTTGCAGATTTTATGTACTTATATCTGCATAAAAACAATTTTATATACATATATGAGAACGTCGATGTGATAAAATTTTATGCTCAAACCTAAAACCTCTGAGTTCGAGGCCTATTTCTATATCAGTATATATACCATACTCTTGGAATTTAAATAAAATTCTTTTGAATATTTTTTTTTCCAATTTTTATCTTATGAGACTCTAACTTAAATATTTTAGAGGAAAGGGCCCCTTTGGTTTGTTGGTACATCCAAATGTTGAAAATTGCTCTTCTCCCAAACAGTTTTGCTCATTCCCACCTAAAACTTCCTAAAATAACACCAACGTGAGTTATCTCACGTTCGGTAGATCCAATGTGACTTAGCTTGCGTTGGTTTTAGGTAAATTAACCAACCAGCAATTCTTGACATAGATGTTTTTTTAAGCCCCTAAACGTGCATTTTTTACAATATCCATCATCGACTATCACTACATTCATTTACCACATTCATTCATTCAATTCATTCATTTCCAATATAAATACACAAGTACACAAAATCAATTGTAAAATTATAGAATACGACAAATTTATTTAGTTTTAATTTCATCTCCGTTTAAATCGGGCATTAAACGAAGTGTTGCGTTACATTACATTCTCCCTAAGGATGTTGTATCACCATGATGGGATTTAAATTAAATTCATGGAAGTTTGTCGAAAATGTTGGCATTGGAGTGTCTTATAATTAGTGTAAAAATTTGCAAGTCTCTTTGAAAACTCAAAAGAATGAAGAGAACACATCACATGTACTCTACCAAATCAACTATACATGTTCTCACATCGAGAAGTTTCAATTGACAGAGGAGCATGATCAAACACAAAACAACATCTTAGAAATGCATCCTCGTTCGTCACACTCATCTTATACGAAAGAATTTAATTGAAAACATATATAGTTGATTCGGTTGAATACAAAACGTGTTCTCTTCATTCTTTTGAGTTTCCAAAGAGACTTGAAAACCTTTATGCTAAGTATAAGAGACTTCAATGCCAACATCTTCAGTAAACTAACAAGAATTAAACTAAAATCCAACAAAATAATGACACAACATAATAATATTACCTAAACATCTTCATATGGCCAAATTAAACTCTTGAGAATATCTTCAGGTGATCTCAGTAACGAAACATCCATCTCGATCGTCGGGAACATGTTGTGCTGACCAAATATCGAGAAAATGCTCCTCATATCGTTGTCGTTCGTAAGCATCATCCAACTGAACTGCAATCTCCCGACTGAGTTGATCGATGGACATTGATACCCAATGTCTTCCACCATCCTTGTGTCTCTGTGGTTGATTCGTTGGTTAATTTGATCTAGTTGATCCTTCATATCTTTTAACGTGACCTCGACCTAAACCCTAAACAAATTGGGCTTTCCACCATTGAACCAGACTTCAACTAACATTGTGTTCGGATCTACTGGATAATTGTCTATTGCTTCAGATCTACGCCGTTATAAATTAAAAACAATCAATGAAAAACTCATTCAAACATTTGGAGTGCAAATTATACATAAACTCTAAAACTAAAACATAAACTTGCAAGCATCTAAACATTTAATCAACTTAAATTTAGTCTAACAAGGATTCATAATACTTTACATGTAAACATTGAATCATTTCTTACAAAAAAAAATCAAAATTTAAATAAACCCTAAAACCAAAACATTTCTAATTAAAGAGGAAAAATGTAACATATAAACATAAAATGTTAATGATAATGGATTATGGAAACTTACTTGATATTAGAGCGGTGGCCGATTTGAACTTGAAGAAATTTGAGAATGGATGATTTGAGATAGTTTTTAGAAATTTGAGATGTGAAATGAAGAATGAGCCACTGCTCAGCTATATAACAACACAACGTGAGTTAACTCAGGTAGGTTATAATCCAACGTGACTTAACTCACGTAGGTTATACCCTAACATGACTTAACTCACGTTGGTTTCATGTCAGCTAGCAGAACAACAGGTTGACACATAATCCATGTTTTCATTCATTCATTCATTCATTCATTTTCATCCTTTTTTCATCCATTCATTCACTCATTCATTTTCATTCATTCAAAGTTAAAATACGCAAAATCAAAATAAAAGCGAAAATTAATCAAATGTGATAGAAAAATACCCAAAGGCGCAAATGTCATTATATTACATCCATATCCGCCAAAATGTCATCAAAAAAACTAAAAATATACAATAAAATAAAACACTAAAAATCCATATCATATTGCTTTGGACTCTCCCCTCTCATGCCTCATACTCCTCATCTGGAGAACAACCTGGTGCTCGTTCACCGGCCGATACTCATCCTAGATCCTCATCAACACCTTCTGATAGTATGGATGTGGCCCTCCATAAAGCAATGCCTCCTCAGTAATGCCGATGATGTTCCCAATAGCCCGAAGTGGGCGGGAACCTGTCTTGCATACCTCTCTTGAACAATTACCTCATCATTAGGAGGCCTAGGAGGTGGGTACTCAACAACAGGTGCAGGCAGTGATGTACCCCCTTATACACTTCCACGGATCCACTACCTCCCGACCTCGATCAGCCTGTGGAATGATATGGAGCAGAAAATTTGTGAAGGCCACTACTATCTCCTCTGGCTTAAGAGCTACAAAGACAGTAGGTGATCTAACAATTCCCTGCACATAGCCGTTCTTCCTGAGAACCCGCTCCGGCAAGTGCAGGCACATCATCGTACTACTGGCTATGATCCAATCGGAGTACCAACAAATATCATGAAAAGGAATAATGTCTCGAGTATCCTCGTACGGCCTCCAGATGACATCATCATTCACCATCAGATCTAGGAGGCCTCGGTAGTGTGAAGAATCAGCATGGCCCCTTGTCGTTTAAATCGGCTAGCACACGGGTCACGACGATCATACCCCGTGTTTACACTAATTTTTGGTAAACAACCGCTGATTACAAAAATGTTTACTTGCGAGATCAACCAGAAATCTCAAGACATATGTGTGTTAGATTTTTCCAGAAATGTTTGAATGTTCGTGATGTTCTTGAAATTGTTTAATAAAATATGATGGTAATTATCAAATTCAACAAGGTCAAATCTGTCGAAATTACTTCCAATGAATAGAACTTGAATGTAAATGTGTAGAAATTAAGTAAATTGCAAGAATACTTAAGAAACAAACTTGAATTGCATTGAATTAAATGAAAATGTGTTCATAAGGATCATGCATTTTTATTATTACTCATTTCTCGCTTTGACATGGATATTCCGAGTGTTTAAGTTTTATGTATGTAATTTGTGACATGTTTCTCCTATGAGAAACTACTATTTATACTAAGAAAAATAATTGTACAAACGTATCTAGAAATGTAACTGCCACCAACGTATCTTAACGAGAAACCTTCTAATTTTGAACCTGATTCCACGTCACTTCGACAATAGTTATTTGGTTTTATCCATTACCAGTCTTCAGTCTTCTGTTTGTCGAATTCACCATCCTTTAGCTCTCTTAATTTCACCAAGTCCCAGACTCTGTTGAAATCTTCTCAACCAGGCTCTGTCGAAATCTTCTCAACAAACAAAAAGCCTTAACAACTTCTTCAATGTCGAAAATAACATTTTTCTATTGTAATGAAAAATCAAACTTTATTGACTGCATTTAATTGAGCCTGTCGAAAATGCAGGCTAACACCCCGAAACAGGCTTCCACACATAGAGCTTCTTGAAGTGCTTCATAGCCTATGCCTACAAATACAAACAAACAATCATATCAACACAAGTATATACAAACTAATATTTCGGCATTACATGCATATACAAACACAATAATATCACCACATTTATAATATGCTATTGAAGAAAAAATTACTACATTAAGTAGAGACATGTACATCTAGCAATGGAGCCAACGGTAGGGTCCGTAGCCTCTGAAAGCTGGGTGTAGAGATAAGCAAGTGTCATCCTGCCCCAGGACCACGTGTGCACCCTGTCTAAATCCTGCATCCCCTTCAGACATATCACATTAACGTGTTTGTTGGTCTTGTTGGCGATGGTGGAATACCCAGTTTTAAGGAAGGGACAAGACCGGATCCATTCACCCGCTGTCAGAACCAATCAGCTTCAGGTCCCGGGACTGTCAGCTGGTCATGCCTAATCTTCCTCCAGTGTGAGGAAGGGTTCAACTGATGCTCTTGTTGAAACTGAAATACAAAAAAAATAAAACAAACAACAAAATATTAATATAAACATTTGAATAACTAAAAAATACATAACAATTGAATCGTAAAAAAACAAAAATTAAAATAAACACTTTAATATGACAATTGAATCATTAAAAAAACAATAATTAAAATAAACATATAAACATTTTGAAATATCAATTGAAGCGTAAAAAAGTCAAAAATCAATATAAACATTTTAAAATATGACAATTGAATTGTTAAAAAGACATTAATTAAATTAAATTAAACAATTAAACTTATTGTGGCGTCGGTCCAAAGCAAACATGTCACGTGTCTACCAAAATTTGGTAGAAGCGAGAGGTCAGTAGGGCCCCCAGGAAAACCTATGGTCAGGCCTCCTGCTGAGCCTTACCCTCCTGATGCTGAGGCTGCTCATACTGAGACTGATGTTCTTTATGCTGTTGTGTGGGGTCCACTACCTGGGACATACCCGTCTGAGACGACGATCTCTCCCCACTCCTACCATCGTGTCTCCTTCTAATAGGAGGGCGTCTAGCCTCCCTATCTGCCCGTGCACTCCCGGTCATGGTTTCCTTGCCGAGTCTCAGTCTGTCCGGTCTCTCAAACATATCTACACAACATAAAACAGTGCAAAAAATCAATGATTTTTTCATAGCGACATTGTGTCATTTCTAACTAATCAACATCAACAATTCACATTGCACTCAAACTACCACATTGTGTCATTTCAATCTCTAAACTACCACATTGCACTCAAACTCACTATAATCAACATTAACAATCCAATTTCTAACTAATTTCATCATTAACATGCAAATATCAAACAATTTTTCATTGAGACATTATATCAAACACCCATAGTTCAACATTAACATTATGAGTTCATTATGTCATTTCAATCTATAAACTACCATATTTGAGTCAAACTTATTCTAATCAACATCTAAACTACAATTTCTAACTTATTTGATCATTAACAATAAAAAAATCTAACATGCAAATCAACCCTAAAAACCTAAAATTTCACAATTTAATCTAAAAAATCTAACATTTAAACAAAAAAGCCAATGCAAAAGGATCATAAACACTTACTTGATGCTGGGGTAGAAGTTGATGTTGATTTGCTCAAGGTTGATAAAAATCGCATAAGTTGGGAGAAATTTCGTATGGTTTGGTTTAGAAACACAATGGTTTATGTGTTCTGTTTGTGCAGTTCTATAACAGAACGCAGCGTGAGTTAACTCACGTTGGCTACCGAACGTGAGTTAACTCACATGGGTGTTATTTTAGGGAGTTTAAGGTGGGAATGAGTAAATGTGATTGGGAAAAAAGCAATTTTCCCAAATATTTGGATTCTTGTGGGCTTCTTTGTTCTTGATGAATTTATCTTGGAAATAGATAATAACACAAATATATAAAATGAGTAATGTAGAAAATTGAAGAGTATTTTACAAGAGACCCATAATTTTCGTTGCATTGTCGTCATGTATATGAATTTGAGTTGAATTTAATGATTAAGTGACCTTTTTTGAATTTATATATATCCTGCAAACTGTATTTCTACAAATTGTATGTTTGGTTTTGGAGTGACAAAAATTAATTTTGAATGAATTAATTTTATTAAAATTGATTTTAGTTAAAAGTGAGTTAATTGTAAATTGCTTTATGTTAAAATGCATATATGCAAAGGTGAGTTGAACAATAAATTTAAATATAAAAATAGTATTTTGAGTTGAAAACTACAAATCTTAAATTCATTTGGGCCCCGTTTGGTTTGAGCTTATCTTGAGCTTATGAAAAATAGCTTATGTAAATAAATTAGCTTTTATTTTAATTTATAAGCTCTCACTAACGAAAATTGTATCTTCATATTCTGTTTTTTCATAAACTACCTTGAAAACTTATAAATAATACATAAAAACTTATTTATTTGCATAAGCTGTTTTATATAAGCTCTAAAATAAGCTAATCCAAACGGGCCCTTGGAGTGACAAAAATCTTCATGTTAACATCAATTCTACCTACAAAAATGTTTAAAATCAATTATAAAAATAAAATCAATTTTATTTAAAAACTTTCAAACATATCAAAATCAAATTTACACATTTATGGTCAAAAAAAGTTAAGCAAAAGAAAATAGATCAAATAAAAAGGAGAGTTAAGACCCATTTGGTCCCTCGCAACTTTCTGATGGGTCAATTCAGTCACTAACAAAATTAAAACCTAATTTAGTCCTTGAAACTTTTGTAGTGGGAAGAAAGTGGTCCATGATTCATTATAATAGAAGGACTTATTTGTCCACTAGTATGAAAATGTTATGGACTACTTTGAGTTTATTTTTGCCAATGACATAATTGGTTCGTTAGAAAATTATGAGTGACCAAAATGGATATTTACTCTAAAAAAGAAATACAAAAGACTGTGGACATTATACCTAATCCAAAAAAACCACATAAACGTTGAAACCAACCCTAAACGATGATACAAACAAAGATAAATACACAATAGGGACTAACCCTAATGGGTAATTACATAACCAAAAATCTAACAAAGACACACCTCGTCCACAACCCAACAAATCCTCATATGGGAACGAAACCATATTGCAAAAAAAGTGGGATGTGTGAACGTTCACAAGAACCAAACCAATTGCGTGCTCATTGAACCCGAACCCAAGTCTTGAAACCAACGAATGAACTTGTCCCCCAACACGGAAGCATATCCAAGAGCCAAAAACTCACTATGATGAAACTCAATAACATCAAGCATCAACGACCATAAATTGACCTGAAACACAAAAAGCGTCCAGATCACGGGCTAAAGCTCTTTCGAGCATACATAACAAACCAACAATCACTATTACGTGGAGCTAACATAACACCACCACCGTCAAGCACCGAACGAATGGAGGAACCAAAACCAACAAAACAGATGTTGTATCTCAGATCTATAAGAACCCATAATCTGAAACACAACCTAGTCAAATATTCAACCTTCGATGAACACAAACCTGCGTTGAGCATCAGTCGTCAAAGATGGATATTTGCAATAGGTGTTACATCGTACAACCCAACGGGGTGACAAGAGCAAAAAACTTAAAGGAATTGGAGCGAAAACCCAATCTACAAATCCCGATCCTCCGCTCACTAGATCAAATATGTAACAAGTCACGAAGAAAATCTAGCATCCCAGAGACTGCGTAATAACCAAATTGGTTCAAATCATACCTCTAGATTAAGTTTTGATGATAACAAGATTAATTCCAATGGAACAATTTATATATTAACTATGTGTTACCATGTTCAGGTAGTTATTAAGACAATCCTCTAGACATAGTAAGATTTAGTATACTATGACAAAGGAAATAAAGGTTGATCGTCTGGTCTAAATCATAAGACAAAGAAGACGAAAAACAACTTATGAGGAAATGGAGATTACCTCAAGCAAAAGATAAGTTGATCAAGTTCAAAGGAATTAAAACAACTAATCCTATGGTCAACGATGAATCATCATAAAGTATCATTTGTGTTAAACTTGTTAAAGCCATCTTCTAAATATGAGGACCTTCTATATGGTCAGCGCTAAGAAAGTCAAAGTTCAACCACCTAATCAAGCTACCCTCTAGATGATTGATGCAACCATTTATCAAAAGAAATCATCTAGATACATGGTTCCTCTACAAGGATCAAATTGAAGATCATGTCCCATGCTCTGTTTGAATTATAGCTGAAAGATGCTTCAAGTTTAATGAAGTGATTCTACCAAAACCCTTCATATAAAAGAGACCACGTTCAAGCAAAGGAAGACAACAGTAAACAATTACAAGTCATACAATCTATTCAAATGGCTCTTTGTACTCAACTGTCTTATTATCCCTTCATTGTAGATACTTCATTTAGTTGAAGTTAGAAGAAGAACCAATGTAGGTGTTCAATACACCACACTTAAAAATAAAAAGCTATGTTCTTATTGAATAGATAAATCAAGTAAAAGCCAGGAACATGATTTTGGAATGCTTTGTAAAAATCCTCTCATGTGAGAGTTATCTATATCATGATATAAATCAATCAAGTAGTCTGGAGTACTCTTGAATTGATATATGCTTTTATTGTATCATCCTCTTTTAGAGAGCTATCATCATATACATGGTTTTGTTTCAGTCAGATACAAAATCAATCCTCTTTATGTAAAACACCTAGTAGTGACAACAACTTTTATTTGACAAAGGGGTCCGGAGAGATATTGAACATTCAAGAAGACCTTAAAGGTTTAAGGCAAGAACTTGATGGTTTAACTTGAATATGTCCCTCTTATCTTGGATGAAGTTAAATATTTTCATACAGAACTTGTGTAAGAAACATTTTGATCTAAAGATAACCTAGAAACACAATTCAACCATCCCTTTCTTGCCTTTGATTGATATCAGACCTCCGGTCTCTTGACTAAACACTTAACAATTTAGAAGTAAAGATCCTCTATATTTTGGAAGAATCCAAGCAATGTGGTTTGAGCCGTTCTTTCTAAGTTTTTGTCCTCATTCTAGTTTCCTCTATTTTTAAACTAGATGAACAACAATTTCTTATTTAAAAGATCAATATTGCATTCCCTAAATAGAGAAAGTTGCATTGTAAACAATCTATTTTCACATGACAATCTAATCTATTAACAGTTGCCATTAATGTTCTCAATAGGTTTTTTTTTTTGTGTCTAATTATTCTTCAATGATATCTTAAGTACTAATCAGAAACTTAATGATTAAATCATATGAAATACTTAAGGAGAAGATAAAAAAAATATGAAAGATAGTATAAGTTGGGTTCTCATAACTCAAATGGAGTGTTCAAATTCAGTTTTGAATGTTAAGACACTATCTTATAGAGGATAAGAGAGTGTTACAACATATGCTTCCTTATATAGCTAGAAAACTCAGTCCAGTTTATATGATCTATATGTTTGAGTCATACTTCTGTTGTTTTTGAGTCTAAAAACTTCTGTTTTTAATCCTAACATCTTCCAATCAAATTTTTTAAGTAACTTATTACTCAAAGGAGAAGAGATGTTAAGAACAAAACTAATAGTTCAACTCATGATAAAATCAACTTTTTACATACAATCTGAAAGGTTGAAAAATTGATCATGATAATCATGAGAGAGTATTTCAACTTATTTTTAAAAATTTAAATGTAGAAGTTTTTGTCCTAAACTTCAAGGACCTTCTTTGTGTGTTATTTTTTCACACTTCGAAAAAATCCTGAAGAGTTAATTCTCAACAACTAGCTTTGTATAGCTAAGTACTCTACTATGTATAATATGTAGCTCACTGGTTTTAAGTCCTCAGTGTAGCATCAAGAAGAGTGTTTTATAGATCATGGATACATGATTATGTTAATCAACTATTTTCGAGTGTAATTAAATAGTGAGAAATTTCCTTGAAATTTTAATGCACTATTAAGTTTGTATGTTTTTGTAGGATATTGTTAGTTGGAGGATCACAAGTCAAATAAAAAAAATGTGACAAATTGATTTAATCAATTAGTGTAATAAATTTTGAAGACTTAGCAAAGAAGATTAATTCACAAGGTTAGAGGGATTCATTCTCTAGTAAAGTTTATTTACTGGGGGACATGGGATGCATATTTGTCATTATATATAAAAGCATGGGACAAAATCTGTTATCAATAGATATAAAATAAAAAACGGAACAAATATTTGAATCAGAAAATCAAATTTGTTTCATTTTTGCAAAAGTCAATCCTCAAAATTCTGTGCATATTTTCAAAATCAACTTATGATGACCATAATTGTAACTTTTCGAATTTTAATCTAAAACGCTACTTACCTACGTTGATTATTTTAGAAAAATGAGAGTTATTATTATTTTTTGTTTAAAAAGATTTTGAACGTAGTAATTAATTTATGTAGAAAATATCCTGACTTAATTTTTTTTGTGTGTGCATGCAAAATAGGATGACGTAGGCTTACATTTTATTTTAAAATTTTAGGCAAAATTACTCCACAAGTCTTTTATCTTATTTATTTGTAACATATTGGTCTTTTATCTTATTTTTCCCCACATAAGTCCTTTATCTTTATAAACACACACAAATTAATTCTTTTTTCCATTTTTATTATAAATATGATGGTGTGGCAAGCCATGTAGGATAATTATTATTTTTTTAATTGTTTCTATATTGAAAACTAAAAAAAAAACAAAATTGATATGTATAATCATCTTCTCATCATCTTTATCCTCATCTTCATCTTCTCAATCCCTAAATAAAAAAATAAAAAAAAAAAATCCACCCAAATCCACCTCAAAATTGCATGAGTCTAACTGTTTTGTTTACTTTCACCTTCTAAATCCCAAATTAAACAAAGTGAAAAACTGAAATTAAACCAAATTAATATTGTTCACAAACCCAAAAAACACAAACCACACAACAATTTCATAATAACTGGATTTTTTGTAGTTTGTAGTTTACTTATCATCCAAAAGTTCCTTAAAACTTTTGTGAATGTTCACAAACTCAAAAAACACAAACAAAAGCCCTATTGTGAATGATGTGTAGTTTGTTATTACTTATCATTCAATTTCTCAAAGCTTCAATTTTTTATTTTTTCCTTCCGGATCTGAAACAAAGCTTTGATTTCTTTTACTTATGTTGGAACATTGGTGTGAAGTTGGAAGGAAATTGAATGATTAAACACCAAGTAATAAGACTTTGAGCTAGTGTGATGTGAATTGAAAAAATAGAGAGTGGGGGTCCCACATAAAATAGAACACACACATTAGTAGTGTTTAAATTGTGGTATTTAATTTTAAATACTTGATAATGATAAAAATAATAGTAATTATTATTTTTATTCATAGATATCACTTCCCACAATTTTAGTTTATGTTGGTTGTGATAAGGTTTGAGAATTCAACTGAACTTCCTATTTTTCCTTCATTCATATCCAATGAGTTTGTTTCCTCCACCTTTGTGGATTTGTTTCTTTTTGATCTTATCCACAAGCATTGTTGAATTGATTAATGGTTAAGTTTCTTTTTGATCTTATCCATTAGAGTAACTGCTGCCGCAATTTTAGCTAAAACAGTTACAAAATCTCTATATAAATAGAGGACTCCACTCAGTTCAAAAATCACATCAAAGAGTTCTATTGAGTTGTCGAGAACTCTTTCTCTCTTCTCCCTCCAGCTTGTGTTAACGAGCTATTTTTCTCCTTATCTCATTTTTCTGTCCCTTCGGATTTAAGAGTGTTCTTAAGACCTTAGTCCCTATTCGGTATAATGTCCCTTCAGAATTAAGAAAGGTCTTAAAACATAGTCCCTTCGATAATATATGTCCCTTCGGAATAAAGGCTACTTTTAAGATCATAGTCCCTTTTGAAATAATAATGTCCCGTCGGAATTAAGAATGATCTTAACGGTATATAAATATTCTTTCGATATTTTTATACTTTTGGAGAAGTTAAAAAGTCAGAATGGTGGTATCACCATATTTGAGTGGTCTTAGTACCATATTGATATTTTGGAGAGCTCAAATGTTAGAATGGTGATAACACCATATTTGAGTGGTCTTAGCACCATAATAGAGTGGTCACAGTACCATATTAGAAAGTGGTTTCAGTATTAAAGAGTGGTCTTAGTACCATATTGGAGGTGTAAATCTCGAACGGTTTTCTACAGTGCAGTAGTTAACCGCACAGTTGTAGCTGGGCTTGTTTTATCCTGGAGGCGGCGTGGTTGATAGTCTGCCTTGCACAATTTTGGGCAGTGCCACGAAACGTCTTAAAGAGAGCGACCTGGTCGTGACTCAACCTAGTAACAACTTTGGTAGATATTCTATTTCAAAATAGAATTTGGAAATCCAAATACAACAGTTTGGAAATCCAAAAACAACAATTTTAAGACGTTTCCTTCTGCCATGTCTACCGAAGAAATTACTAACTCGAGTTTTATTGTCCCTAAATACAAGAAGGATAAAAAGGCTATAGAAATACATCTATATACTGAACACTATGAAGTGTTTGTTGTTATAACAAAAACACTAAGAAATTCACATATGCAACTTTGAATCTGTTTGAAATTTATTTTCAAAAATCAGAACTGCACTGTGAATAAATAACTCTAATTGCCAAGAGAATAGGAACCTAAAAAAGGTTCTATATTAAAAATCAGCAGCCACCATCAAGAAATGACACTGGTTCACAATTTATTTTTAATACAATTGTGAGAAACCAGGTCATATGTCCCACAAGTATATTAACAAGTAAATTGTTGCTCCGCTGCCTAACCTAACTAAAAAAAAAGGGAAATTCACTGATATGACTAGTTAAATCAATCTAGTTGGTGAATTAAGTGAATGGTGGATAAACATTAGCGCCTCGCACCATGTTTGCTATGGTTATGCTATGTTCAAAAACATATGCTACTGCTGTAAATAACAAAGTGTTGTTAGGATATTATAACAACATTAAATTCGTTGGCATTGGAGATGTGAAGTTGCAAATCACGTCCGAAAAGAAAATTATTCTCTAGGACGTGATGCATGCTCCAAAATAAGAAAGAATCTGAATTTCAGATTTCTATTGAATAAGACTGAGTTGACTCGGACTTAAAAAGAGACTTGTGCATCATGCATTCTTGTTGGGGAAAGACTGCGCCTTTGATGATATGCTCAAAATTAAATTCTCCTTTTATTTTATAAGTTGTGTGATTTTAATATTTGACATGTCAAAATTTATCATATGAACAAACGTTTAATTTTAAACTTGAGTAACTTGGACTTAATTCCAAATTTATATGACTAGAAAATTTTATTTTTTGCAGTCAAAATGAATGAACCAAAAGTTCATATAAATCAGTGTTTAGAGAATTTGAACCTCTAAACTTAATAAATTATGATATGTGCGAACCTGATGACACATAAACTAGAAATGATAAAAAGATATTTTATCATATTTATTGATGACTGTAAATTTTAAAAAAAATAAAATTGATACGCTTGATATGTTCAATTTTTATAACAAAAAAATTGAAATTTATGTTGAATAGAGTACCCAAGTCTAAGAACAAAATTTCTAATTAAGAATTTTTGAAGAAAAGACAACCTAACTTGTCTTAATTTTTGAACTTGAGATTGTC
Organism: Medicago ruthenica; assembly: GCA_018208015.1. Lineage (NCBI taxonomy): Eukaryota > Viridiplantae > Streptophyta > Magnoliopsida > Fabales > Fabaceae > Medicago > Medicago ruthenica. The sequence goes on from CM031372.1 coordinate 10,358,070, forward strand.
TGGATTATATTTGGATTCTGGACCCCAAGAAAGTTGAACTCACTAGTAGAGCCTATGAATGATTAGGTATGCTATAAATAACGAAGCATGTAAGTTTTAAAACCTAAATGCTAAAGTGAGCATAGAATTAAACGATACTGATTTCTTTGTAAATAAATACCCCTTTAAATAAAGAATAGTGGGGGCACTAGTGGGGGCGCTAATGGAAGCACGCCATTAGTGGGGGCAAAGTAATTTCCCCTTTTTAAATTGAGAGCTAGTGGGGGCACTGCATCTGATCACATTCAAGTAATCAGAAACAGTTATGAAAACATCGTACGAGATGTTATAGAACCTCGAAGAGGTAAGAAAGCTATAATTGCTAAAGAGTATAAACATAATTATATGGTTTATATATTGGAAGAGGATCCATCTGGCCTTCAAGAAGCTTTGTCTTCATTGGATGCTAACTTTTGAAAAGAAAAAAAAACAGTAAACGATGAAATGGATTCTCTAGAGTCTGACGAAACACGACTCTTAGTTGACTTGCCTCCTGGATGCAAACTAATCGGTTGTATTTGAATTTTGGAAATGGAAAACTAAAATCTGATGGTTCGGTTGCTAAATACAAGGCTCACCTTGTAGAAAAAGGTTTTAGGCAAAGAAAAAAAATATAGATTTCTTCGACACTCATTCATCAGTCACTTGAATCATATTCATGAGAGATACTAGTCCCTTTAGCCGATGTACATAACTCATAGTACTCCAAATGAATGTGAAAGCTGCCTCTTTAAATGGTGAATTAGAAGAAAAAATTTATATAGAACAACCCGAAGGTTTTTGTGATTCATGGACAAGAAAACAAGGTCAGTAAGTTAGAAAAAACTTTGCATGGTCTAAAATTAAACTCCTAAGAAATGGCATGAAAAATTTGACAACCAAAAGATATCGAATGAGTATAAAGTGAATGAAAGTGACAAATGTATTCACTACAAATATGTAAATAACATTTGCACGATCATATGTCTCTATGTAGACGACTTGCTCATATTTGGTTCAAAGATTCATGCTATAAATTATGAGAAATCATTGTTTATCAACAACATCGATAAGAAAGACCTAGGCGAAGTTGAAGTAATTCTTGGTTTCAAGATTACTATATCAAAAAAAAAGAAATTTTTTGATCAATCTCACAAGATCTTAAGAAATGTAATTATTTGACTGTAAACTTGCAAGCACACCTTATGATCCAAGTGTAAAACTCTTCAAGAACACTTGAGGTGGTGTTAGACAAATAGAATATGCGAGCATCATTGGCAATCCTTAGATATGTCATTGAATGTATTAGACCCGACATTGCCTATGTTGTGGAACTCTTGTGCAAGTTTACTAGTAGACCAAGTGAGAAACATTGACATGTAATTGAAAGAGTCATAAGGTGCCTTAAGAAGACTATGACTCTATGATTACATTATGAGGAGTATCATGTTGTACTTGAATGGTACAAGATACAAAATAGAACATCCTTCAGATGAGTCTTAAGCGACCAGTGGCTGCACATTGAGCATCACTGGAGGATTTGTTTGTTGAAACATATGATATTGACTCAATCCAAACTGGAATGATCTGAGATGAGAACACTAGAGAAAACTAGTGAAGAAGCAAGTTGAGAAAATGCTTGCTAGTTGAGATCCCCTAGTGGATAAAACTGTTGCCAGGAGTGTTAATTCATTGTGATAGTACTGCAGCTATTACAAAATTGAGAATCGTTACTACAATAGTAAGAGACGATAATTAAGGCACGAGCACATAACAAATTAGAGAGCTAGCTACTCTCAAAAGGAACGGTTAAAGTAGATCATGTACGTACTGATAAAGAATTAGTCAATCCTTTGACGAAAGGAATTACTAGAAAGAAAGTCATAAACACATCCAATAAGATGGGACTAATGCCTAAAGATCACAAGTGATGGTAAACCGACCTAAATGACTGGAGATCCCAAGAAATAGGTTCAATGTGTAATAACAAGTCATGAGTGAAAGAACATGCTATGAGAAAATTAAGAAAGCATGAATCCTGCAGCGACAGAAGGATGAGATAATAGAAACTCTTAATGAGATCTATACTCTATGTTGAGTGGAGTACATAGCTACAGGAGTACTCTTGATAGACTCACCTATACGAATGTGGAACTGAGGCCGGTTCCTATGGGATTTTGAGGCAGAATACCTAGAGCGTTCGTTAAAACTGGGATAGACGTGCAGGGCCATAAACGCACGGGCTTTTAGAATACACCTTAGGAAAAGGTTTGTGTGCGGACTCTATGTCTGAGATAGAGTTCAATGCTGTAAGCAACTCTTGTTGAATCGGAATAGTATTCGCTATGCAAAGGTTCAAGTTGTAGGCGACACCTTTGTTTATTAGCAACCTTATAGAAACGTTTTGACGTTACTATTGAAACCATTTTTTAAATTCAAGTGGGGGATTGTTGGAACATTGGTGTGAAGTTGGAAGGAAATTGAATGATTAAACACCAAGTAATAAGACTTTGAGCTAGTGTGATGTGAATTGAAAAAATACAGAGTGGGGGTCCCACATAAAATAGAACACACACATTAGTAGTGTTTAAATTGTGGTATTTAATTTTAAATACTTGATAATGATAAAAATAATAGTAATTATTATTTTTATTCATAGATATCACTTCCCACAATTTTAGTTTATGTTGGTTGTGATAAGGTTTGAGAATTCAACTGAACTTCCTATTTTTCCTTCATTCATATCCAATGAGTTTGTTTCCTCCACCTTTGTGGATTTGTTTCTTTTTGATCTTATCCACAAGCATTGTTGAACTGATTAATGGTTAAGTTTCTTTTTGATCTTATCCATTAGAGTAACTGCTGCCGCAATTTTAGCTAAAACAGTTGCAAAATCTCTATATAAATAGAGGACTCCACTCAGTTCAAAAATCACACCAAAGAGTTCTATTGAGTTGTCGAGAACTCTTTCTCTCTTCTCCCTCCAGCTTGTGTTAACGAGCTATTCTTCTCCTTATCTCATTTTTCTGTCCCTTCGGATTTAAGAGTGTTCTTAAGACCTTAGTCCCTATTCGGTATAATGTCCCTTCGGAATTAAGAAAGGTCTTAAAACATAGTCCCTTCGATAATATATGTCCCTTCGGAATAAAGACTACTTTTAAGATCATAGTCCCTTTTGAAATAATAATGTCCCGTCGGAATTAAGAATGATCTTAACGGTATATAAATATTCTTTCGATATTTTTATACTTTTGGAGAAGTTAAAAAGTCAGAATGGTGGTATTACCATATTTGAGTGATCTTAGTACCATATTGATATTTTGGAGAGCTCAAATGTTAGAATGGTGATAACACCATATTTGAGTGGTCTTAGCACCATAATAGAGTGGTCACAGTACCATATTAGAAAGTGGTTTCAGTATTAAAGAGTGGTCTTAGTACCATATTGGAGGTGTAACTCTCGAACGGTTTTCTACAGTGCAGTAGTTAACCGCACAGTTGTAGCTGGGCTTGTTTTATCCTGGAGGCGGCGTGGTTGATAGTCTGCCTTGCACAATTTTGGGCAGTGCCACGAAACGTCTTAAAGAGAGCGACCTGGTCGTGACTCAACCTAGTAACAACTTTGGTAGATATTCTATTTCAAAATAGAATTTGGAAATCCAAATACAACAGTTTGGAAATCCAAAAACAACAACTTACAATTTATTTTGTTTTAATTTTTTTCGGGGTTGAAGATGGAAAGGACGATGATGATAATGTTTTTGATGATGGGATGAAGATGTGATTTTTATTTTATGGTTTTGTAGATAGTGATGGGATGAAGATGAATTTTGGTTTTTTTGGTTTAAGGAATGAGATGGTGAACATGATTAACAAGATGAAGATGTTGAGAAGAAGATGAATGTTCATATCAATTCTAGGTTTTTTAATTTTCATTATAAAAAAATAAAAATAAAATAGTTATCCTATGTGGCTTGCCACATCATCAGATTTCTAATAAAAATGGAAAAAAGATTAATTTATGTGTGTTTATAAAGATAAATGACTTATTTGGGAAAAAAAAAGAAGATAAATGACCAATCTGTTATACATAAATAAGATAAAGGACCATTGAAGTAATTTTGCCAAAATTTTAACTTACTTTTGTTGGTCTGGTAGTGTATGGCTTGGGTCTTTGAAGTGTTCCCCTCTTCAAGGTTTCAGGTTCTATTTTATCCAATATCAATTTTAGTGGATTAGTTTAGGTCTCTCTAAAAAAAAAACATCCATTAAGATCATGAAAATCACTAGGATTGCATTTTTCTCAAAATTTTTAGTAAGAAGCTCCAAGCTTCCCTCGTTTCACTGTCAACTAGGGCAAAAGCAATGAGAAGTATGAAGTTGTTTCCATCTTGAGAAACTGCTAGCAGAAGAGTCATGTTATATTTTTCATAGTAGAATGTGCCATCAACTTGAACAGCCAGCTTGCGGTATGCAAATCCACTAATCTTCAAGTTTCAACTTTATATGGATTCTTTGACTCAAATCTGAAAGAGTGTAGTTGTTATGAACTTTGAAGGTTTCTTTCCTTGGCATTCAAATATTGCTCTAAAGGGTTGCTACGTTTTGATTTCTCCATTGTAGGGAACAAAAAATGTAAAATTTGGTGGTGCCATCACTAAAATAAAATTTAGAACAATTTAATGTTTTTGCGCATTTTTTTATCATTTAACTAACATTGTAATTAGCTTAATTGATGACCAAAATAATTAAAATTATTTATTAATTTTTCAAACAAAAAGAAAAGAAAGGGGACACGGATTTTGGGGGTAAATTTTAGTAAGGAAAATAATAAAATATAGGAAAAGGTGGTTGTGTATATAACTGGAAGAGGAATGTAATGTTGAACTTTTTTTTCTAAAGAAATGTATAGACATATTGCTTTCACCTAAAAATAATTAAGTTGTTAGTAAAAAATGGTAAGTAGTCAAATTTAGGATCAATCGAATTCCTTTTAGTCGAAGAAAGGTTAGTCGAATAAAAAATAGCCAAGTCCATAGAGATTCAAGAATGTCGTGGGTATTTTGAAACTTTACATTTGCAGTTTATTTTTCTTGGCACAATCAAATAATTGATTTTTTTTAAAATAATCATGTAAAATTTTGTAACTTGATTTAGTTTTAAATTAAAAAAAAAAGTATATTGCCTGGACAGTTATTTATTATTCCATGAGCTTGTAATTCAACTGAGCATGATTAGGATCTTTGTCCAGGTGCGCAGTTTTCATAATTTTGTAATTTACAGTTTCATCGTACATTAAAAAAACATTGTTTTTCATTTTATTTTTCGGAGGTTCCCTCCACTATAAATAATCTTATTCGAGATGTAAGAACGATAAATGTGAATACTTCCTCCTGCTATGATTCAAAATTTGGTATGTCACGTGGAAGATTGCTCCTTCAGCTCAACCCCCATTGGTAAAAAAAAATTGTATTTCTAAACCAAGTCAGTCTTATTTTCGGCCAAAACAACCCCCTTTGGTAACTAAAACAAAAGACATACCTTCCATATTCAAGCAAAAGTACTTTAGATATGTACTATCATCTAAATAATTACACTTTGTTAGATATACGTTTGAGAAAAGATATGCATTCATACATAAATCACATTGAGGCAAACTCATTTTAATCAAACTTGACTTTGCAAAATGAGGTTCAATCAAACGTAATTTGACAAACTTCAATCCAAAAATACATCCTTGACAAACCAATGTGACAGGAAGCTACAGTTAGATGTTGATTCCACATAATTACAATAGGCTCAGTTTAAAGAAGAAAGCAAGCACAATGCAATATTGCTTAATAGAACAATTCCACGCTACATTTTAATGTTATTTTCTATTCTTACCATAATCTTGTGCATGTTTTTTTTCTTTCTAAATTGTATTACTGCATTTTCTAACCTCATTGTACAATTTTATTTAATCAACGCAAAGCATACAAATAAGTAGCACAGAAATCTGATCTCGACTGGGTTTGGAGGGTATAACTCATCTGCTCTAGTAATCAGGGATGGCAGAAAAGCGATAACCTTTGGCACCTCTCCAGGCATAATACGCAAGTCGAGTCTCATAAAATCCTGTATTCAGAAATCAATATAAGGTATGATGCGTATTTATCCAACAAAAAGTCATCATGACAGATAAATCAATCTGAGAAGAGTTTAATGGCGATAACCAGAGAAAGACAGCATGGTAGATACAAACTAAACTTTTTTCTCTATGAATGCAGGGGCATCCACTAACAAAAAGTAGCTAGACATTTATAGCTAAAGAACAAATAAAACAGGTGAAAAAATCATGTCAAGCAACATAATTTCACATATAATTATGATTGAAATAAATAATTAACTTGTAATGGTGGTGACCATTTTTATGATTCACTGAAAAGATGATGGTGCATACAAGGAGGCTGCGCAGTTTATGTAATGATCTAGTAGTATGGATTATTTCTCTGCTAATCATTAAGTGAATCTACCATCCTCAATTTAACCAAACTGTCCGAACATTTAGAAAGTTGGAGTCCTGTATGCTGGTTTATTTTTCTGTTAGTAAATCTAAAAGCGCTTCGGCACAATCATCTCTGTGGACCTTGATGTATAGCATAACATTCAACAAACTTGACTTATTCGACAGCATATTTGCAGTCACAAAAAGTGCCAAAATTATTTTCCCTGTTGTTTATATTAACTAAGCCAGAGTACCTAGCACACATAAACAATGCATACAACATTCAGAGACTACAACATACCTGGTAGAAAGCTCAGAAATCCTAATGCTAAAAGGCCATAAGCTTGAGAGCGTTCTCCCCCCATATGACCAGTGAAAATAAAGTACGAAAGAAACAGAAGTCCTGTACCAAGAAACAAGAGGAAGAGTGCAAGGGCAATAGATTTCCAGGGAACTCTATCCAAGGCTCTCGGCGTGTAATCAAATCGAGGGTCAAATGGCCTACTTTGATCACCAATATAATCATCTTCATCTGTAGCAAGAGGGGTGTAACGAACACGTCTAGTTGCCATATCCAATCTTTTTGAAGTCCTTCCTCCTAAGATTTTCAATCCAAAATGATCTGAGGGCTTCGATCCAAATGAAAAACCACCTCAGGTTGAATTTAGATAGAGCCTGAGATAGACTGACAGTTGTGACAAAGCAGAAGGGTACAGTTGTCTTAAAGTTGCCACAAAGCACAAGGGAAGGTTCTGCTGCATTAAAATAGAAAAACACTATCACTTAACTACAACAAATTTGTATACTGAAGAGATATAGAATATAGTACACCCAATATCAATATTTAAATACTGGTAGTAATATCATCAAAGGTACTTTTGAGAACAAAAAATTTACTATGTTAACGGTAAATTCGAAGCTTGAATCATGTGACAAATAGAAGGTAAATTTGTGAGACTATTTAGATAAATGGAGCGTTCATTTAAATTCATAAGCTTATACAAAGATTGTTTATTAAGATGAGATTGATATAGAAACTTTTAATGTTCCAATCTCTGCGGCACAAACAAAGACATGGAAACGACGTGTCTGGTGTCTAACACGTGACACAAATACATGTGATTACGTTCAATTAATTCATTTTTTCAAATTTTTACCACTGTCAATGACGTGTGCGTGAGTGCCATGTCCAGTGTCTGCGCTTCATAGGTTCCCACCTATGAAGCACAAACAAAGACATGAAAACGACAAGGACATTGACGTGGACACCGATAAAGTTTTGAAGAAACGACATAATTCAATGTAATTACATGTGTGACACGACACTAACACGGTCGAACACCAGATAAGCATTGTTCACAAGTGTCAGTGCTTCATATCATACAACACAGTTTCTATAAGAATTCAATAATAGTATTTCCACTCAATCACAATTGAAAAGCCAAAATTATCCAAAAAAACGAGAGAAAGATTTAAATCCATCATCCATGAAATAATCTAAACTAGATCTTGATCTAAAAAGAGGATTAAACGTTACTAAATTACAGAAATGTTATCAATAGCGCTATTTGCTTTAGCGCGTAATAGCGATGTAAATCGAATCCGAAAAGATTAAAAAGGAAAAAGGAAAACCTGGACGGACTTTTCTGGCGGCTGATTACCAACTCCGGCTGCGTTTTCTGGCGACTTGGAGTTCCGTGCGATTCTTACTTGTTTATCATGTTATTCATTTCTCTGTTTTTTTGTGGCAACTTTGACCTTTCATTTTTCTAATTAATCAAAACATAATTTTAATTAAAGACTCGCGTCATTTGGTGTATGTTTGGTTCTTCCATGATTTGAATAGATTTTAGATAAGAATGAGTTGAATGTAAAATATTTATGTTTGAATATGTTTATGTAAAAGTTGATTTAACAAAAATCAAATGTAGAAGCTAAAAGCTATAATTTTAAATTTTAGTAGAATCAATTCTACAAGTAAAATTAATTCTCCATTAAATTATCCAAACATGATAAAATCAATTATACAACTTTTAGAATTACTTTTGACCCTCCAAAATTTAAACCAAACATATGCTTAGATTCTTGGTTTATTGAATGTATAAATGTCACTCCCATTCTTTGAGCTAGATTTTGGATGACATCCAAATTCATTTAAAAACTCCATTTATTATTTATTTATTACTTCTCTCTTTTCGGTAACATTTACAGAAAATCGTGGAATCATAGAGATGAAGATCATAGATATAAACAAGATAGAAAACATGTGTATTTATGAAAAAAATACTCATAGAAATTCATATTAAATAAATATAGATAGAATAAAAGATGAATAAAAAAATACAATGAAGTGGCTTATTTATAGTCCTCTAAGACACTAGCTAGAGTGGTTAAGTATCCATAACCACCTAACTATAGTTATTAACTAAGTATAACCACTTAACCAATTTTAAGTATCTTAACTAACTCCGCATACCTTCCAACTTTTCTAACAACATTCATAATGTCTCTCATTGTAGCTTTTCTAACTTTTTTTGACAGAGAGCTTTTTTAACTTAACTATCAAGTTGTGACAAGGGAACACTTCAAATTGGGATGCAACATAAGTTTTAGAGATTGTACGGGTATACTTCTCTTGGAATCGTACATCGACAAATTAAGGACGATCCCACAATTACAAGAACCATGTAGGAACAAATAATGTTCCAAAGTAAAAGGAAACCTCTAACTTCAATTATTCTAGTCTAGCTTATGCACTTTATTAATTAATTAAGCAAAGCATATGTTCCACAACTATTTTTTCCTAACCTTGTGTGATATGTGATTCCTATCCATGCATAATACAAATATATTATTAATGAGATATGATGAATTAATTTGAGCAAGTTAGATATGATGAGGCACGGAGGTTCAATTGAAAAAATGAAAGAACCTTATATTTTAGCAAAGAGATATAATTGGAAAGGATTTTTAGAATTTTTCGTTGAACACAGAGAGCTATTGGATAAACAAATAGACTTGCATCAAAGCACTCCTTTTCACCATGCAGCACATTGTGGTAGCCCAGAAATGTACAACAAAATGCTATCAATGGTGATTCCATTAGAAATGCAACATGTGTTGAGGATGCAAGATGACATGGGAAACACACCACTTCATGAAGTGGCTTTCACAGGTGAAGTTGCAATGACAAAGAGTATATTGAAGAAAGAAGAGGAAACAATGTCAGAGCAGTTTCCTATGCCATTGTTACAGATAAGAAACAAACTTGGAGAAACTCCTGTGTATAGGGCTGCTGCACTTGGGAAGACAAGTTTGGTTAAATGCTTTGTTGAAGAGTTGGGTGTGGATTTAAGGGATCATTTTCATAGGACTGGTGATAAGATGTCCATTCTTCACACTGCTGTCATTGATCAATTCTTTGGTTTCTCTCTATCACTCTGTCTTTTATCAAATCATGCAGTATATCAGCATCCACCTATATAATTAACACTAATCTCAATACATAAATCCTATTTTTTATATAAGCAAAAATGCACATGTATTTGGTCCAAATTTGAACGAATACGTTACCTTTTTTACTTATATAAAAAACCGGAGAGTGTATCAATCCATGTACTTTCAAACATACTACTTTTTAATAGACTTTTCTATGCGACCTTTAATTATCGCAGAAACAATATGATTGAAAATATTGTCTTAAAAACTGAGTTCTTACTAAGCAGTGGTGTTGATTTCCAATGCATGCATGCAGGCACAGCTCTGTGGTTATTAAAACGCTATGGCGAACTCGCTTATCAAAAGGAAGACAATGAGTTGTCAGCTCTACAATTGCTAGCAAAAATGCCATCTACATTCAAGAGTCAAACCCAAATGGGAGCCTTCAAAAATTTCATATATCCTCGTAAATCTTTGCTAACTTTATCTCTAAGTAACTATAAGAATGCATGCATATAATCACAATACACAACATTGTTTTTGACAAAAACATACCAGTTTTATTAAATTAGAACTTTCAAATTAAGCTTGTTTTTGACAAAATCATATAAGAACTTTCAAATCTTTGCTAACTTTACCTCCAAAGTGCTTTTCCCAGTGCAGATAACATATGCAATTTACCATATAAGATTATAAGCAAGGAAATCGCATGTACTACCAAAGTTTTAAATTGGGTTTCAGTCAATTTTTTATATAATAAATTGAGAGTTAGGTCTAAGGAGTTCACCACTTACTAAGGTCACCTCAAGACTTAAATTAAGAGTTTGATCACTTTGTTATTACATTAATGCGGGACAAACTATATACACGCACTATAACAACTTTCTGGTGTCCCAACTCATACCATTGGACTACTCTTTCAGCGACAATTAAAGCATTGTTTTACTTCAAAAGTATATAACTTTAGCTAATAGTTGGAATATGGTGTTCAGTGCTTCCTGATTATCAAGATTATGCATATTACCTTCATGATAAGGATGATACTAGAAAAGTAGAAGATTTGGAAAATGGCCAAAAGGGCATAAATGAACCATATCAAACTCAATGGAAGCAACCGCCCCAAATTCATCATACAAATCTCTCAGGTATGTCTGTTTATTATAGGTAAAAATATATAAACTTAACACACATTTTATGTATTTGTTTTGATTCACATACTCAATACTCAGCAATAAGAAATTTTGAACCAAAATTACAGGTTTTTCATGGATGTGGTATACTATGTGGAAGGCTCTTTCCAAAGGTGCAAGCTATGATGATTACTTGTGATACATTTCTCCAAAAGAAATATTTCTTGCTGGAATGTTTTATCATTTTGTTATATCCTTGTATATTTTGTTCATGTTAATTCAGAATGGAAGGGTATTGAAAAACTTTGGAGGAAAAAAGAAATGCATAACTTGGCACAAGAACTTGTACAGTTGTTAGCAAAGAATGACAATTCATGGCAACTTAGTTCAATAGCAATGGACAGAACAGTTTCTATGGGATCACATCATATAGAAGGAAAACAAAAAGAGAAACAAGATGTTGCTAGTGTCAAAGCTATTATTTATACACCTTTGCTTATGGCAGCATGTAATGGAATTATAGAGATTGTAGAATTGATAATTCATTTTCATCCTCAGTCAATTGAGCATGTCAGTGAAGATGAGCAGAACATATTGTACATGGTTGTCAAACATCGCCAGTTAGAAATTTTCCGAATGTTGAAGAAACTGAAAATGGTGAGACGTCTTGCTGGAAAAATAGACAAGGAAAGTACGACTGTTCTTCACAGCACTGCTGATTTTAAAGGAGGATCTCAACCTGGTTATGCCCTGCAACTGCAAGAGGAATTGCATTGGTTTGAAGTAAGTATCGTTAATTTAGTATTTTTTAAGCAATACTCTTTAATTTATTTTTAAGCTTATTATATAAATTTTGAAAGCAAACTCAAAAACTACTAACAGATATTGATCTAACAAATCTGAGCTACTAACAGTGTGAATTTGTAGAATCTCTTACCGCAGAAAATTAGAATTCGAGGAAACATAACACTTGATAAATTTTGTTTTTGATGATTTGTTGTGTTTTCATTAGAGGAACAAGAAAAGGGAGCATGTGATTTCAATCTTTCTAATAAATGCATAGTAACACTAATCTAATTCTCATTACTATCCATCTATACATGTTGTGCACACATAAATAGCGCATAGAGAAGCGACTTCCTTATCATTATGTCATTCACAAGAACAACAACAACCAAACTGCTAGGGAACTCTTCGAGGAAAAACATGAACAACTTCTGAAGGATGCTCGCGAATGGATCAAAGAGACAGCTCAGTCATGTTCTGCGGTAGCTGTCCTTGTTGCTACAGTTGTCTTTGCAGCTGCTTACACGGTCCCAGGAGGCACAGACGACTACGGCTTGCCAAGATTACTTCATCATCCTATATTCGTAGTGTTCACAGTCATGGATGTTGTGGCCCTTGCAAGCTCATTGGCTTCAGTGGTTATGTTTCTCTCAATCCTCACATCACCTTGTGAGTTGTGGGATTTTAGGAGGTCACTACCTAGGAAACTGATGGCAGGTTTTGCCTTCTTGTTCTTTTCCATGGCTACAACCATGTTGGTGTTTAGTGCAACAATTTTGGTGAACATCAAGTTAGATAAGAACAAATGGACTTCAAGCTTGACTTATATTGCAGCATTCTTCCCTGTCAGCATATTTGCAATGATGCAGTTCCCTTTATATGTTGCTATGAGAGGATGTGTGGTGTCACTCCTTAGGAGACTTAAGAAGATTGTTCCTCGTTTCTTCCTCAATTTGATCAAAAAGAGCCAGAGAGATAGACTATGGGACATTTGATATCTAATTTCTTTTTACCATTTTTCTTCAGCCATAATTTCTTTTGGTTGTGTACATTTGGTTTTAACATTTTGCTTTTTCTACCATTGGACGTGGACCTTAATAAAATAAGAGCATAGTTTCTCCTTAAATGGTTATTCTGTCTCTTGTGATTTTTGGTAAGAAAAAAACCATTAACACACCCGTTATGAATTGGTGCGACTTGTGCTCCTCATTAAATCATCAAATAAACGTCACGAAATGAATGCATTTGAACATAATTGATCAACTTCTGAGCCTCATTAAATCATCAAATAATTATGTGCTAATTTTAGGCCACTGTGTCGCGAACTAAAAATAAACTTAAAACAGGCCACCGGCACTCAGTTATGGTCAAAGTGGAGGATATGATATCTACATCTTCATTTACTTATTTACATGATACATAATGACACCAGGAAACTTTACAATCAGAGTGGAACTAAGCAACTGTACAAATTATTCACGGTCCATTGGTTCTTTTCCTTTATGCTGATGTCCAAAAAATGAAAGGAATATGAAATGTAATACTGAACAATCAATAACCATCAATCTTCAAATACAAATCTGCAAGAGCACGGTAGAGAATAGCTGCAGCAGGTGGCCTAGGCAAGGAGCCAAGAAGTATATCTGTTGCAGTTAAAGACTGGCTGCCATAAAAACGACAATTTTCGTGTGTGCGAGTGGTGACAATACTGCCTTCAAGCGAACAACCAACAAATGCACCTGCAAATAATATAGAACTTGTCAACCACTACTCTTGAGGAGTCATTCCAATTCCAAACCTCACAAAGAAAAGTCTCAGGCTCTAAGATTCATCACTCCCCTCCCTTAATCCACTCTCAAGTCTTCTATGGAGCTACACATACTAGTAAAAGTGGTACACTAACAAGCATATAACTATTTCTGTTGAAAAGAAAAGGCCGAGTTGCATACTGGGCGAAAAACAAGAAGGATTTCAGTACACAAGATGAACATAAATAACAAACATACCTTTACTGCAGCTGTATGTATAACAAGCAGCATAGCCACCATCGCCAGCTCGAACATCAGCTTCAACTGCCCTTCCAACAACGCCAACTGCAGCACTCATACCAGCTCCAAGTGAAACATGTGCATTACCACCAAATGTCTTGACAGCTTCATTTGTTCTCAGAACAATGATGAAATCTGTTAACTCCCCTCCAGCCTATGGTGGAAAAAATAAGTTAATGAATGAAGAAGACATGGAAATAAATAGGTGTCACAAAAACCTTGAGACAGGCTGCATAGATGCGGAGTTCAAAGATGGAATCAGTGTTGGGTACAGTTGAGGATTAAATAGAAGAATACTAAATGAAGATTCAGATTAATCTTTTTGCTGCCTTTTTAAATGAAAACATTTTTTTAATTTCCTATTTTCAATCATAATTATGAAAGTGCTACGTAAGCTTCACTTCGTTTCTTGTTATCAATGATTTGTACTAGAAATAGTGAAGAATTTTTTTTACTGTTTTTACAATTTCTTGTAAATCTTAAAAGCAAGAAACAAAATGAACACAAGGAACTTATTAGAAACATACAAACACAATGTGGCACTTCTGTAATTTTTAGTTAAACCAAGAAACAAAAAAAGAGATTGCTTTCTATAACCAAACAAGCCATTAGCTATTATGCAATATGTCAAAAAAGTTTCCACAAGTGCCATCAGAAATTACTACAAAATTGACTATATATAGCTCCTGATATTAGAGTTAACTGGAAACAGTCTGTGGCAGCCTATTGTGATAAAATTTTGGCTTTCAATTCATATTCACAAGCAAAGTTAATGTTAATTATATTGTTTGGTCAATACTGTTAATTTGTTATTGTTACAGTTAGTTACTTCACCTGAGCCCCCCACCCCACTCCGAATGTCGAAACAGCAGATGGTGGAGACCACGAACCATCTTCCCTACGCACAACCACAATTCCTGTTCCAATATTATAAGTAACCACTACTCCTACTTTGACCACAGTGATAATTGCAAGGCCTTTTGCTTGCCTAAGAATGGCATCTGGAATTGTCTTTTCGGGCTTTAATAAACCTATCTGCATAAAATGAAATTCTTCATAAGTACAACAATTTTTTTCAAATAGAATATGGTGTAGACTTCCACGGCCATGACATGTTTGGCATAATACCATCAATAACTTAAACTTTAAACATCAAAATCACAAAATGATGATAGCATCAAGGAATCTGAGTTGCCCAGACTAACATCTGCAAAAATATAAAATCATTCCGGGACACAATTTGCAATTTATTTATTTTTTGGTTTGGGGGAGGGGGATAGAACCAAAAGCAGTTGAAAGGTCAGGAAGAGGGGTAACCAGCAAAGCTGCTAAACTTTTTATAGTCATAATAATTATATATTAAATTTGGTCTGCATTATATTATACTAGATTAACCATTCAGCACTAACCGAATCTCAAATGAAAAACACAATTGTTTGGTGTGAGTTTTAGACCACCCATCTTCCCATAAAACTAAGAACACTCAATGAAGTAACAGAACAGTTTTTAACTGATACTCTAGTTCATTTAAGCATTGGAGAAAGTCATTTGAGTCACAAATGTTTTCTTTTCCACAGTGAAAACTAGAGTCATAACTCATGCCTAGGCACCGATATAGAGTGATTAGTTCACAAATTCACGTGTATTTTTATCTTTTTAAAATGTTTTACTCTTCGGGTCTTATTTTGTAAACGTATATGATAGAAATCAATGAGACCTGCAAACCAGAAACAGTAAATCAACACATGGACAGAGAAGAAAAAGATGGAGTTAAGGAAATTAGGGTGTGTTATTGATAGTAACGATAATAGTGTTAGAGGGTTTCTCTAACTACTCCAAGAGCAAAGCTCCAACACAGAGGTATCCTACTCTGGCCCTAACAGAAGTTATTTACATCATAGCCTCTAAAACCCTAGAACTTGTTCTTATATACTACTAAGAAGATAGTATTCCTACTACTTAGACACCCTACTAATTACTTAAACACCTCACTAGTAAACTTAGCCACTAGTCATCTTAGGCTCTGTTCGGGAGTTTGGAGGGGAAGGGAATGGAGGGTTTTGGAGGGATGAGATTAGAGGAAAAAATAGAGAAATCGTCCAAAAAATTTGAGTGTGTGTTTTTGTAGAGAATGATTAATTAACACTTGTGATTAATGTATTATTTTGAAAGTATTATAACAACATATATTGGATTTGGAAAACTCACCCGAACCCCCCAAAACCCTCCAAACTCCTCCTCCAATCAATTTTTAAGCTCCCCCAAATTAGGGGGATTTTGTATTATGAAGAAAACTAAACCCCCCAAAGCCCTCCCCTCCCATAGCTTTCCATTCTTTCCGCTTCTTCCTTCCTTTTGTTACAAGCCCTCCCCTTTGGGGGGATAGGAAATATAGGGGAAAATGGAAAAATCTTTCACAATTTTTGAAAGAGTATTACAACAACATAGCTTAAATTTGAATAATTCATATAAACCCTCCAAAACCCTCTTCCAATACAATTTTTGAATTACCCCAAATGAGGAGGACTGTGTATTATGAAGAAAAATGAACTCCCCAAAGCCCTCCCCTCCCAATGTCCTCTATTTTTTCCACTTGCTCCTTCCTTTTTTTTTTTTTTCTAAAACCCTCCCCTCCCTTCCCCTCCAAACTTGCAAACAAAGCCTTAGTCTTCTTAACCTTCCTTTTCCCATAATACCCTTATCATTAGTTGTATTCCCATCAGTATATGTTATTGTGTTTGGTATATATGCATATAGTAAGTGTGTACACGTGTATTTATAAATAGGCATAGCAAATAACAAGTGAGGTTTGCATTCAACTATAAATGAAAGTTTTCAGAATCATGCATATGTATCAACACCAGATTCATTCAACTACATTTAATTATTAATTTGAGAAAGAATATTCAGGATTAATTTTTGTTAAATTGAAAATTTTGAGTTATACGGGTGACACATAATCTACACACATCCCAGGTGTATAAATGATGGATATGAAATAACTCTAAATTGAATTATATAAATAATTGAATTGATATACCTGATTATAAGACTTGATAGTGTTAGTTGCCTTGTAAATTTCATATTCCATGGTCTGCCCCCAAGGAAAATTAACCCATGATCTCAAAGTGCTGAGATCTGTCAGGTCGTGAGTTGGCAACTGAGCAGCATTACTTACATGATCCATCAAATAAGGCTGTATAGACTCAAGTCGAACACAGCATACATCACAGACTCTTTGGGGGTCAGAAACTCGGAACTTTGATGGCATCAAGCTCCGCCCTTTAGAACATTCACCACAAAATATTCCTCCACAAAACCGACAGTGATGCCTGGAACACATGATGGGATGAAACCTCACGCCACAAAGCATACAAGCAGCAGCAGCACTATCTGCCAACCATTTCGGAGGTTCTGCTTCTATTAGTTCCTTCACATTACCAAAGCTAGCTTCTGTTAGAGTTTGTGCCATCTCTCTCCAAGCTTGTTCAAGTACATGGTTTGTTAGCCATGAAAAGCTATATGTATGAATATCTCCTGATGCCAAAGAAGACACTTTTCCCCTAGCTGCAAGTAAAATTTCTACCAACACTTCCCACATAGTCAATTCCTTTTCTCCTCCAACATATTGATTCCATCCCATATCATCGTCGGGAAAAAAACCGCCGTTCGAGTGAAACCCTTTTTCCCACTCTTTATGATCATCTTCTAACATAGGTGGAACTGAGACCGGTATCCAAACTCCAGTATCCTCATTCAACGGAGCATCATAATAGAAGTACTTTCTCTGATTCTGAATATCAGCTAAAGACTCCATGTCCCCTTCATTCCTTTCGAATGATTCTTCAGGTAATTCAGGATATAACCTGGATAAATTCATACTATTCTCTTCACCGCTAACAGAAGACAAAGAATCCCTATTTTCTTTAGTAACATGACGATTCCTCATATTACCACCATCCACCCCATCATCCTGTCAATTATGTAATATCAAATCAACCAAATAAGCCACAAATCACAAAATAACAAACACCAGTCTTAAAAAGGAAAATAAAACAATACTACAATCAGCTTTGTCGCATGAAAGGCTTGTCAGGTGTCTAACACATGTTGGTGTCAAACACGACACCCACCTTCAATTAATACCTTTGTGTCGGTGTCGTGTCTGATGTCCAAAAATAGCAGAAAAATAAAAACAATAACATGTGAACATAATCATCAAAATCCACAAAAAAATAAAGCCAAAAAATGCAGAAATTGAAAACAGATGCCCATGAAAATTTACCAAAGGAGAATAGGAATTGGATGTATGATGATGATCACCAAGGGAGAAACTAGAAACCCTAGCAGACAAATCTTCTACAGGTTGAACTTGATTCTTAGAATCAAAATTTTTGTTTTCCATTGAAAAACCTAAAACATCAAATTAGGGTATATACATGCATATATTAGCAGGGAATAATGAAATTTTTACACTGAATTTGAATTTTGGGGCTAAAGAACGAAACTTTGGGGATGGAGATGAAAGGGATTTGGGATAGAAATTGAAATTAGAGGTTCAATGGCGTGTCGTTGTTGATGTGTTTCCCTGTACGTCTCGCTTGCGTGTACACCCTGGACCTTATTATTTAACTAACTTTCTTCCATCTCGTCATTATTTTCTTTCAGTTCGTATATAAAATATTTTTTTGATTACCATACATATATATAGGATTTAGATTAAAGTTTTTTTTTTTGGTTACATAGGATTTAGATTAAAGTGACTAAAGAAAATCAAGAGTTTTTTTTTTTTTTACATTTGAGGAAAAAATAAAAAGGTTTTTTTGAGATGAAATTATAAATATAATATTTTTTTAGGGGATAAATATAATATTTTAGCGTGTTTTTTCGAAGCTTGTTGTTCCCACTTCAACCGTTGCTATGAAACACCAGAAAATTACACATTTACATCCATCGACAGTTAACTGGCGCCGGATCTATGTGTTAAAAAATGTCATAGCGGCAGTTAACTGTCGTCAGACAATTTTTTAACAATTTCAAAAGTGGGAACAACAACTTTAGTTTTTTCTTCTTCTTAAGGGTCTTCTCAATTATTGTCTAAGCCCAAATTTATAAGAGACGGGTTCCCAAGAAATATTTTGTCCTAGATAGCAATCATTAGACATGACGGGGCTGTGCCAACCAGGTGGGACGTCACATTGGGGACTGGCCAACCTCCCTAAGTGCTTCTTCCCTGGGTTGTATGCCCAACCCGACCACTCTTAGGCAATATGCCCCTAGCTTGATCATCCCCCAGGTTTGTATGCCCTTTGATAGGGTACCCAACTATAGATACCGTACACAACCCTCGATTTTTTAAGTAAATTGTTTTATGCTAAAAAGTAAAAACGCTTAAAATTAACAAAAGTGGTTTTTTTTTTTATAAAAAATTGATTTTTTCTAACAAAATATAAAACAAACGCCCCCTGTATTTTACCTGAAGAGCAATTTCTTTTGACAGTGTATAATGACTTTGATGGATTGCTCAACATAATGCAGTTTTGTCTAAAAAAAAATACTGCAAAAGGATTTTCAATTTTTCATACTAATCTGTTTACTACCTATCAACTCTGCTTTTCAATTTTCTTTTCTCTCCAATTTTTCCACAAGCCACACCAATGCATAAGGTCTGTCAATGATTTTTTCTTACCATAAAAAACAAGAAATGCATAACCATAAAAGCATAAAAGTATGGTCTTATGAGGGCCACGTCCAATTATAGAAAAAAAAGCAAAATTTATAGTCAAAATGCACACAACCAAAATAAATTATGACTGAAGGAAAAAGGTAAAAAAAGACTAAATATCAAATATCCCATAGCCTATTTTTCTTGCTCCTTTTGATCAACTAAGAAACGAGGAACAATCTTCTTAAGGCTCCTAAGGAGTGCCACAATACATCCTTTCATTGCAACATATAAAGTGAACTGCATCATTGCAAAAATGCTCACAGGGAAAAATGCTGCAGTATAACTTGAATTCCATTTGCTCTTATCTAACTTGATATTCACCAAAATTGTTTAAGTAAATACCAAGATGGTTGTGACCATGGAAAATAACAAGAAGGCAAAACCTGCCATTAGTTTCCTAGGTAGAGACCTCCTAAAATCCCACAACTCACATGGTGATGTGAGGATTGAGAGGAACATAACCACTGAAGCTAATGAACTTGCAAGTGCTACAACATCCATGACCATGAACACTACAAATATAGGATGATGGAGTAATCTTGGGAAGCTGTGGTCGTCTGTGCCTCCCGGAACAGTGTAAGCTGCTGCAAAGACAACTGTCGCGACAAGGACAGCTACCGCAGAACATGACTGGGTTGTCCCTTTTATCCATTCACGAGCATCCTTCAGCAGTTGTTCGTGCTTTTGCTCAAAGAGTTCCCTTGCAGTTTGGTTGTTGTCGTTTTTGTGAATGATGTAATGATAAGGAAGTTTCTTCTCTATGCGCTATTGGTGTGCACAACAATGTATAGGCAGATAGCAATGAGAATTAGGTTAGTGTTATTATCAAAATAGAACATTGTATACACATATAATAAAGAGAATTAGGTTAGTGTTACTAGGAATTGAATAGAGAGATTGAAATCACATGTTTCTTTTTCTTGTTCTTCTAATAAAAAAAACAAATCCTCAAAAGAATTATGAAGTGTTATGTTTCCTCCAATTTAAATTTTCTGCTGTAAGAGATTTCATTTTACACATTCGCGCTGTTAGTAACTCAGATTCGTTGGATCAATATCGATCAATATCAAGCAACTTCAATTTTGAGTTTACTATTTAAAGCAAGTTTGCTACGCCTAAAATCAGAGGCGTCGGGTCCTGATCCAACAAATTCAAGCAGATTACTGTGTGAATGGATAGAATATCTGACTTCAAAGAGAACAAATTCATTTCATTAGAGAGACACCAACATGGACCACCAATGAAAAATGAGTTTTTCTATCATGTCCAAACTTGCATAGTTTAAAAAGTCAAAAGTAGTAAGTTTATCTTGGAGCTTGTGCACATTATACTATATATACAATCTTGTAATAAATAAATGTTGTTTGCGATAAAAACTTACCATTTTAAGTTATCTTAACCTATGCAATATTGCATAGGATGCTACAACTTGTTAGTGGAATGCATGCATTAAATTGCATAGGATGCTAACAATACTTACTTCAAACCAATGCAACTCCTCTTGCAATTGCAGGGCATAACCAGGTTGCGATCCTCCTTCAAAATCGGCAATATTGTGGAGAACAGTGTTATTTTTGTTGTCTATTTTTCCAGCAAGACGTCTCAGGTCTCACCATTTTCAGTTTCTTCAACATTCGAAAAATTTCTAACTGGTGATGTTTGACAGCCATGTACAGTCTGTTCTGCTCATCTTCACTGACATGCTCAATTGACTGAGGATGAAAATGAATTATACATTCTACTATCTCTATGATTCCATTACAAGCTGCCATAAGCAATGGTGTATAAATAATAGCTTTGTGGCTTGAAACATCTTGTTCTTCTTGTTTCTCTTTTTGTATTCCTATACAAACTGTTCTGTCCATTGCTATTGAACTATGTTGCCATGAATTGTCATTCTTTGCTAACAAGCGTACATGTTCTTGTGCCAAGTTATGCATTTCTTTTTTCTTCCTAAGTTTTTCAATACTCTTCCATTCTAAACATTAACAAAATGTACAAGGATGAAACAAAATGTGTCAAAAGTCAAAACATTCTAGTAAGAAATATTTAGTTGAGAAATGTATCATGAGCAATAATCATAGCTTGCACCTTGGGAAAGAGCCTTCCATATTGTATACCACATCCATAAAAAACCTGCAATTTTGGTTGAAAATTTCTTATGGTTGAGTATCATGTATGTGAATCTTCGATTTAGCAGCTACATCAAATAAACAAACCTGAGAGCTTTGTATAATGTGGTTCACTTCTGTTTTGGCCAGTTTCCACATCTTCTGTATTTCTAGTATTATCATTATCTTGAAGGTAATATGCATCATCTTGATAATCAGGAAGCATTGAACAAGATATTCCAACTATTAGCTAAAGTTGGTATATACTTTTGAAGTAAAACAATCATTTAATTGTCATCGAAGGAGAAGCTGTTAGTAATAGGCCTCTTATCACTTAGTATCTATGTTAGACTGAAGCCTAGAGATACAATTAGGTTTGAGCAGAAGTTATATTATGTTAGTAAGTTGTATATCTAGTATTTTATAGGCTGTTTGCTTAATTATGGGTCGTGGACACAAGTTAACGAATCCATAAATAGTAATTATGTATTGGAATAACAATTTTTAACATTTTAAGAAATGGAATGCATAATTTGCAATACAAAATTTCTATTTTTAGTAAACTAACTTGTGACTTAAAGGCACATGTAAGCATGCTTATTACAAAGAGATAAAGTTATCAGAGATTTACGAGGATATATGAAATTTTCAAAGGCTCCCATCTGGGTTTGACTCTTGAATGCAGAAGGCATTTTTGCTAGCAATTGTAGAGCTGCCAAACCATTTTCTTCCTTTTTATCAGCGAGTTTTCCATACCCTTTCAATAACAATAAAGCTGTGTCTGCACGTGTTCAAAATCGACACCTAGTCAACCTCATTTTTCTTCCCAAAGAAAAAGAAATAAGAAAAAAAAGCATAACAAATATAAAGCATATTGATATTCCCTCCAATTTTTCATATAAGAAAAAAATTCAATGTATTGGTCTAAATTCGGACTGATACATCTACCTTTTTCTTATATAAAAAATCGGAGTAGTAGGATTTATGTAATGAGATTAGTGTTAACTATATGACTGCATGCTAATAAATTGCAAGGTTTCAAAAAGACAGGGAGAGAAAAACCAAAGAATTGGCCAATGACAGCAATGTGAAGAATGGACATTTTATCAACAGTTCTATGAAAATGAACCCATAAATCCACGCTCAATTCGTCAAGAAAATACTTCATCAACTTTGTCTTCCCAAGAGCAGCAGCCCTATAAACCGGAGTTTCTCCAAGTTTGTTTGTCATTTGTAGCAATGGCATAAGAAACTGCTTTGACATTGTTTCCTTCTCTTTATTCAATATAATCTTTGTCATTCCAACCTCTTTTGTGAAAGCCACTTCATGAAGTGGTGTGTTTCCCAAGTTATCTTTCATGGTCAACACATTTTTCATTTCTGATGGATCCACTATTGATAGCATTTCGTTGTACATGTCTGAGCAACCACAGTGAGCTGCATAATGAAAAGGAGTGCTTTGATGCAGTCAATATGTCTATTCAATAGCTTTTTGTTGTCATGGAAAAATTTCACAAACCCTTCCCAGTAATATTTCTTTGCTAATATATATGGCTTTTTCATTTCTTCATGAAGGAAATCAATTTCGTGTCTTTCATTGATAATGATCAAAAGTATATATAGTTACAATAGGTAGAGTCAAACCTAGGAGAGTAATTACAAAATAATGGAGAGTAATTGCACAATAATAACCAACATAATTACATAAAGTCAAACATTCTATTACACCCCGCAGTCGAAGCGGGAGGTTCACGGACGCTTAGACTGGCCGGAAATCATCAAAAAGAACTCTAGGTAGGCCTTTGGTGAAGATGTCAGAAATCTGATGACGAGAAGGAACATGAAGGACGCGTGCCTGTCCCCGCGCGACCTTTTCCCGAACAAAGTGAATGTCCATCTCAATATGTTTAGTACGTTGATGCTGCACTGGATTACCAGAAAGGTAGATGGCACTAACATTATCACAATACACCAAAGTAGCATGGGAAAGTGGGTAGTGAAGCTCTAAGAGAAGATTGTGAAGCCAACACGATTCAGAAACCACATTAACAACACCCCTGTACTCAGCTTCTGCACTGGAGCGAGAAAGTGTGGGTTGTCATTTGGAAGACCACGAAATGAGGTTGTCACCAAGAAACACACAATAGCCAGAGGTCGAATGACGGGTGTCAGGACATCCACCCCAATCAGCATCAGTGTAGGAGATAAGTTTCTCAATAGGGGATGGATAGAGATGCAAACCATAGTGTAGAGTGCCCTAAACATAACGCAGGATGCGTTTGAGGGCAAGCATGTGGTCGGTGCAAGGGGCATGCATGTGAAGACACACATGCTGGACAACATAAGCGATGTCAGGCCGGGTGAAAGTAAGATATTGTAAGGCTCCTGCAAGACTTCGATATAAAGTGAGATCGTCATATGAAGTGTCGGTGGTGGTACTGAGCTTCTGTTTGGTGTCAACTGGAGTAGCAGAAGGTTTGCACGAGGCCATGCCTGCTCGAGCAATAATATCACTAGCATAAGTACTCTGGCTGAGGAAGAGTCCACCATCATGTCTAGTTACGGCTATGCCCAAGAAGTAACTCAGTGGACCCAAATCCTTCATTGCAAACTCAGATGCAAGGAGTGCCATGATGGATTTTCGAAGATCATGGGATGAGGTGATGAGGATAATGTCATCAACGTAAAGCAACATGTAAGCCATATCGGAGGCACGCCGGTAGATGAAGAGCGAGTGATCTGAAGTGTTATGCTGAAATCCAATGGTGGAGACAAAGTCATGAAAGCGCTGGTACCAGGCACGAGGTGCTTGCTTAAGACCATATAGTGATTTTCGCAAGCGGCACACATAATCTGGGCGATGAGGATCACAAAAACCCATTGGTTGATGCATGTAGACTGTCTCATGAAGGTCACCATGTAGAAATGCATTCTGAACATCTAGCTGATGAATAGGCCAGGATTTGGACAGAGCAATGGTGAGAACGGTGCGAATCATCGCCGGTTTTACTACAAGACTGAACGTCTCATCACAATCTACACCTGCAATCTATGACTTGTCGTCACCTACAAGACGAGCCTTGTAACGCTCAAAACAACCATTAGATTTCTTTTTATGACGAAAAATCCACATACAACGAATAATGTTAACATCACAAGGTCATGGAACCAAATCCCACATATTATTTCTAATAAGAGCATCAAACTCAGATTGCATTGCGGATTTCCAATTTGGGTTAGATATGGCTAG
The DNA here is from genome assembly GCA_018208015.1 of Medicago ruthenica. Classification (NCBI taxonomy): domain Eukaryota; kingdom Viridiplantae; phylum Streptophyta; class Magnoliopsida; order Fabales; family Fabaceae; genus Medicago; species Medicago ruthenica. The sequence goes on from CM031372.1 coordinate 10,383,066, forward strand.
TTTGGAGTTTTTGGGAAGAGGTGAGATGTGTGGATCATCAATGGTAATAGAAAGGTTAAAGAGCTTTCTAGGTTTGTAGATACCCCGCATGCTACAAGTTGTTGTAGTCCGAGTAGGTGGTGCAGGCTGGGCCAGGGGTGCAGACTGGGCCAATGGTGTAGATGATGAGGAGATATCGGGTGTATCCGTGGAGGGGGAAGAGGGTGTCGTGGTGGTGGAGGAGGTAGGAGAATGATTTTGTGATCCGGTGGGTGAGATAGACGGATGGTCAGGTATAGGAGGTGATCGACGGGGAAGGTCATTGGAAAAGGTTGCAAGCTGGGATTGGTCCATTGATGGATAACAGATGGGTGTAAGTCATCAGTGAAATAATCACATGTGGTGAGAGATAGGGAAGGCTTGTGTGCAAAGGGAATTTGTGTCTCATCAAATATAACATGTCGTGAAATGAGGATCTTTCTGTGCGACAAATCAAAACATTTGTAGCCTTTGTGATTATCGGGATACCCTAAGAAGACACACAGGGTCGAGCGTGGTTGTAGTTTGTTAATGGTAGTGGATGGGAATAAAGGATAACTGTTAGCCCATATTTTTGATAAGCTAAAAATATGCTCTAAACACGCATTAAATGCTGAAGAGAATCTTGTCAGATTCTATCGAATCGAAGAGCAAGAAGATTCTAATGGAAACGTTCACAGGTTCAAGAGAATATTTACAAACACAAGGCTAAGGCAAGAAAGAGGGCTTCGAACCATTGGGCAAATCGACCTAGCATATGATCGAATCGAAGCAACAGATTTCTGGACTTAGCACAATTCTGACAAACTTCACAAATTCAGTTCGACTTCGAGCGATACCGACAACCGTTCTAAGGAGCAGTTAGGTGCATGCAGGGTGTACGTGGCAGGACATTTGGCAGTAGGGTAGTGTTCGACCGTTAGGACAGTTTATTTTCGAAAGTCTATATATAGTAGTTTTTTAGTCAGAAACAAGGTCGCAATTCATTTATACAAAAATCCTTGTAAAACTCAAAGTATCCATGCTATCGAGAGAAACGAGTGAAATGGGATCCAAGTATGAATCTGTGAACCATTCTTTTCTGTAAAGCACATTTTACAATTCTATGCAATTTACTTTTCATGTAAATTTATTTTTCAAGCACTTTAAATTCCATGCAAAGTTTACTGCCTTTCATTTAAATTCTCGTCATTTACCTGTTTCGATCGAAACAAAGCGTTTGTTTATTAAAAATTTATTTTCCTTGTTGCTTGTAATCCAAGTGACTGGTATATTTAATTTTCCCAAAACAACAATAAATGTTTATGCGTAATGAACATTCAAACAACTTAAAGAATTCAAACAAAGCACTATGCTCCTGAGATTCACTAGTTGGTCTCGCAAGCAATTAACCCAGACTAGCGGTTGTTTACCAAACTTCAGCGTAAACAAATTGGCACGCCCGGTGGGACGTGTGCTTTATTTGAATCTTTTCTAAAAAATATTTTCGTTTGGATTTGCAAGTTCTATTTCTGCATTCTTTCTGGAAATTGCGTTAGTGCATGTTCTTGAGGAGTGGGAAAATACTCCCTGAAATGGTTAGACCACCACCCAGAAATACAAACAGAAATAATATGGAAAATGCAAATATGAATGATAACAATAATACGTCCGCGCCTTCGAGTGCATCGAACACTTCGAGTGGAGCGGATGCTGTTGTCTCCTCAACAGTGAGTGAAGTTGTTGCGAATGTGACTGGAGCAACCATATCTGCTCCCAGTTCTTCGACAATGGGTGTTACTATGCCTATCAATGCGTCAACAACGATGTCTTTCACCACTGCAGGCCCTGCAGTTTCGATACCCCAAAATGTAGGGAGCCAGTCATCCCCAGTAAGAGGGGGAGGCACAATCGGCTCTACGTTCAGTATGCCTTTTTCACAATATATGAATCAAGGCAACAATAGGAATATGCCATATGGTATGCCTACAGCACTGATGCAAGGGTTACAAACTAACCCTTCATTATTTTCAGAAACTATGCTTGGCGTTTACTCGCCTATAAACCAGCGTTTGGCCTCTAGTTCTGTTAATCGAAATGCAGCGCCACCATTAACTAATACATCCTTGATGTCTTTAAGGCAACAAATGGATGAAAGTAATCATGATATGGTTAATATGTTGACACAACAAATTGGTACAGTGTTTAATCCTTTGATACAAAATAATAACTAGACTTATCAATTGTTAGCCACCCAGATGGGTAGGATGGCTGATTTCTTTGGGGATCCTCATGTTCTTAATCAACCAGTCCCCCAGATTCAGAATCTAGCACCCATACAAAACGTCCAAATACCGAATAATGCTATGGTGCCTATGCCCAATAACATAGTGGTACAACCTAATCAAGGACAATTACAAGTGGTTCCAATCGAGCCACAAGTCCAACCACAAATCGAACCAAATCCAGGGTTAGTCCTAGTAAATCGAAATCAAAATGCTGATGAAGTGGTTAGAAATGTCCAACAAAATAACTTAGGGGCACAAAATAACATAGCAAATTTGGTCGAAGCTATCTTAGTCCAAAATGGTCTGAATGTAGGTTTACATAGACCAAACTTTGTTTCAGCCTTGTCAGAATATGTGCTTCAAACTGAACTACCAAGGGGTGTCAAAATCCCAAAATTCACCAAGTTCGCTGGTGACACTAGCGAGTCAACTGTTGAGCACATTGCAAGATTTCTGACAGAAGCAGGAGACATAGCAAACAATGAAAATTTAAGGATGAAGTACTTCCCAAATTCTCTAACAAAAAATGCCTTTACATGGTTTACAACCCTCCCTCCACATTCCATACATAATTGGAATCAATTAGAGAGAATTTTCCATGAACAGTTTTACATGGGACAATAAAAAATAAGCCTTAAAGAATTGGCAAGTGTTCGACGTAAAGCACCTGAATCAATTGATGATTATCTGAATAGATTCAGACTTTTAAAGGCAAGATGCTTCACCCAAGTCCCTGAACATGAATTAGTCAAAATGGCTGCTGGTGGCCTAGACTATTCGATTAGAAAGAAATTAGATACTCAGTATTTGAGGGACATGGCTCAGTTGACTGATAGAGTTCGACAAGTCGAACGGCTAAAAGCTGAAAAGGCTAGAAATTCTAAATTTCACAAGAGGGAAAAGGTTGCATATGTCGAAGCAAATGACAGTGACCAAGAGTTCGATATCACTTATGAAGATATCGAAGACAATGAGGTTGATTTAGCAGAATTAAAACCTGGACCTCCTTATGTCTGTAAACTCCTTAGACCTTCGAATGGGAAAAATCCTGTTGAACCTAAAAATGATAAATTTGTGTCATATCTTATACATTTGACATAACCAAATGTGATGAAATATTTGATTTATTAGTCACTGATGGCCAGATTATTGTTCCTAAGGGCTTAAAAGTACCCCCAATCGAGCAGCAGAAGAAAAGGGGTTATTGTAAATTTCATAATTTCCTTGGCCATAAAACCTCACGTTGTATTCTTTTCAGGGATTTGGTTCAAAAGGCTCTCAATGAAGGGAGACTCAAATTTGGTGAGAAACCAAAGACCACTCAGGCGAATGCTGAAACACCTAAAGCTGTTGAAACTCTCTATGCAGAACCTCAAGGAATAATGATGGTCGAAGCAATGGAGGTGTCTCAGGTGCAAGTTCAAGATATATCTGAAGAAGACTACAACGAACAGATGAAAGTTGTGTATCCTCAGGCTGAAGAGGATTTGATCGATTTCTTGAACTGATGCAAACTCGAAAGCAAGAGTGTAATGCTATGTCCTCGCTGCAGTGCAGTATGTGATAGAGAGGCTACTGAGGGCCTCAAGAAGTACCAAGTTGTCAACAAGGGGGCAAAGCAAAATCAGCGTTTCGATAAAGGTAAAAGGGTTATGATGCAGTCAAACAACAACCAGAAATCTGGTTGAAAGAATACTTTTGTTCCTCCTGGTTCAATTCATGTCGAAAAATGGATGCACCAGGGACTCATAAGGTTCAACAAAGTAGCCATGGAAGTGGGTGGTTCCAGTGGAATGAAACAAATTGGCCCACAGGAGGCTAATAGGTATTCTTATAGGAACAATTACAAGGGTAAGAATCCTATGACAAGGACTCAATGGCGCAGGTTTTAGCGTCAAAACAAATTGGCTCGACAGAATCTGCAGACTGGCCAATATAAAGAAGTGTCTAGGAGGCCAGCAAAAGAAAGACTCCTTCCTCCAGTGGACGAAGACAAGATGGAAGACGAGGATTTGCTGGATTCTGAACCTGATTTCGATGTCATCTGTGTGGTATCTATCTTGCCATCTGAGTATGATGTCCAATCTGAGGTTACTGAGATCGAGGGTGAATTCGATCATTTTGATATGGCTGACCCAAAGCCAGTATGTTACTATGTTATGAACAATGGCTGCGTTGAAGAACAATTAGCTTCTTTCAAGAAGCCAGACCTTGGGATGAAAAGCCATCTCAAACCTCTTTTCATCAGAGCAAAAGTTGAAAATGTTGGGATCAACAAAGTGCTCATAGATGGGGGAGCAGCTGTCAACTTGATGCCTCGATCTATGCTCTACAAGATCGGGAAACATGACACTGATCTATCTGCCCACAACATTGTGCTCTCTAATTATGAGGGCAAAACTGGCTATTCTTTGGGAGCCATACAAGTTGATGTTGCTATAGGCAGTATAGTTCGACCAACTCTATTCCTGGTGATACAGTCCAAGGCTAACTTTAACCTGCTATTAGGAAGGGAATGGATCCATGGAGTTGGGTGATAAGTGCTAGAAAGTAGTTAAAATACATATTTAATTTAAGCACTTAAATAGCTTGTTTTGCAAGTTATCATAGGAAAAGCTCATAATCACAGATCAAATGCCCAATATTGCTTTTACTTCTTACCCCATCTTTTGTGCAGGAAAAAGCAAGTCAGGACTGAATTGAGCAAAGAAATATGAAGTTTTGATCAAAGCTCATCACTACAAGCGCAAGTCTCATCGCTACAAGCGAGGATAGGCAGGGAATTTCAGGACTTCATCGCTACAAGCGCCAGATGCCTCGCTACAAGCGAGCTTAGGCAGGGAAATTTCAGAGTTCATCGCTACAAGCGATGGGTCGGTCGCTTCAAGCGACCAAGGGCGGTTTAATGCTATGTGATGACGTGGAGCTTCCCCATTGGCCAAGAAAACTTCGTCGCTACAGCGACAGGCTCGTCGCTTGTAGCTAGCGTTGAAAATTCTAGATTCTATATATAGCCATTCAGCTCAGTTTTGTACAGTAGTTCTTTGGAGACTAGAGTTAGAATATTTTAGGATTTAGTTTTAGACAGAAAAGAGGGCTAGAAGCTTTGATCTTCAAGGAGCAAGAGTGATTGGAGTGTGGAATCAACCAAAGGTCTTTGGGAAATCAAGAACTTGGGTTTGTATTTTCATCTTTTCTTTACACTTTTGTATAGTTGTCATGAAAATGAACAACTAACTTCCCTTTGTTGGGATTGGAGGTACTCTTTCTAGCTTAGATGTAATATTTGATTATGCAAATATATGATTTTAGCAATTTATGTGGTATTGAGTTATTCTTGCTATTCATTGTCATGTTTTGATTTAAATGTTATTGACGAATACTTTTGAATCTTTGGTGAGAATAACTTCTATCAAAATAAGAAAATCTAGACATGGATATGGGTTTTGATAATCGCATAGAGTGTCGGAACGTAATGCTTTCGGATCGTTTGATTGATTGGGAAATCGTCGATTAAACGATACGATCGATCTCACGACGTCATTTGGGAAATCAATGACGTTGTCGAGCGATACGTGATAATTTCGCTAAAACGCTAGAATTCATATGCATGATCTTTGGATTATATTCGATGCAAGAGTGAGGAACTCTGATCTCAACGCTTTTATTCCCTATTTCTTGTCGCCTTTATTTCCGCTTTTTATCTTCCAATAGTTTATATATAAACAAGTTTTAAAACCCCTACTCAAAACAATATCGATTGTTGAACGGTTTAGAATGTCGCACTAATCCCTGTGGAGACGATAATAGAAAATACTTACTTTTGTTGATTTAAATACTACTTCAACATTGGGGTTGTACCATCTACTCTCCACCAGAAACTTATTATTTGGAGGGAGGATGGAATTGTTGAAAACATAGAGGCAGATCAAAGCTTCTACAGGTCAGAGGTTGACAATGTTACTCCACAAACCTTTGACAAAAATTTGGCTAATATAGCACCTTGTGGTGACAAGGAATCTGCTTTCGAGCCAAGTGACAGTGTTATCCATTCTGTTAAGCTCCATCCTACCCATGGCTTTATATGGGAAAGGGAAGAAATTGATGTTGTTTCCTCTGAAGATGGAGTCATTCCACCAACTGGGTGGAATATATATATGAAGATTACTATGCCTGAGGCCACTGCATGGGCCAGGATTACGGCTTATATGGCTGAAAATAGATTAAATACGGCCCTTGAGGCTGAGTTTCAACAAAATATGGCAGTTGAAGCCAAGATCGAAGATCAGAAAATCAAAGAAACAAAGGATCGAAGACTTGACTGCATTTATGATGATGAGCCACTGGGTTTTGAGAAGGATCCTATGAGTGAGGCGCCAAAGATGCAAGCACAAGATCCTTTGGAGGAGATCGATATTGGAGATGGCTCAATCAAAAGGCCAACTTATATCAGTGCCAATATCATTTCAAGTCTAAAAGAAAAGCTGGTGCCTCTTCTTAAAGAATTCAAAGACTGTTTTGCTTGGGATTACAATGAAATGCCTGGGTTAAGCAGACAAATGGTCGAATTGAAGTTACCTATTAAAGAAGGAAAGAGGCCAGTAAAACAATTACCAAGAAGGTTCGCACCAGAAATCATGTCCAAGATCAAGGAAGAGATCGAGAGGCTGCTGAGGAGTAAGTTCATCAGAGCTGCCAGGTATGTCGAATGGTTAGCAAATATAGTCCCTGTTATTAAAAAGAATGGAACTCTTAGAGTATGCATAGATTTTAGGGATTTAAATAATGCTACACCTAAAGATGAATATGCTATGCCAGTAGCAGAAATGTTGGTAGATTCAGCAGCTGGCTTTGAATTTTTAAGTATGTTAGATGGTTATTCTGGTTATAACCAGATATTTATTGCTGAAAATGATGTGTCAAAAACAGCATTTCGATGCCCTGGTGCATTAGGCACTTACGAATGGGTTGTCATGCCTTTTGGTTTGAAAAATGCTGGGGCCATGAACTCCATGTTCCATGATTTTATAGACACATTCATGCAAGTTTATATAGATGATATAATCATCAAATCCTCATCTGAAGATAGCCATTTGGATTACCTTAGGCAGTCTTTCGAACGAATGAGGAAACATGGATTAAAAATGAATCCATTAAAGTGTGCTTTTTGTGTGCATGCAGGAGATTTCCTTGGTTTTGTGGTGCATAAAAAGGGCATCGAGATAAACCAAAACAAGACAAAGGCTATTCTTGAGACAAAGCCTCCTTCGACCAAGAAACAGCTTCAATCTTTGCTAGGAAAAATCAACTTCTTGAGAAGATTCATTTCGAATCTAAGTAGCAAAGCTCAAGCTTTTTCGCCATTGCTTCGACTCAAGAAAGATGAACCATTCCAATGGGATGAAGAGCATCAAAAGGCTTTCGATGAAATTAAAGAGTATTTGATTAAGCCTCTTGTATTAATGCCTCCTAGTCGAAACAAAACTATGAAGTTGTATATTGCTGCGTCTGACAAGACCATTGGGAGCATGTTGGCTCAGGAAGATGATAATGGCGTGGAGCATGCAATTTATTATCTTAGTCGTGTATTAAATGATGCAGAAACTAGATATACCGCCATAGAAAAACTTTGTCTTTGTTTGTATTTCTCTTGTATTAAACTTAAGCAATATATAAAGCCTGTTGATGTCTATGTGTATTCTCATTATGATATCATTAAACACATGTTATCGAAGCCTATTCTGCACAATAGAATTGGAAAGTGGGCTTTAGCACTAACAGAATATTCTTTAACCTACAAGCCCTTGAAATCTGTTAAGGGCCAAATTGTGGCAGATTTTATTGTGGATCACTCAGTGATCGAAATGCCTCAAGACTATGTAGATACTGAACCTTGGATTTTGTATTTCGACGGTTCGAAACATAAACATGGAACTGGGATTGGAATCTTAATAATATCCCCCACAAAAATCCCAACTAAGTTCAAGTATAAAATTAAAGGTCTTTGCTCAAATAATGAGGCTGAATATGAAGTTTTAATCACAGGCCTTGAAATTTTAATTAGCTTGAGGGCAAAAAATGTTAACATAAGGGGTGATTCAGAGTTAGTGTTGAGACAATTAACACAAGAATACAAATGTGTGAAAGAACACTTAGCAAAATATTTTGTTATAGCAAGTTCTCTTCTGAATCATTTCGATTATATTAATATTGAACATGTACCTCGACTAGAAAACCAAGAAGCAAATGATTTAGCCCAAATAGCTTCAGGGTACAAAATGTCGAAGGAGAAGTTAACTCAGTTGATCGAAATAAAAGATAAACTGGTGTTACAAGAGCCATTGAGCACTAAATTGTCAATGCCAAAACTTGTGGGGGCAAGTACACCACAAAATAATGAGGATGAAAACGTGGATGATCTTCAGGAAAAATTCAAATTTTTGCCATTGACAATATGTTGGATAATGATTGGAGAAAA